>JAMAGU010000014.1:487672-1087672 GCA_023626375.1 Talaromyces sp. PF30-5 | reverse complement strand
ACGATTTTCACGATCCGGCATACTCCAACCATTATGTGAGCTCAGCACTGATGGTGGTAATGGATCAATATCGACCGCATTGTCACTTAATGAGGGGATTTGAGAATCACTGCTCCACGAGTCGTCCAATTGAGGTGAGTCCGGTAACGGTTGTGCCAGAGGGGTGGTCATGTTCGAAGTGCTTTCGGCGTCCGGGCCCAGAGCTTTTTGGCCTTCTGTCTCCATCACCCCTTTGAACAATCTATTTTTCACCTTGCCTTGGCGATTTTCATCAATTAAACGTGACTTGTCGGTGAGCAGGCCATCCTTGGATGATTTTCCTTTCACACCACCTTTGTTACCAGCCGACTGTTCTCTCGATCTATGCTGAAGCTCTTGAATAATGGCGAATTTGACAATGCGCCATGTTTGAGCGAGCTTCGCCTGCGACACATCATCAGCACTCTCGGCGTTATGGTCAAGCGACTCCGTCAAAGAATTGAGCACATCGGTATGACTTTTCTTGTCATCACGCGTATTCATTAGAGGTGAATAGTGACGCGCCAAAAATCGAAAGAGGAATTCATCATTCGTCGCACCAGGTACTCTTCCAACGGTTCCCAGCTGGTCGGGCCCTGGCGTGGTAATCTTGGCCAATGCTTCATTCAGGGGCAAGATAGGGATAAAGTCCACGGCTCCAGGTGGTGTACTACCCAGAGACTTCGAGGGGCGGATAGCGGTAGACTGGGGTTGCCGAGTCCGAAATGAGGAAGACAATGCCACTTCATCGAGAATGTCATCTGAGGGGCTTTGGCTCAATGATTTTTCCCCGGTACTAGCCGCGTCTTCTTCGACGTGGAGGAACTCAGAGACGTTGACACCGCGAGGCCGCCGACGAGGACGCTGATGACCAAAAGCAGCAAACGCACCTTGAGGGCTCCAAGCCACTGAGCATGTAGGCCGCCGAGTGACCAGTGTGGGCGCATATCGCACATCGGTTTGAGTAAACGCTCCAACTTCACCGACGGTCCACAGCAGGTCCTTTGAATGCCAGAGCAAATCGCTTGCTGGCGTATCATACCGATCAAACTCACGGAAAGGAACATGGGGTCGACGGAGGTCCCAAAGATGAATACGCGGGTCTTCTTTGTCATAGGAAGTGACTATTTGGGAAGATTGCCACTCTCCAGAGCCGGGCGAATCACCAACCCACGAGGGCGGGCGCCAACGAACATTCGTCACGGGCTGGGGAGTCCGCAGCTGAAACGCAGGTTTCTGCCGCCGCTCTGCAGAAGAGAAATCCCAGACCTTGACCTGCCGGTCCGTGCCCCCGCTGACAATATGTTTGCCGTCCGGATGCCAGTCTACAGCGAAACACGGGCGATCGTGAGCCGCAATACGCATCAGCGGCGCGTTGGTCTTGCGCGAATCCCACATCTGAATGGCGCCGCTGTCCGAAGCAGTCGCAAACACGACGCCGTCGCTGGGGGACCACCGGACATCTCGGATAGCGTCGCTATTGCCCTGATAGACATGTTTGCTACCGCAGGTGGAAAGACTACGATTCGCAGAGGCGGTTCGTAAATCCCACATGCGAATGGTTCCATCTTGGCTACCGGACAGCAACCAAGAGGCAAGATGGGGGTTGAAGGCGAGTCTGTGAACCTGGCGGTTGTGGCCCTGGAAGCGACATAATTGGAGGCCGGGCCGCTGCAGGTCGTAAACGACAATCCGACCATTGGCAACCGCCGTTGCGATTATCCGGTCGTAATTACCATGTGACCACTTGACATCCTTTACATTCAACTGGTCCTTATGTGGTATGGATACATTCGCATCGTTTTGGGTAGATGCATAGCTCACGACTGCATTGCGAATATTGAATTCTTCCGATGAGTGATCAGGCGAGACTCGGATAGTTTTGAGGATTTCTTTGCCCGCGATCACGGCATGCGTCCGTTCGGGGGAGATGTCGAGGGCTGTGATGGGGATACCAGTCCGATGGGTGACGGTCTGTGGTTCACCTGGGCTGAATTAAATTGTAAGGATTTGGTTTATCCAATTTTCTCAGATCTTAATAACAACACTTTGAATCGGGGAGTACATGAATGAGGGGGGGGGGGGGGGGCGCAGGTGGAAGATGATATCAGATCGTATCCAACTTCAAAAACGACTGCATCTGGTCTTCCTCAACCCCCCATGAAGAGACGGTCAACCGGGGAAGGGGGGCAAATGCAAGCCCTGGGGGTAAACGAATCCAATCACAGACGAGCTAAATGAAGCAATCGTTGCAGCGGTGTGAAGATGTAACGTACAGTGATTTGGACCTGATCGGCCGGGGACCATCGACCCGACTATTCTGCGGACTTGGGGGTCTTGATCCGGAGAAGAAAGGCGCGAACCGGGCAAGGGCGTGCGCAGCACGCGAGTACTTTGGAGGAGGTGGTGGCGGTGGGGGTACGGGTGAACGTGACCCTGACAGGTCTGACATGGTTTTTGTTCCCCTATCACACGTCCATTGCTGGGGCGAGGGCACACGACCAGTTGACCAAACTGAGGAGGAGGTTAAGCCGATGGGGTGTGGTGCAAGGGCGGTGAGTTTATCTTAAGTGGGGAAAAAGAACTCTAGAAAGACTATCGCGGGTTGTTTGATCTATAGGAGGGTGGTCATTTGGACCTGACGTCCTCGAGGTTATAGGTATTGTATTTTAGCTATCAGCTAAGCTATCTTGTATCCAGGTTTAGTCATACTAGGATGTCCATGAGCTTCTTTCTTCTCTTGAAAGGATTGTGGATCCTTCTGCTGGGAACGTTGTCAAGAGCGGTCTGAAGTGGCCAACACACCACAGCGGCGAGAGATCAGATTTGAAAGTCGTCCCACTGCAGGTTTCCCCGAGGTTTCCGATGGAGGAAGATTGGTTTGACCGTTGATATTCGACGGGGGAGGGCCATACCTGGGGTTGATCTCTACCAAGTCGGGGGACCACGTCGTAGGAAAAGAAGAAAGGCAAGACGATAAGCTTCCCAGCTCCTCCAAATCCGCGGCGTAACAAAGAAAAAAAAATGTCTCAGTGTTTGGGGGTAGAATGGAGGAGCCAAACAAATGACACAAGCTTCACGGTCGGGGAACCGGGTAGCCAATGGATCGAGGCAAACCTTGGAATAGCCTGAGGACTGGTCATGTAGCCTATAAGGGGGTCTCGTGGTGTGGTTCATAAGCCCCGATGATCTATACTCGACCTTGAAATGCAGAGTCTATGCCTAGTGACTACTAGTATAACTACGACAGTTCTAACCTTGTTCATACTAAGCCAGTGTAATATAGTTGAGACCTGACTAACCCTGACTGGTTCGTGGCATCAACCCCTGAAACCGACCGATTGCCCCCAGTTCGTCCGATCGCAAAGTATCCGTTTAATCTGCGCATCTCAAATTAGATTTTCCCATTAGATTAAACAAGGGAATATCAACGGTCTAGAAGGGATCCAATGAGGGGGGGCTCAGACCGCAAATGGCCCGGGTTGGTTGCACATGGAGATTCTAGATCGTCTCTTTGCCATCTGATCGCCGGACAGGGTTCATCTGGATTTATATTAAATATTGAAATCATATATACTGTATATGTACATCAATATAGGTATTTATTTATAAATTCGTGAATTATAATTATAATTTTAAATTTCAAATTTAAATGTCAATACCTGGAATAAATTAAATATAGTATATATCTCCTCCCATTTGATAATGATGATGTCGTCTCTTTTATAGTACCAGCGGGTGGGTATGTATATCGTCATGGTCTGCCTGCATCTGCACCACTAAGACTCCAGCGATCCAGATTGATACATAACCAGTTCATTTCAAAGACACCCCTCGAGTGTCCTCTTCCTAGTAGTAATCATTACAACCCACCGCAGCTTCACTTTTTGCCTGATCTTCCTCACCTCCCTTGGCACCCATTCAAACTTGGACCATCGGGCACACATTCTCACATCAACCTCAAGCCAGCAGCAGCAACAGCAGCAACAGCAGCAGCAGCTAGCTACGCATCACATCAACCCTAAACTCAAACTTCTGTGCTCGGCAACACAACTGGCATTGCCCACCTGGCAGTTTCCGATCTTGTGGTTTGGACTAGGACAAACAATCGTCGCCCTCTACCTCGGGCCATCTCTGAGTATAAAAAAACACCCACTTGACTGGAGCCGATGCCTGTTAACTCCGAGGTGGATTCAAGCTGCACACCACACCGTCATTCCCGGTTGTGAGAGATCCATTTTCTCTGTATAAAGCGTTCGTATTTCCCCCCCTCCAAATCATTGGAACCTTGGTTTTTTTCTTTTTTTTCTCTTTTCTTGACTTTGATTTTATTTAGTGTTATCGATTTGGAATTATCATTATTTTTATTTTTATTTTTATCTTTTTTATCTTTTTTTTCATTTGATCTGGCTTGCGATTTTCTTCTCGATTTGATTTCTCTTCTGTTGGGGTTTGCCACCCGTGGAGCCTTTTCCAAGGTTTGGTGATTCACAATCCCAGAGTCACCAGGCGTCGAGGAAAAATAAAAAAGACCAAAAAAGACAGGCAATTCCTCCTGAGATAGATCCCAAAAAGCAATTAATTCTACGAGCAAAAGAAAAATCCCGTGCATCCTGTTCTAACTGGCCAAAAGTCTAATCGCAACTCCCTCCGATTTCGCCTCGTGGACCCAAAAAGCTGTTCACACGCATAATCCCCGCGTGCGGCCGCGATCATTCCTCGCGTCGATCCTTGGCCATACCCGTCCAGTCGTTTCCGATCCGAACCTCGCCTCTTCGACTACGCGGTTTCTAGTGGAGGAGTGTCATGGAAAGCGTCTAAACCAGCTTTCCTTTCTTTCTCTTTTTCTCTTTTTTTTGTTCCCTTTCTGCTTGACCTCCCCCGTGCGGATCTTCGTGGGGAACTGACCTTTGGTTCATCATGGATCCCCACGCAGCTCGAGAGCTGCTCGAATACCTCCAAACATGCTACCCAATCTTCATCTTGCTGCTCTTCGCCGTGGCCTTTGTCGCCAATACCGTGGCAAGCGCCAGTAAACCGAATCGTCCTGAATCTCCTCGCATGGGCCCCGGTGGTCGCCCACTGCCCAGTCGATCCCGCAGCTCCGGCAACCACAAAACGCAGGGGTTCTCCACGACCGTCAAACGGGTCTTCAACTGGCTCTCTGTCGGTATACTCGTGACATTCCTTGCAGATGCGACGATCTACATCCTCCATGTGATGACGGCGAGAGCCGAGCATTGGTGGCGTGGTCAATCCGTCGTGGTACGTCCTCGGAGGGAATTCCCCTGCCAAAATTGCCCCCCCCCCAAAAGCAAATTATATGCAGGCTGCATTAATAATAACAAACAAAACAATAATCAATTAAAGCCAAAAAAACAGGATTCACTAACAACGCTCGCAGATCTACATCGTTGGCTCTTTTTTCGTTTACGCAGTCTTGCTTATGACATTACTTGATACCACCCCATCTCCGACACTCGCTCAATTTGTTTGCTGGTCCGTGGCCGTTCCCATCGAATTGGTTATCCTTAGCGCATCCTTATCCATCTATACCTCGGTTCATCATGAGCCCATCGTGGGAGACCCAGAAGGGGGCCGTATTCGTCGAAGCATTACCCCATGGGAAATGATGGAGGTATCTTCGAATGCCGTCCGTGTCCTCCTTCTGTTCGCCCTAGTCATCCTATACGCCATCAAATCTATCTATTTGAAGCAGCATGATAAAAAACATGGACATCCCAATGGTGTATCGGAATCGACGAGCTTGTTAGACCCATCAAGTGCGGAGAATGGTGCCGCCAACGGCAATGGCCATGCATATGGCTCCACCAATGGTGCCAATGGTACCAATGGCACTGCACGCCCTGAGTCGTCGAAGCCACAAGATCCTTGGGTCCGTCCAACGACCATGCCTTCAACGAGCTGGTGGGAGTATTTGAGTGGCTACTCTCTCTTCTTCCCTTACCTGTGGCCCTCCAAGTCACGTCGGCTGCAAATTGTGGTTGTGGCTTGCTTTATCTTGCTCGTTGCACAGCGTGTGGTCAACGTGCTTGTTATTAACCAGGTAGATGCCATTACAACTGCTCTTGTTGCAGACGAGGGCAAGTTCCGTGTCCCGTGGTTTGAGATCTTTTTGTATGTGGTGTGTAGATGGTTACAAGGAGGACAAGGTTTGCTGGCCTCTATGCGTTCTAGCCTCTGGATTCCAGTGAGTCAGTATTCTTACATGGAGCTTTCGACAGCCGCCTTTGAGCATGTGCACGGTCTTAGCTTGGATTTCCATCTTGGCAAGAAGACTGGTGAAGTGCTCTCGGCTCTGAGCAAAGGAAGCTCCATTAATACATTCCTTGAGCAAGTTACCTTCCAGGTGGTTCCCATGCTCGTTGACTTGGCAATTGCGGTTGGTTACTTCTTGATTAAATTCGATGCCTACTATGCTCTTGTGGTGGGTATTTCGACCTTCGGATATCTTTATGTCACTATTCGCATGGCCCAATGGAGAGCAGAGATCAGAAGACAGATGGTTAACGCATCTCGCCAAGAGGATGCTGTAAAGTAAGTTTCTTTGTCTGTTTTGTTTGGTCCGATGAACTTCACTGACTTGCATTCCAGGAATGACTCTATGGTTTCGTATGAAACGGTCAAGTACTTTAACGCAGAGCAATACGAGTTTGATCGCTATCGTGATGCCGTGGGTACCTTTCAAAAGGCCGAGTACCATGTGCTTTTCTCTTTGACTTTACTCAATACCTGTCAAAACACCGTTTTCATGCTTGGTCTTTTGACTACTTGCTTTATCTGTGCCTACCAGGTCTCAACAGGTGAGCGTGAGGTAGGACGATTCGTGTCATTGTTGACATACATGGCCCAGCTTCAGGGTCCACTGAACTTCTTTGGAACTTTCTACCGTTCTATCCAGTCAGCTCTCATTAACGCAGAGCGTATGCTGGAATTGTTCCGAGAGCAACCCACTGTGGTTGATAGCTCCCGTGCCACACCGTTGGCCATGTGTAAGGGTGATATTCGCTTCCAGAATGTTGAATTCTCGTATGATTCCCGGAAACCAGCATTGAACGGGCTCACATTCCGTTGCGAACCCGGCACAACTACTGCTCTGGTTGGAGAGTCTGGTGGAGGCAAGTCTACTGTCTTCCGTCTCCTCTTCCGTTTCTACAATGCCGAGACTGGTTGTCTTCGCATAGATGGTCATGATGTGCAAGACATTACCATCGATTCTCTTCGCAAGCACATTGGTGTTGTGCCACAAGACACTGTCCTTTTCAACGAAACATTGATGTACAATCTCAAATACGCTAATCAGGATGCCACTGACGAAGAAGTGTACGAGGCCTGTCGAGCCGCTAGTATCCATGATAAGATCATGGCATTCCCTGATGGCTATAGTACCAAGGTCGGGGAGCGCGGCTTGCGTCTTAGTGGTGGTGAGAAGCAGCGTGTAGCTATTGCCCGCACTATCCTTAAGAACCCTCGCATCATCCTTCTGGATGAAGCTACAGCTGCACTTGATACCGATACAGAGGAGCACATCCAGGGAGCTCTCTCCACTCTTTCTCATGGTCGCACCATGCTGGTAATTGCACACCGACTCAGCACCATTACCACCGCAGACCGTATCCTGGTCCTCCACAATGGTAAAGTGGCTGAGAGCGGAACTCACGAAGAGCTTCTTGCAATGAAGGGCCGATATGCCGGCATGTGGCGCAAACAAATCCGGGCACAAAAGGCAGCTGCTGAAGCCCAAGTTCTTCAAGACCGCGCAGAGCGTCTCCGCAACGCCACAAACAGCGACGACAGCTCTAGCCAATCGGACGAAGACCGAAACGGCACCCACCATCCTGCCAAATAATATCTTTATGTTTAACCAACACATCTGGTCGACCTGTACAGGCAATTCAACATCCAACCCAACCCCCTATCTACCCTTGTCTAACCTTTCCCACTTGTGCATATTCTTCTCTTCATTTCCCTTCCCTCCCTTCCTCTTTTGGATCCTCTCGTCAATTGGCCAACGAAAACAAAAAGGGTGCAGTAATATGTTCAGAGACCGGAGAGATGGCTTGAGATACATGGCCATTGTTTCTGCGCTCTTTAATCATTGATGTCGTTCTTGAATTCTTCGGGACTTAACGGTGCTCGGGCTAATATGTTCATTTTTTTTTTTTTTTTTTTTCATTCTTCTTCTTCATCATCTTCCCATGCTTTCTTTACCGCGCGTTCTTCGGCGTTCCGGGGCATCATGACGCGCATGACATTGTTCTTTTCTTTTCGTCCTTGTTCGATATTGAATCGGAAGTCAGTACGGGCACAGGTGGGCAACCTGGAAATAAAAACTAGATTAATCACTATGACCGAGGCAGATATATTAATACAAAGGACATTCGAATTTATAATTTTTGTAAATCCAAAGTCTTCTTCTATTTGCATATCTCACTCTTTAATTTTGTAGTACCTAATAGGTCGGGTGAAAGCACCAAGTCATGGGATGGTCCCTCTAGTGTTGCCCATGTTATAGATTGGGGAAGTCCAGTTCGCCAAGACCACCCGGAGCTTGTTAGCTTCATTCCAATTTTCCACCCAAATTTCCCCAGTCCAATCCGTTCCTCGACATACATTCGCATCGACCCAGCAAATCTTCTACCTTCCCATCCCAAACTATCTACGAGTTAAACATCGCATTCAATCCTGTCTAAAAAAATGCACACACCATCCCCGCAACTCCTCCGCGCCCTCCGCACCACCCTCTCAAGCTCCCCCATTCTCCGCAACTCCCGATTCACCCACCAAGTCATCAAGCCATTCACATCTTCTCAGCGCAACAACAGCACCAATGTGCGTCCCACACGCATGATCCCCCGCGCCCACACCCACAAGCCAGCAACTCGCGACCGCGGCCCCGAGTCTCAAGAAGACACGCAAACAGACTTCAGCGCACTCAATGTCCTCGCCAACATCCCGGCACCTACAACTGCCATCGACGCCACCCTGGACTCAGGATTTCATCTGAACAGCGGTGTCAAGATCACCGGTGGCGACGGTATGCTGCTTGTGGGTGGTGAGGCATTTGCGTGGAGACCGTGGAAGGCATCGGAGCAGTTTGAAAATGAGGCCGCGGCTAAGGCGGGTATGATCAATGCGAAGGGACAGTTTGAGTTGAGCGAGGATGCTTGGGGATTGCTGAGTGTTGTTTGGCCTAGACCTGGTATGTTTGATGTGTAATGAGCTTTCCGTGGGTGGTTACTGATCTTGTTAGATATGCTTATTCTTGGGCTGGGTGCTTCGATGTATCCTCTTGCGCCGGAGACAAAACGTCAGATCAACTCCTTGGGGATCCGGGTTGAGATTCAGGATACTCGTAATGCTGCGGCGCAGTTTAATCTGCTCGCTACTGAGCGTGGTGTGACAGAGATCGCAGCTGCGATGATCCCGATCGGATGGAAAGGGAAAGCTTAGGCGTTTCCCCGCTTAAAAGTAGTAATATCACTTGATATCCCCACTCTAATCACTATCATTAATCCTTTAATATTCCCTATTATCCTGTAAATTTACCAAGATGGTGTTCAGATGTTCAGATGTTCAGATGCACCTCATGCCGGGGCCCCGAGAGCGGACATCATGTGAGCCGTTATCAGGGTCCGGTCCTGCAAGTCAGCTATCATAGGTGCAGCCGATTCCCTCGGGGCCTTACCTCATCTGTATTAAAGCAGCCTGGACCCCATCATCCTGGGGACTCCACCTGATCCCTTTAACCCCCACCCAACCTAGAGAGAAGCCCAGCGTCACAACCAGGGCTTCTCCCGATCCCAAACATAGCAATAATGGCATCCGACACACGCGATACACCCCTCTTAGCGCCACGACCCTCCTCCGATGACCAGTCATCTTTCCGGGCCGACGAAGAAGAAGATGCCCTGTTAACCGGCCAGCACGCAGACCGCCCAGAGCACCGCCAGCGCAACGGACAGCGCCGAGGATGGGCCTTCTGGAGAGAGATCGGATTATTCACCTGGGCTGTCATCGCAACAATTCTAGTCATCGTTTTGTCAGTGGTAACCCAGCATGAGACAACGAAACCGGACAGTAAGAAGGAGATCTGGGGTCCTGGTGGAAAGCCGACGGGCAAGCGCAACTTGATCTTCATGGTCTCCGACGGCATGGGTCCAACCAGCCTGTCGATGACAAGGAGTTTTCGGCAATATACGGAGGGCCTGCCGATCGACGACACACTCGTCCTCGACGAGCATTATATTGGTACATCTCGGACACGATCGAGCTCCAGTCTTGTCACTGACTCGGCAGCTGGTGCAACTGCTTTCTCTTGTGGATACAAGAGTTACAATGGAGCTATTTCGGTGCTGCCTGATCATACACCTTGCGGAACTGTGCTAGAGGCGGCTGCGTTGGCGGGCTACAAGACTGGACTGGTTGTTACCACTCGGATTACGGATGCTACGCCTGCATGCTTTGCTTCGCATGCCAACCTGCGACAATACGAGGATAGCATCGCGGAACAAGAAGTCGGCGAGCATCCTCTAGGACGAGTTGTTGATCTTATGATGGGTGGTGGACGATGTCATTTTTTGCCCAACTCCAACAACAACAGCTGTCGGGCGGATGATCGAGATTTGATCGATGTGGCAGCTAAGAACGGTTTCAACTATGTGCATGATCGGGCTGGATTTGATGCGCTTAATGGTGGCAATTCAGCGAAGTTGCCGTTGATGGGTCTTTTTGCTGATAAGGACATTCCATATGAGATCGATCGCCGTTCACAGAATGACGTTTATCCTTCTTTGGAGGAAATGGCTCGGACTGCGTTGACGGCTTTGAGCGAGGCGACGCGTGATAGTGAACAGGGATTCTTTTTGATGATTGAAGGATCTCGTATTGATCATGCTGGACATGCGAATGATCCTGCTGCGCAGGTCCATGAGGTGCTTGCCTATGACAAGGCATTTACTGCTGTCCTGGATTTCTTGGAAAAGGACTCTACACCTGGCGTTCTGGTTAGCACTTCTGACCATGAAACTGGCGGTTTGGCCGCTGCTAGACAGCTTCATGCGTCTTACCCGGATTACCTCTGGTATCCAAGTGTTCTTGCAAATGCCAAGCA
The DNA here is from genome assembly GCA_023626375.1 of Talaromyces sp. PF30-5. Lineage (NCBI taxonomy): Eukaryota > Fungi > Ascomycota > Eurotiomycetes > Eurotiales > Trichocomaceae > Talaromyces > Talaromyces sp. PF30-5. The sequence goes on along the minus strand of JAMAGU010000014.1, from coordinate 1,076,520 downwards.
ATCATCTGAGTTTACCGGCTCCAAGCTTGATGAGTATATGTCTGTGACTGGTGTAAATGCCCAAGCGTCAGACAAGAAGAAGTACATTCGTGATACACTCCTGAAGGGATACCTCGGTATCAACGATGCCTCTGATGAGGAAGTCGAGGCCGTTCTCAACCCAGAACCTGGTGTAAGCCCCAAATACGTTCTTGCCGATATTGTCAGCCGTCGCGCACAAATCGGATGGTCAACACATGGACATTCCGGTAAGAAGCCCTAAACTCAAAATATCTCTTTATTGATTACATCCTAAACATATCAAAACTGCAGGCGCCGACGTCAACATCTATGCCTCATCTACTAGAGATTCCTGGCCTATCGTCGGCAACAACGAGAACACTGACGTAGGCACTTTCCTTGCCCACTACCTCGACCTCAAGGTAGACGACGTCACCAAGCGTCTTCGCGAGTCAGCCTCATGGAGCGCATCCTCAGATGGCATCTCAACTTCTTCCCATGGAAAGTACGAGTGGATGGGCGATCCATTAGGATCAAACGTTCGAACTGAAGGCCTCGATACGTACCATGGAGATTTCAAGAAGCGATCCCTGGATGACTGTGGATGTGGCGGTCTTCACTAAAACATCGCATTAACCACTTGCATTGATTTTAATGTTGATCGGTAATATCCGGTCATCTGGCGTTTGGGATATAGCATGAGAACGAGGCTGGAACTCTTTGTATGGCTGGTACAAGACTTTGATACAATAACGATGCAATTTAATTCTCAATCATAATTTTCAATGATTTTCAATTTCCTAAAATTGTCTACATATGTCGCAAATTTCTCAAAAAGAGATCCGTATCATGAGTAGGTAGTAGCACGAGCACCACCATAGCTAAATCAAACCCAACCCCCAGCCTGAGCCCCCCATTTTGCAAGTTTGAATGTGTTCACGAACTTGAAAGGTTTAAAGAAACCCAATTTCTACAGAGCTCCTCCGCTTTACACGACCGGCAAACACCATCATCCTTGAAGGTCCACAACAAGATATTAGTATCACCATGATCCATAACTTGAAGGCGATTGATAGCGAGAACCGGCCATCCTTCATCTGTAATGCCCTGCCAAATCACACGAGGCCGACATTCAGGGCCTGCAGAATGCGGAATGGGGTACAAAACCCTTTCGATGGGGTCGTTGATATTGCGTATATGATCCAGCATGGTGTCGCAATAAGAGCTTACGATGAAATCGTAGTGATCACACTGTTTATGATATATTCCTTTATAGAAACACATCTTTGTTCTTGCACATGTGATTGTTGTTGTTGTTTTTTGTTTTTGTTTTTTGAATAGGGCGTTTTTCAAGTTGGTGTCCAGGTGGTTGGTTCAAGCTTTAGTGTTGGTTTTGGTGTATTGGACTGAAGTGGCTTTTAGCAGGCGTGATTTCTTTTTATCTGTTGGTATTCATGGAGTCATACATCCAAGTCTATTAGTACCTAAGAAAGGTGCGACATATTTGAATTTGGAGTTTTGGAGGATGCAGTCAGTTACAAGTTGCGAATACTTCAGTTTCAATGAGACTATTTATTAGAGGCGAAGCAGTTTAGGCCTTAGGGCCTTAACAACGACTAAGCATGATATTGAATAGGTAGGTATGAAAATACATGCTATGAATGCCTGGATAGATCCAGCCAGCAGTAGCTCATGTGCTGAGTCCCTTCTACAAAATCACAAAAATATCCAAGAGCAAAAGGAAAGAACGTCGGTACTAAACTTGAATCATCCATGAATGTTCTATTTTTCAACTTGAACTCCGTTCACGGTACAAGAAGGACAAGACTCAGCCAAATCCGTAACCCACTGAATGATGTTCGTCGCGCCTCCATCTTGGATCCCCATATCCTCCATAACTAGAACGCCATCTTTGGCAAAGATGCGAGGTAGACAGCTAACTGGGTTCTCGGTTTCATAGTCATCCCGTGCCATTGTCTCGTTTATTCGACATAGCTGCTCGAGAAGGTGGTTGCAGAGGGTATGTAGTTGGAAGCGAATATGCTGGCATTCGTAGTACCAGATTGCTTTGTAGAGGCACATTTGGGTGGGATTTGCTGAAGAGAGTCTGTAGCTAGGGTTTCGATATGGCAATAGTCTTGTTTCAAGCGCTGAGAATATGAAAGTTTTCTACCAGTGAGTAGGATACTGCGGATGCAACACAGATTTGATTGATCCTGGGCTGTCTTCGTTTCTTCAAAATCAAGATAAGGAAAAGGTGTATGTTCATGATGGCCTTCACTGAGTGTTATACTGAATCTCTATGCATGAACATGAAAGACGCGCAACGTGCATGTGGATAGAACCTTGGAGGCGAAAGAGAACAAAACATTAAAATAGCGCTGGCGAAAGAAAGAACATGTGTACATCATTGTAGTATCAGTCTCACTTGACATAATATACGGATAGACATATTATGTCTCTGTTACTATGCATGGACCCTATTCTACTAACTTTGGAATCAATCGATCTTTGATCCAAGCCAAACAGGGATACGGCTACCTGCTATTCATGGCTAGTACTTATCAGACTTAGGCACGAGATATACCGTGACAGCGACAAGAACGTGCGTATAAACTTCTACATGCCAGACCCACTATAGCGGCTGGATAGCAAATATGTAATTACAAAAGTACATTCTCCTTATTCCTCCGAGCCCACGTGGATACAAGGATGTGGCGTCGTCTCTGATGAGATTATTGGATACCCGACCAGAGCCATGCCTCATCCATGGTGTGTACCTTGGTTTGTAGGGGGCTTGCATGAGACTCCAGTGTAACCGAGACATACATGCCCAAACGGTCTTCTCTACGTTCAATTAAAAAGTCGTATATATCAAATGGATACCAAAAACAAGCGGTCGAAGAGTAATATAAAATGAAGCGCTATCGAGGTATTTTGAAACGAATAAAATCATAATAGAGCACTGGAGTATATGAGAAGTTGATGGGGGAGACATCAAAACGGAATAATGACCGTACATTCAGAAAGAAAAGGGCTCTTCATTAGGCTGGATTTGTTCAAGATGACTTCAGTGAAAGTCAATAAAAAAGGCACCCACACAACAAAGCCGGGACAAAAAATAATGTACTCAAGAAGAGTAAAAAGAGAAAAGAAATAAAATAAAATACAACAAGATAGAATCCTGAGATTCAACCCCATTCAAAACATTTACAGCGTCACCAGACCACCAACAGCAACCAGGACAGCGAAAAGAGAGCCGCTCAGGACACGGTCGCTGGGGTTGGCGGCACTGCTGCTTGTACCCTGGGTGAAGGAGCTAGAGGTGGTAGAAGGGCTACCGGTCTCGGTGGAGGTACCGGAGCCGGAGCCGGAGCTAGAGACGGCGGAAGTGGTAGAGTTGTTGCCAGCATTACCGCTGCCACCACTAGAGTTGGTAGGAACGCTGTCGCTGCCGCTGCTGGTCGAGGAGGAAGTGGTGTTGGCACCGAGAGTGGGGTCAAGACCGGTAGCACCCAGGGAGCCCAGGATGGTAGAGTTGCTGGTCACCTCGACATCAGACTCCATGGCGTTGCTGGAGGTGTAGACGTAAGAGGTGTTGCCGCGGACGGTGGCATCGGAGGGGGTCTCGTAGCACTTCACGTCAACCTGGCCGATGGTAGCGTAGTAGTAGCCCTTGTCCTTGATATCCTCGCTGTCCCAGTCAATCTCACCACCAGCCCAGGCGATGGTGCCCTCGGCGTTGCTCTTCTGGCCGGCGGGCCAAAGGGACATCTGGAGACGGGAAGGAGTCTGGGGGTACTGGTACTGCTTGGAGGTCTCGTTGTAGGTATCGGACTTCTTCAGGGTGCGCTTCACGTCACCGTCGATGATCCACTGGAGCTGTTCGGGTTGCCAGTCGATCTCATAAGTGTGCCAGTCGTTGAAGCTGTCATCGCCGTCGAAGGTGGCGTTGGCGCTGTTGTGCCCTGTCAATATGGGTCAGTCAATTGGATCAAAAGAAAAAACCTCTTCATGCTACATCAAAGCAAAAGAGAGGAGCAGGTGGGTGGTCATTGCACGTACAATCGAGTACACCCTGCCAGTAGTAGTTAGTCTGCACATCAGTGAGATCGGCACCGACCCACTCGTAATCGATCTCATCCTTAACATCGGACAGCAGGATGAAAGCAGTAACAACACCCTTGCCCCGGGAAGACTTGATCTTTCCGGAGACCTTGCCGTACCAGATGTAGTGGTTGTTGGCGAACAGAGTACCGACGGACTCCTTGGGCATGGTCATGAGCAGGTTGCCATCGTCGATCTTGGGGAAACCAGAGTAAGTCCAGTCAGCGTCGGTGGTGTTGCCGAGGTACTTGGTGTTGAGGACAGAGTTGTCGAGGCTGTCCCAAGTGTAGCTCTTGCTCTGGCACACAGGCATAGGAGCACACGAGTCAATGGAGTGGGAAGCCTGGATATCGCAACCACCCAAGCAGTAGGCGCCAGTACCGCACTCGCCATATTCTGTAGGGAAAAAAAACAAAAACGTCAGTCACGGTCCAGATTCCACGATCAGTCTTAATTAGAATTGCGGGATATAAACTCACGGGAGCAGCAGGGTTTGTCCTCAGGGCACTGCTTGCTGGAGCTGCAAGTCGTGGCAGCCCAGGCGGTGGCCGACAGGGCCAGAAGGGAGGTCACGAAACGGACCATCGTGTTAGATTATGTACGGGGATAAAAGAGCCGGTGGAGACCTTGAGTATGCTCAAAGCAGAAATGTACAAGAAAGGGGGGAAAGGATTAGAGAGCGAGTGTAACAGATCGTAGAAGATCCTAAACAAAAAAACCACAGCAAACGAGCGAACTGGGCGACGGAGAAGAATGAATTAGAAGAGAAGTTCCGGCGAGGACATGAGGAGGAGGACTCCTTAAAGGTGGGCGAATACCATCAAAGTTTCCAGCAGGAACTTTTTTGCATAAACAGCATCCAAGGAAATTGGATGGAAAGACACTAATGCAGTAAGTGGATCCGTCGTACCTTATCAAGAACAGGGACTGGCTCCACTGACCAGTCAGGGACTCGAGAGCCCTCATTTACTTCATTTGGGGGACTCTCAGGGCTCTCAGGGCTCTTGGAGGTGGATCCCCCCCGTTCACTAGTGGGAAGAGTTGGCACTGTCAAGTCGTGATGACCGAAAAGTACACGATAATTACAGGACATTACCAGTAATTACCAGTTCCCCCGCGAATTGAGTTTTTTTTCTTTTCTTTCTACGATGATCACAGTATAGACATATTTGGGAACCTTGGAAGTTCTCGTGGCAAGAATAGTTTTTTTTTTTTTTGGAAAAAGATCATAAAAATAGATCAAAGACCAGCTGTGATAACCGATGAAAGGAACCATCCTAAAAATACCGTGGCTCGATCTTATTTCCCGGTTTAGGCCTGTCCTGGTGGAAGTTTGTGGGTGCTCATGTGAGACATCCATGGATTTTGCCCCAGGTGTTTGTGACTAACAAAGCACAAATGTCCACAAATGACCACACTGACCACATCGGCCGGTTTGGACAGGTTAAAAATGCCATATGTACAGTATATCGGAGTATTCCGTGGTCTCCTCCAATGTCCATTCACTATTCAGTCCAATAAAACCCCATGAATCGTGTAACGCTTCCTTTTCCAGTCAGTGCGGCGGATACCATCCACGGGTATCCATACGGTACCGAACATACACATACCCAATCAAATCCGAGACACTTTGGGGGCCACCGACTCAATTTCCAGTGAGCCACACTTCGCTTCGCCAGGCAAGCAAATTTTGAAAATCAATTTTTTTTTTTCTTAGCTAAATTTTAGATAAAAAACCAAGACTCGGTGGATTGATAAAGTGGCGCCCAAAGGCTCGGCATTCAAGTTATCGCGCTTGTCCAAGGCTCTTGGCTGGAATTGATCACATTTCCTCAGTAATACTGCAGAAAGGGGACCCAAATTACAGAGTGGACAAGGGATCACAATAAACAGTGAAGATCACTTCGTCCTGACGTCCCCTTTTCTGCACAGGAACGAGGATGAACTGTCGATCCAGCACCCTGTGGGAACCTTATGCGGGCGAGCTCATCACTGGTTGGAGGGGGCTCGGCATCCACTTCGGAGCTCCGGGGTGATCTAGGATGTTGATCCTACTGGGCACGAGGAAGTCAGGGGGAAAACCTTTGCCCAGAGAATACACAACACACTCAATACGAGTCAATACCTCTCTTAAGCTCACACATCCCAGCTTGCTCTTCTGGGCAACCCCAGATATTTTTCCAGAAGGAATGTGAGGGTGGTGGCTGGGGCACCATGTTGATTTCCTAAGGTTGTTGATTTTTTTAATGTTTATTGTCCGCCCAAGAATGTGTCATTCCAAGTAAGGGGAAGTGTTGCACTATCCAGAGCTGCAGTGGAGGAAACACAACAAAAACGAATCTGGGGGAAATTGTGTTACAACGTGTTCTTGGCTCCAGACACTTGGCGCGTAGCACTGCCTTAGTGGCTTCTTATCGTATTGATCTCTTCCGTGTGCTGGATGTGGGCGTGATGTCTCCAGTTTCCATTGCAATCGAGGTTAGCGCAGATTGATAAGCTATCCCTAAAAATCCGATGCTCTAAACAAGAATCTCCCCGGCCTTGTTCATGCTCATTCCAGGTGAGATCAGCACAACGTCCTGTATCTTCCTAGCATGGTTCATGACGAATGACATGGAAGTCATGCAAAGCACAAGTCGTTGCTAGCCCAATGATTGTCGCGGGCATACCAACCTAATGAATCATAGACTCCATGGTAAGTGAATCCAACATTCGAACACTTGAATCAAGGCAGCACGAAAATTGAGTAGGAGCGACAAGTGTGACGGACTTGACATCTGTCTTTTTTGCAATGGTAATCTTGGAAGCTTTATTGAAGCAGTTCAATCCCAAGGTCAAAATGCTCGAGATCTGGTTCCAGCACTTCAGGGTTGGTACCTAGTCTAATTCAAGGATTTGGACTGAACCTCGAGCTGGCAAATGTCCACATACTACGATGGTTCATGCACAAGAAAAGTTCGAAGAAGAAAACTCTTTTTTCAACCAACGCAGTAACCAGTTCTCAATAGTGATGATGACGTAGCGCCGGGAATCTTTGTTTTTTCTTTTCTTTTCTTTCCTGGTTTTTTTTTTCCGCCAGGGGAAGCATTATGATCCCAAAGACTTAAGTTGCAAACAATCCTCGATGGCCAAACGATGGTCTCAGCGCCGAAGTATTGAGCATCGCGCTTGGTCAGGGATACAAGGGTGAATAGATCCTCTCTATCTATAATCTTCTTTTGCTGAGGATCCATTGACCCTGATATCCCTGCCCAAGCTCGAGGCCTAATACCCTACCGAGGTAGTAGGTACCGAGGCCGCGGCTAACAGTCGAGGTGTCACCAGTGACCACCGGCGAGAATCATCCGCCCCATCCAGAAACTTTATACGAAGCAAGAAACCATCCAATTTAGAGTGCTTGTATCAATGCTCTGAGATTGAACTATAGGCAGAATGGGAGGAGAAACCGTTCAAGGTATCGTGAAGCGGGGAAAAAAAAAAAAAACCATAGAGTCATGGCCACATGTGCATGAGAGATGAGAGTTGTGATATCTTGGAATGTGACAGCTGGGAAGTGGCGATTATTATAGTTTCTACTAGTAGACTTTGGAAGTATGACCAAGTCGACTCGGAGCGGAACTTTGGAAGGTCATGCGGATACTTGAAGCCTTTGTCTTTGAAAGGCCCTTTGACTCGTTCTTGCCCATTTCTTCTTAACATGTCAAGCTCCAGGGCTCAAGTCATGGAATGATTAACAGCTCTTTGAGCCTTTGTCGCCAAGTTCTTTGACATGTTAAGCCTGAGTCGTAATCTATGAAGCTCTACAAAGAGATAGAAAAAGAACGAAGTCAGCTGTCAAGAAGCCCGATTCTCCAGGCTAAGCCCATATACTCCAACATTGAAAGGCTGGCGAACGAATGTATCCAAATGATTGTTACAAGCATACTAGGTGAGCGAATCACAAACCTACCCGGTAAATTACTACTAATCAGCTTGAAAGTGGCATACATGTGCGTGAGGAGAAGAAGGTATGAATGGATTTACGTTTGCATTCAAGTCTTCCAAGGTCTATATTGAAAGAGAATTCCGGCTAAATCCCACAATATGGCTTTTGTTATGCGCTTGAAAGCTCTACTAAAATCCTCTTGATTCTATTCAAATAAATTTCTGAAACATCGGGCTTACAGTTTTACTGATAGGAACTGTTATTTCCCGGTCTAATTGAAATTTGACTGGGGACTAAAGCTTCAGGCCAACTGTGTACATCCATGCTATAGTCAGACGCAAGAGGCATTCAAACGAGAAAGACAAGTCTTCTATTGAAAAAACGCGGCGGCCAATTCTCAATGCAACTTGACTAAAAAAAAAAAAAAATGAAAAGCTTCAACTATGTCTAATGAGCACACTCAAATCCCATCACCTCCTTTCCAACTTAGCCTGCAAATGTCCATCATTCTGGCAATACCCCCTGAGACAATCACATCATATGGATGGCTAATGATATTACCGGCGATTGCGCGCATCTCTAAATCGGTATAGTCCGTCGCGCACAGAGAGCCGAATAACTTGATCAGGGCTGATGGTGATGGTAGCACCTCCGTCGTTAAATGCGGCGGTAGTACCAGGGTACTGTGCATTGAGACGGGTCAGGGATATCAGAGTCATTGGCTCTTCGGGGACATAAAAAACGTTCTCCAGATCAATAAAGTGATTGGCACCCTTATGCCTATAATTCAATCTCAAAGTACCGATACCCGTACTCTGAACTGGATTGTTTCCTAATCCATACAATGTTTCTCTGTGATCTCGAAAATTGAGAAATGACTGCCTAAGAGATGAACAGTGGCATGTGGCACCAGTGTCGAGGATCGCTCGTGGGGGACTTGAACTTGAAGGCATTCCGTCGTTTTGTTGAGAGGTCCAAAGGCTTTGTTCCGAGCCGTGCTGCTGGGTTTTCAAGTGAATATTGGACAAGTAGCAAGCGAAACAGACCAATATATTGGAAGAACTCGACGGAAGAACTCTTTTTGCACTTTTGAGAGATGGGAAATGAGAGATGAAGCGTGTGTAGTTTGGTATTTAAGCAGCGTGAAGCGCCTTTTTATGGCTTTTAGCAGGCTTGAAGCTATGACCAAGTCAAGCTGAAGCTCATGCGGATACAAAAGGCTTCCTTGGCTTCCTTGGATAGCTCTTTGATGCATTATTGCCCAATTCTTTGGCAATTTCGGCATGGCCACCGAATTATGGAGCTCTACAATGAAATGTTCCGATGAAAGAAGTCAGCTATCAAGAGGTGTGGTATGGGAACATGTCTGTATGCTCTCAGGCTACCTCTGAAACATTGGACGAAAAGATGCGTCTGTGATGAGACAAGATACCCAACACCATCGTTTGCTCCTGGTGCTTTAAATATGATTCAATTTGGGCAAAAGAACAAAATTTTGCCACATGTGCATTCCACGACTCAATAAATTGCATGCGGGGCGGAATTTAACCACTAAGGAATGATATAGACATAAACCACCCAGAAGATCAAAGAATGCAACTTGAAGTATTTCTAACATTTGCAAAATGAAAGACTTCAGTCTTACTTCCGGCACCGATTGAGCCCGGGGACTTTCAGAAACATGAAATATGAAACAGTGTAATTAAATCAGATGGAATCATTATATCTTCGATGCACCTAGTCAATCCGAAAGAGGAGGGAAGTCGCGAATAAAGCTAGCAGAAATTTCAAGTTAGCGCACATAATGAGATACAAGCGAGACCTATAGAGAGAAAAAGAGGAGCATAACATACTGTGCAGGGCACTCATAGCCAGCAGGGTTCTTGTTCAAGTACAACTGGTGATATTCTTCGGCACTGTACCACTGACCAGCAGGCACAACCTGGGTGGAGACAGGCTTCTTATACCACTCCTCGCTGACCTTCTTGGTGACTTCTTCCGCGATCTTCTGTTGCTCCGCACCGTGTGTGAAGATGGCACTACGGTACTGAGTACCAACATCCGGACCCTGGCGGTTCAGGGTTGAGGCGTCATGCATACGATAGAAGAACTCAAGGAGCTGGCGGTAAGACACAAGAGTTGAATCAAAGGTAATTTGAAGGGCCTCAGCATCTGAAGAGTAACAAGAAAAGAGGTTAGCGAATATCCCCCGTGCCAAAAGATAGAAGTATATCAAGCGTCGCGAAATCAAAAGAGACATCGGCGCTTGAAGTTGTCCTTGAGATTAACTTACGGCCAGTAGTACCGGAGCAAACAGCCCGGTAATTTGGATCAGAGGTCTGTCCACCACAATATCCAACCTTCGCATCCAGCAAGCCCTTTCCGTTGCCGAAGTTCTTGCGGTATAGGTGCTCGACGCCCCAGAAGCAGCCGGCGGCGACGGTAGCTTGTTCGGTGGACATATTGCGCGATTGTGATTCCGAGTTAAGGGAAAGAATCGGAGCACTTATGGAGAAGGGACGGACAAGTCGTGAGAAAAGTGTCGAAGCGATCGGGGCGGCGAAAGTCATCTGCAGAAATTCTAGTGGGGAATGAGTGCCGGAAGTGGGGAAGGAGATTAGAAGCTGACGCGAGGCGGGTTTGACAGGCGGAGGAAATGTGTGGTCGGGTGTTACTATAGGGCTACGGAACACAGATTGGGGGAAAACAGCGAAATTATTGGAAGGATATGAGGAAATGATAAATCAAGAAATTTTGTCATGATTCAGCTTGAGCTAAAGCTGTCGTGCAGTGGCGTCATGAGAATTCTGACAAAGCAGCGCAAATAGAGCCTACTTGACCAGTTGACTGCTCACGTGCCAAGGCTCGAGGCAGAACTTTCGAGCTTGAATATATATGATTTTAATCCGGGGAATTGACTGAAGCTATGACTAGGTAGTTATGATTTTATGATAGACCAAGAAGGGTGGTATACTCGGAAATATGAGTTGGCTAACAGAAGAAAACAGTGCAAAGTCGTTAATGTACACTCTGAAGAAAGAATATTTCAAGAAAAAAAAGAAAATGCGACAAACGCAATCCACCAGCGGCTAACGTAGTCAACGACACGAGAGAAAGGAAATAGAAGAATTGATAAGACAAGTATGAGATCAACTCATGAGTGAAGTACCGAGAAAAGGAACTGAACAAAAAGGGAGAAAAGTAGTGGTATTTTGTACGCCAACTCCATGTTAAACGCCATCATGGTCATTGGAAAAGTCAAAAAGCAAAATGTAAATCAAGACAAGGCATTAAACATCTACCACGATGCATTGGAGGTCCATTACGATGCGCGATCGACTGGCGGAGCTGCCATGGCACTCAGTCGCATGGCGTCTCTGCTAGAAAGACTGGCATGGCGAGGTCGGGTGTCTCCTCCCAAGGTGGTACGTCGCCCGGTGTTTTTCATTACTGGTAGTGTGTGAGGGCTGAATACTCTAGGCTTTGTTTCAACCTCCCGTTCACTTTTCACCATACGACGAGCTTGGGATGCGGTAAACATATTGTTCTCGCTTGGAGAGCTACCGTATGTGTTGGAGCTCGGACTGCGTCGACGATGAACACGCAGAGAGTTGGCAGATGGACCGAAATGCCCACTGGAAATACGGCGCATGGCAGAATTTATCTTGATCGCCTCGTCCTTCTCAGACTTCCAATTATCCTTGCTCTCGGATTTACTGTCAGCGACAGGGCTGCTCGAGAAATTTCCACTCGGGCTGCGCACCGCAATACGAGATGGTCGCTCCGTCGAGGCACGATTCAAAAAACTGCTACCCTCGATATCGCGAAGGGGGGAATTTTCATTATCGGAGAGGGGAAGAGATGCGGTTGGGGGAGGTGCTAGAGGTGAGCTGCCCACTCTCTTGGAAAGGAATCCAGCCTTGAATCGGTTGTTATTCTTTTGAACATTGAGCGTCGACTCGCCTGGTGTCGGAACAGGAGAAGCAATTCCAGATGGGCTAACGACCCGAGGGATGTTGCGAGGAATAGGTGATGAGCCACGCGGTAAAACGGGCTCGGAGCTCTCTTCGGAGCTGAATTCATCCAAAGAATCTTCCTTTTGAGGTGACTTTTGGAATTCAGTCAGGGGAGCATCTTCTTCATCATCCTTCCAACGAACAGATCTCTTCGAAGATTTTGCTTGAGACTTTTTGGGTGAAAAACTCACACTCTTGCGGCCGGCAGCAGCTTTTCGGCGGCGTGGTGAGCCTTTCACGGGAGAAGGAGGGGCAACAGGCGCCATTTGAACAGATGGCTGGAGGTTCTTCATGGGTGGTGGCATGCTTACCATGCTGAATCTCTTCTTGGGCTTCGGTGGACTGGCCGGCTTAACAGGGCTCGAAGGCATCACGGGTATGGCAGGCAAGCTACCGTCAGGCTTCACGAGGTTGGATGCTGCATTGGAACAATCTTCCAACATTTTGGCCAGTATAACACGGCCCTTCTGAATAGCCTCAGTTGCATTCAGTTGCATGATGTCTTCGATAGAGGACATCAATTCGAATTGTGCCTGGAGAAGAAGTTGCACAGCAGCAGCTTCACCAGCCTTGTCTTGTTCTACTACTGCAGACAAAGCCTCACGCTCTGCATTTGATCTGAGAAGCTCGGCTTCTCTGTCAAGATTTGCATAATCGCTTGCATCGCTGATGTCAAACTCTTGCAGCTGTTTGGTCGCGTTATCGACTGCTGAGACCATCGCTCGGTCCCAAGTGCTCTTAGATAGTCGTTGATTATAGTGGTGCCGACTGCCTTCCAGCTCGACAAGGATACCTTGTGCAGACTTGCGAATTGCATACAAGTTGGCAATACCCTCACCATCCTCGCGAGCAGCACAAACTGTGTCGAATGCTGCAATCCAAGAGGACAAAATGCCGATCCTGCGGCTGATCTGTCTTAACTTGAGCATGTTGTTGGTCTTCTCTTGTCTCTCTGGCTGAGCGTGCTCATATGCATTGCGGATACGAGAAACACCTTCACGCATAACAGCGTCTTTCTTTTCATTTTGTTTCTTAAATTTGGTGAATGCCACGCTCTCCTGGTCCTTCTGTTGCGCTTTGAGTTCATTAATCAATTTCATTTGCTCGTCAATCTTAACCAAAAAGTCTTTGACGTGGCGGTTGACGTTGAAGACATTTCGAGTAACCTTTGTTTGGATGTTCTTTGCACGGTTGGCGTACCGTAATGTGTTCTGTGTCTCGTCGAAATGATGACTTGACGGACTAACACAGACAATCATGACGGTCTTACAATTTCCACCGAGGGCAAATTTGAGGAGTCGAGTGAGTTTGGAGTTGCGGTATGGGATATGGTTGCGCTTTCGAGGGTCACATAGTGCGTTGATGCAACTACCTAACGCCAAGAGGGACTTATTGATATTAGCACCCTCAAGCAGTCGCTCGCCTCGGTTTTTTGTAGCACTTGCTCGTTCACTTCCAGCAAGGTCAATTATACTCAGGGTAGCCATGGTATGAGGCTCATTCACATCAGCGTTTCTATCTTTTTGGGCCAGATTGATCTGAAGAACGGCATGAGACCGAGACGAGGTCGCATTGGCCTCTGTTGGAGACATAGTACGGCATTCATTGCCGCGCATGATCATATCCATGACCTCTTGAACATTTTGCGGATGGTGGCTCGACAGTCCAGATACGGATACTGACTGGTTAACGTCTTCACGTAACATAAGACCACCCTTTGTACCTCCAGGAACGAGTAAATCACGGATAGTTTCGTTGTAAATTTCTAGGTACGAAAGAGAGATCTCAGTCGCTTTCTCGCCCTTTCGCTCGTCAATGCGCTCGAAAAGCTCTTGCATGGTCAGGAAAATAATTCCAGGCTGCTGAGCGGTTCCTGTGATGGTATGGGTCTTTCCACACCCTGTCGCACCATAAGCAAATACTGTCGCATTGTAGCCGTCCAGAACATTATCCAGAAGGCTGCGAGTCGTTGATTCGTAGACTTCACCCTGAGAGGCATTTTGATCGAAAATACGGTCGAAGGCGAAGGTCTGGTCCTTGACGCGCTTGCCATTGGGCACAACGCTTTTGGAAAACTTCTGGACAGGGTTGTCCTCTGGAGGATCGAACACTCTGGCGAACAGAAGTCAGCGGGGGGCGGTAATTTTTAAAGCTAATAGTCAATTGCTCAAGGTTGACACATACAGACATCGATCGTCGATCACCTTCACAATGGATCGTATTCCCTTCTGATTCAGCTTTGGTGCAGGGACACCTGCCAGCGACCCATCACCAAGGAAGAGAGGGCCGTCATCGGTTTTGGTTATTTGAGCTGCTTCGCGGATAGTAAAAGGTCGCACGCGCACCGCGACCGTGATCGAAGAGGCGCCATCGGAGGCGGCCATGGTGGGAGATAGGGTCGGAGCCGCTTGCACGTCGCGCTGTTGCGGGGCCGGTATGTTGAAGCCGTATCGCGACCTGCGTTCGGCAAGGCCTAATGCTGGGGTGTGGGTTGTCGAGAGTTAACAATGAAAGGGTGAAGAATGTGTGGATCTAATGTGTATGGGGTTTATGGGATGCAGTATTCTCCGAGAGTCTCCTGGAAGCGATTTCATTTGTTGATAGGACTTGTTGTCCCCTCCTGGTTGCTCCCGGCAACCGTTTGATGGTGTCGATTAGCCCGCATATCGCGTGGTGTTAGGTTCCGAAGGCCAATGTCTCCAGCATCTGCACACTGCTTCATATATGAACCACGCACCTTCGCGCAGCTTGTCCACGCACATATTTGTTTCAGCTCAAACCTTGTGGAGACGATCTGTGATATCTCACTTAGACTTGGAAGCTAATAATAGAAAATATATATGAGCTAGGATCTCATTCATGCTTAATCAAGCTGTTACGACAATCTGCATTGTAGTCAAAAAGCGAGTAGTCATGTCTCCTCCAAGCTAAAAGTTTCTCATCTCCTTCACTTTTGACCGCCATGGAAGGCCAGCCAGAAGTAATAGCAACTGTCATAGGTTCATTTACAGATTCGTAAAGATGCACAAAAGCCCTGAGGAAACGCCAAGCAACGAATAAATAAAGCAATCCGTCTTCCTCTTAACGCCATTAATCCCCGATTTCCCTGCTCCCGGTATGATTGAAGCTTCTAATGGAAGCCCATTCTTCTGCCCGTTAGGCCTCCTCTTCCTCGTCATCGAATGACGGGATAACTACATCCCAGTTCGAATCTTCCTGATTAAGTTCCACGTCGAGCTCATCCTCATCTTTCCCTTCGCCTTCGCCTTCGCCTGACTTTCGAAAACGGAAAGCGACTGATGGACATTTCTCTAATCCAGCTGCTAATACAGTATCTCCAGCTCTCCCTGCATTTGTTTGAGGGTCATCTCCATTTACGTTAGCTGACGCATTTGATGCCAGTCGTGTCCATCCTTTCTCGAGGTCATTTCGATCAACGGGAAGACCAAGCTCGATGCAGCCAGAGTCTTCGGGAACTGGATCGCCATTGATTTCGCAAAGTTCGCGCGATTTCAATGCGTAAAGCAGTTTCTCTTTGACCTCCGCGAGAGGTTCGTGAGGTTGTAAGGAAAGAAGGACGGTGGTTTTATGCTTTTTGAAGAGGATAGTCGATGACCTAGAGCCCGACGATGCTTGCTTTGGTGGCTGGACGAGGCATCATTAGCTTCCTAGGTTACTTGATAACTGTTTGCAATTGAAGAAACGGGCTTGCGTTTAGCTTACCATTTTGTATGGACTTTAAGGATCAAATGTAGGTGTTGGGATGGCCAATGTGCACGTGTAAAAACGAATGGATTATTAGAGGAGTCCCGGCGGAGGCGGAGAGCAGCTCCCGACTCCGAAAGTCTTGCGCCGACTTCTTCACCACGCCAGTGAGAAGCACAACGACTGGCTTGAGAAAGGAAGAAGCATTCATTTTTGCTGAGGCTCCCTGGATACTTCCAACTTACTCGTCTTCTCATCGCTTCTGCAACCTCGGGATTTACGAACGTCACGCCCGGAAACGCTCCGCCTCTCCTTCCTCTTCGAGTCAGGCCATCGCCGGGCCTTCCTGGCTCATCGTCGCTATAACCGCACCCCTTTCCGACAATATTCTCAAAATGGACGCCCGACCAGCATCCCCCGAGGCTGTTGAGGCCGCCCGGGAGAACTCACTATTTCTTAAATTGGTATATTGGCACAAGCTCTTCGAATCCGACAGCCCGCCCCGACTAGGTATGGATGTCGAAAAGCGTATACCTTACGCAACCACATCTGCATTCATGACTGGACTCGCACTGGGATACGTCCATGGAAGCAGACGAGCGGGTCTAGTGTTTCGGGCAGAGAACGCACATCGATTTCCCACTTCATCGCCAGGCTGGTTCCAATATCATAAGACCAAGAACTACATCTCTATCGTTGGTGGAGCAAAGGATGGAGCGAAGATGGGACTTAGACTGGGCACCGGAGCACTCTCATTCTCCCTATTTGAGGAGACCGTCGACTATGCTCGTGACGATGAGAGAGACTTTATTTCAACAGTCATTGCCGGCCTATCATTTTCTGGCATATACAGCTTACTAGGTAGGAAAGATTCTATCCGGCGCACAAAATTCTTGAGACTAATTTCATTCATGCTGTAGCTCGCCATGATGTTTACACCGCCGCGCGCACTGCAAAGCTGGGCTTGAAGTTGAGCTTGACCTACGGACTCCTGCAAGACGGCTTGGAGACTCTGAAAGGAAACCGCCCCAAATACCTAGATTTCTTCCTAGGCAAGCGTCAAAACATATCCAACGAGGAGGACTCTGTATGATCGTATTTTCCTCACAAGCGATCTCCCCTTTGTCGAGAAAGGTGCCTACCCGTCTAGGTGACTTTCCTTGTTCGCAATACCAAGGGTTGCATCGCCCCTGCACCAACTAGCCATGGCATCCACTCTTCCCCATTGCTAGGTAGGTAGTTGGGCATAGATTGGGGCTCTTGGGCTCTCGTTCATCATATGGACAAAGACCATGGCTGAAACATATGGCCTAGCCCTCAGGAAATAATGCGACTTCTTGTTGGGCCAGGAGAATCGATCCCATGACGTCCTCCTCTCGATATACCACGCCATTTCTCCGTGTACGATGTATATCTGTTTGATACCCTCTTGTTCTATATCATGCAACTGCACACTGCTGGCATCATGTTTGTGCACGTGACCACATCTGTATAATGGAGCTGGTCTTGCATTCTCAGACCAATGCAGCCAACCCAGCTTCAATTCTGCCCACCGGAATTTGTTTGATGAGCCTTGTATCAAATAGCTCACATGCATATCTATGAATTCATTACCTTTTTATTACCTATTTGACAAGGGCTCTTGTATATCTTCAGACTTTTCTCCTCGTATGCGGATAATCCGGATCGGGAAATGGCTGCGCTAGGAAAATCTAATTAAGGTTGATTGTCTTATATTTTTCCAAATCATATAGCTCTGTAGAATATAAACTACTCAAGTAGCGTGGATGGGTACCATCATGATCGCATTCCCAGACGAATTGTGTCTCATGCAGATAGAACCAATTTTCTGGCATGAACTGCTGGGGCGCGAGGATCTTCTCTGCAGGCACCGAAACAATGCGACGATCCGAACACAATTGACCGCTTGGTACCGCCCCCACTAAGCCTGTCTACATGCCAATATCAACAGAGATATCAACCGCGGAAGGGGAATCTTTGGCGGTGTCCGATAATATAAATAATGATGAGAGGAGGAGAATAAAATAGTGGATCTCTCCAGACAGCGGGTTCCCATAGAGTTTCCGAAGGTTTCCAGATGATCGGTGGAGCTCAACCGCATTTGACGTCGCTGAGTCGCTCTTTCCCCCCACCTTTTTCGCCTGAAGAGAGCCCCCCCCCCCCCGTCAACCTTCTACCACCTTGGACTCTTTCACTTTTCCCCACCAACTTCGCCAACCGCTGCATCTTCTGATGTCTATCTGCTAGCGCTCAATCCATCCCATTGGGCGTGGAGAGCATGCGGAAGATCAGCTTGACATCTGCGATACCTTCGTCGACGTCATCGTTTTATTGATGCTCCTCGCTCTGGCGTCCCGTATGCCTGCTGGTTGAAAAGACGGACCTCCCCTTTAACATTTATATATTTGTGACCAACTATGCGTCGCCATGGTAGGGCTGGCGGAGGCCCGACCAAGGCCGTCTCCCCCATGTCCGACAACCTGTCCCTCATCCATTCCTTTGATTCAGTCATGAATCCGAACCGACCCGTGCGCCCCTCGCCTTTAGCTTCTTCCCACATCAAAGCGCTGCCGTTAGAGCTTGTCGACCGCCTGCGATCCTTTCCTCTCTTCCAAGCCACGCCAGAATCCTTTTTGATCGAAGTCGGCCAGCACCTGCGCCCGCAACTCCACGCTCCGAACGATTATATTCTCACAGAGGGCGACGATGCAAAAGCTATTTACTGGCTGGTTCGCGGTGCAGTCTCAGTCACGTCGCGTGATGGCGAAAGTATATACGCTGAGTTAAAGCCGGGTGCTTTCTTCGGTGAGATTGGTGTGCTGATGGACCGTCCTCGCACCGCGACAATTATTGCTCGCACCCGATGCATGCTGGTCGTGCTCTCTAAGGATGACTTTCGAAATATTTTACCGCGATTTCGGGAGGTTGAGCGCGCGATCATGGAAGAGGCACAAGAGCGTTTGATGATTCTGGAAAAGAAAAAGAAAGAGACTTCGGCACCAGTCGTAGACGAGGACGCTAGCCCTAGTCCAGTTCGCAGGGGCTCTAAAAGATTACGAGAAAGCTTTTCCACAGATCTCATCCTTGCAGAAGATGAAGATTTAAGTGTCAAGTCCGTGCATAAGAAGCGGAAGTCACCGAGCCCGGGGCGCCGCGATGCGGCCAGTGCTTTAGCCAATGGATTGGTAAATGTTCGCCTATTGCTCAAAGAACTCCCCTTGTT
The DNA here is from genome assembly GCA_023626375.1 of Talaromyces sp. PF30-5. Classification (NCBI taxonomy): domain Eukaryota; kingdom Fungi; phylum Ascomycota; class Eurotiomycetes; order Eurotiales; family Trichocomaceae; genus Talaromyces; species Talaromyces sp. PF30-5. The sequence continues at coordinate 1,057,523 of JAMAGU010000014.1, read as the reverse complement.
CTCCGGGTTGCCTGCAGATATTCTCCATTTCTTGGGGCTAAACGCTCAGCCATCTTCTTTTCCTCCATTTACCGACATTATCCGGCAAGATACACAAGGTCGCGAACTTTATTTCATCGTTCGCGGTGAGGTAGAGGTTATAACCGAAAAGCGCGAGACGCGCAAACAACAAAATGGGAAGCTCAATGGAGTCGATCACTCCGGAATTGAAATCAAAGCTAGACTCAAACAGGGCCAGTATTTTGGAGAGGTGGTTAGTCTTGATCTAGCGCCACGAAGAACAGCAACTGTCCGCTCTGTTACATTAGTTGAATGTCTTATGCTAAGCGGAGACGTGCTTTCAAAGTTTTGGGAGATGTGCCCTAAAGACATTCGGGAGCAGGTAGAGCGCACTGCCCAAGAGAGGCTGCAGGCGGCTTCTGATGGTGACGTGGTCATGGCAGATGCTACAGATGAACAATCCTCGATGGGCGACTTGCATATTGATGACCGAGTCAAAATAAATTCGTCTCGGAGAAAGTCTATGCCTTTATTGACTTTGACCGAAACTGAACTGGATGGTCCTCACCAGTCTGTATCGGGCGAGGATCAGGAGCACCCTTTAGCACGCCCATCGGATCCTGATCCATATCTGAGCCTTGGGTTGGATAAAGTCCGACTTCGAAGCAGACGCGGATCAGTGGCCCCGTTGACTCCCGAAGAAATGTCTGGGGAGTTACAGCGTCAATCGCCATCGGAGCCAAGGTCTACTAGCTCATCGACAGTAGCGCTTTCAGACGAAGCTGGGCTTCCTAAATCGCATGAAGTTTCACACTTATTTGTCGATGGCCACTATGGGGTACTCCCGGATAGCATCCTGTTGAATATTTTCCAGTTTTTGGAACTACACCACCTCCTTCGACTCCGTGCGGTCTCATCTCACTGGTCTGAAATCCTGAACAAATCAGGCAAAGTAGCCCAAGACTTAGATCTCAGTATCTATAACCGCAAGGTCACGGACGAAGCTCTAGTGAAGATCATCTGTCCGTTTGTTGGCGATCGTCCACGCTCTGTGAACATCAACAATTGCTTTCATATCACTGACGAGGGGTTTAATGCACTTGCGTCCACCTGTGCGCCTAACTCAAAAACATGGAAAATGAAAAGCGTCTGGGATGTGACCGCCTCTGCAATTCTAGACATGTCAAGTAAAGCCACTGGCTTACAAGAAGTGGATTTGAGTAATTGTCGCAAGGTTGGTGATACTCTTATGGCTCGTATAATTGGATGGGTTATACCAGGAAACCAGAGGCCTACTGAGGGTAAAAGTGCAACAATCAAACCTACCTTTCAGACTGCAGACACTCTTGTGTATGGCTGCCCTCAGTTGAAGAAGCTTACGCTTTCCTATTGCAAGCACGTGACGGATCGTTCTATGCACCACATCGCATCACATGCAGCCAGTCGAATCGAAGAAATGGACTTGACTCGCTGTACTACAATCACTGATCAAGGGTTTCAATACTGGGGTAATGCAAGGTTTACCAACCTCCGCCGACTTTGTTTAGCCGACTGCACCTACTTGACCGATAATGCCATAGTGCATCTAACCAACGCGGCCAAGCAGCTTCAAGAATTGGACTTGGTAAGATATTGGACCCGAAGCTTCTATTGGATAACAATTAACAGTGTGAACAGTCATTCTGCTGCGCGTTATCCGACACTGCGACTGAAGTTCTTGCTCTACAATGCTCACAATTGAAGCACCTCAACATGTCTTTCTGTGGGTCTGCCATTTCAGATCCCTCTCTGCGCAGCATTGGACTTCATCTCCTTTCCCTCCAGCATTTATCCGTGCGTGGATGTGTTCGGGTAACCGGGGTGGGCGTGGAAGCAGTTGCTGAAGGTTGCCACAAACTGGACTCATTTGATGTCAGTCAATGCAAGAATCTTTTTCCTTGGCTTGAAGACGGAGGCGCAATGCGCTACCAGCCACGCATTGACTTTCAACTCGTCGCTTCAAACGCTTCAAACGAAAGGAACTTCCGATAAGCGAGTACAAACTCAATCCAAGATCAATACCACACAATCCATTCACTAATTGGGAATGTACAACCACCTTGAAGTATGAGATCACACGGGACTTCAATAATACCAATGTGGTCTATTAATTATTCGACTTTTTACATTTCTTTGGATTTATCTTACATCCCTTGTTCCGGCGACGTATCGGCTTTACTGTTGAGGGCTTCTCGTGATTTTGGGAGTTAGGCTTTCTGGGTCACGTTTCTTTTTTTTCGTTCTTTTTTTTTTTTTTTTGGCTTCGGCCCATATAGACTGGGCTCCGGATCTGGGCTATCGTGTATTGTGCCTCTGATATAAGAGGTTGGGATTGACATCGCATTTCTTTGGTTCTTAAGCTGGTCGAGCATGGCTGGAGTTCCAAGACTGAACGCATTTGGTACTTAAATTTAATTTCTTGCGGATATGGTTTGCCATTTACGAAGTTAATGCAGGAGTTGTCAACAGATTCACCTTGTTTTTCGTTTCTTGGATTTTTTTTTCCCTTCAAAATCAAGTTGATGCTTGTTTCTTTGGTTGGGTTTATGGGGTCCATGTACTCTAAATATCCTGATATTGAATATCTATGCCTCGAGAAATCCATTTAGATTATGAATATTTGTGGGTTATGAAAATTTTATCCATGTCATAGGAAATTTAGATGATGACCTAGATTATGAGGATTTTGAAAGCCTATATGGAAGAATCCTGATATTCTCTTCCGGAGCATCAAGTAGTATAGCTCCCACCTGCAGTTTTGCTGCATGGCCGAGGTAGTCTTCTGTGGCGTGTTTCTCTTTGGGGATTACATTAGTATCACCCGGGCACTACTTTCATTCATATCCATTGACTTTGTTTCCTTTCTTTTGTAGGACAATAATGTTGTTCCGAAAAGAGGAAAGGAAAAGCAGAACGACCATGGCCACCTGGCTATGTAAGAACACTGTCCAGATGGTGTCTGTAACCCGCCCCCAGTTTTGCAAGGAGAATGAATTGAGGACTTCACGCTGAATCTCAAGCTAGAAAGCTCTCACATCGCTCATAGTTTAGAAATTTCAATATGCAACACACATAGGAAGGATTATCTCTGGTGAATACTGATCTTTCAGGCATCTGAAGTGAGTTAACGCTCTATTGGCTTCAGTAAGCCTCTATAAAACCAACCTGCACTATCACATCTTTCTCTCTCCTTGACCTTTACCACCAACTAGCAACTTCCACAAACCAACCTTCAGTCACAATAGTCTAGTATCCAGCCAGCTTGGAATCTCATCTGAGACCTCTCATTGATAAACCCTTCTCAAGTCTATCATTGTCTAAACCTATCAAACTGCCTTGCGGATCATTCCTTGTTGATCAACGCGATCCTCCCCTCGCTCGTTCGTCATCAAACGCTCACGAATTCTTAATATGGCAGAAGAGCAACTTTTTCAAGCCCTCACGGGTGAGTCCTTCATGCATCCAGAGGAGCACATGTCTATGCCACTCCTCTATCCCAGCCTTGAAGAGACTCCCCATCAAAAGGAATATCTTCCTCCAAGCTCCCCCAAGCCGGCTACGAAGCCAAAGGAAAAGAAACGTCGTCGTGGCCGTAACGAGCCAGAGCCAGAATGGTCTGAGATGGTCAGGGAGGAGCAGATCAAAAGGCAGAAGACTACAAATAGATCTAGACATGCCTGTGATAGATGTCGAGTGAGTTCAATCTAACCCTTAGCCATACAACATGCAGACACTAATCATATATCTCCCTTAGATGAAGAAATCCCGCTGCGAAGTTAGCCCAGATGGCGAAAGCTGTCTGTCCTGCTACATATCTGAAAAGAACTGCTATGTCACTGACCGTGTTCTCAACGTGACCTCCATCCGTGGCGAGACCGGGCAACTAAGAGAAAGGGTCGAGAACCTTACACAGCAGCTTAAACAGCAATATCAAGAGTTCGATGCGAAGATCAAGGAGTATGCGAACCAGATCTCGGATCGTGATCATAAGATTGCATGTCTGTTGAAGCAGAATGCAGAGTACAAGCATGATCTCTCTCGATGGAGTATAAGGCCAGGAGATTTCCATGAGACTCAGCCTGCGAAACTGGATGATACTGCCTCATATTTCTACGGGAACTTGAAAGGGCTTGACACTGTCTCTTCTTTCCCACCACCGTATGATGAGCATGATATCTGGTCTAACCTTGTTCGAAATGATCTGGGCTAGTTTGTTAACTTCCCTTACCAACAACACAGAGGCTTTGATCAAACTACGGCATAAACAGAAGATTCGAATCAATGAGGGGGCCTTCAAGTTCTGAGCCTACATAAACGGTAACATTCTATCACGCTGCTTTTCTATCTTGGCGAAACTTCGGTCCCCTTCATCGGTGATATCTGTTCAAGTGCGTTCGTTCTTATCTTTCTATTCGAAAAAGTATCTTATTTCTTTTTTATTTCGTGCTTTCTATCATGTCCTTTCTTTTTTTCCTTCCAAGGTTTTTCTTGGATATGGATATCCAGAAGATATGAACTTTTCAGGATTTGTTGGTACAAACATTGAACGTTCACAAAAATTGCTTTTAATTTACTAGTACTGATTGACAGTTCTCATTTTAATTTTTATTTGTCGGTCGCTTGTTTTGCTACTTTTGAAGCTCTAGAAAATGTCAAATTGCTTGCAATAGTGTTTCCAATCTGCAATTCGAGAATTTCAGACATCTACTAGTACATACCAACCAAATTGCCTTGAAAAGCCATATTGACCTTCACTACTACTCGTACTATGTTCCAGCTTACAATGAATTTCTTTTGTCTGAGTGCAAAATAAACATTTATTGGGCGGAGCGAGTAGGCTGCACATGCGAATTCTTCGGCTCCAATATTTACCAACTCGCGTTCTGTTTCCAACAGCAGCAGACCCCATTACTCTCACACCACGTCCTCACATCAAGAGAGCTGACCTCTCTATCTTCATCGACAAGGCCAAGTCCTTCAACATTTAGCCACGCCGTTAAATCTTCAAGAACAATAGGATCGTATGTAAGGATCTTCTCATGCCATGACACTTTTTCTCGACTGTTAATTGATGGCTGTGCCCGCACAGCCTTGGTGATCTGAGTGGATATGTTTGGCATGCTTTTCTGCTTGCATGGTGTTGCTTTGACAGATGTACTACGTACTGTAGACATCATGGTAGTTTGAGACTCTTCTTTGTCTGTGCTTTTCGGTTTCGCCTTAGGCTTGGCCTTGGGTTTTACTTTGGGGTTTGAAGTGGTGCTTTGCTCAACCGTTGTACTTTTCTTGGATATTTGTGCAGGTTTCCCACTTCCATGCTTTGACTCCCAGCATTTTTGAAGAAGCTCGATCATCTTCTTGCGGCCTCTCACTGGTTTGAATCCAAAGGCAGTAATGCTTTTAGAAAGCTCAGCATCAGTAAACCCTGTATAATGCGGCATTGAAGGACCCTGAGTGCTAGGCACTTCCGCTGGAGCTTTCTTAACTGGTGCATCTACCTTTGTTGAGAGTGGCGGAGGATCAATTTCGACAGATTCAGAGCCCCCAGCAAAATCGTTTTGTTTCGTTTTGGTGGCTTTGGAACTCTTTGCCAATTTGACCAAATCTCTCTTCTCTGCTTGTACCAAAGATCCGTCGATATCTCGAGCTGCAACTCCCCATAGGTTCTTGGTGCTTACCACGCCAGATCCTAAGCGTGATGGTGTTCCATGACCTGGGGCGTTCCCAGCAGACGGAAGGACTTCTGGTACGCGGATTGTTGATATCGTGGGGGATTCCTCTCTCTCGAGCTGGCTACATGAACCAAATATAAGATCCTGGTCATCCAGAGCTTTTGCAGCCGCTTCAGGGGATAGAACAATGAATGAAGGTTCTGCGGATGTCTTTTTGGCTTTTTTCTTCTGTTGAGATTTTGCTTTACTGATCTCCGGGACAAGGTCTTCCACTGAGTCAACATCTGATGCTTCATTGGAAGTATATTGAGCAGTCATCCTAGCGGTCAAAGTTGTAAGCTTTTTGGGCTTTTTGGCTTGCTTGGTAGCGGGTGTTGGTTTTTCTGTGGGTGCTTTGCCGGTCATAATTGATTGCAGTGCAGGGTCCACAAGCTAAAAAGGTGTCAGTTTCTGTCATACTACCCAATAGACGAATAATACGTATATGTCCAGGAATTTGGGCACATACCTCAATCTTCCTTCGTTTTGTTGGGCCTGAGTCATCCATACTGGAAATAGCTGACTCCGAAGTCAGGCCAGAATAATTATAATTGGATATCAGTCGGCCAAACACTCTAGGCTCATGTTCTTCATTCTCATCTTCCACGGTGAGCATCTCTCGAGATGTTTCCTTTGGAGGCGTCCACTGGCGACGTCTGGCAATCGCCTCGTCTAACTTCAAGTCTTCATCCTCATGTGACGATTTCAAAGAACAAGATTCCTCGGGTCCAGCTGGAGCCGAAATGTCTGCCTTTTTCTCTGATTTCGTCCCTTTCTTCGTCTGAGAGTCTCCGTTTGCCTTGACAACCTTGCCAGCGATTGTTATAGTTCCCGACTCCGGTTCCTTGACCTTTTTGCTTGTTCTCGTTCCACCTTTCTTGCTAGTTGTAGGTTTTTTCGCAGGCTGTTGCTTCTTCTTCGGTGCCGTCTCAGGCTCATCTGACTGGGCGAAGAATCTGGATCGCTTGGGGCACGGCTGCTTCGACTTGGACGGTAGAGGCGAGGGTAAAGGTGGTGGCGTTGCATCTCGTGGCGATATACCTGAGAGATGATCGGGATTATTTGACGGGTTGGTAAGGATATTTGTTGAGGCAATTGGAGAAGAAGACAAAACAATAGCTTCTGCGGCGGTCGCCATGATTTGAGCTGTGCGCGTCAAGATGTTATGAATCCCGCGCGTCTGACTCAAGGTCGATGATGGTCATATAGGGCAATATTTGAGATATATTCCCCTCATAAAACCATCACTAACAAAGCTGCTAATATTTCCACTCGTTAATTGTGTGTTTTAACTTTTCCGCTCGCGAGCGAGCCGATACTAGTATGAGATGGAAGATGCAACTTTAGAGTGATGTAGGCCGCGCGATAAGGTGATGACAAAGATCGGCACGGTTGCCGTTTTTGAACGATAACAAGTTAGACCCGGCAACGCATGGCATTTGGATACCTAGATTCAGTACTGTATGTGTCACAGCTGGGTAAGTTATACATTCCTTAGTACTATTTACAGCTTTACATAAAGGTTCACGGGCCATTGGTAGTATTTTGAGTTCTTGACTCGCCGCTGAAACTTGAATTTGCAATTAAAAAATATCGTGTCAGTGGCCCACATCTATACCGTGACCTACATACTACTACTTAGGTACTAGGTAGTGAAGTTGCACAAAAAGCTTCAACCTTTCCAAGTTGAAGTTCAAGTTAAATATTGAGAACATGCTATACATATCGACGCCCAGTAGTACTGGTAAGAAGGTGGTATTTTACTCAATTTTATAAATCTATGAGAGTTTTTTAAATCATAACGAGGTGCCAGTGATCCATGACCTATCTGTAGTCGAGCGATGGGTAAGCTGCCCTGCTGCTTTAATTATGTAAATTTCCGATAAAGCTTTATTCCAACCCCACAAACAAACACACGAGCTTCAGCATGAATCAATGTGTAGTATGCAGGCAAACACTCAAAGATGTTTCAGCAAGCATCTGTTCCTTTCGCGTCGTTAGACCTGACCCATCATATGTAGTCACCCTGCGTTAGGCTGTTCAAGCGTGGTCATTCATGGGCCTTTTCACGATAGACAATATCAAGCAAAGCTTTCACAAGATGCGGGAACATTGACCAGAAATTTCTGCGATATAGGAAACGCTCTCGATAAGCTAAATAGATCCATTGATCCATGTAGCCACAGTTAAACCTAACCGCATCCTCCTTCTTTCTATGTGCTGAATTGTAAGCGTTGAGGGGAGGGCTATAGTTTCGGCGAGCTGCATGAGGTAGCGAGACTCATCGTGAACCCAACATATTCAATTTCCTCGGGAAAACAGGAAATATAGGGCTTCTCCATAATTCCTTCATGATCCACGAAGAGCAATGGCGCCTAGTAATGACAGTTCAAGTCGGCGCTTGGCATCATCGAACGTGCCATTGGCTTTTGAAGCATCGGGCTTTCCGCTAGGTGAAGGCAAGGCTCCCAGTTTGTACGCCTTTTTGATCTTGGGAATATCAGATATTTCAGGAAGCGTGTTGTTGTCGAAAGACACGGGTGTTCCTTCAATCGAACTTTCCAGATGTGCGGCAACGGAGTCATGGGTTATCTCCGGCGATACGGAAACCTTCACCACCAGCAAGTCCTTGGTGGAGTCGGTAATGCCGAATTTGCGAAATGAATCAGCGATCTAAGGAAGTTAGTCTCTTTTGTGAGGCTGTGAAAAAAAAAAAAAAAAAAGAAAGAAAAGAAAGAAAAGAAAAAGAAATCTGTATTGCTCACATTGTTGGCTGAGCTGAACGCGAATACTATCTCCGAATGCACATTCCGAGACTTGAGACGATTGTGCAAATAGTCGTTCAACGCTCTGAAAATTGCTGTGAGCGCATGATCGCGGGATAAGACCTATATGATCCAGATCTATATGAGAATGCATTCTTCAACAATTGTAGTCTAAATGTATAGTCATACCATGCTTGCATCGACCAGGGCATATTCAAATTCAGCGTTTCCAGCAAGAAGTTGCTGGCGCAAATGAGCAGAATTTTCTACATTGCGGTACAGAGCCACATGGACTGGAGTATCGGCAGGGAGATGAGGAAAAGCGATGGTCTCTAATAATGATGCCATTGTGAAAAAGCTCCCATACGTCTGCATTACTTTGGGAGCTGCACCCCACCTCAATATGGTGGGCGATTGTTCTTGATCACATGATCCTTCTGGAAGCTTCGGACTTAAGAGAAGCCGGCATTCCGGCACCGCAGTGAGTAATCAAGCTGATATCATCCATCGATTCCGGGTATATTTGGAGAAGCCTTCCCCTCAACTTCAAACCCACTTTCGACATCACCGTCGTCATGGCTTTCTTTCTCCGGCGACCGTTTGCCGTATCCTCGGCACTACACCAATTTCCTAAGCTTTCCAACACTGCTCGCTTCATCCACAACTCTCCTATCAAGCCTACCCAGGCTACAAAGCCACTGAGCGGCTCTTCATCCATCTTCACCAAGTCTCGCCAGAACTTCCAAAATGCCTTTCGCCGCACCTATATGCAGCAGACCTACAACACTCAAAGTGGTAACACAGGTCAGAAGCTGATGTATGGCGCCGCCATCATTGGTGGTACTGTACTTGCCACCAACTTTGTCTTCAACCGTGAAACTCGCGAAGACGGCGGCATGCCCGAGTACGAGCGAAGCTTCCTGAATGAAACTTTCATGCACACTGGTCTTGGTCTTGGTATTATCGCTATTGCTGCCCGCGCTCTCCATACCAATGGTTGGTCATTCCGCCTGATGTCCATGAACCCTTGGGCTGTCCTCGGTGTTGGTCTGGTTGGCAGCATTGGCTCTATGTACGGCACTTTCTACACTTCCCCGGATAAGTAAGTTTTTGTTCATTGCTCCAATCCCTTTATAGAATTGGTTCGCTAACTTGCTATTAGCTACGTCATGAAATACGGATTCTGGACTGCTTTCAACCTCACCCAGGCTGCACTTCTTTCTCCTTTGATGTTCTACAACCCTGCTCTGCTCGCTCGTGCCGGTATCTACACCGTTGGTTTGATGGGATCAATTGCTTTCGTTGGTGCGACCGCCAAGCAAGAGAAGTACCTGTACCTTGGTGGTCCCCTCCTTGCTGGTGTCACTCTTGTTGCTCTCTCCGGACTTGCTCCCATGGTCCTCCCCGCGACTGCTGCTCGCACATTGATGTGGTCCGAGCGCATCTGGCTGTATGGTGGTCTGGCCGTCTTCGGTGGCTTCACTTTGTATGATGTCCAGAAGGTCCTTCACCATTCGCGCCTGGCCCAGCGTGGCCTCATTCAGCGTGATGTCGTCAACGAAAGTGTTAGTCTCGAGCTCGACTTCATCAACATCTTTATTCGCATGGTCCAGATTTTGGGTATGCGCAGCAACAACCGCAAGTAAATCACTTACCAGGCGTGACCATCACCCTCTTTTTACCATTTAATTCGCTCGACATCCTGTACTTATAACGAAATCGTTTCTTTTCTCTGGTTCAATTATGTTTCCACCTTTACAGGTTGGAATTCGTCTTTTAACACATAACAAACGGAGACCAATCTCCACTCTACAATGAGGCTTTTGCTTCAATTTCTTCAATGAAATGCAAAAAAAATTAGAACACTGCAAAGGCCAGTAATAATGATCTTTTGTTATATTAAGCCAATCATCGCAAGGAGTCACATCTTATATCATATGAATTACTACCAGTATAATCCTATATTATCTCTAATTGTTTCCCCCGAAGGCCAGTCACCATGGCCCAGTAAGATAATAAAGATCTCACACCAGGGACCCCATATGTTCCCCTGAGAAACTTCCACTATGCAAAGAAGTGAGACCCTCCATCACATACTCTCATGCTTTTATTTGTCAGTCACCCCTGAATCCCAAATTTCCTGCGTTCAAAGCTTCTCGGAAGCCTCGACGCTGCACCGTCGCCCCAGAAAGGCCTCCAACCCTTTTATTCGCATTGCCAATCACCAATCCCATCCGATGTACCTGCTTTGCAATAGAAGCTGCCCTTCTAGACAGAGCTTCCTCTTTCTGATGAAAGGACCCCACTTCAAACATGATGCAAAAGCCCTTTGCCTCCAATTCTTTTTCGACCTTCGCCCAATTGAAACCAGCAACAGGCCCCAGATTGAGATTAGTTCTAATGCGATGCCAGATTATCGAATTGATCCTTCGATAGGTCAAAGAGATATATGTGCACGATCATTGTTTTTCATGGTAAATCGATAAAGTGATTGTAAAGTGATCCCAATGATCCCATGCTGTCATGGCTCCCAGTCATGTAGCCGTGGATCTTTTGTCGCATCTTAAACTTTGCTCCCATATAGTATTGGTGTCCGGCCCTCTGGCATTTGGCTATGTGGAAGGAGTTGGGTGGGTTGTTCTTCAACGGTTGTTTTTCGATCCTTCTAAGTTGACAAATTGGCTATTTTCCTGATTGAACTGCACCGAAGTCTCGTGTTGTATCTTCGGCCAATGCTCTGGGTCGCATATCTTTTGCTTGAGGTCTATGATCCCGGATAAGATATCGCACTTCACGTCGAGTTCGGTGTGCTGCTCGCTCATCCCTTTTGACTTTCCTGATTTCGGATCTCGGATGAACATCTTTAGGGGGGCTCGTCTAACTGGTGGTGCCTTTTGGCAGCCACAGGAAGGGTCATCGCTCAATAGAATTGAGATGTCAGTGTGTTCGAGTTTGTTTGTAAGAGAAAGCCTGAGACGCACCAACGGAGCGTCATTGTTGCCATTCAAACAAGCTCTGTAAGATAATATTTGCGCGCTTTAACTGAGTCTCTGGTATGTTTAACAGCTTTCTTGCTGTATCATCTTGCAGGTGTGGATCTCTGGGTGTGGGGAAGGGAGAGAAACTTTGAACTGCGAGATATAAGAGAATAATATAGCCTATTCTAGGCTCGTGACATCCAAGTCTTCAATTTATGTTCTCATTGGATTTCTGTCTCCCGAACGGAATCCCATTTCCGCTCTCCCAATCTCTAGAGCTCCATTGTGATGACCCCGGAGGCCTAATCGAAGCCTAGCTTGAGAGGATATCGACATGTTCGCTGCATTAAATGGCAGTTGACATCATATGACTGTGTAATGATTTTGAAGGTACTCTGAGTTCTGTGCAGAACATTTGAAGATTTCATTTCAGTTGAGTTTCTTCACTGGTACAGAAGTAGGTAGGTAAGTGGGCTTGTGTGGTTCCTTAAGTCGTTTCTGTGAAGTTCATTAGTTTGATTTAAAAATACAAAGAAAGATAGCCTTCGCATTACTTTCCCGAACTCTACAGCTAATTATTTAATTTATATTTGAAATGCCTTTATGCGTGGATGTCAAATCAACTCTGGTCTATCACAATATGGAATGAAATGCGTGCCTGTATCCTTCTCCTTTGAGGCTGGGGATGCTTCAGGGCAATTGTTGATGTGTATCATTATTTCTATAAAGATTATGCTTCCTTGATGATGAAATTTAAAGCTTGTCCTGCCAATTTATCGCATAATCGCATCCCCGGGGAAGATGTTGCTTGTTGATGAAGTACTAACGTGGTTGCAAAGCAAGGTCAGTGAATAACGCACTAAACCTAAAAGGGAGTGCAACTGGACCAGAGCTTTTCCCCGATTCCGCATTCACACCTTATTGAACACCCACCTACGCCCTTTCCAAACCCACTCTCTTCCTCTGCTCCTTGCAATTCCTTCACAATGTCCAACGAAATGGAAGTTGATCCTCCTGTTGCCCAGGATGATGCGCCCGAGCAACAGGACCGTGGATTCGAGCCTCACACACAATCCGGCGCTGTCGCTGTGCGCAGTATTGAGGGCTGGATCGTCATTGTGTCAAACATCCATGAAGAAGCCTCAGAGGAAGATGTCACCGATCTCTTCGCTGAATATGGCGAGATCAAAAACTTCAGCTTGAACCTTGACCGACGCACAGGTTATGTAAAGGTATGCCAGGACAGTGGTTGAATGTCGCAGTCGCTGCGATAGCCAGCTTTCCATCGCGGAGTGCAATGAGATAATATTTGTTGAATGCTCTTGATGAACAACGTGACTGACGCTTCTATACTAGGGATACGCGCTAATTGAATATTCCACCCTACCGGAAGCCACCGAGGCCATCAAAAACCTGAACGATACCAAGCTCCTTGACCAGACCATCCATGTTGACTACGCTTTCGTCCGTCCACCTCCATCTGCTAAGGGCAAGGGAGCTCCTAAAGGAAACAGAGGTGGCCGAGGTCGTTCACGCAGTCCAAACCGGAGTCGCAGCCCTGAAGCAGACCGCAACTAAGCTTTGATCCCTTACAAAAGATTGATTATCTAGACGGAAGACGACTACTTGTCTTATGTCTATTCCTGGATGTTTCTATTTATTTTCTCGTCGTTTTCTATGGAGCGCTTCTCTCTTTACCTTTTTCACTCGCATACCCCCAAAGCTACAACTCTCGATGGATGACGAACAATCGGTATCCCTATCTCAGCCGGTCTGTTCTCTCTCCTTGGCTGCTTTGATATACACCCATGGTTAGTTCCGTGAATATAAGCTCCAGCACGCCCATGGAGAGGGTTGTGCCGGCGTTTCAATTCAATGTCATGGAAGGTACGAAATATTTGGCCTTGGCCTGGTGATTTGTCACTCGCTGACTTGGGCCTAGAATTGAAATAATGCCAATCGATTTGAAAGCACTTTTCATCAAATCATTCTCCGCGTATTATCATCTTCCAGTCAAAGAATTTGTTTCGGCTACTACAGCAACGATCTATAATTTCAATAAGAAAAAGGGCTATGTACATACCATATGCCACCACTGTATACATATCTTTCGTGCGTCTCTCGGGGGCACCAAGCCTCTCGAGTCTCGTTAGATAATCTAAAATGTTTGACTTTATCAGATACGGATACATTGTTACGATCAAAACTGAGGTGCCACGTGTACTAATATCAGCTTCGTAAGTACTTATCTCCATTTGCTTACATAATTACACTGGGATCTTTACTTAAGTAGAATGTATGTGCCTATTTAAACACAAACTAGTAATATCCGATTTTCTGTTTCAAGTTCAGGATAGCACTTTGCATTGACCTACTAAGTGCAGCGAACTTTAGTCCGAGCGTGGCCTCGCGACTCGGCATGCTCGGCCATTAGTAGTGGTCAAGGCTGGATCACACGACCAAACAGCACACCACTACTGATGGATGAACTCTCGTGATGCATTATAATTTGCTCCCTTTGGATCCTTCAGTCAGTCAGTGGGTGATCCTTCGTAATTTTAGGCACTGAATGACCTATGTCGCATCATTCAACATGCCTAAGTTTCTATAGAGCTACTAAATCAATGGCGCAAGTGCTCAAGTGGGGGTGCCGCAGGTGACTAATCCCTCAACTGGCCACTCCAAGGGTCTAAAACCCTTTTCCCTCCCCATTTCCCCGCATTGGAGGCTGTCGTTGTTCATGCGGGTGGTTGTTGGTGCTTTCTTTTCTCTCTTTTCTTTCTTCATGGTATATCTTTATAGGGGAGAGATACCGTGCTTCTGATGTGGGAATATTGGATTCTCTCCCTATCAGACAACATGACGTTATCACCGATACCCCAGGTCCCTGCTAGGCCATCGCGATCTCTACATATGATTACCACGTTATTCTTTATTTCCCTTTTGATGTTAGCCAATTCACTTGCAACTCAGCCCCAGAAGCATCTTGGGGACTCCCTGCCTGCAGCGCAGGGGTCGCTCCAAAATTCAGACGGCGGACAGAAGGAGATCGGTATCGGAGATGATATTGCGACAGATGTGGACTCTCGGAGTTGGCAGACTCCCACTCAGACACTCCAGGACCTCTTTGACGCTTTGAATGTTATGCAAGATAGCTACTTCTGTCTGTGGATGGGTACATGGCCAAGCAGCATTGATTGGACCGCAGCTGTCCTGGCAACCCATGTCGGCGCAACATTGTCGTCGTTTACTTCCACCTACGAACTGGACGCCGCAAATGCCAAACAACCTCATGAATTCTCTTTCATCGCACTCGAGAATACATTGGATCACTTTTTCAGCCACCTCAATACCTTTTACTTTGGCGAGAATGCTTTCGGTTTACGAAACCAAGCCTACGACGATATGCTCTGGGTAGTACTGGATTGGCTAGAAAATATTAAATTTCAGAACCTGCACTCTGACCTCCACTACTCAAACTCGAACACGTCGTTCGGCTCAGCATGGCACGGTACGCAATTCAGTGAATCGGCCGCCCATCGAGCACGGATCTTCTACGAATTAGCTTCCGCGGGATGGGATAAAACTCTCTGTGGTGGCGGCATGGTCTGGAACCCGTCTTTAGAGCCATACAAAAACGCCATAACAAACGAGCTGTATATATCTGCAAGCATTGCAATGTATCTTTACTTCCCCGGCGACCCCATTGATGCGCCGTTCATGGCTAACGCCAAATCCCCGCTCCCTCATAACCCCATTCATCTGAAAGCTGCAGTTGACGGGTACTCGTGGCTGAAGAATTCCCACATGACTGGAATATACGGTCTTTATGCCGATGGTTTCCATATAACTGGCTGGCGTAGCGAGTCAGATCCGGGTACTCGGAAATGTGACGAGTTGAATAAGATGGTCTACACGTACAACCAAGGTGTTATACTCAGCGGGCTGAGAGGCCTCTGGCTAGCCACCGGCTCCCAAGAATATCTAATCGACGGCCACGAGCTTATTCACAAAGTACTTCGCGCCACAGGCTGGCCAAAGACTTGGTCGACAAAGTGGGCTGGACTCGGGCGTGGTGGTGTACTCGAAGATACCTGTGATTCACACGCCAGTTGCTCACAGGATGGACAGACTTTCAAAGGCATCTTCTTCCATCATTTTACAGAGTTCTGTCGTCCAATTCGGCCACAGGAAGAACGTTTCCTTGCTGGTCAAACGTGGGGAGCCCTCGCAGGCGAAGCGGACTGGGAAGAAGTATTTAGTCGTCATATGCAGCGTTGCCGTGCTTACGGATCTTGGATTGAGCATAACGCCCGTGCTGCACTCGTGACTCGTGATGATGTCGGTAAATTTGGAACGTGGTGGGGCTTACCATTCTTATCTGTTCTAGAGGCAGATGGGATCGTGAATAGCAGTACCCTCCCTGAAGGCGCGGAGGACTACCGCAACGGATATCCGGAAACTAGTTCCGGTCCTTTGACAGCAGGGGTGCCTCGCGACTTCAATGACCGTGGCCGGGGCCGAACGGTTGAGACGCAGTCTGGTGGCGTTGCAGTGCTGCGGGCTTTGTTCCAGTGGCAGACAAGCGATAGTCTTTCATGAATTCATTATTCAGTTCTTTGGCGTTTGGCGATGCATGTCACTGCTATCATTAGGTTTATTTTTTCAGCCTTTGTACAATACATCGAGTCCATTACTGGATACTGGAGGGATTGTCATCTTTTATCCCACTTTCGTCCTTTTTTTTTTTATTTGGATATCGGACCGTTTTTACTATTTCCTCACTTGCATAAGCCACCGCAAGCAGCCCTTGGTACTGGTTGCATACGGTAGAGCCCTCAATTTGTTGAACCCAATGGCAGAATTAGCATTACTTGTCCGTCCCTAAAGCCGTTTCTCCACCGATCTACCTAACTAACAAAGAGACGAGCATTTTAACCGACATTGTCGCACTTCCAAAGACACTGTTGACACAATGTTTCATATGAGACCTCAGGGGCGGCAACATCAAAAGCAACGCCACCAATACCGAGCGCCGGAGCAAAGAGGCATCGATTATCCCAGAGTCCGGGAGCCATGCACTTATCATGCACCTCGTAACCTTTCTCCCACAAGCCCGTGCACGGTTCATATTTCACTAGTTGATTCTCGTTGGATCGACCAGGCTCCCATCAGTTTAGTCGCTGCTCCACAATATTTGTGGGAAAGCGGGATGAATACGGAGCACAGCTACACAGAATATGTAGACATGTGGGAAATAAAATAAAAAACCAAGGATTTTGGTCTAAAAACAGGATTGTGAGATCGATGCGATCTGCCGTTGTGGGACGCTTGTATCGATCGGCTTCAATGTTTCAGTCGTTTTATGGCTTGTATGAACGGTATGACGCAGAGCCTCTTCCATGCGGGTGAAAGACCTTGGAAATGGTGTTTGGCTCGGGCTCTTGGATCGGATGGATTGCATTCGCTGGGGCTAGGGGCGAAACATGCCCTCCTGTTGAGCATTGAATCAATACTACTAGTAGTAGATCCTTGATGGTTGTTCGGGGGCTGTTGGGTTGAAACGAGTAAGAACCAGTAGGGCTTGATACAACATCCACGCATCTATGTATGGCTGGTAAATTGAGTTTGCCAGCATGAATGCAGGAGATTTTATATTGGAAGGGGTGCATCACGATCATGTATACATATGTCTGGGCAGCTGCAATGTTAAGCAAGTCTACTAGTATGTGTAGTATGGTTATCTATCCCCAAACAATAGGTACTATGTACAGACTTCTGGACTTCGACTGTACACATCAGAGCATGCAGCATCAGGAAAATGTCAATCACATCCTAGATTCATGCCTTCTCCACTATGAAATCTGTGAATGGGAAAACACCTCAGCCTTGCTAGTGCTTGAGAGAGAATAGACAATTTTGCGGTGTCGCCGAATCGTGCAGGTGGATATCTTGAATGGCATGTTTTGTAGAGCGGAGACTACGAATTGTGCAAGTTCCTCGCTAGCCTACCGAACAATTTGCAAGGCTAAATACTGTAGTGGTTTAGTGCGGATTGAAGTTAGTGAACTTACTAGTATGTAGGGGCCACGATAAATGACAAGCACGACATGGTTCGACCCACTATCAGGCAGCACAGCCCCCAGACCTCGTGATAATGAGATTGTTAACATTGCTTCCAAATACATGGTACAACGGGATATCCTCACCACCTGGGATTAATATGAGTCGATTTAATACAGTATAGTCGGCGGGTCAATATCGTAATCGAAACCCTTAGCCAATACGTGCTAAGTACTATATTGTACTAATCTAGACAGATGTCTTAGTACATGCAGAACACATACAAACTTTCACCACAGTTGGATCTTGTACGACAGCCTTTACTTTTCAAGGTTTGTATGATCTGTATCTTGGGTATCTTAAAAAAAAAAGGCAGAATTAAAAAAAAAAGAAAGAAATGATAAATCCCTGATTGGCCGTCCTGCAAAGAGAAATATCCCGCAACAAAGAAGGACGTAGCCAGTAAGATGGCGCCAAAAATTGTTAGCCACACCTCAACCCACCCGCTCTAACCCAAAGAACGCGCGCCATCCGCAACTTGGGGGAGGGTGGAGCTTAATGTGCTTCAAGACTAGCCTTACTTGACGCCCCCTCTCCGTAATTGGGATGAAACACGTTCGTACGGAGCTGGTGGGGGTGGGAGGAAGGGAAATGAGAGAGGCAAATCACCAGCGAGAACTGACATGCAGATCGGCAGGGTTGTGGATAATTGTCCCGAATGAAGGCCATGGATTCCCAACAGCCATACAGCATGTATTTTTTGGACAGGGATTATTGCAGTTGACAGGCCATGTGGGATTGAGGTTGCGGGTGGAGTGGAAAGGGAAGTTATTATTCAGTAACGTTTTGGAATCTCGGTTACAACATCGAACATGTGGTTTTAATATAGGGAGGTTACGTGGATTGTTCCACGCAGCCAGAATAAGCAGTGCTTCGTTGTCTCAGTTGCCTCTCTTATTATATCCTACGGCCAATGTCGATTAGTAACCCCGAACCGATCGCTTCTGGGTAGTACGATGCTGTATGTACTATACGGATAGGGATTCAGGAAGTCCTGTATGCATACCATGGGCGGAAACATTGGGCGACGTCTGTGCAGTATTTTAATCTTGTTATATTGTGCTGTAAGTATGTACTGGGATGGCCTCGGTGGAACCAGCACACTCCCACGCAGTCACACGCTCCCACGTCCCACCGAAATCAGGCCTGAGCGCCCCTCTTCGCATCTGACGCGGCGGGGATCCAGGAACGACGGTTACTGGTTCTTGGTGGTAATAGGAGGGGTTGGGTTAAGAAATCCACTCTTCTTCTCCTGTTAAGTGTATAGCAGACCAGTGTTATAGGGATGGGGATTGGCATTATCATGATTCCTATTTATATGCAGATAGAAGTATAGGTATAGCTTAATATTAGGATTATTAATTAATATTGATTACATTCAAGTTGTAATGCATATGTACATTGTACATACTAGTATGGACATCTGGAGTACATGTACCAATGTCACTGAATATTTGCGTTCTTGTCGGTACTCTACTACATACATCATGATCCATACCTATACAGTATTGTAGCTTGCGCAAGGAAAATTTCCGATCGGTCATACTTTGTAATACAGAACATACTCTTAATGCTTCTCCGAGGAAGAGTTCCACTCTTGGAAGAAACCTCAATCAAATCAAACCTGCCCGAACCATGAAATTAGGATCGTAATACTGCAGGATTGCAATCCTGCAATTGAACAACGAAACAAAATTGAAGAAAAACTCCGAATTGCCGGCCCGACCAAGCTATCATTACAGATAATCTGCCTCGTGCGACGTCTTCACCCTCCTCCCCGGTCATGAACAACTCGTGCAGCCGGTGATGGAGTGGCGCCGGCAGTTCTGATTCGAGTGTTGCGCTGCAGCGACCGTTCTCCCAATCAAGCCACTGCTGGGACCGGGGGGACCCATGGGCGGTACTGTCGGGTCCGGTACCTGATTTTATTTCTTTAATCCTGGGTCACATTATTCAAAAGAACCGAACCAGCTGAACAGATGTCATGGTATAGGCTAGTTTATTTGGTTTAGCAGCTAAAGAACTTGAACTTTATGAGGGCGATAACATGACCCCTCTCTGCCTTTAGACCCCAAGGAATCCGACCGAATTTGCTGTTCTTCCAAGGTAACATGCAATGTTGTATACCGTATCTCGGGGGCCATTGTGAAGGTCGTTAGTATCACTCGTGGGATTCCATAATCAAACTCCCTGATAGGTGTCATATAGTCGGCCTGACAGGCTGTCCCCGCCAAGGCAAACAAAGCCGGAAGCGTTGGAAAGAATGCGAAAATAAAGGGAATTTTTCTAAAGGCGGAAAAAAGGTGAATTACACTTGTCCACTGCGTACGGAGTACTCCGTACAACTCACCATGAACAAATCGCCCGTATAGTAGATTTCTACCAAGGTTTCAAAACTTCAGACAGTCCGGCAGTGTGTGTGGAGTGCGATTTTGGCCATCAGGATCGGCAGCAGTGATGACCCTGGTTGGTTTCACCTCCTTTTAGTCGGCTAGCAATCCGTCAAATGGGGAATCTTAATGGTTGAATCCACGGGAATGGATCTGCTGCTCCAAGCGTTTACCGGGCGCGCATTGGTCCTTCCCCAACTCATGGCTTCGCGCGGCTTGTGAGAATACACATAATTACGCTGTAAAAGATCAATGAGGTATAGGTACATAGATCTGTCGTTGTATAACCCCCCTTGGTTTAGTTGTGAAACCAGAAAGATGAGGTATGTGTGTCTACCAATTGCGAAACGATGCACTTTCAAAACATCTACTAGTAATTACCTCCTCAGCCTTGCAATGTATACTCTGTAATGAGTTCCTCAGATGACGAACCCGTGTTTAATTTAGGGCTAACCGAGCGGCATGAAAGTCTTGGCTATTCCACTGGGGCGTAAAGAGATCGGCTCTTTTCTTTCCCACTCTTTGTGCTTCCGTGGACAAGGGAAATTGGGTCTTCAGGTGCAGGTACTTTTGCACTCTGTCTGAAAGGGCGAAAACATATGATTGATAGATCTACTTTGCCTATGCTCATCACATACAACTGTAGTAGACTATTTCACGCTGAAGATTAGCGTTATCCCTTGAGGCTTTTGAATTCGGGGTTTCGCCATTTGCAGTTCCTTGGTTATTTTTTCCTTTTTTTCCCGTTCGCCACCTTGCCAGCGCCGAGTAAGGGAAGTTTACTGTCGCCCCGTACTCCATTCGGAGGAGATACCAGTTTATAAGTGGTACGGGGAAGCTGAAGGGATGTCCGCGTGGAAAGAAGGCGGAACCAGTCATATGGCGTCATCTCCGCTCGTTGAGGCTCGATCGACATTGCATAACACGCCCCCTGAGAGGTGGATGAAGATACACTTTCCCCATACCGCCCAAGTGAAGCACCAATAGCTGGTGCTTTTATTTTCTTATTTCTTTCTTACTTTTTTTTTTGCATTTACAGTATTCATTTTATTTTAATTTTATTCATTTCAATCCATTATTCCTGGAACTTTTGAGGGGTTTGACTTCCCCTGTCCTTTCCAGAAACCCATGGTTTTGGGCTGTTCCAAATTCTCTTGTTGTAATTTTAAATTTAAGCCGGCGCCGTTCCCGGGGATCGGAATGTACATGTAGATAGATATAAACAAAACGAATCACAAGCCAAAATGCTACGGAGGTGAGATAGGTGAAGCACATAGCTAAACAGTATGTATGTATGTATATGTAGGTCGTGTGGGGTTGTCAACGGTACAGCATCCTGGAACAGGGACTTTTGACAACTTTGCCTGTCTAAGTAGGTCGATAGGCATCGATAGTGAAGGGCGAAAGGGAATACGTGTTCATCAGAGTTCGGTCACGCTGGTACCAACTTTTCCTGGCGGTGGGAGTGGGGGCTGATGCTGGTTGGTCGGCAGAGCGGAGTCGGGAGCCAACTAGTTGAGAACTCCCGGACTAAGCTGGGTGGAGCCAGGAGAGGGAAGCGGTGTACGGGTACTGGAAAGGGGGAATTCGCAGGAATGATTTGGAGGCGCAGATTACAGCAGAAGAATGAAAGAAAAGTAAAGAAAATGGTTGTAAATTTGCAGTAAATATTGTGAAGGGTATACGGAAAGGCAGAGAATGACTGCATAGCTGCATATCCAGGGCTTTCAAATGTTATTATGGCACTTTAGATACCCTCAGCACTCTTCACTGTAGACGGAAGGTGTACCTTGAATGATATACAGTACCATAAATTACCACGCTATCCCCAAAAAGTCAAAAAGGATGGCCCTAACCCGGACCTCATCCGCTGATTGCTGCTCATTTGTTGTACATGTACAATTTGCCCCCGCTACGGAGTCCTCGAGAAAGAAAAATAAAATGAAATAAAAAACAGGTTCGCTTGCCTTCTCTCTCACCGAAACGTAAGCTGGAAGAACCGGATGGAAAGAAGTGAAGATCCAATAAGGGCGAGACTATAGATGAGAATCAACACTGACTACGTATTCAAAGTATATATGTAAGTACCTATCTTTAATATAGGTTCCTATAATGTTGCTCGCTTCCAAGTTGGATCCATGTATTGGGGGGATCATCTTGGTACAGGGTCATTACGCAAATTTGAATGTTTGAAAAATTACGCATTGGCGTATTTTTGATACACTCGGTACCTAGGGGCCATAATGGAGAGACAATCACCAATAAGATGGATAATCCCAATGTTACCAATCGTGTACCACCTGGACTTCCAAGCACTGAACAGGTATGGGCAAAAGAGAGAGAGAGAGAGAGAGAGAGAGAGAGAGAGAGAGAGAGGGACAGAGAGAAATACCTGTAATAACCCCCTCCCCCTCCATAAAACGAAAAGAACAAGAAATCCAATAAATAATAAATAATAATCGAAAAAGAAAAAGAAAAAGAAAAAACTCAGTTTTAAATTCAATTTCGGAGTGGGAGAAGGAGAGAGAAAGAGGGGGGACGATCAGTAACACCCAACCAAGGGACTTGGCCCTCCTCCACCTACTGAAAAGGTGCTAAGATAGTCCGTACCGCCCACCGCTCTCGTACACCTTGAGTATCCTGGTAACGATACGCCGCTGCCGAGCTCTTCATCTTTTCGTCCCTTTTTCGTGCTTTTTGCCTTTTTGACTTTGCTCTTCGACCCCTTCACCTCTTTCTTTTCTCCTTCCCAATCGTCAAAACTCGCGCTCTTTCACCTCACCCGAGTCTTAGTCCAACGTGGTCCTTTTCATCCGCCAACTTCGCGACCAAACGAAAATCCCCCAACACACCCATCCTCGTGTGTTCCCGATTTCCAACAATCAACTCCCTATTCCGATCTTCAACCGACCCCGGTAGCTACCTCAAGCGTAACACAGATCTTTCGTCTGGGGTACATCGCTAGGGGTAGACCGTGGTCGATCAAAGCGCCGAAATATTCGTTTTACCGACCCGGAACCAGAGAAAAACCGACGATAATAACAGAAAGAAAAAAAAAAAGAAGAAGAAGAAAACCGGAAAAAAAGGACCTTGGTCAAGGATACAACACCTCAAAAACCCCCTTCAACAGAAGACTTCGTCATAACCGCCACACTGGACATAGCTAAAACCCAGCTTTTCGACTGTGTCTGTTGCGAGAAACCACCCACATGTCTGATACAGAGATGACTGAAGCCTCTCCCGTTGACACCTTGCCGCAACCCAACGACGGTGGCCGCATGCATATGTCCTCTTTGTCTTCATCTTCATCTATATCTGACGCCGAGACTGAACGCCGCGGCCGATCTGAACGACCCCGTATGGCGAGCCGCAAACCCAGTGCATCAATACTGGTACCCCGTGATCATCCCGAAATTGAGATTGAAGAGGAGGAATTTCCTCCAGACGACGCCCGTGCCATGAGTCCCCGACGCAATTCCGCCGATCTGGAACGGCTGAGCAAGGAGGCTCGACAAACACTCCAAGAGTGAGTACTGATTCTATCCTTTGACCTGGAACCGCAAATCTCCCATGGTCCTCGGTGATCATTTTGGAAAGAAAGGGAAATGGATTTTTTTTTTCGGAACAAAAGTCCTCTGACATTGACTAACTATTGATTTAGACAAGCTAAAGCTCTTCAATCCTCATTGCAAGCCCTTGCCGAGCGAATCGATGTCGTCAAATCAGACCATGACAAACTGGAGAAGGACAACAAAATCTTACAGGATTACATTGGTGGTCTAACCCGCAATATGACAAAAGGCGACTTGACTCGAAGCACGAAAGGACGTAAAGCGCATAAGTAGCTCAATCGCATCGGAGCAGGGAAAAGGTCACAAGCTGGTAGTCGCTACATTGTGACTCGGAGACTGAGGACTTTACGCATCTAAAGAACACCCGGAAGCCATTTTTACTCTTCACGATTTACACCTTTGCTCTTCCATTCTCTTCGCCTTTTACGACCACCTTTCAATCTTCACACATATTTTCACCACGGCCCCGATCTTACTCCCGAATTGAAAATACGAGCTAGCCGCAACACCATATCTCAGCAAAGCTACATTGGTGGACCATGAGAGGACAAACATAGGGTTGAGAGGAAACGATCAACCTCTTCTTATGAAGATCCATTGTGACTGTTTTCCCAATGGGTGTCTTTTCCTTTGGTCGTTGCCACACCTTTATTCCTACACTTCTCGCTTTCAGCCACCCGACTGGTTCGATGTGGCCCTACAGCCCACTACTTTTCACGTCTCATGCTGTTTTATGCCGTCACATCCCTTACAATCAGGTCGACCGTTATTCAGTACTGCGACTCGTCATTCTCCATGATTATTTACCACAAGGGGGCGAAATCGGATTACTTGTGACATCATTGTATACCCGGGATGCATCAAGTGGATCGCCACCTGAGTCTTGGCAACTTTGATCCCTTTTGGATCGTCCATCATATGGTGCTCAGCAAGTGATGTTCATCTATGTGGCTTGCACTGCAGGGACGATCATCTATTCACCGCTGGCAATGCATTACGACAGGCCTTCATTAACCCCACATTTTACTATTCTCTTCTCTTCCTTTATCATTCCGACTTTCTTATTCGTCTTTTTCTTTCGGCGTTATTCTTCATCTTCCATTTCACTGTGACTCCCACGGCGGCTCTTTGCGGATATTCACTTGTATTTTTTCCACATTTTTTTTTATCATCAGATGCATAGCACCTTGGGCGTTTTCGGGGACTGGGACTAGACTCGATTTGATTGAAATGAACACTTACCGGAGCCCGCACAGGATATTGTTTTCGTCATCTTATGGCATTGCATGGTCATGGTCAGCAACAGGATGGCGTGAGAAGTGGGAAGCATGATTGAGGGTTCATTGTTTCCAGAGCAGTCCATTTGCTTTTGTTTTTTGTCATGCCTCATCTGATCCTTTTCTATCAATATATCGGAATGATCACCTGTTTATCTCGATTTTGCTTTTGATGGACTGATTCTGCAGCATGACTCTTCTTTCTACTTCTCATGCCTCCTGCCTTTTTCTGCTCTTTTCTTACTCCTTGCGGCTCTACTTGTCTGCAGCTTGCTTCGCGCTTGTCATACCCATGAACGTGTGCATGTCTCAAGTCCCCACCCTTTTCTATTTCTCGTCGCCTATCATACCCCCTTTGTCTAGCTTGCACGGCTAGTAGCATGGTGGTTCTATCCATAGCAATGGAGATTTCAAAAATTATTATGTTATACTCGTAGGCACTCTCTGTGCTCAATTTACTGTGGATCTATTTTAGTATGAACGGAAGACTCCGATGTAAGGGAGTCAGTAGAGACTCATTTGATACTCCCTTACGTGCATTCTTGTTCTTTAAAGGGGGCACCCCGGAATTCAACACTATGTATTACCTTCAGGGCTAGGTGCTTAGTAGGTATGCCATGGCCATAATACCCCCGTACGGGGTATATTTCAACAAAGCAGTGATCCCACGCCGGATCGAGATGAATGGATTCAAAAAGGGGGGATGCAACAGGTCCAAAAAGCCATTCTGGTCCAGTAAACTCCACATAATACGTAGGTCTACTTGTATTTAGAGATAAATACAGTATGTACAGTGTATGTATACGTCCTTTAGCACACGCTCGATGTAGATCAGGAGCTCATCTGAATGTCCAATGCTGAAGATGGTAATGATCAGGGAAAATAATCCACTTGCCCCAATTTTTGGTGAACTTGGCAGGCCCAAGGGATCGATCGATCAAGTCTGTGCTTTGTAAGGCTAGGACCTCGGGAGGTACTTTTGCGTTTGCTCGCTCCAAGTTGTCCGTATTGAATTTATTGTTACCCTTCTCAAAACTTTGTAAAGACGGACACTAACTCCTCAAGGGCTCACGGGTGTATAACTTGCATGGGCGCTCCTCAAGATGTAGACACCTACTACTACATACATACATAGGGCCATCGATCCTATCAATTGGCTTGGATAGCAGGTTTTTATAATGATTCAAATTTAGATAATACTTAAATTTATACTTGTATATTATATTGCTTGGATAAAACACACTGGTGTGTTCAAATCATTATCCTTTCAAGCTTGAGGAGAGGACTGGAGATAATATCCGCTAGGCGAACGACTCAATGCCTAGGTAACTGACAACAAGCTTACATGCTATTATATCCAAGTTCAAGTTCCAAGGTTGTTCCAGATCCCCAGTAGGTACCTAGGTAGTAGGTACATATGTAGGTAGTATAGTACTATCTCAAGTGCTGTACCTTGTTTGTACTATGTAGGTAGTACTGAATCTTCATCCCGAGACTAAACCTTGAATTGTCATCACAAACGCCAATGAAAACTCAACAGGCCATTTGGAGTCACACTAGGGAGATAGATATCTACTAACTTTCGTCAGTCAGATCTCCATGTCTGCCAAGCACTTATTTTAAGTTTTTGACTTGGCTTTTCTAGACATCTTGACTCTTCGTATTGTTGTTTTATGTCATGGCCTATAATTAAGGAGACATATCATGTTCGTACTAGTACATGTAATAGGAGGGATCCCCATGGATACACGTGCAAGAAAAATGTACTTGAACTTGAAGTCTCCTGTCATCGATACTCCAGTGGTATAAGGACTTCTCTCCCCAGAGCCGAGTACGATACAACTCAAAACTTCAAACTCAATATCTATCTACATTCGGAGCTTCTGAAATTCAAGGCCGGTCCCACAATATGGTACTCAGTTTCTAGCTATCGATGGTATTAGGGCATTTGTAGTGCGCGGGGCCTAGTACAAAAGCCATGCTAAAGGGCCTTTTTAAAGATTAGCAATAGCCCCATATTCCTTAGTGGAATGGAACTTAAAGACATAAGATACGATAGGGAATGGTGAATCCTGATAAGACTTCATGGCCAAGCTTTCCAGTCGTACTCTAGAATTCAGCAGAATATTTGAAGCAAATATAATTATCTTGATTCAACTGTGTCTTCCGGTGAACGCTGACATACACCTTTCTACTTGTAGTAATTTCATGAAGAGCCAACTAACCACTTAAATAGCTTCTTCAACGTCTATTCACCAAAGGCTCCCTACATCTGATGTAATATTGGAAATTATGTTGGCTGCTGAATGGGTCTGGATACTACTGGGCTTAATTTCAAAACCGCGGGAAACCCAGGTAGAGATAGATGCATGATGAGGTTGGCATTCAAGGTCAGAGAATTTCTGGGAGAAGCTGACCCTTTGAGCCTGTTTGAAATATCCTTCAAATCGTATTGTAATTCGATTCGATTACTCAGAGCTTCTTCTTTTGTCCACGAGATACTTGCCTCTGCTTTCTCGCATTGACAATGTCTTCCAAAGCTGTAGGAGGTGTTCTGTCGCACAGTAACAGAAAGGCTTGGGAGGTCAGGAGTACCAAGATAAAATAAAACTTCAGTGAAGCTATATGGCGTGAGGTGGATATGATGTCTTCAAAATGTTCCAATTTTTGAACAATTTAAGAATGATTCTAGTACTACATACCCTAGGCCGTTTTGGATAGACAGGCTTTCATGGCTGAAGTCTTCTACTAGGTGCTGTGCCACCTGAAATTTATACCCATCTGGGTACTCAAACAAAGTTCAAGATCAGGGGCCTACTTTATGCTACTAATACTTCTCAAGTGCTTCTACCAGTAGGTATAGTCCCTAGGTACTATCAGGCGAATTTCTTTTTGTCGATACTATGGATGTCTAGGTGCCTTCTCAAAGAAGATTCTTGATACATCCACGGATCACATAGTATAATACCTGGCAAGGCACCGCTGGGCCAGAAAACACACCTACTATTCATATGCACCGCATTTACTCTATCCATATAATGCCAGTGGGCCTGTTGGATCTGTCGTTTACACAGCCCTGGAGATTCGCTAGCAGCTTCACTCATAACGACTCAACAACCGAGACCTCAGTCCGATTTATGTTAGAGATAAGTTCATGACAAAAACGCCTCTTAGGAAAGGATGACAATATACTAGTATGAACGGGAAGAAATTCCTGGATCAAGCTTCATGTTGTTGATCAGAGTTTTACAACATGAGGGTGTACAGTGAGTGGTAGTACTATAATTGAATATCTTGCATGTCTAGCTTATGTCTGGTCGCTCGACAGGCACTTACACTCTATCACGGTTCTTAGCTGTGGTGGAATGACCGACGCCTTGAGACCCGCAAGATACTTCTAGTTCTCTGGCAAATTCCAAATCAAGACTAGGAGAGGATGCCCATAAAGGCACCCAGGTGCCTAGACTAGTATCGGGAGGCAATTATACCTCTGTTGATCTTTTAAAACCACATCTAGTGAGAATAAAACGCCGCGAGGGACAAAATACGAGAGAAAATATAAGAAAAGAAAGAGAAAGGGGAAGAGAGGAAAAAGTGGAAAAGCCAGATCTGGGGATCGGTACGAGGCCCTCATTGTAGTCCTGATAAGGAACTGATTTAAAAAAAAATTCTCTGTCCGTGTGTATATGTGTTGGGGGTGTGTTTCGAGAGCGCGCGTGAAGGGGACTCTTTCAGAGGGGGGTAAATAGAGGCAAGTAGACAAAATAACAAGGAGAATGACAAAAACGGAAAGAGATGAGCTCGGACAAGGTTCCAGGAAAGAGAAAACACCAGACCAAGATACACTAAGTTCGAAGTAAAGCAGAAGACACGAAGGGATTCAAGCCCGTAAAGAGACCAGCATCTAAAACAAAATCGACACTTCCTCTTGTCCTTGGGCCGTAACGCCCCAAGACTGGAGGGAAACAAAGATTCGAATCAATGCATCTCCCGGGAATTCCTCCCTACACGCCTCCTCGCGTTCCTTGTACCAAGAGACCAGTCACAAACAACTCTCTCGGTCGTTTCATCCGCCCCAGGACGTGAGTCCATCATCAAGATATTTTTTAGTTTTCCCGATTTACTCGGCGGGCTTCTCACCCTCAGCAGCGGGGGCTTCCTCGGCCTTCTTCTCGGCAGGGGCCTCAGCGGAACCGCCCTCAGCCTCAGAGGAGGTCCAGAGGGTCTGAAGAAAATTAGCAATCATTCATTATGCGACCAAGGATATATGAGATGAACATACCAGGTTGTCACGGAGAAGCTGCATGATCAGGGTGGAGTCCTTGTAGCTCTCCTCGCTCAGAGTGTCAAGCTCTGGAAAATCAGTGTCAGCGACCGGTTTCTAGATGTGTAGAAATAACGAGAAGGGGGAAGGGGGGACAAACCAGCAATGGCATCATCAAAGGCAAGCTTGGCCAGGTGGCAGGCCTGGTCGGGAGAGTTAAGGATTTCGTAGTAGAAGACCGAGAAGTTCAGGGCGAGACCGAGACGGATGGGGTGGGTGGGGGCAAGGTCAGTCTGGGCAATCTCGGTGGCAGCCTTGTAAGCCTCCAGGGAGGCATCGGCAGCACCCTTACGGCGGTCGCCAATGGCGAACTCAGCCAGGTAACGGTGGTAGTCACCCTTCATCTTGTGGTAGAAGACCTTAGACTCGCCGCTCTCGGCAGACTTAATAAGGTGCTCATCCAGGACCTCGAGGATGTCGTCACAGATCTTGGCCAGCTCAGCCTCGATCTTTTGGCGGTACTCCTTGATCAGAGTAACCTGAGACTCGTTGCCCTTGGACTCCTCCTTCTGCTCGATCGAGGTGACAATTCTCCACGAAGCACGGCGGGCACCAATGACGTTCTTGTAGGCGACGGACAGGAGATTTCGCTCCTCAACGGTGAGCTCAACATTGGCCGAGGCAACGACCTTCATGTTCTCAACCATCTCTGTTTAGAAGATACCAGTCAGGATTGTGATGCTCTGATCAAGAGAATTATAGGGCAGAGGCATGCGAACCTTCATAGCGCTCAGCCTGCTCAGCGAGCTTGGCGAGGTAGACAGCGTCTTCTTGACCCATGATGAAAAATTCTATATCGAGAAGGGAAGAAAGTTAGTGTGTTAATCCCGCTGATAATTGTTTCGCTGACAGCTTTCTGGTGTTCTTGATAGATGAGGTTGGGTATCACGCCATCGACATCATCGCCGACCGGGAGAGGGGTAGACACGGGCGGCAGGACCCTCCCCTTGAATTGGGGGCAACCGCAAGTTGAACTTGACATCACTCAAGCAATCGCAAATACGGCCCTGTCATTCCTTTCTCCCGGCGGCAAATATTGTGACGATCATGGGTATGTTGATGATGATGGTGTTGGGTTGGGCTTTCCCGGGGCAGTGCGGTGTTTGGTTTCATGACGAAGCGGTCGCGGCCGTCCCGTCCAAGTAGTAAACAAGGAAACAGGAGAGACGGGTTGTGACAATGCACAGCAGATGCGATTCTGAATGATGCAGATAATTGCGAGAGAAGATTGCACTCGAACGGGGACCCCGCCCTACGTTCCATGATGCTCTTTTTTTCCCGTTATGGAAGGGGAGTGGGTTTGAGGGGGCAGATTGTTGTGTGGCTTGAGCCTCTAGGGCCGCAGAGAAGGCCCAGGGATAGGGACGTAGTAGAATAGAGAACATTGAAGCGTCTAGCAACTCACCTGGATTGAAAGGAAGAAAAATGTATCGGGAGAGTGGATAAAGAAGGAAAGGGGGGGGAAGTTCCAAGATGAAGGGGAGAGGAGAGTGTGAGAGGGAGAAGAGGGGGAGGGAATCAACAGGGCGGTGTCGTTGGGATTTAACGCTACGGACACTCTCGAACTAATAGGAAAACTGCCTTGCTGCGCTTCTGATTTTAATCGCCAGGCCTATAGGGATTCTGGCACAGCGGGATTCAGTGATCCTAGGATTTTGTGATCTACTCTGCTTGTTCTCCCCCCGGTCATCTGTCTGATTGTTCTGGGTGGTCGAATTGTTCGTGCTCACCATCATCCTCATCTTCTGTGTGGTTCGGTGGGCCTCCCAGCGTCATCCCCCATCCCGCGCCCGCCAATCGTCCTGGTGGTTCCCTACTTTCGCGCCTCACTTTCTGGACGTTGGAACACAGACCCTACAACTGCTTGTACAAGGTTGGATTTGGGCCCTCATCTCTCCGAAACAGCCCTAACTGGCTTCCCTCCTGGGAGACTACAAAATAATTTTCTTGCTTTTTTTATTTACTGTCAGTCTAGACTGGTGGTCGATGTTGAGAAACTACGTTAGAAGAACAAGGAATTGTGGCCGTTGCCCCGTGACATCCCCTCCGTATAGATCGTATGCCGTGTATACTCCGTACTTACTTTCCAAGGAGTCCAACATGATCACCGACTAAGCCCCTCATGATCTCTGCCAGAGTCGAATGAGAGCACGTTCACTTATCGCAGAGATTTAACGGACCACGCTCGCTGACATAATATATTACATAAGACACAACCCCGGAACTTTCTGCAGTCACCTGATGTTTCGTCATGCCACGCCTGTCAGCCGGTAGATCTGGCTAGCTTTCCAAGGTTGTCTTTGACCCCTTCTTCTCTCCTTCAATCTACTCATCCAAGTAAATTTGAACCCAAAATGCTTCGTCAATCTATCGTTCGTCCCGTGGCTACTGCCAACCGCGCCCTTTTGCAGCGCTCTTTCTCTGTTGCTGTTCCCAGAATGGGTGAAGGTGACACTGGAGCTCCTCGCACCTCCGCAGGTGGCCCCTCTGGGTACGTGGCATTCCATCATTTCCTGCAGTAACCCCTCTTGCTGTGCTTCTTACCTCGCCTCTGTCTTCTATTTGGGCTATACATCCTAGCAAAGGCAAACGAGGGACGAGCGTCAAACAGGTCTGCCTTGCCGCATGACATCATTCATGGCTAATAGTGCTCTTCTGACACAGTGACAAATTTACCCAGCGTGAGGCTGCCCAGGAGGCTATGTACATCCGCGAGAAGGAGCTGGAGAAGTAAGTCACCTTGGAAACGTGTTGAACCTGGGAGTAGGTTGCTAATTCGGTGTCTAGGCTCCACAAGCTGAAGAACCAAATCGGCGCTCAGCGCAAGCACCTCGATGACCTCGAGGATCACATGTATGTTCTCTCGCTGGACGAACCCTATTCCAGAGCTCAATAAATGACTAACACCCTTTAGTGACAAGTTGACCTCCGAGCAGAAGCGGTAAATCAGCTGTTTGATTATACTCCCTGTATTGCGTCGAAGCCCTGCCACTACTGTACTATAATCATCTCCGCTCCAACTAGACCATGTTCACAGGACTTGCGAAGCCTCATTATTTGGGTGGCATGTGAGCTAGTAGACAAGCGAGCATATCAGGAGTTCTTTCCAATTGAGCCTTGAACAAAAGTACTTTCTTGTAGACTGTAAACAGCCACGCCGATTGTGTAGTCTTTTTATTCTAGTATGAGATGCTCATATGTAGAAATCCTCCCATTACTGACCCAGTGAAGCCTTTTTGTATCCCGATAATATCTCACGTCAAACTCACTGATCTTTGATTTCCCCATTCCCTCCCGCCTCCATTCCTTTCATCTCCTCCAGCCCTGCCGCCCTAGGCACCAAGAACCCAGGATTCCAAACATTAAAAACTATCAAAGATCCAACCATCATGGCTCCATCTAAGATAATAGCATACCGTTCATGAGTAAACAAGTACCCCTGCCAGCCGTGCAGAAGCTCACACGTGCGATAAACGCCGCGAATCACCATAAAAGTAGTCGAGAGTAGTGTCGCGCCAAACAACTTTCTCAGATGTGCATTTCCCCAAATAACATGTCGAGCACGCAATATGATGAGTTCCAGCAGCGTTGCAAACACAACAAGTGACAACAGCTGCCATGCAATGCCGGCTTCCATTGTCCATGTCCCCGGCCATGCGGATGTATTATTGCTAAAAGCTGATCCAGCAAGACCGCCGCCAATGGCCTGTAATGATCCGGAGAAAAAGTCCACAACCATGAAGATGATGAGGTAGAGACGAGGCTTGAGAGGAGATTTATCTTCTCCAATAACGGGGATCGCGAGGGTGAGGATTCCATAGATACCGGCTGCCGTGAATGCAGGGGCTGTTTCTAGATGTTAGCCATAAAAAAGCCAATGAAACGAAAGCTTATTCGACCAAACTAAATAACGTGAAGAGGCTTTGTGCTAGAACTGGGTGTTGTGTTGCATGTCTGCGTGAAACTTACCCATAATTAAGGTAGCAAGCTGCATTTCAAGAAGTTGGACCGAGTATGGACATGAGTACGCAGCTAGTCGTGCAATCCAGCCTGCCAGCTCACCAAATGCACCTATACAAAATGCAGCTCCGAGCCAAAGTTTCTTATGCCGTGTTGATTGCCAGACATGACATATCAAGATCCCGAAGAAAAGGGTTGTAAAAACGATGCCTGCAGCCAAGGAAGGACGATAGCCAAAGCCATTTGGAATTAAGGGATTATAAGGTACACACGCATTGAAACCGCTTAATTGAGATTCTGGCATGGTAGATAGATGTGCTCTGGGTACTTAAAATGCTTGAGATCATCAACTCTCGAGAGGTTTCTCTGTTCAAATGTTCGTGCTGCTTCAAGCGAGTAAGACCTAGTGAAAGGGTGCCTTACGGAGGACTTGCTTGAAATGTACGAGCCGTAAATAAACACCAGGCTATCTAATATACCCATTAGTATGATGAACTGTTGAGCCTTGGGTTGGATTTGGTTGATATACAGTTCAAACCCAATTAGGATAGCAGGGCGAGCCAATCATAATGGCGCCACCCAGGATCCTGCGATTATGATTGGGCCATGGCCATCTAGGTAATTTCATCTATGGGGTATTCACCGCGAGGCTGTAGGATTTTAAACCCCCAAGAGGATATAACAAAGAGTGATTTGAAGTTGATCTAGGCCCCAAAATTGTGTATTTAGCCTGCAATTGATTTGATGTATGTCGTGAGTAGATTGTGAACTTCAGCTGCATACGCAAATCTCAAGGCATTTTCATGTTGCTTAAGTGCCAAAATCAGAGAATCTATCAATAGTCATTCGTAAGTTCACAGTCTCAGGTTCCATCTCGGGCAGAGATTGGAACTTTGTTATCCTTCACCATGCCTGAGCCAAACGTGTGTATGAACTTTTGTACCCATGCTGATAGGGCCTTGCGAATTTCTCGGTATGAATATGAAAGGAGACTTAGAAGACTTACTGATGTATTTGCCTTGGTATACTAGATAAGATAGTACACATGCAGGTGCATGCCAGTGTGTACATATATGTAGGTAACCGCCGGGCGTCTGTTTGAAGACTATCGTGTGTGAAGCATATCTGGGACTCGGAAGATTACTGATTCTACAGGTAGCACCTAGGCGGTTTTCCTCAGGCTAAATCAAATTGAAAATTCCTCGAATATCCATCTTAACTCTCTGAAAAGTCGTCTCGCATTTAAGAGACGCGGCATCAACGTTATTATTACCAGTAACATTTGAAATACTCTTTATATTTCAAATGTTCCTGCTAGGAGGAGGCTTGAGCCGAGAAAAGGCGTTACGGATCAAAAGCGAATCTCCTCTCTTTCCAAGGTTCCATATACCTAATATGAGTAGCACGGACAACCTTGGAATGTGACCAGTTGACGTAGATCTAATTTTCCAGAGCTAATTTCTGTATAACTAGATAATTTATGGCGCCTACTCTTAGACTGAAACTTGAAGTGAACACAAATACTTGTAAGGCTCGGCCGTATGACTTCAATTGCTTGACCTCGTGAAGATTTATAAAAAAGACTACCTACTGCATACTAGTAGTATCCCCTATATAGGTATCATCAGCCGTCAAATTCGCTGGACAGAATTGGGCTATCACACGCCAGGGTATGCAGCCGCTGCATTCCAAATTACGCCCAGTGCTCTTTCTCTCTAGATTAGAGGGAAAGCCATCAAAATCAAAACTAGTGATATACACAGATCGAACACAAAAGCGACCCAGGTGAGCATTCAGTTTTGGGATCCTCAGACCCCACCAGACATAAAATATAAAGATACGTGTAATAAACCATGCAAAGAATATTGGAAAATTTAACTGTGAAATCAATATCTTTTCCCCATTGTGTCGCGGTACAGTTCGACAATTCCAGCTAAAATCATAAAATGTCCCATTAATTACCATCTAGCGGCGTCCCATGTAGGAACGGTAGAAATCATCTGCAGCGTTACCTCCGCCCATGCCGGGGCTAGAAAATCCGCCATATCCAAGACGAGAGGAAATGGATTGCCCGGCTTTTTGGGCGGCTGAAACCTTGGACTGAAGTTCGGAGGTACCCTGGTCGATAACCTGTAGTTGAGAGAGGTGCGAGTTGAGAATGCGCACGATTTGTGAAATCTGGTAAAAGAAGTTAGTACAGAGAAGAATAAGACAGTTTCTGGGATTGACATACCGGCTCGTCTGCCCGATTAGTCTTGCTCAGGGTCGCAGAAGCACCGTTCACCTCTTCAATCATGCTGGTAAGATCCTTGCCCATCTCATCCAGATGCTCGGAGAGCTTCTCGGCCAATTTGTATCTGATGAGATAGGTTAGATCGCCTGACAGAT
The DNA here is from genome assembly GCA_023626375.1 of Talaromyces sp. PF30-5. Classification (NCBI taxonomy): domain Eukaryota; kingdom Fungi; phylum Ascomycota; class Eurotiomycetes; order Eurotiales; family Trichocomaceae; genus Talaromyces; species Talaromyces sp. PF30-5. The sequence goes on along the minus strand of JAMAGU010000014.1, from coordinate 1,021,996 downwards.
AAAGTAATGATTGAAAGTGGCTTCGACTTACGTTTTCTCACGCTCTTGGTCTGGGCCCTGGAGGGCTTCGTTATGTGACACCTGCTTCGATACCATCTCATCGACCTCCCGTTCATAACGATCCAGCCATGAGCTAAGTTCGTCCTGTTGGCCCTCCACCGAGGCCAATTGGCGTTCAACCTCTTGGGTAGCCCGCTCAGCATCCACAGTGCTGCCATACAGCTTCTGGACTTTGGTTCCGTTCTCTACTAACATGCGGTCCCATTGGGCCACCTTCTCGGCCTGCTCACGGAAGTCCTTTTGATACTTAGTCAGATCTGTCGCCCATCGAGTAATGACCTCATCCATGGTCTTGTTTTTCAACCGTGACTGTGCTGGTGGTGCTGGACCGGTGGTTGACTGTCCAAGAGCGGATGGTGCAGCTGCAGTACCGGTGGTAGCAGGGGCAGGGGCAGTTGTAGATGGAGCTGCTGTAGTGGTAGCGGCCTTTCCGTCACCAGCAGTGGTGGTGGTAGCAGCAGATTGCGAAGCAGGAGTCGAAGTAGCGGGTTTAAACATACCGCCTCCCAGAGGTGCAGCTGGGGTTGCAGATGTGGTAGCCGGTGCGGATGTAGTGGCTGCAGTTCCGGGGGTAGCGGATGCAGTAGTTTTGGGGGCAAATAAGCCTGTGCTGGGAGTTGCTGCGGGTGTAGATGATTGAGGAGCGGAAGAAGTAGTGCTTCCTAGGGCAGGGAAGAGAGAGCTTTGGGGCGTGGCTGATGATGTCGCAGGAGCTCCCAGTGAAGGCTGAGATGTAGCTGTAGTAGTTGTGGTGGAAGGAGCACCGAGAGCAGGGAATGCGGGTTTCGGGGCCGAGTCATCTCCAGCAGCTGGTGCCTTGAACAGGGGATTCTGTGTGTTTGGGGCTGCACCACCAGGGGCAGGTGCGGCACTGCCGAACATAGGCTTCGGAGCGCTGGCTGCAGGGGGGGCGGCTGGAGTTGTTGATCCTCCACCACCGAAGAGACCACCACCGCCACTGGCAGGTGTCGATCCAAATGTAGCTTTGGGGGTTGTTGATGTAGAGTTGGCACCGGCGCCAAATAGGCCGCCAGAAGTCTGCGGCTGGCTTGCAGCTGGGGTGGCAGACAAGGCCGAGCCAGTTGATGGAGTTGTCGAAGTCTTCATTCCTCCGAAAAGACTTGGGGCACTAGATCCTGGGGGAGGGCCCGCAGGAGTTGTTGAAGTATTGCCGAACAAAGAGCCGCCTGAGGGACCGGGAGTGGCTGAGGCACCGAATGTACTTCCAGTGCTCGAAGCTCCGCCTCCGAATAACCCACCACCGGATGCATTAGGTGTGGATGCATCTGTCTTTGCCGGAGTCGAGGCGCCACCACCGAAGAGCGAACCGGTAGATTGACCAGATGTGTTTGCAGATTGACCAAAAGAGAAGCCTCCGCCGGTAGAACCTCCGGAAGTCGTGGTTGTGGAAGCAAGTGGGCTGCTGGTGCTTGTGCCATTGGTGGCAGCACCACCGAAAAGAGAGGGTGTAGTGGCAGGCTTGGCTCCAAAAGCTGAAGGCGATGCGCCCCCGGTAGACGAAGCTCCTACATTGCCGAACAGACCACCACCACCAGTAGAACCCGATCCTGCATTGGTGTTGTTTTGATTGGAGCCAAAGGCGCTACCGGCTGTTCCGAATAGACCTCCACTAGATGTTCCGCTGGAAGCTGGGGCACCGAAGGTGAAGGACATGGCGATGTGTTGTCGCGGTAGAAAGACGAGCTCTGGAAAAAGTGAAGAAAACTACGACCGGTGACAGGTCGGGAGATCCTGTGGTGCGGGATCACGGGTGAAACGAGTAGAAGGCGATCTCAATGACTGAATAAGAATTGAGACCAATGGGGAACTGAGAGAGGAACTCAAAGCAAAGGTGGTGAAGCTCAGAATAATAATCGGCAGGAGTTTGAGTTAACGCGCCCGTTTCTGCCTTTCTGCCTGAATTTCTGCACCCAATTGACACCTTAGAGATCCGGCCTGAGGTATGACACCTCAGGCCACAAGGCACAAAGGTTCTGGACTCGAATCGATTGCAGGGAACATCGTCACTCTGCGCTACACAACTCGACTTGCATGTTAATTTCCCTTTTTTTCTCTTCACACTCTTTCCTCTCCATGTTCCAGCCATAAATTTACGCACCATAATGACCGAGGCCTCGCCCGATACGCCCACCACCCTAGAGCACCCCAGCAAACTCACAGAACTGGAGGACCCAGCAGCTGAGGACACAGGTACTAGTTATTCCTAGACGTCATAGTTTGGTTTTAAAAGAAATCTAATAAGGGGCTATCTGGGGCTTAAAGCTTCCAACAGTGACGATGACCATTTCTCAGATGCCAGCGAAGGCCAGGCATATTTACACTCAAGCCCACAATCTGGCAATACTTCCCCTGTCCCGCGCACACGAGTAGAGCGGGTCGACGACAGTGCCCAACACGGCGAAATTCCTGGAACAGCAGCTCATGAAAAAAGGGCGCAAGATGCTGTCCCCGACGAAATTGAGGTTGTCACCGATGACGCACAGAGCAAGGGCCAACCTGCGGCGTCGCCGCAAGACGAAGACACAAACCCCAGTGGCTCACCAATCCCACATACAGTAGTTGAAAAAGTCGACCCTGATGAGCCGAGCTTTGGGGAAGTTCCTGGTACAGAAGCTTATGAAAAACGCCAAGCTGATGCGACACCTGATGTGGTGAAGAGTGTACCCGATTCTCAAGAGAATGCAACTCCTCCAGCTTCGGACGACGGTTCCACCGATACCAATGCTACGCCCACTCAATACCTCCCTGATACGCAGACATCTTCCTCAGAAACAGTGCCCTCCGAAGACAATACATCATCGAGCCCAGAAGCTCTTCAAAAATCAGCGAGCAATATAGTCCCCGTTGTCGTTGAGACAGCCGAGACCGACCCTGGACCAATGACGCAAAATGACGACGAGCAGCCCATGGAAGACGAAGCTCCAGACGACTTTGCAGACGAATTCGATGACTTTGTAGACGAGCAAGAAGCTATGGATGATGACTTTGGAGACTTCGACGACGGCTTTCAAGAGCCTAGCGCAGACGTTGCGGAAGATGACACACCCCCGCAACAGTCTTTCGTACCTCCAACTGTTGTAAGTGAACACCCCTGAATGACTCAATGCGAAAGAAGAGAAACAAAGAAAGAAACCATCAACCATATAAAACATCACTAACTCCTATTCCCTCTTTCCAGCCTCCCCTCACCGACTTTGACGTCTTCAAATCTACATCCGACCTCCTCTCATCCCTCCAAGGCACCCTTGACAACCTCCTCCCCGCCTCAAAAGACGTCACATCCCTACCGCCAGTTGAACCAATCCCCGACTCAGCCGCAATATTCAGCACAGAGCGCTCCCTCTCCCTCTGGTCCCAACTAGTCGCCCCACCACCCCTCCAACCCCAAAATTGGGTAAAATCCCGCATCCGCCGCCTCTTCCTCGTCAGCCTAGGCGTCCCAGTAGACCTCGACGAGATTCTTCCCGCCTCAAAACAGAAAAAGCTAATTCTCCCCTCTATCGATCTCGAATCAGGCGGAAATACGCCCGCTGCACGTTCACGTAGCCAAGTCCGCAAAGAAGGCGAGGAAACCCAGGAACCCAATACAGCTTCGGCAGGGCAGGCCCCTCGATCTAAGCGCAGAGGCGCGGCGCCTGAACCGATGCTGGATTTATCCTCTGTGCGGCGGTTGTGTGCTACTACTGATGCTGCGTTGAGTGGGCTGACGGAGGGTGAGTTGAAGGGGCATGTTTCCGAATTGGAAAATGTTACTTTGAGGGCTAGTGAGGTTTTGGAATATTGGCTTAAGAGGAGAGATGGATTGGTTGGTGAGAAAGAGGCTTTTGAAGGGGTCATTGAGAACCTTGTCAGTCATGTTCGGAGGGTTAGGAAGTAGAAATTTCCCACTTTGGATGTGCTATCGCATGTTTACTATATAAGCCTATGTATAATTTAATGTCGATGTGGAGATGATCTTCACTGAATGAGCAGGAATAAATATTTTTTTCTCTCTCGTGAACTATGAACACTACAGCAGCACCCGACACTTCGGGATACTAAACTCGAGAGGTCCAACTATTCATGTAGATTTTCAATTGACATTTTAGCAGGCGATGTCGTAGTATATCTACTTGAGGGAGTCTACTAGTTAGAGGTTAGGAAATCCTGCTTCTGATTTTGATATTTGATAGAATCAATAGACTATGTTCAGTCTTATCTAGATATCAAAAGGTCATTCATTATTGATACCGTGCCTTTCGGCAAAAAGATATGTCCAAAGCAAATGCCCAAATAAGAAGAACAAGAATAATAAATACGTCGTAGCATCTTAATAACGCCTTGGGCCATAAAAAGAAATACAAGGAAGTACAAAAGAAAACACCAACGCCTGGTAGATGCCCCGTTTCGCCATGACTGCCTCTGGGACACAGAAGTGGGGTATCAATTTTTCCTGAACGCAGCACTAAATGAAAGAAAACGCGGAATAGGGAATGGGAATAAAGAAAATTTGTGAAGGAGATAAAAACCATGGTTTGGTAAGAATAAAAGGGCCATCAGTCCAACTCAATCACAACCCGTTCTCTGCTTGCAGCAGCTGGGGTAGAATTGCGCTCGAGCTTGGGGTGTGGAGCTGCGTGTTCAGCCCTTTGGTCATCTTTTGCTTTGCGTTTTGCAGACTCAGACCGATATACCCCTCCTGATGGAGATTCATTTTGGGTTTTCTGCAAAGTCCATGAGCCGTTTGAGCTTATCTGGATTGCTTGTGCATCATCTAGTTGGTTTCGACTGATGAGCTCGGCGCGAATCTCTTCGAGGAATCGATCTACTCTGAGAAACTGTGGGCGGGCATCGGCATTGCAAATGGGACATGTCCATTTATCATTCAAGGGATTAGTACCAGTCACTGACTTTCGAGTCCTGATAAATGTCTCAAGATCAAAGCAATCCAAATGAGTGCAGAATACAGAGCGAGCGGGGTGGGTAAAAACTTGAGCAGTAAATGGATCAATGAGACTGACGTTCAGATTCTCAGTAACAACAGCAAGATCATCATCGGTACTTGTCTGACTGAGACGTTCCCGGATGGTTTGCTGAACTGATATTGCTGGTAGAGTCTTCACAAGGCTTCGTACCATGTCAAAACTGTGGACTTCCATCCTCTCAACGGCGAAGAAGTACCGGATATCCTTGCATTCGTCTGGTCCAAGAAGGAGATCGATGCGAAGCTTGTTTTCACCCTCTTTCAGCATCAAGGTCAAATCCACAGGAAGATCTCGCCCATTGTGAGGTTTTCGTCGTGGGGTCATCTCATCACCATTGATGTGAACGTAAAAGACACTTGGCCACGTGTTGGGGGCTGTCGACCACAGGTTCTGAATGTTTCTTTTTTCAGACTTTTTCACTGCGACACAGCGAAGGCGAAAGACACGGCACCCTGACTGATAACTAAGGACCTTTCGATACTCGTCTTTCATGGCCGTGTCCACGAGGTGCGGGCGTCGTTGCATGTCATCCCTTTCAAACCTCAATGGCCATTCATAGTTGTAATACTGGGGGTCAATGACAGTCGGCTCCATAGCGAAGTCATTCAAGTAGTGAAACAACTCAGTTTCAAGGAATTCACCTGGTAGCTCACCTTGCTTCACACACCTCTTCATTGGCTCAAGAAGCTCGACTTGATGCAATGCAAAGTGTATCGGGTCTGGTCTAACAACTTGTGGCATCCGATAACCTTCTGGTGGCAAAAGGCTTGGGTAGTTCACGGGGTGGACATTCACGTTCTGAGGGGTGAGAGAAGCTGCTGGGCGTTGGTAAGGGGGGCCCACCGGCTGATTCCTCACCTGAGCCATGGGACTTTGTACCTGGCCTGGTCTCAATTGAGGTTGACCGGGTGTCGCTACTTGAGAAGGTACAACAGGCTGCGGCCCATTTTGTTGAGTGGCACTAAGCCGGGGAGAGCGGGCCGACATTCGTCTTGAAGAATGAATGAAGTATCCGGTCTGAGGTAGGTGAGAAGGCTGATGCATGTGGGTGGGGATGTTGGAAGTGAAATTCCCCGCACTGATGCCAGGCTGAGAAGATTGTCTAGGGGGTAGTGTGGAAGGCCCATGAGAGTACATGACATGCATTTGACCTTGTGGGCCCATTTGCCAGACTGGGTGTTGCTGCTGTTGCTGTAATGGGCTTTGAGCTGCACGGTATTGCAACTGTAAGTTCTGCTGTGCATGATGCTGTGAGTTCTGTTGTGCACCCTGTTGTGGTTGTTGTGAAGGTGATGCCTGATAGCGGTATTGGGGAGGCAACGGTATGAAGTGATGTTGCTGTTGGCCCGAGGCAGACTGTTGGAATTGAACAGCATGTGCGCCTGGACTATTCTGTTGTCCTGAATCAGGCCATGGAGATGCAACAGAGTCTTCGCCAGGCGTATGATGGTTGCTCGAAGCAGGCCGCTGCTGTTGTCGACTTAGCAGAGACTGCCGCGCCATTGAAATCGGCGATGCTCGTGCCCCATTAGGTAGCGACGCAGATGACTGGTTCACGGGCGATGCTCTTGCTGTTGGACTCGCAGCGGGATATTGATTGTTCACAGATGTTGTTCTGCTGGCCTGCACCGGTACTCCGGACTGAGTCGACTGAGTAACATGCGCTGGAGCAGGATGCGTTGATACTGGTGGTGCAGCTTTTGGGCCTAAACCCCTCATTGGAATCTTGCTGTAGTCCTCTATCAATTTCTTCATAGGGACTGAGTCCATGGACAAATTGTCGAGTATGATGTCTCTCCGGAACAATTCACTTAGCCTCCTGTGGATATCCGGATTTTCACCGTACAATTGGCGGACGATGGATTGAAAAATCACCCTAGCCAAACACACTGAATGAATTTGGAATCGCGTCTTCATTTCAACCAATAAAAATGGAAAGCGTCGCTCATATAGCATCGCATAGACAGGGGTCGGGTCGTCAGCGAAGCCTGTTGCAAGCAGCTGAAGTGTCTTGGCAATCCTTTCGACTGTTAAGTGAAACCAGGGCTCATCCGTCATCTCCTTGAGCTGACCTGGGAATTGACAGAAATCTTGCACTACGGTATTCGGGAGGTCCTTGTTGGATTGGAACAGATCCGACATCAGCGCGAGCCCTCGTCGACAATCTGGCTTGTCAAGATAAGGAACTTCGGTGAAAAGACCCCCCAAAGACTCTCGGCAAAATAAATAATGCAAAATCAAATAGTCAAAGTCTCTGCGGTCACAGGCTTCGCGCAGCAACCCCAGCCTCGGCTCTGTATATGGACATGGCGGGTAAGAGGGTAATTTTGCCCTCATCAAGTCCAGCCGGTGACCCCATAGTTTCCATAACTGATGGAATGGGGTTTGACTGCTCGTTTGAGTTATGGGGGAACCAGTCGTGACTGGTGATTGAGCTCCATAGGGCCTTTGTACAGGCCGAGGGATCGACGCTGTCTCTTGAGAGACCGAGGCGACAATTGGGGTGGTCACCGGAGCTGCTTGTGGAGCTTGTGTTGTTTGAGGGGGGTTTGGGGGATGCGCGGCTGTTCCATTGGTGCTTTGGGGGTCGGTCGTCGAAGTAGGGGCGGTGGTGATGGCAGTCTCGGACGGGGCAGGATCTCTTGAATTGTTGAGGGTCGGGTTGCTTGCGCTGGGTGAAGCAGCCGTGACGGAATTGATCATCCAGGCCTGATTGATAACAGGACTTGGAAAGGATTCTGTACTTGGGACGGGAGAGGGAAGTGCGGCGGCTGGCGGGTCAGGGTTCTTCGGTGCTGGATGGGCTGGTTCTGGTGCTACCACAGTAGCGACTGGTTCCTGCAGGCCCGCGGGTTGAAGAGTTGCTCCCGGTGTGACGGGCGATATGAGTGTCGCTTCGGGACGATCGGGGCCAGTCGGCGGAGACATATGATCAGGTGGACGCATGGCTGGGGTAGCATCTCGTCGAGGCAGAGATGGCGCGGGCGCGAGTTGATTGTGGTTGGAATTGTTGGGTGTGGAGGTCGCCATCCAGTTCCTACGCGTGCCGCCTAAGAACAGGCTCGCAGTGGAATTGGACCGCCTCACATCATCGGCGCTCGGACGTGGTCTCTGTGTTGTCGGGGATGCCATGATCGAGGCGAGCGTACAAGACAACCAGGGTATGTCACCCAAAGCGGTTGTCTCGTGTGCCCTCCCTCACTGTTTGTTTTCTTTGGCCTTTCTCGAGAACTTGGGGAGTTCCAGTCTGTGGGGTGGTTTTAAGGTGGGAGATCAGATAGTTCAGATGGCCCAAGTGAACCTTAAAAGACGAACGCAGCCGAATGGGTTGTCTCTTCGAGGTTCCTGCCACATAAATGAAGGGGCTCGGTTTATTCTTATATGGAATCGCAGAAGAGAATGAAAATAAAAACAAGAATTTCTGTTTGTTGTTCAAGTTTCTTCCCCCAAGACAAGCAGAGTAATAATCACCTGGCAGTCGTGGTGGTGGTGGTGGTTTTCCTCCACGGCCGTGTCTGGGTACCGCAGCAGTGGTATAGAGCAAGTCGTGGGATGGAGAACGCAGAGATCGATCTGGAATCGATTGGAACCGATGGGTGTCAAAAAAAAGGCAATTCTCGTAAACCCCCTAAATTAAGGGCTTTCAAAATGTTCCCACCCCCCTGGTCGCACTAGACGAACGGGCGATGGTGGTTTGTCGCCCTCGATTCATCCCTGCCAGTGGCCGAAGCAAACAACCTTCGAACAAAGAAAAAATGTAGAGGAAGAGGGGCTACACCATGCAGTGTGCGCAGACCGGTGGAGGGCGCGCGTGTACTCCCAGCGGGGACTGCTTACTGCAGTTACAGAAGGTTAGGTACTGATTACTGAAGTGTCCAGCAGCGCTGATCTTTGATTTGTTTGAGTGTATATAGATCCCATGCCGACGGATGCGGGTACTAAATAGTACGGGGTGTATACTTCCAGGTACATCAAGTGTAGGTGCGATATAATAAGAATGTCTCTTAATTATCGTTGCACTTACAGGCTATATCCTTCCCTGCAAATTTTTAGAATTATCACTGGAGTTTCAAGTTTTCTGCATGCAAACCGTGTGATGGGGCAGACTAGCGCAGCGAGTGGTGATGATGATGCAGGTACTAAAGTACATAACGGGTAGTGTGATATGTAGAGTCTACAGACTGGGTGGATATAGTGGGATTATTCAGGGGGTCCAGAGAGGAACGAGAGAATACAGGTTAAATTGATACGTAATGAATATTTATGTCTGTTTATAAATAAACATCAACATCCATCATTGCAGTCATCTACTATGTATGGACTTAGAGAGACGTGCTCATGTCGGGTATGATAGCCTCGCCCATCTCGGCCGCTTTCATCCACTGCCGGATTCGTCCAGGTCGGGTGTTTGGATTCGTATGATGATGTTAGCTGCGTTTATTTATTGACTATCTGGCTTCGGTGCCATCAAATATTACTCCAAGACCTACACTGCTCAACTACTTACTTTCCTGCGCACCCCTCTCCTGCTCTTTGTCCTGTGTGTCTTCCTTTTGTATCACCATCAGCCGCGCGACTTCTCAATCTCCGAGCTTACCGTGGAACTGGCCCGGCGTCCAGAACCTCTTGACGGCGGCACCACGTCACTCTTGGCCCCGGGATCCATAATTCTTGTGGCCGTCGATTCCTTTTTTTCCTCTTCAGTGGCTCTCATTCCCTGGCGAACTACCCATCATTTCTCCCAAGTTTTGTGGGTCGTGTCTCGGTTTGTGTGTTTGTGGTGGACCAGCGTATTGGGCCCCATTCCACATCAGATTCCTAAAATCGAACTAAATCGCTAAAGCACCAGACCTCGTGTGGTGTTCTTTGTCCGTGGGACGAACTTTCTCCCATTCCATCCCAATTTCAACTCCACCCTCCTCTGATCGTGATCGTGCGATCCATTTGAATCGCTGCCCCGTCTTGGGTCGAAAATCTCAATTGCGCACGAAGCTCTCCGAGGTACGTGCTTTTTACGTGGACCCCGCGAGACTTATGACCTAATGACCTAAAAGCCTAAGAGCCTAAGAGCCTAAACCCAGACTGGCGCGCTAGATTCCGGCCCTTTTGCATTCTCTCCCCTGCCCTGTTCGCGATTTCACATTACTCTTTCCGCTGCTCGATCGCAAGATTCCTAGCCCGGCGGTTGATCTGTCTAGCTCATTTCCCCTTGGGCTGCCGGGCTCTATGTCCTGCGACTGATCGAGTCTGACTTCCCGCTTCAACTCGCCCTCTCATCCGCGCGACCGCACCACCTTGCGCTCCCTCCCCTCCCCAAGACAGCACACCATGGCCGACGCGGAGCTGGCGCCGCCCCCACCACCACAAAATGTCCAGCCTGGCGATTACCTCGTTGTTGTTCGTAAGTGATGCTATATGCGCAGGGCACGCAACTGTGCCTGCGCTTCTTTCGCTTTCTCTCGCAATCTTAGAATGATGCGCCTGACACAAAGACAGATGGCCACGCCGGTGGGGAAGACGAATTGCAGATGAAATGCAACCAGCTCATCAGGCTGGTCGAACTTGATGAAGAGTTCCAAGATGGTTGGTGGTTTGGCGAACACCCGACGACGAACGAGAAGGGTCTCTTTCCCGCAGGTATGCGATGCGCACATGCAAGGTGACATTCATTGACCCGAGCTAATCTATTTCCTCCGCCGTCCCATAAGGTTTCACCAGAAAGGCCCGACGACATGAATACGAACAATACCATAACTCTCTCCGTATCGATCCAACCCAAGGAACATTCGCCTCCGAAGAGACCGAGTCGCCCGCGCAAATCGAACCTTCCACGCCGAAAGACAAATCCTTTGGTGCTGTAGGAAGTGGGCAAACCACTCCTCAAGCATCGCGACAGAATAGCGTTCCTGATGTGGCCACGACCATGAGCTCGCCCGGGCAGCAAAGATCTGCTTCCTCCCCTCTCCCACAGTCCAGCCTTGCCGCCGATATTCAAAATGCGTTGCGCCCATCCGGCAGTCATCATGTAAATGGAGAGGAAAGCCCTGTGATGAATGAGACTCTAAGTGTAATTGACGAACACATCACCGACATGAATACGCCTCGCCACAGCATGTCCACACAAGATGCGAAGACGATCAACGACTCGGGCAGTGAATACAGTACCCACCTCAGTCATCGATTATCCTACATCAATGGACACGAGACCGATGAGGAAGAAGGTACATCACTCACTGAACAGCAGGTCCGACGATGGACCCAGACGGACACCGCAAATCACCTACGAGGCCTCGGCGTGGACTCTAAACACTGCGAAATTTTCGAGAGAGAGGAAATTACCGGTGACGTGCTCCTAGAGATGAACCAGGACTTTATTTTTATGAAAGAATTTGATTTCGGTGTCATGGGCAAACGACTTAAGACTTGGCACAAAATCAAAGCCCTCCAAGAAGAAGTCAAAGGCTCCAAGCCACTACCACCCCCGTCGCAACCAACTCGAGGTTCCATGGCGGGCTATCCCAGCCCTCATGAAGAGCGATCAGCATCGCGTGCTGGAGGTGCTTTTCTCCCGCGGATTCCTACTGTATCTGAGAAGACTGGCGCGGGCTTCTCACGAGCGGCATCTATGGGTCCTTCGCAGCATCCCAGATTAACCAGCAATAACAGTTCCCCAATAACACCTATGGCCACTCCTCCCCAATATGGCAACGACTCCAGAAGAGTATCTGCGGCATCGATTCGCGATTTCAACCACAGCCGACGCCACTCTTCTATCGATGCAACCCAGCGCGGTGTTTCCGAATTTTATGGTCACCAAAAGAAGCCTTCTTTCGATCGATCCTGGACTCTGAATGGTGGGACACATGGATTACCGCCTCGACCAGGAACCTCAGTTGGTACGCCAACAGATGGATATCGAACTTTCCGTGGGACCACCGAGTCAGAGCCCAACACCCCTGACGGCTTTGATGATCTGGATCGAGGTTATTTCTCTGGCACTGAGGTTGATTCGCGCCGAACTCAGCGTCGCTTACAGAAGCGCACAACTTCAAACGGGGGTAGTTTCAGTCATTCTCGAAAGTCGAGCTACCAGGATGAGTCCCCTCACCTGGCTAAACCTCCAAAGCGCCAGTCCAGAATTGCTAGCGTTGACTCTCTTCGTGATGCAGACAAACACACCTCTACTGCTTCCAAACTCTACAATGATACCCCTGCGAAGTCTCGATTGCGCAGCCTGAGCCAACGCAACTCTGCTCAGAGCGGCCGCAATTCCTCCTCGTCGAACACTGACACCAAATCTGGTTTCTTTTCCAACTTCGGCATGAAAAAGGGCGGCGAATCCGACAACTCTGGACGGTTCCAACCTCTGAGGAACGTTGGTCCAAAGATGCGACGGGCCGTTGGTATGCGCGCCATCTCCGATGCTGCCAGCAAGGACTCTTCTGCACCTGTATCTCCTCGAGACTTCGATCCTGCCCTCGCACGCACTGGATCCACCACTCCTTCAGCGACATCCAAGAGCTCAGAACGCCACAGCACAGATGGCTCTGGCAAGGCTGGCGATGCTGCTGGACTAATGATTCGCCCGCGAACAGTGAAATCTAAAAAGGATACCAGCGCCTATACCCGTGGTTTGGAGAAGAAGTCACCCCAGGAACAGATAGATGGATGCGAGTATAGTGGCTGGATGAAGAAGAGATCATCCAATCTAATGACTACCTGGAAACCTCGACTATTTGTTCTTCGTGGACGTCGTCTGTCATACTACTACGCCGAAGACGATACTGAAGAAAGAGGTCTAATCGACATCACTGCCCACCGTGTGCTCCGAGCTGATAATGACCCTATTATTACTCTACACGCAACAGTCACAGGTTCTACAGCGCTGCCTGCAAATGCCAGCACCACAGAGCAGAGCGGAGTTAAACTCATCACACCATCAGTTCTTGCGTCGATGAAGAGCAAAGACGGCAGCGGGCCATTCTTCTTCAAATTGGTGCCACCCAAATCTGGAAACTCGCGCACGGTGCAATTTACTAAACCTACAACTCACTACTTCCAAGTTGACAGTGTTGAGGAGGGTCGATTGTGGATGGCAGCTCTCATGAAAGCAACTATTGAGCGTGATCTAACCGAGGAGGCTTCCACAACCAACAAGCAGAAGACCATCAGTCTCAAGCAAGCTCGTCTCATGAACCAGCGACCACCAGCTCTCATGAATAATCCACCTCTGGGAGATGATAAACTCGTTGAAGAGAAAGAAGAGGAAGATGAGGGTCTTCGGATCGAAGGTCTCAACCTGACCAAATCGGGATCATCGGAAGGCAATTCATATGTCGATGCCAAGGGCGAATTGAACGAATCAGGTCAAAACTCCAACAATGACCACCATCGTTCAGAGTCGAATCACCTCGGCGAAATCGAGACAGGTCCTACATCCCTTCTTCCCAGTCCGCTAGCCAAGACGGACTCACTATGATCTGGCCTTTCTCCACCCACAATATATGAACCAATCATGGTACCACCATGTCTTCGGAGACCTACAGGCCACTTCTCGACTGATATCTATTGCTATGTTTTGTCATGCCCCAACACCCGAATTATTTGTTTGATTTATTCCCCATATCTATTCTCCCAGCTATCTTGAACCTTCTTTTTTTTGGCATTCAAATATCTCCCCCCCTCGCAATATTTTTCCTTCAACTTTTAGCACTTTCACCCTTGGCGTTTGATGTGATATACCCCCCTTCGCTCCAACTTTCTGTTCCATTCGTTCTTGGCTCGTGCCAATTTCTGTTTCAGTTACGTGGGTATGAAGGGATCTTCTTCATGCAGGTGATGTGATGATGACCTGGCTTGTGAGAACGATGTGGAAGTAACAGTGGCTATCCCAAATTTCTTCTATATAGGTTTCAATCTTGTGGATTGTGAATAATCCATTAATTTCATACTTCAAACCACATTTTTTCTTGAGTGTAGATCATTGAGTTGTTTAGTAAAAGTAGCATCTTTCCTACCTACCTATGGTTTCTACCTAGTTCAATTAAACTGGTAACTCCAGATGTCTTTTTAAAACGGGCTGATACCTTCCAAGGACTCCCTTTCCTTTTCCCCTCTAAAAATAAGACTTGTCGATTCTAGTGGTAGAATTTTTTCAGTAGGTCCGGCTTTACCCCGCGATCATTCCTATATTGACCAGGAAGAAACGGTATGAGAAATCTAATATTAAGATTACCAATCACTTTGGTTCCAGACATTATTTACCTCCATAGCTTCCTTTCTGATGTCTCATATACACATACACATCGTCAAGTTATCAATTGATCTAGAATCTACCCATTCATAGTTCAAGAGTTGCTACTGACTTGATGATCATTAGCGTATAGATCTGTGATTCAAAGGAAGAGATCTTATAGGACTCGGACAGATCCAGTGATTCCCAGGAAAGGAGACATATCTGCACTACTATTTAAACGCCTCTATATCCTTCAATGCTCATCATAATCTCTACTTCACATTCATCCTTCATACCTCAACAGACGAAACATCAAATTTCCAAACTTCCCAATCTCACAATGAGACTTCTTCTCATTCTTTCGGCAGCTTGTACCATCAGCTATGCCACTGGATCTCTCGTAGGGGAGCCAGCATGCAGTGCTCTCGCAAAATTATCCACCGATCTTAACAACACAGCCACTTACCTCCACACTATCAATAAAGACCAGGCATACATGAGACATGATCTCAATATTTTCCTCGGAAGCCCCTCGAGCTCATTAACCTCAAAGTTAATCTTAGCCTTGGGGGGTGTCCAAATGATCATGGACGATATCATGTCCAGTATCAGCATCCTAATCGCCAACTCCGCACACTCAGAAATCTTCAAACAATTTCAGCCTTTCTTCCCGATGATTCAGAAGCAGTTGCAGGATCAAATAACTTTGCTCGAGACACGAGTTGCCTCAGGACAAGCAGATGATCATGAAACTCGGTCACTCATCAATTCACTTACACAGGCTGTGGATCGTGTGAACCTTAGACTTGGACAGTCGTTTAATTGGGGTGTGAATTGTGGGACTAATGAGCCTGTGAAAAAGGAGGTGGCTGCTAGTTATCTTTGTCTGCTTTTTTATGCGCTTGCTCAGATTCTTTTCCTTGGTCTTCCTTTCTTGGGTAGTATCCTTGGTCTTGGGGCTCTTTTCTCTTATATTACATTGTGGGTTTGTACGTACTTGTAGTTCAAGACAGTCGAACTGAATCTCAAATTTGAGGGAAAGGAGATGAATTCGAACTACAAATCAGTATGAGACGTTGAATAAGAGGTTATAACAGCAACCTTTTGGGGTTGTGCTAGGTCGTTGAATCTATGGAACTTCATCTTAACAATGTCATAGGCGTGTTCTTGTACTGGATTATATGAACCGTAGCTTCTCTGCACATGGGCATAGGTAGGATGCTTGATCCCGTACTTCAATTAAATAGTGACTTCCTTGGCTTTGCAATCAAGCATATTCAAATGTTATTAACTGATCTTCCTTTCGTGCGAGCACTGGAGTGGGCTCTATACTTTCTTGTGATGGGTCGGTTGGAAGCTTTTGTTCTTGGTAGGTAAACAATTGATTCCATTTAATTGATAGACTGTATTTTTTTTTTTTTTTAATTGTAAGCGATATTTGCTCTCATGGTCTTCTCTGGATATTTAATGATGTCTTCTTGCCTTCGAAAACCTCATCTCTTCCTAAATATGAAGTGTATAATTACTATGAAGTATATACACAAATACGAATACGAGACCCAACAAGTCACATGATTCGATCAGGTCCGATCAGGGTGTCAAAGAAAAAAAAAAAAACACAAATAAACTAGACTGCCAAGGTCAGTGGGCCTTATATTGAATATTTTATAACGTGTACAATACATATATCCGATTAAAATGGTTTTCTAACCCTGAATCCTGTCACAGAGTGGCATTCTGTCATTTAGGGAATCCCGCCGATTAGTGACTTTAATGCCTTGCATAACCACATGTGAGCTGGCGCGGCCTGCGGAAGCGCTGCTGTTGACTCCGTACACTCCTTAAGTCTCAAGGCCTTCATCACCAAGACCCACTCTCCTTTTCTGTTAAACATTCAATATGCTGTATATTATTTTCTGATATTCTTTCTAATACCTCAACCCCCCATCCCTCATGTCCCTCCGGTTCTTGCTCGGCCGCCTCTTTGCGCTCCTTCTTCCCCTCAGCGTCGCAGCCACCCTCTACTTATATCTATACCCAGTCTTTAAGGGATGCGCATTCCCCCTCCCCCACACCCAAACGACAAATCACGAACATGCTTCGGCTTTGGGGAGACTTCAGGAACATCCACTAGCCAATACCGTGCTCCAACACTTCCGCACCCTCGACCCGGCAGCAGAGACTCAGCCTGCCATCTTCAGACTCCTTGTCCTCGCCGATCCCCAATTAGAAGGCGATACCTCCCTCCCACTCCCTGAATATGAACTTATCCCACGCATGCGCTCGCATTGGAACGCAGTTCAAGACTCAATTAGCAATGCCTCAACGACTCCAACCCCTCTTACCCTCTTAGACCCCAATGTCCTCTCAAACCTTACAACCGGTCTCTGGGAGCTAGCAACCGAAGACATTCCCCGCGCCCTAGGCGCTGCCCAGAAGCGGATTGATCTTCTCGGGAATGACTTCTACCTTGCACATATCTACCGCACGCTCTTCTGGTGGACGAAACCTACGCATACAACTGTCCTGGGCGACCTCCTAGGAAGCCAGTGGATTCCAGACGATGAATTCTCAGACAGAAGCAATAGATACTGGGACAGAGTGTTTCGTGGTGGAATCCGCGTCGACGACAACATCACTTGGACAGGTGCTATGGGCACGCATGCCGCCGATCAAGATAAATCAGATCCGCATCTGGAGCCTCTAGGTCCGGACTCCGACCCGGCCTGGGCACGACGGATTATACATATTGCTGGAAATCATGATATCGGATATGCGGGAGATGTGAGTGAGGCGCGAATGGAGCGGTTTGAGAGAGAATTTGGACGCGCAAACTGGGATATCAGGTTCCAACACCCGCCTGTCCTGCGTCCGGAGAGCAGCGATTCCGACAAGGAAGAAACAATCGTGCCAACATTGCATGTTATCAATCTCAACACTCTAATTTTTGATACGCCGGCTCTTTCATCGGAATTACAGTCGCAAAGCTACGGTTACCTCAATGATGTGATTAGTCGGCGACTTTATCCCGTTGAGGATCGATCAACTTTCACATTGCTGCTTACGCACTTACCTCTTCATAAAGAAGATGGGGTGTGTACGGATGGACCGTATTTTACGTTTCATGAAGAAGACGATGACGATGGCCCTGATGGCATCCCGCGCTTCCTAGCTGAAGGCTTGAAGGAGCAGAATCATCTAAGTGACTATGTTAGTGACACAGGGATCTTACAAGGGCTTTTCGGTATGAGTGGGAATGAAAATGCGCCTGCTGGTGGATACGGGCGAAATGGATTGATTCTCACGGGTCATGATCATACGGGCTGTGATACTGTTCACTACGTGGAAAAAGTTGATGCAAGTGCGGAAAATGAAAATAATGAAGATGGCGAAGCGAAACCTGCGCAGAATTGGAAGTGGGCTGCGAGGCGGTATGATGCTGCGTATGAGGCATCAGCTGCGAAGACCACTCCATCTCTTCGGGAAGTGACGCTTCGTTCTATGATGGGAGAGTTCGGTGGAAACGCTGGCCTTCTTTCTGTGTGGTACAATGCTGGCTTGGGTGAATGGGATTATGAGATGACATTATGCCCTGCTGGCGTGCAGCATATTTGGTGGGCGGTACATGTCACTATTTTGGTGACTTTGATCGTTGGATTGCTTTGGATGTTTACTGGGCTCTTCGGGGCTGATGAGTTCAGGAAAGAGAAGGTTGTCTCTCCAAGCTCGAATAAGGTGGGAGAGAAGCTGGACAAAAAGGATAGCCTTCAAGGGAAGAAGAGTACATCCAAGGAGCCAGCCTCGAAGCCTCGAAAGAAGTGAGTCTCGCGCGGAGTATATCGCTCCTAGGTATATACACATTTAACATAGACCATGTTTATATTCCATATCTCACGATTAAGTCTGAAACGAACAAATACTACCTGAGCATCATTAGAGCGATCAATTTATTGAATAGTACCTCGTACTTGTAGCAGACTCAATTCAGTTCCAGCTTCGAGATTAGGAAACAGAATGTCGATGCGGTTCTAGAAAAAATCTAGGTTGTCCACGAAAGGGCGTGAATCTTGTCATATGGTCCACTTATAGTGATATTCGCCAATGATTGATTCTGCACGGGAATGAGACTGATCTCGGGAATGGGCGCGGGAATAGGATTCAATGATAGCCATCCATTTCAAGTTACTTTCAATGCTCAATACCTACATATACTATATTTTCTTACATTCGTACCACGATCTAAAGTCTGGGATTCAATCTCGTTCTGAATTGACACGACCAATTTGACAAATATTCAACCAAGGATGCTCCCACTGCTCGGTTCAGCGGCGGAGGCGATCGGATGCACCCCTCTTGTGCGTTTAGATCGTATAACTTCTTCATTGGGGCTTGAAGGGACAATTGTCGCCAAGTTGGATTACCTCAACCCCGGTGGCTCGAAAAAAGATCGCGTCGCACTTGGCATCATCGAAGAAGCAGAGAGGCTGGGGACTCTCAAGCCCGGTCAGCCAGTCGTCGAACTCACGAGCGGGAATACAGGCACCGGACTTTCAATCGTATGTGCTGTGAAGGGATACCCATTTATTGCCGTGATGTCTCGAGGGAACTCAGTTGAGCGCGCTCGTATGATGTCTGCCCTGGGCGCTGAGGTTGTCCTTGTTGACCAGATGCTGGGGTCAATACCTGGACAGGTCTCTGGAGCCGATCTGAAGTTAGTGGAGGAAAAGGCAAAAGAGCTCGAAGTTGAGCGAGGTGCTTTTCGCGCAGACCAGTTTCTTCGCGATGGCAATTGGATGGCGCATTTTGATGGAACTGGATCGGAGCTTTGGAAGCAGACGAACGGGCGTCTTGATGGATTTGTTGACTTTGTTGGATCTGGAGGTACCTATGCTGGTGTGTCTAGGAAGCTCAAATCTATGGATCCTACCGTTAAGTGCTTTATTGTTGAGCCTGATGGAGCTGCTGTTTTAGCCAACAAGGAGGTCTCGCGGCCGGAACACCCTATCCAAGGTGGTGGCTATATGATGCCTGATCTGGTTTACCTTAAAGGCAGTGCAGTTGCAGTCGATGGTTATCTCCAGGTAACAGGAGATCAGGCCAGACAAGGCGCACGCCTTCTAGCTGGTAAAGAGGGCATCTTTGGCGGATTTTCCAGTGGTGCAAATGTAAGCGCTGCAATTGAGCTGCTGAAGGGCGATATGAAAGGGAAAACGCTCGCAATTATCATCTGTGATTCAGGTCTCAAGTATTTATCAACGGATCTCTGGGCAGATGCATAGAATTTTTTCTATTATTATATTTTACAGCGCAACGCATTATGAACTTTCTATCAAGTTGAATTGTTGACCATTCAAATGTTCAAGTTGTTTTATCTAATTTCTGTATGAAGCAATGGACCCGAATCTCCATAGAGTTTTCGGTAGTTCTCCGACTCAAGTCTAACGGGTCAGCAGAGAATCCTTCACAAAGAATCTGTTCGCCTATTATTAGGTAGTGGAAGACCTCGGGGGCTTTTGTTCAACACTAAGAGTAGTATAAGTGTGTTACGACAATAGAACTATTAGGTACGGTACATATGTAGTTCTTGAAGCTCGGGATCTGGTTGGATTCAAGTTTACGGCTTGTCAATGGCGAGTCATTTAATCAGTACAAATACAATACCATAATTCATAATTGCATGTACGTAAAATTAGCGGGGTTGAGCACTTGAGGTATGCGCCTTCTATGACTTATTGGCTTGCTCCCATTCAAGTTGTGGTCTAGGATAGATAAGAACCTATACTTCAATATACTCATAAGGCCACCTCCTCATCAGATTATCACATTCAATGTTCGACTCTCTAGCACGTTTATTGTAGGGTTAAGCCATTGTTCTCTGGGAAAACAGAGGCGTGTAGATGGTTGCATTTCAGTGGAGCAATAACTTTCAAATGGTGTTCCGCTGACCAAGCTGCCAAGGAGGTCACCAACGTGCATTGAGTTACATGCGATGATAGAGCGAAATTGTCCAAAACAAAGATACTAGTACCAACGCTAACCAGTCTCTTGAATATGCAGGACTTCATAGCTGAAATTCAGGTGATATTATTATCAGCAGTCGCAAAATAGGGTTTCAAGTCGTTGAGTCTGATTGGATCCTGCACCAAAGGATTCAACACTGCCCAGGAGCGGGAATTTAGTGATCGACATTTGCAAGTGACAACGCATGAATCCGCTCGGGAAGGATGCGAAAAGGCTGAATATCACTTGAGGCTGAATGTCTCTTGTTTCTAAAAACTCCCGCCACTGAGGCCAATGCTGTCTCTTTGGACAATGCGGGTAATGTTTTCTGCCTTGCCGAAAACCCAGTGGGTCCAGCTGACATCTACGGGACACTCGGTAAATGTCCTGTCTCTGGTATGTACGTGTGTAGTATTTACTGAAATTGGTTAGTTTGAGGTGCTCCGCTGCGGAAATCAGGTTTAATACAGCAGCGGTCTTGAAGGAGTATACTTCCGATTTAATGAGGTCCATTATTATTACCACATTCTAATGGATGTGCCGTTTCATCGGCCTTACCACACCCCGATGCCCCGAGGCCACTAAGGCCCTCATTTTCCCAATGCAGGGCGTGATGTTGTAGATCAACCGTACGGGTCCAGTCAAGTTTCGACTTGTTGACAGCCCTTCTCCACTGTTTCGGCGTTGATGCGAAGACTGGACCAGCAAAGACCGAGAGGTCCAATCGCAGTGGAAAGCAGGCAACTAGAAGAGCCAGCGTAGCGAGAGGGCTCCTCATTATCAGACCACTAGTCTCTTAGTACTGTTTGGCCTCCAGGGGCCGTGAAGCGGGTGGCTTTGTGTGAAGATATAGACTTATAATCACGCCATATGCCCCCAGAATGTAGCCATTTCCTTGCGTTTCCATTGCTTCATCCCAACTTAAGCTTATGTGCTAAGATCCATATCAATACTTTATATCGACTATGGCTGTGACCGATCTTTCTCAAGTTAACGGCACCAATGGCGCCCCCGCCAATCCCCGTCGCATTCTCCTGATCAGTATCCCGCGTACCGCCTCTAACCTCCTCCTTAAAATCTTGAATATCCCCCAACAACCGAACCTACTCACCTCCCCGAAAGGCGGCTACTTCTTCTACCCGGCTTTCATCGAAGCTGCTGCAGCCGGCACCCAATTTGAAAAGCCAGCAGATCAATGGACTGAAGAAGATAAGCACATCGTTCAGAACTCCTTCCAGAAGTGTGTCGACTCTCTGGAGGAGTACTCGACCCGAGCCTATGAAGGAAACCAAGTGATGTTCTCTAAGGAGCATGCATACTGGATGTTTAGTCCTGCAGCCCTCCAGAAGCGACGCACCGGTGTTCACAATGAGGAATTCTTCAAGGCTTTCCGCATGAACACGCCTGACAAATACAGCGCGACAAAGACATACTCTCCATCCAACGAGACACTCTTCTCAGACGAATACCTTCAGTCATTTCAAATGGCTTTCATTATCCGTCACCCCGCCCTAGCCTGGCCATCCATGTATCGTTCAATGTTGAAGCTTAAGAATGCGGGAATGATAGACGATGATGGTGTTAAGGGCTCATCCTTTACCCATATGGATATGCGGTGGACTCGTCTGCTATACGATTGGTGCATGGAGCAGCCAGATGTGCCCGTTGCACCCCCAGTCATTGATGCTCATGATTTGATTCACCATCCAGAGGTTGTACTCCAGCTCTGTGATCGTCTAGAACTGGACAAGAGTGTTGTACAGTTTGAGTGGAAGGACAAAACCGAGCCCAAAAAGTCTCTGAAATGGGCGGCTCACAATCCCGAGGCTACCGAGGAAGAGGTTAAGTTCCACCAATATGGTGCGAGTGTTATGCTTTCCACACTCGAGGATTCAACGGGTATTGTTAAGGATAAAGCACCTGAAACTGTTGATATCGATACCGAGTTCGTGAAGTGGAAGGAGGAATTTGGAGATGAGGCTGCCGGTCTCGTTTTAGAGGCTGTTCAAAAGTCTATGCCTGACTATGAATACTTAACCGCTCGAAGACTGACTGTTTAACTTGAAAATGGTTAACCTTGGAATTTCCAAAGTTCTACCGACATAGTATGTACTAGGCAGGGCTCGGATGTTTCTTGTTCAAAGTGCTTGAAGCAAAGTTGTATGCGACTCCCAAGATCGATCTGGAACTAAGGTTGAAGATGCAACATGTGTGTATATACATATAGGTACATGTGTAGTACTATCTACTAGGATCACTGCATGCATGTGTGCGATTTAAGTTGATGACCGTGTGCCTAGGTGCGCATGATGATGGATGATGATGCCACATGCACATGCACTGTGGCGGTAAATATTCCTAGGTACTCCTACTACTACATATGTAGTAATTCACATATGAAGTATGTAGAGGTATTAGATAAAACTTGAATACGCTACATGTGTACTGCACTGGTGATGCCCAAGTGTCACCGCAGTTTTTCTGAGTCGGGGACAACTTTGAAAGGCTTGAAGAATTGGAAATACAATTGTACATATTTAACATTGCTCTTGTTTGTCTTTTCATTTGAAGTATGTCTTTCATTAACTACGTAATGTTTGTATCACATATTCAGATATAAGTACCTGGGTATGGACGTACTGGTATGTCTTCCAACGTATGGACTGTTCTTCAAGTCAACTCTTATCCGTGCCACTCAGGCTATCCAATGTTTGTGTGAATAGATATAGATGGCCAACCTAAATTTGACTCGAGGGTCATTGGAAATACTGCGCATATGCGCATATGCGACTAGGTCCAGGCGCGATCAGCTGAACGCCATTTATCTTATGAGTGCTTTTTAGAGAAGCCAAGACCGAAAGGAACTCCGCCCAGGCTCGTCTCCCCAACATTTTCATTTTGAACAAGTTACATATTCATATTTAGCGAGCAATATAATAAGAAATAGTCAAGGTCAGTATTTCTTTGTAAACAGAGAGATCAATATGCTGTTAGTAGAATGGCATTGCTTTCGGCTAATTGTCATTTTGACCAGATTGAAGGCGTATCAGGTGATGGCTCTACTAGTAACTAGCACCTACATGTGGATATCATCAGAGTTGGCCTAAAGGGCACTTTTATGGTCTGAGAAACCTTTGGAGATACTAGTAGTCAATGGACTCATGAGTTACCTACTAGTACTAAGTAGATGACCTTGATCAACTTGCTTGAAGGATTTCAGTTGAACATTGGATTTTACTGGTAGTACTTCTACCTAGGATGCCCTAACCCATTCAAGTTTGAACCCGCAGAATCCATAGTATGGAACATTCAAATGTTTTGAACTTGAATTCAAATGTTGGTACATGCCCAGGTATATTTTCTTTCTTTTTTGTATGGACGCCAGCCCCGTAGGTTGTCTTAACTTGAAGCAGTCCATGTCCTCGCCCGGGAAAGTGACGAATATATGTACATAGTAGTATTACTAGTAGTAGTAGGTAGTAAATTCAAGTTCTATTACCTTGTACTACTAGTATGTAAAGTATGCATAACATCACAGAAGTCAAGGCAGATCAACTTGGAGTAAATGCTATCCACGGCAGGTCTGCCAATCCATAAAATAATTTTCTAGGTAATAGCTGATGTTTAGCAACTTATAATGTCAAAATGGGATGCAGAAACTTGAGATTAAAAGCAAGCCGGACCATGGTCGCAGTTTGGGCTACTTAGGTAGAATTCAAGTTGCTCTCATAGTAATAATGGTCCTGCACATGTATGCCGGTGGGGATCTTGAAGAGCCGCATGTGCCCGTGGACTACTAGTATTAACTATAGCCTCAATATACCTGACGTGTGCTATGGGTCAGTGTGGACCGACCTCGCCTCACAATATCTACATCTATACTATCATCTGGGCATTCTTGCGTGCACGTGAAATGTAGACTGGCTACCTGCGTGACTACTTGGGATATAGTTTAAGCTACTTGAAAGCACCAGATTTGATAAATCCATCTGCGTTTCACATAGAAGGGAGCTAAGGCGCAGAAACCAACAGCGACGCCTTGTGCTATGCAAGTCCAGTATCCCAATATGAGAGCAAATATGTCATGAAAAAGTGTAAATTTTTTTCAAGAATACTTCCGAGTCGCCAGTGTTAAAAAGAGAAAAAACACGAATTGGGAAGGAAAACCGGCTCGAAATAACACAGGTGAAGTCGTCAAAATGGACCTCCGCCTTTCCTTTATTCTCCACTATGTCTCGTATGCAGTCCGTTTCCCATTTCCCAAGGAGTTCAGGTTTGGATGGTATCGTTCATTTTTGGTTGTTTTATTCGGTTCAATCTCTTTACATGACAACACCGGCGTTGGAGGCAATACGGGGCCACAGCTCAGCAGCCTCCTTACCGACGGGACCGGTAATGGCGGAACCCTTCATCTCACCCTTGTTGTTGACGATCTATTGAAAAGGACATATTAGTAAGTCATATTTCGACAGGATCCACTGGGTCTTCTGCGTGATGTGTAATCGGACAAAGTTGGTCGTATGCTCCAAAATCGGAGGTCCAAACCCCGCTCCATCACGATTCACCCCCTGCAACGATTCCCATGACAGAATGGAGCTTCCACTTACAACACCAGCATTGTCCTCGAAGTACAGGTAGATACCGTCAGCCCGGCGCCAGGGCTTGCTCTGGCGGACGACAACAGCGGGCATGACCTTCTTACGGAGCTCAGGCTTTCCCTTCTTGACGGTGGCCATGACCATGTCTCCGACACCGGCAGCGGGGAGACGGTTCAGGCGGGCACCGGTGCCAGCGACGGCAATGATGTACAGGTTGCGAGCACCGGAGTTGTCGCAGCAGTTCATCACGGCGCCACTGTTCGACGAAGATAAACATATTAGTAACACATTCTTCCGCTTCGGCTGTTCGTATTCGAAAATTCTATCCCAGATCGTGATCACCCCGCCCATTGAATTGTTTCGTCGCTGCTCGCTGGTCTTCTCCAAATGGATTTCGTCGTTTCTTGAGATTGTGGAAAAGCTGAAAAAATATGTATCGACCGTGTGTGATGGGCATTGAAGGTTGTCGAACTTCACTGGGCGAGATGCACGCGTGGGAAGAAAATTCTGGGATATCTTTAAACGTACACAGGCAGACCGAGGGTCATCTTAAGCTTGTTGCCGGCGGCACCGCCACGACTGTGAATCCAAAGTTAGCATTTCGGTTCTGTTGTTCCAATTTCATCTGTCGTTTGATCCGTTCGGTTGCTTCTCTCCAGTTCGACATGGTTGAATATTCAAGGTGCATGTGCGATTGTCGAGGCGTTCCCACAAGGATGCGTTCCGTTGGATTTGACAGTGTTTTTCGTAGGCAGAGACGTTCAACTCACCCTCTCTTAGACATGATGGCTGAGTATCACGGGTTTGTCGGATAGGCGAAAAGGGTTGGCGACAGAAGGTCAGGTCGAGGGTCAAAGAAGCGTCCACAGTGGTTTCTCGCTTGTGCGTCGAATGTGGAAAATCTTGGCGCGGGCCCATTGGTGGAACAGGTTGCCCTAGCGCTAGACTACTTTAGGGCTAATGCATCTTCAATTATGGCCTGAGGCATAAAATACGTAATGACACGTGATCCTGCTGTCTGTTCCATCTGTATCCATGGAACCTTCCAAGGTGGGGGGAAATAAAGCATCTACTTAAGAAGGGCGAATTTTAGTAGATAGAGAAAAATATAAATTTACAATGAACAATCTTGATTCATAAGACTGATGCTTTGCACGTTGCTTTTTTTATGTTTGACTCAAAATTTCGACCTTGGAAGTTCTCTGCTGTATCATTTACATGTCAATAGCTAGAACATCTACGCTAACACCATAGTACATGAAGGTAGTATTTTCTTTTCTGTTTAAATCGCTTATACATCTTCCGATAGTAAAATAATGATATAGAAAAATGAAATAAAAAAAGAGGAACAGGAAAGACACAATCCACGAAATTTAAGTGCTAATTTCAAAACATACTCTTCGAAACACCTTTCTGCCCATTGCCCATTGCGCCAGATCCGATTTAGGTTGTCCTACTAGAGCTGAATACTTACTGTTCCTGCTTAGTAGGAGGGTCAGTAGACTCTGTAGTTGTTGGCTGAGGATCCGCATCTTCTGTGGAATCAGGCTTCCCTGTAGCTTCCTCAGTGGCCTTCTCCGCCTTGGGTGACGACGGTGTCTGGGCTGGGGATACCGCCGCCTTTGAAGAATCTTCTGCGGCAGGAGATCCCTCAGACTTAGCCTCCGGTGCATCAGTATTAGGACCAGATGCTTCGGTGTCTTGAGCAGGGGCACCTGCATCTTCCATAGTTGTATCCTCATCATGTGGAGGAGGGGAAGGTTGCTGAGACGCAGAGGTAGACGGACCCTTGTCCTCGCCTTCCACCGTCATTTTATCAGCATCCGCAGGGGTGTCTTGATCATTAGACTCAGTAGTAGCAGCAGCAGCAGCTGAGGCCTCAGGCTCCGTTCGTGGAACGTCGGTCATCTTGGTGTCCAATGTAGGCTCTAATTCTCCTTCCCCAACAGAAGATGCCTCTTGTGGAGTAGCCATACCGCTGTCGAGACCAGAATCGTCCAGGTTCTTGTAGTTGGCTTGGTTTCGGCGACGCATAGCACCCGGCTGACGGCGTACGCCGTTGGCAGCATTTTCATCCTCGTCTTCGCTCTCACTGAGTTCGCCGGCCTTCTCCACGTACTGATCGAAGCGTCGTTGGGTGAATCGCTTATCCTTATTCTCGTCCTCGTCTAGATCATCCATGATGTCATCGGCCTCATCGTCCATACCATCCACAAGAGGATTGCGCGGAACGTCAGTCATTTGAACAGATGGTGCAAAAGCTGTGCGCTTAAGGTTCTCAACGACCTGACTGCGAATCTTGTCCAAATAATCTTTCGTATTGGCATTGTCCATGTTGGAGGGACGGACATCCAATTCGTAGTCAGGAGCAAAATACTGACAAAATTGTTAGCATCATTCGTTTGGTACATTGGGGCACCGCGAAAGGGAAAGAGAGATTTACTTCGTAATAGTCATTGTATGGCAGCTCAGATTCTAGGTTGTCGCCAACAAGAATACCGGTTTCAAATGCCCATGTACGTGCAACATTGCGCATAGTATAGCCACCACCACCGAGAATCAAGGTTGGTAGATCGAAGCCCTTAATGAAGTTGACGCAGTTTGCGTGTCCACGCATGCTCAGGTTGAAGCATCCAAGACGGTCGCCAGACAAGCTATCACCACCGCATTGGAGAACCACAGCCTCTGGACGGTACCACTCCATAACGCTCTTGATGACAGGCTCGAAGATACTTTTGTATGAAACATCATTGATGCCATCACGAAGGGGGAAGTTGATGGCGTAGTACTTTCCTGATCCAACACCAATATCGCGTAGTTCACCAGTACCAGGGAAATACTCGCCGTACTTGTGGAAGGATACAGTCATCACACGGTCAGTTGTGTAGAAGGCTTCTTCAACACCATCACCGTGATGGACATCAATATCAACATAGAGTACACGCTGCTTGAATCGAAGCAGCTCAAGAATACCGAGGACAATGTCTAGAAGGTTATTAGGACTAATAAATCGGTTATTATAGGAGCTTTTTCAGGCCTACCATTAACGTAGCAGAAACCACTGGCTTCACTCTTTTTCGCGTGATGGAGACCACCAGCCCAGTTGACAGCGACATCGCACTTGTTGCGGTTCAATCGCGCGGCGCCTTCCATACTACCGCCAGCACTGATTCCACAAAATTCAAAGAGGCCGTCAAACACCGGGCAATCGTCTCCGACATTGTACCGACTCTGTTCTTTAGAAAATTGGTCCATATTATCCGGGGTGACCTTCGAAAGGAAGTCGATGTATTCATCTGTGTGGAACTGGGTCATTTCATATTTCGAGGCTGGTTTCGCGCGCTGAACAGAGATATATGAGCTTGACATTCACCTCCAACTAGAGCAAATGTAATTGCAGCAGACTCACGTAGATTTCCATCTTCTTGTACAAGCCGTAGTTCATGACCAGGCTGTGGGTCATGCGTATGCGATGGGGCTTCATGGGATGGCCTGAGACGTAGGCATAGTTGCCCACATCCGAGTCGTAGAAGTAGGCGACCTTTTTATTGTTGGCACTGACACCATTTGACAGAGGTTCGGCTGCCATCTTGAAGGTTGGCGAAAGCTGGATGTAATCCAGCCAGGAATGGGGTTCGGTGGGTGTAAATTAAGAGATATGAAGAAGTATGCGGGTTGGGGGAAGCGATTTAAAATGAATGGTTCACGGAACCGCAAAAAACAGGACACCGCCCACCAATAACTGTAATAGGCAAGCAATTCACTTACTCACAACAGTAAATTAGGTCTGACAAGCTCATGTTGTTGTGAACAAGAGGCGGGAGAGGCTTGAGAGAATCGATCGCCGCGCGAGCGAAGGAGCCAAGCGCGGCAGAATGGTATACCGCCTTCGTCAGTTGCCTTGGTCCGCAGTGCTTCACTAATCCATAGCATTCTAGCCCGTTTACTATCATCCCCAGAAGAACCTCGGAGTATCATCTTTTTGGCTTCGTTACGAATCATATATTCTCATCAGGCCTACTTTTCCTGATCTTTGCTCATAAATCCTTGGCTTATTCTTGAAAAAACGCCCCATTGGGAGCTTCCACAGAGGAAGCTATCATCCGGAAATCCGTCTTATTATTCCCTCTGAATCCCTTACTCAACCATGGACCGTCTAAATCGGATGCTGCAGGCCGCACAAGGCATGGGTATGGGCAGCGCTGCTCCAGGAGGTGTAAGTGGTGATATGGCGTTTGATGTCGATGTGATGACCAGCTTGTGGCAGCTTGTCATCATTGCATCTAATTCATCTATCAAGCTTCACACGGCTAATAAAGCTTAATACAGGACACCCCCAACCTGATCGATAACTCTGAGACTGTTCACATTTCTTCCCTGGCTTTGTTGAAGATGTTGCGACATGGCCGCGCCGGTGTGCCTATGGAAGTCATGGGCCTCATGCTAGGAGAGTTCGTGGATGAGTACACAGTTAGGGTGACGGATGTATTTGCCATGCCTCAGAGTGGTACTGGTGTTAGTGTTGAGGCTGTGGACCCAGTGTTCCAAACTAAGATGATGGAGATGCTGCGACAGACAGGACGGTAAGCTAGTTACAGTGGTCGACGGACCGAGGACTACGCTGACGTGCATTCTCTTTCTTAAATACAGACCAGAAACCGTTGTTGGTTGGTACCATTCTCACCCTGGGTTTGGCTGCTGGCTTTCCTCCGTCGATATCAACACCCAACAATCATTCGAGCAGCTTACTCCCCGTGCCGTCGCGGTCGTTGTTGACCCAATTCAATCCGTAAAGGGCAAGGTTGTCATCGATGCTTTCCGTCTTATTCAACCTCAAACTGTTGTCATGGGCCAGGAGCCACGTCAAACAACCTCCAACTTGGGCCACTTGAACAAGCCTTCCATCCAAGCCTTGATCCACGGTCTCAACCGCCACTACTACAGCATTGGAATCGCCTACCGAAAGACCGGATTGGAAGAGAATATGCTGATGAACCTGCACAAGCACGTTTGGACCGAGGCTCTTCAAATGAAGGATTTCCATGAGGAGGGCCACCACAATGTAGACCAGATGAAGCAGCTCGTCCACCTTGCCGAGGGCTATGAGAAGCGCGTCAAGGAGGAGACTGAGTTGACCAAGGATCAGCTGAAGACACGATATGTTGGCAAGGTGGATCCTAAGAAACGTGAGTATACCGCTATGCCGCTTCTATCTACTCGCAAGTATACTAATTAATCTACAGACATTGAGGACGTGAGTCAGCAATTGATTGAAGACAACATTGTTGCTGTCTCTAGGCAGATGATCGACAAGGAAGCGTCAGTAGCACGCCAAGAGCCGACAAGCAAAGATGGAACCAATGGTGCTTCCATGGAGGTGGATGAGGAGCTCTAGGTTTAGAAGGCATATGAGCTCTACTGCAACGCTCTAATCACGAAATATTATTCTTTCAATTATAGCAACCCATTATGTTGGCCATATGGTAGTCTCAAATAAAGTTTCATGCGGAAAGAGTTTCGTTGATTTCAAAATGGTGAAATAGAAAATATTCAAATGTGGTGGGTAGTAGTAGTAATTTGCATAACGAGATACCTAGGTATATACAGCTCTGAACATTCGAAGCGCGTGATGCAGTACTACATATTGCAAGGGTTGCCAGACCATCCCTGTCAACTCCACCCAATGTATGCATTAAATCATAGGTAGCACATTTCGCATTAATTGTAAGCCACTGCTCGAGCGCTCATGCTGAGACTGATATCTCGAACTCTATTGGCTAGTTCGTCAACGGGCCCAGACGAATATGGGCACGGTTCAGCCACAGCAGTAGAAGTAGAAGCGGAAGCAGGAGCCGTGATAGTCGGCTCTGGTTCCTCGTCGACAAAGCCGATATCATTGAGGTCTGTCCAGCCTCTTGTAGGGCCCCACTTGACTTTTTTATTGGCCTTTCGACTCTCATGAATCAAGCGGCTCATAAGAGAACCGTTCTTTTGTACAGACGGATACGCATCAAATTCTACCCACTCCAAAGCAGGAAGCCCTGCCAGGATCTCCTTCACTAATCTGCCGCAAAATTCGGTATAGTATTCCTTGGAGATTCGGAAGCCCTCAAAGATCGGTTGGGAGGGATCGCATTCAATAAACAGCTTCAACGTCCGCGTGAGCGCCATTTCTTCCAGTCCCAAGCCCTTATCGACACTCCATGATTTTGGTGGCGCTGTCCAACTGTTTCCTAGAATCAACTCAACGGTGCTAACCAAGGGACGGTAGCGGCGGGGTATTCCTCGCAGAGTCGGGCGGCGCGAGAAATCTTGGATTGTAAACACCCGAAAGATCTGTGTTGAATAAAAATAGTGGCTAGCCTCATCATGAATGCGATGCGACACTAAAAATAAAGCTATGCGATGTGCAGTCGGCGCTACGGGTTTGGCCTTTTTCGCAGAGGCGCCGACCGTGCCGGGGTTTATCTTTGCGGTTTTCTTTGTGGGGGTGAATAGCACGAAATGGTATATGACCACGCGGATTTCCGACGGTAGATCGAGAAAGCGGAATGGATCTGGTAAAGGTTCGGGTTCGGGCTCTGATATATCTTGGTCGTCGACCTCGTAAAATGCGGAGGCAGCTTTGGCCTTCTTTGCGGCCTTTCTGGCGGCTTTGGATGACATGATGGGGGGAAAAAGGAGAGAAATGGAAAATCAAGATGAAATCTATCAAGTACACGGAATGGAGTCTAAGGGTCTGGCACGGATTCCATTGTTCGAAGTCTTTCTTTTCTCAAATTCAAGGCGCGCGGACCATGGCAGGAATCATAAATGCCAGGTAAAAAAAAAGTGTATGAAACAAAGTCTAAAGCATGTAAAAAGAGAAGGATTGTGTCCCACGAACGGAGCTACAGCATCAGAGGCGAAAACCTTCGCTGCGGCTCTTGGATGTGGGAGTAGAAGAGATCTTCCTTGGTCTCCCCAGCTAATACAACCCAGTACACATATAGCGTGCGTACAGGGTCAAATTAATGTCTGGGTGCAACTTTCATAACTGAAGAAAAAAGAAAAAAAGAGGAAAGCAATTTGCGACGGCGCCAGGCTATAAGGGAACTGCGTCACTGGCACTTGTGGGTCACCCGATCCACTTCGCGCGTTCCGACTTTTCTACGGGCGACTCGACCCGGACGTCCGTGATTCCGTGACAATCAAGACAGGTATGAGTGCATCTGTCTTCGACTAATTATACCAACAATGTTGAGTCGTGCCGTCCTGCCTCTGACGAGGCCCAACCTCCTCGCATCTGCCGCCCGGGCTTCGCGAGTTTCAGCTATTCCTACTCAGCGTCGCCAGTGGTACGCCAAAGGCAAGGACACTCCATATGACCTTCCCAAATCACCCAAGGCAAAGAAGTCCAAGACTGCCTCCGAGGCCTCACAAAACCAACACGCAAAAGAACAGCCCGAGTTTGAGACTAAGGCTAAGCCAAGCGCCGATGCCGCCGAGTCAAACACCGTATGATACCGAGAGCTTGCACTACCGCCAGGTATAAGGACCATTCATCTAACAATTTTTCTTTTCTTTTTCTTATAGACCGAATCTGAACCGATTCCCAACAAGCCCTTGCCCGATCTGACCCAGGGTATTCCCTCAACATTGGCCGCCGAATTGGAAGGCCGAACAAAGAAGGGAAACACATCACAGCTGAATCTGACCGAGGATCCCACCCAATCGGAGGAGTATAGCGAGGAGCGTGGCGGTGGTGAATACTCCAAAAGTGGCTATGAGACTTCTTTGGACCGCCGCAAGGCCCGTATGGCCAATATAATGTACGCTATGATGTTGGCTGCGGGTGTCGCCGGTATGGGCTACCTAGGCCGCAACTGGGAGACCGATGAGGAGGAGCGTGCTCACCCCGAACAGCCATCTGGCTGGGGTCTGGGTCTCTGGTGGAGCCGTATCAGGGCGCGTACAGGTGACTTGACCAGCTACTACAAGGACCCTGCTTTCCCCAAGCTGCTTCCAGATGAGGACCCTACCATGCGCCAGCCATACACCCTCGTTCTGAGTATGGAGGATCTGCTTGTGCACAGCGAGTGGACCCGTGAGCATGGATGGCGTGTGGCTAAGCGTCCCGGTGTTGACTACTTCCTTCGCTACCTCAACCAGTACTACGAACTTGTTTTGTTCACCACTGTGCCTAGCATGATGGCTGACCAGGTTCTTCGCAAACTTGACCCCTATCGTATCATTCGCTGGCCCCTCTTCCGTGAAGCTACCCGCTACAAGGATGGAGAGTACATCAAGGTATGGGCTGTTTCCCAAAAATATTTACCAATTTTCCTGTTTCCAACATTCTGACAATTTAACTAGGACCTTTCCTACCTAAACCGTGATCTTTCCAAGGTTATCCTCATTGACACAAAGGAGGAGCATGCCCGCCTGCAGCCGGAGAACGCCGTTGTGTTGGACAAGTGGACTGGTGACGTTAAGGACAAAGAGCTGGTTGCCCTGATCCCCTTCCTGGAATACCTTGCCGGTATGGGTGTGGAGGATGTTCGTCCCGTGCTGAAGTCTTTCGAGGGCTCTAACATCCCAGTTGAGTTCACCAAGCGTGAGAAGGCTATGCGTGACCGCTTCGAGAAGGAGCTCGCCGAAGAGAAGAAGAAGAAGCCCTCGATCAGCATGGGCAGTGTCGCCTCTGCTTTAGGGCTGAAGTCTACCCGCACCCTGGATGGTGAGGTCACCCCCTCAGAGGGTCTTTCCCAGGGCAAGATGCTGTGGGATCAGATCCGTGAGCGTGGCCAGAAGAACTATGAGCTGATCGAGCGGGAGATCCGCGAGAACGGTGAGAAATGGCTCGCTGAGATGGCTGCCGAGGAGGAGAAGGCTCGCCAGGAGCAAATGCAGAGCATGAAGGGTTCCTTCACTGGCATGTTCGGTGCTGGGGGTGACAAGCAGTAATGTGGATTTGCCATTGTCTAACCGATAACCTCTATACTGCTGTAAAAATCCCTGCTCTTTATTCCCCATTTACTTCTTTCCCAACTTCACCTCCGGGGCTCATTTGTTTTGGCATTTATCGGCAATGGTTGGGGTCATTAGATGGTTTGGTTTCGTTCTGAGCAATCCTTTTTGGAACGACTGTAAAATAGCGTTTGGTGTCCGATCGTGTTGTTTCTTGATTCTCGATGTACATTTTAAAATTTGGTCAGATGCTTTAATATGAAGAGGTTGAGCTTATAGAGTATTTTTTTTCTTATTTCCATCTTGCTCTGCACGAGGTAAGGGGTCGTGCTGAACCCTGGGTATCTACAGTGTTTAAGTAAAATACATTTCCGGTTGCCCACTACATCAAGGCCACCAGAAGTTGGAACTAATCATTCAATAACCACGTCACCTTGAAAGGAATATGTAAAAGAAAGACCGTCTTCAAGGTAGATTGACGTCTTGGAAGACCGAGACATCCCAAATACCTGTCATATCGAAGGGGAACCCATCCATCGTGCCGAATGTATTAGATATGGACATCATATCATCGACAATGTCGTTGTTGGTTTGTGTCTCTGGTAAAGAGATTGCTGCTGGATTGACCAGACCGTTGTCGGCAAGGGCGGAATTAATGGTTTGGTCTGTCAGAGTGTTGGCGCCGGGTATTCTGTGCATGATTCGTTCGCAGTGGTCAAGGCACATATCGGCCACATCCCAGTCTTCCTCTTCCCGAACGCGACGGAGTACAGCACGAAGAGTTTCGACGTTACTGAGGCAGGATCTGGCGACTTCGCTATCGTTTGTTTCAAAGGCGCACCGGACGAGGAGTGTGGCGGTCGATGTCAAATGGAAAGCGCTATCTAAAAGGTTGTAAGTATCCGTTCATAAAATTTGAGAATATGGGTTGTGACATACATGGCAGCCAGAATTCCTTAAAATTCTCCTTTCGGAGGGATGTTATGAACCGTACGATTTCCTCTGCGGAACGTCGACACTCAGTTTGGAAGTAACGGCGAGCTTCAGGGTTATCTGTTTCAGCATTGTTGACCTCCTTGACATAATATGTGAGCAGACTTTCAACATTAACCCATTGAGAGAAAAACCGAGGCCTTACATTTAACTCGACTCGACTGACAAGCATCTTCACAGCCAAGAATGCCAACTGTAAGCTGCTAGATGCGCACACTTGATCTCCTCGATTGTGATTTACTGGAGCTCGCAGCCAGTCTGGAAGAGAATCTTCCCATAGATCTAATTCGGTCCGAATTTGTCGAATCTTTTTAGAACTTTCGCGCGCCAGCTTTGGTTGAAGACCATAAACCAAAGGTAAAAGTTCACCCAGAATCTCTGTCAATGTACAAAGGGCGATATGGCAATGCGCCGCTCTCACACGTTCAGTTGTGCGGATATTTGACGGTACCAGCCCGTCGATAGTTGGAAGGGGGACATCGTATTGAGTTTTGGAGATCTGAGGAGGCACGCCATGGCCAAAGCTACCCCATCGGTCATGGATCACCACCCCCCACCAAAGGCGAATCCGATGATCCTTCTCTTGCTCGGAAAGCTTCCACATACTTGGGTCTCGATTGAGACCGAGACAATTAGCCAAGGAAAGCATTCGTCCACAGCTGATGGCATTTCCTGTCATGGAGAAAATTGGTCGGCCAGTCAAATCGATCAGTGCGGCACTGATTGTAGACAATCCGGGCGCGGAGAATTCTTCGTGCAAAGCAGCAACAGTCATGTTGACGGCGTATCGTACGTCTGGCTTTGGGTGGCATGCGAGCTTAGGAGTGTGCTTCCAATAAACGAGCGACATTGAATAGACCTGGCAAACTAGTGAGGCTGGAGGGTCTTCCGCAGTCTCGGAGATATAAGACTCCCAGAATGATTCGCCGTCAAAGATAGGGAATGCGGTGTTAAATCGGTCGATAAAACTAAGCAAAGAAAAATTAGTGAGTAATGGTGAAATTTGATTCAGCGTAAGATCTTAAGACTTACAGTCTCACTAAATCGTGTTTGAACGGTCCCAAGATCTGCTCTAAAATCTCTTTTTGATTCTCGCCAGGTGGAACTCCCTCTCTCATACCCTTTCTCCGCCGTGAGATAGTGGTATAAAGCACGGGCTTTCTAGGATCGCTGGAATAGATATTGTATGGCTGGCCATTAGGCTCTTCAGACATGCTTGCTCGTTCCGGAGGCATATGCTTCTCAATGACTTGCGCATCCTCTGCGACCATTGGCCCCACAATGAGGACTGATTCGTTATGACGATCATCATCGTATTTGCGTCGTGAGTCACTCCCGCGACGCCCAGAAGACGAATTCGTGCCCTGGGGACTCGGGCCATTAGTCGGCTGACGGGTCAGAATGTGAGGCCCTGAATTGGGTGACCTGTCGGGACTGCGCTTGCGCTTTTGACCCGATACTGGCTCAACCGGCTGGGCACCCGACCATGTCGGCTTTGACTCCGAAGCGCTCAACACTGAGGTATCCCCTTGAGGTTCTTCTTGG
Organism: Talaromyces sp. PF30-5; assembly: GCA_023626375.1. Lineage (NCBI taxonomy): Eukaryota > Fungi > Ascomycota > Eurotiomycetes > Eurotiales > Trichocomaceae > Talaromyces > Talaromyces sp. PF30-5. The sequence goes on along the minus strand of JAMAGU010000014.1, from coordinate 985,631 downwards.
TAGTGACAGTCAGCGCCCTGTACGCGACACAGCAAACAGCTTTGACCGGGGATGTCAACAGTGCATCGGGACTTGCGCTTGCGACAGAGGTCACAGGCGCGGACTTTATGAGAGCGGTATGGTCGCGCGCCGGCATTGAAGCCGGGCGAGGGCAATTTGGAGGACGGATTGACTTGAAGGGCAGCGGGCGACATGATGCGCAACCCTTCAGGAGATTGCAGGAGAGAGGGGAAGGTGAAGGAAGTAAAATCTGGGGAAAAAAGATCCCGGGGAGTTTTCGGAGTCGGCCGATCTCAGTTGGACAGAATGAGGGGTATGACCCGGCCGAATGCGACAGGCATCGATTGTCGATTGGGTGGAAGAGCACAACCGTGGCTCTGTGGCGGTTATGCTTTCATGGTGCTCCTAGTCGCGATCTATGGAATTAGTCACAGTTCTGTCTCCGACTATCAACCAATGCACGAGATTCCTGAGGCCCCTCTAGATCAAGATCACGTTAATTTACTCGAAGAAGAAAAAAAAATAAGCTAAACTGCATGCGGGGATGATGAGTCATCACCACGTGCCACCTCTATTTATATCCAGGAGATCGACGCGGGCGATATGAGGGAGGTTGGGAGCACCGCCACTTTGAAAGGGCAACTCCATCTCGGGTGCCCGCGCCAATTCCGTATGTCGGCAGTCGCTGTTGATCATGGAGGATGCCTTCCCTCAAGAAGCGCGCGCCTTTGACCGGCTGCCCCCCAATGTAATCGAAAAGTAGGTGATTCTGTTCACATTCCAGGGTCCATGTGGCCCTTTTGGTCCGCGACTCCATTGTTGGCTGACTCGTGCTGCTTAGCATTCTTTACACCGTTGATGCCAACACTTTTGCATCACTTGCGCTACTGAGCCAGAAATGGAGGCAAACCTCAGAGTCTGCTGCACTCTATGTCCATCACTTATCGAAATGCCCATCGTTTCTTTGGACACGCGGGGCACTTGCCCCGCCAACCGAGGCGGACGGGCTACCGAATCTCAAATGTCAGTTCATTGAAGAGATCCGTAGAAACGCCTTTGATGTATTCATGCGGCCTCGTCAGACTCTGGTACGCTTGATATCGAGTTCTATGAGTTCTTCTACGGCTTTCCCGCAGGGTGAGGTCTTTCGTTTCTCATTCTCGGCCAACGGCCACATGGTCCTTTGTATCAGCTCATCTCGAATTGTTGTGCTGGAAATGGCTGCAGAGACAGTATCAGTTAAGCATGAGCTTCAAACTCGCCGGAGACCTTTGGGTGCCACAATCTTGGACGACGGTTCATTGCTTGCAGTTGTTTCTGAATCCTATAAAGTCAATATCTATAAGCTCGTCAACAATGAAGCTAAGCGAATTCAGACAATTACTGTGAATGATGCTCCCCGAGACTTGATTTTCTCACCTACCGGAAGCGTGTTGGCTCTTTCCTATGAAGATAACATAGAGGTCCATGCTATTGGAGAAGAAACACTTGCAACTGAGCGTCGTGCAGCAAGATGTACTCGCGTTGATGCACTTCAATTCACACCAGATGGGTCGATGGTGCTTGGGTCCTCGACAGATTATGAGTTGGATGGCATTGTGACAATTACTGCTCCCTTCTACACTGAAACTGGAACCGATGCAACACCCGGAGAAGTTCAAATGCGAATGTGGACAACCCAAATCCTCTTTCCAGAACTAGTCCACGGCTTCACCCATGCCTGTTTGATATCAGAGCATTATGAAGGAGATGATAGTTGGATTCTTGGATACGACATACAGTTGGCAGCCTTCAGGGCCATTCGGGTCAACAGTTTGGACGCTGGATGTGTCTACTTTTCAAGCCCATTTCTCACCGAAGAATCCAGAGAGATGATGCCAGCTATGATCCCATCTGTCGATGATGCTGGAGAACTTGCGGCTGTAGGCTTTCAGGATTCCGAAGTGTGGCTGTATGGACTACCCAAGCGCCTCGATGTGGTTCCAGCAAACTCAGACCATCAGTCAAACCAAAACACGACTACACATTTAGGCGGCGTTCACAATTATTGGGGACCTGAGACTCCTCGGGATAATCTGGCACAGCTTGATAAAATCATTCAACAATCAAAAATGCTCGTTCGTGGTAGACGTGTGACCGATATGCAGGGTATCACAGCAACTCGTTGGGTCCATTCAGCAAGTACAATCAAGCCATGGCGGCGTCTTGTTTCCGTTGCTCCTGGTGGTGTACGCCCTCAGATATTTGGTGAAGAGGACATACCTGTCGATGGCGGGAGACTTCTCATATTGGATTTCGAAAGGTCAAGTACAAATGGCGGGGAAATTGAGCTTGATATTGAGGTCGGCGAGACGGCACCAAATATGCTACAGGAACCAGACTCCTCTTTAGACACAGAGGTCGAATTGCAGAGACGCCGGACTAGGCTGGTTCGCCATGATACAGATGCCACAGTCGTTCCTCTTCGTACTCGAACCACGCCTCGGGTTCCCTCCATTCCAATTATTGATCTCCAACGACGCAATAGCCTGGCACTTCTTACCACAGAAAATGGACCAAGCTCCAATGGGGTCGTTGATATTCCGTACGATAATACTCAACCTCGCTCCCAAGAAGTACTTCATCGTGCTGCCACGGCTGCGGCATCGACCCGAGGTCGATATGATCCGCGCTACCGTAATACCCCCAGTCGTCGATATGTTCCTCACGAAAGCGATGCAGACAACTGGGTCCCACCACCTCCACCTTACAAGCGCGAACCCGACGAACCCTTACCAGATCATCTGCAACAAACACTCCTGCCAACTACACCTAGGCCGAATCTTTCTCCTGATCGGCCTATAACATCCCAAAATTCCTTGAACGTACCCACAAGTCCGGTTCAAAGGGCTCAAACTGCTCGTGTTTCTAGGTCAAATCAAGCAGACCGACCTCGGCCTCAATCCGCCATCATTCAGCGGCTGGGGACCATTACCGGTAATTTACGAAGCGGGAGAGCTAGGAGAGATTCTTCAGCTGCTGGGGACGCCTTGAGTCAGGACTCACTCAATATCCCTACTGTCCCTGCTGTCCCCGCCATCCCCGCTCTCCCCGCTGTTCCAGTACCTCCAAATCTACCTCCGTTACCCGCTCATTTGTCCGGTGCCCGTCCAAGCACAGCGGCTTCACCCATTGTTCCTATTCTTACGGGCCATTCTCCACATCTGCAGCCGCTTCCAACATTGAACGTTCAACCTTCACAGCAGCATGAGCAACCTGAGCCTTCCGCCCCTCGCCTAGGAGCAACCCTTCTTGGGGAGAACTACTTTTCGTATGCTGTCTCATCCCCAAATCTTTTGCATATACCACAGCCACATGGAAATGGGTTAGATCTGGATGCCGAGGATGAAGATCAAATTCCCGCGAGGCAAAGATCGTTTCGAAGACGGGTCTCGACCGAGCCGACAAGCTTACCTCCACCAGAAAACGAAGAGTGGCGGAGACGCATTGAAGACTGGAACGAACACACTATTCGAGAACGAAGTCGTAAACGAAAAAACAAGTGCGCTGTCATGTAGCGTTGTCATTTCCTTTCATCACATTTCAAATCATCTTAATACCCTCGTTTCAGGCTGATTGTCTAAATGAATAGACCCATCTACCAGCTATGACTTCAAAGTGAATGATGTATCATGACTCGGGCATTATAATTTATCATATACTTCTTTGCATCAAGAGGCTTTTCTAGCTTCAAGTGGTTAGACTGGATCTTGCAGTATCAAATTCAATATTTTGCGGACATTGGGAAACTAGCTATACCAAAAGAGGATAATGATGAATCTTTACAAGCGAATTCATTCAAACTGTGGTCTCAAGCACTATGCAAAGCATATCTTTATCAAGATACGTGTACAGAAAGCAGTAATAGCAGCAGCAGTAGTAGTAGTAGTAGTAGTAGTAGTAGTAGTAGTAGTAGTAGTAGTAGTAGTAGTAGTAGTAGTAGTAGTAGTAGCAGTAGTAGAAGAGGAAGAAGAAGAAGCAGCAGCAGCAAACAAAGTGCATGGCGCGGGCTATCACGAAGCAACAAACAAGGAGCAAGTAAAATCATCCATAGGTATCGTAAGACAGTATAGCATTAGGCGCCACCGCCGCCTATTTGACCGTCAGCTTCTGATATCGTTTCATAATCAAGAAGAAATTGATACTTACCTCCGCAGCCTCCGCCACCTCCACAGCCTCCTCCTCCTCCTCCACAGCCACCTCCCGCACAGCCTCCCCCACCACCAGTACAACCTCCACCTGCTTTAGAAATATTAGTATCGTTGAAAAGAAAAGTCCGAACGAATTGATTTGAGAGGTGTAAAAAACTTACTGCATGCGCCAGCCGCTGCACCCCCACCACAAGTCCCAGCACAACAGTTTCCAGCAGCGCCCGCAACAGTACTCACACAGCTTGGATTACAGGCATATGAACTAGAGCTAATACCAGGGTCACACATATATGGACCATAGTAGGGAACAACCATGGGGTATCCCCAAACATACGGCGAGTAATATGCCGGTTCCACGCCTCCTTCTTTAGAAGCTTTTGAATCCGATCTAGGCCGGCCCCGTTTCTCAGCTCGACGACAGGCCTTCTCGTAATTTTTGTGCAGACGCATCCGTTGAATATAGCCAAGACCTGTATCTTGCGGGTCTGGATTGGGCGGGCGAACAGCGTTGTGCGCTGATATATGCGGATTTTTATCTGGATTAGAGGAGATATCTTCTCGGGTGTGCAGACTTTCTGCATTATTGCGGGCGCGAGATGATGAGCCAATGTTGATGATTCGATCATACAGATCTGGTGCTCTGGTTGCTTCACAGTACCAGCAGGTACATTCACTGTAGACCCCTCCATTTGTAGCTCGACGGTACATCTTGCTTGTCCACTCGAAGGACTCGGAGAGTTTGTTCTCATCCACCTTGTCATCATGGTCGATGAAGCGACGGGAGAATCCGGGTGTTAAACCTGTCGTGTACTTATAGTATCTCATGGGCTGGAGTTGATGTGTGTGCCACGCGAGATCTACGTCGAGGGTTGGAACAGCCATCTCCTTGGGATTGGAGAATATGATGCTCAAGAAGACCGTGTACTTCTTGATGAGTCGATTAGTTGTGTCCATGAGCGTTGGCGAGTGTAGCCAATCGATGTTATCCATCTTTTGGATGAATGTTCCTTGACGGATGACAGCCCCAACAAGATCGAGGGCGAAGGGACTGAAGTTATCCCAATACCTGGACATCATACGCCGAATATGCATCTTTCCGCCAGCTTGGACAACAGCTCCGTGGCGTGAAAATGTCGCCGCCAAAACCTTCGAGTCACGAATTTTGAGCTCCAGCTCACTACGGAGGTCCTCGATGCTCCGGCACCGGTCTAATCGGGCATCTGTGATAGCCAACATGTCTTTTCCGCATGCCTGCAACATCTTGGTGGGAAACATCATGTTGCCATGCGCTTGGATCGTCCGTTTGTTTCTACCGGGACCCTCGGGAAGTCCATGGAAGTTCAACAGAGTACCAGGCATGGGCTCATTATCATTCAGCAGTCGCAGAACATCCTTTCGAAATTTCGCAACTTTGAGCCTCCCATGATCAATCACACCATGGCAGGTTCTGCATGTAGTCTCAAACTTGTTGTCTGCCAGGCCAGTACAGCTTGCGAACGCATCCGTGATGGATTCCCCAATGCTACCTTCGGTCCAAAGCACATGATTACCCTGTCCGCAACGAGGACATATTAAAAGTTTAGTTGGTGGATCCTGCAAATTGTCCCAATTGATTTTGATTTCACGCTCGAATGCTTGTCGGCACTCTTCACTTGGGAGATAGACCAATGTGTTGTCATTGATCGATTCGTTTACAACTTCGAATGGGAAGCCTGTTCTCCAAGCACTCATTTTTCCGGAGCGAATACAGTCTTCGAGGAAATTTCTTGGATTGAGCATATGGGAGTGCCACACCATCAATATATCTGTGTAAAAATCAGACAATGCTCACTTTTTCGATGAATAATAGAAGAATTGAAGCTCACCAAGAGGAGGAATATTTAGGTCAGTCCACAAGGCCGTGTGCTGACAATCTGCGATATCTTCGTAGATGTTGCTCTCCAAATCGGGTATTGTCGCACGTCCCCGAAATCTAGGCAAAGCTTGAAAAAACCACTTCTCATATCGATCTGCCGCACGAGTTGTGTAGACGGCCCAGCGCTTCTCGCGAATACGCATCATAGCCTGGTCTTTGGAGTTCGAGAACTTATCCGCCTGGGAATCAAAGATACCAAATAGTCCATCTTGATTTGAGATGGAATCTCGCAAATCTGCGAGAGCAGCTAGGAATTTAAGGTGTGCGATGCACTGGTCGGGTGTGATTGTTTCACCAACTGGACTTCCAAGATCTTTGCCCAAGTTCAGCTTGGGGAAATCAAGCAGGACTCGCTCCTGGGTGTTCAAATTCTCATATGCGGGCGGGGGCTGACTGGGCAAGCTTGATACACTGGGCAAGCTTGAAATACTAGTAGGCAGGCTCGTGGCCGAGCCGAACGAAGGGGGATGGCTGGACTTTGTATCTGCCGTGGTTGCGTCCATGGTTGCGTTCCAAGGTTGAAAAAGAAACCCGTGGACGGTAGCTAGTACATTAAAGAAATTGAAAGTGTTTCAAGCACTTGAGGGTATCTGGAGAGCTTGATCGGTGTTATGAGAGTCTGATTGACAGAGTTCTTGCGGTAATCAGGGATCAGAGGGTCCATTTTATATCCCCGATAGACTTCCAGAAATACTCCGCCAGAACAGACAGTGCCCGTGGAAATCAAAGGGCCCGGGACCCCGAGCCCAAACAAGCAAGTCACAAGGCAGATCAGATCAGCGTCTCGGAGGAGAAACGTGCTCCAAAGAGCCACTCAATAGCCAATCAATGGTCGTGCCAATCGAATCTACCCGCTGGGCCCTGAAGTGTGAACATCTAAGCCTTGCGCATTGCGGACACAGAAGCTTAGCCAATGGAAAATGGTCTTTTGAGTTTCGAACAAGACTGCCTTGCTTCTTGAAAGTTGGAACTATCCCAAGTAGGGTTGACGGAGGACGGAGCTATAAAGTGATGATTGGGGCCGGGCGCACGGTGGAATGATGGGGCGTCAGGGCGCTTATGTGATTGAGCCAGCGGGAGAAGTAGCAGCACTGCCTGGGCGGCTCCTCTTCCTTCAGTACTGTACATACTAAGAGCGCCCCAGTGTGGATCGGCAACAATGACCTCATCGGGTCTTGGTGACTATACCTAGTCCAGAATATGGTACAACGATTCATGAGGCAACCATGAAACCTAAGGCTTAACGCTAAGATCAGGAATTTCGTTGGAGATGAGATATCAATCAAAGAGAGTATAAAGCTGTCGGCTAAGGCTATGACTCCTTGTCGACGCGGTCCTGAGTGCAAACTTGAAGCAAATTATGAACTTGCGAAATATAATATCCCCTTCGTGACAACGCAGACTTGCATCATGCGAATTCAAAGTATCTACTAGCTACTAGTAGCACATCCGGACGACAACACAGCCGGCAGGACTCAAGTGATCGCCATATAGTACTCCAACCGGTACCTAGGTATACTACTAATGTAACGAAGGGGCCATCTTAACCGACATATCAACTGTCTCATCAGAGGACAATATTCACCCAAAACGAGATACGATCATAATTGACGGAACAGTTCTTGAAAAATTGATTTCACCCGCCCCCCCCAAAAAAAAAATTGTTACTCGCCCATATATTAACAACTTGAACGTTCCGGACCTCCAATAAGGCCAAATCACCATGCTTCCATAGGCTACTACATATCACCCACGTATTCAAGTTTAACGGAATGTGATTGATCGAATTACTACTAGTATGAAGTACTAGTATCATATGGACCACCTTTCCAGTTTAGCACTATGCCAAGAACTTGGACATTCAAGGATCATTGGAAGAATGTAAATTTAGTTAGAAGAGCGAGGAGACCGAAATTGATCTTCCAGGAGATATAAGCAAGGCAACGAGATTTTTAAGGAGGTAATATAACCTCAAAGGGATTACATACTACTAGACTCTAGAGCATCGGAAGACCCTTCGGAATGCATAGATCTGGCACTAGAAGCGAAAACGATTACCCACTACTTACATATGGTGCTGTCAATGTCCATCACTGGAATGAAGCACGTGATTCCCACAGGGACTATTCCACGACATGGAACCATGGAATGCGTTAGGGACAACCTCCAAGTAACGCAAACAGAGTAAATATTCAAGGCAACAAATGAAGTGAAAAAGACGCTTCAAATCGCCAAAGGCTAAAGTTTCCGCGATGGGATGTCGTGATTACCTCAGCTTGTACTTCGGAATAATACTGTTCCTTGGTTCCGAAAAAGCGGGTGGAGTCATCTAATTGTCCCCGCGCATTGAAGTCTGCATCTCACAGCTTGTGCGGAGTCGCCGAGGACTAAGTTGGCTTAAATTCAGGTCATTGATGTGATTAACTGCTTACTGAAATCGTCTCGCTGCCTGTAATACTGACACAGGGCGATCGGTCTTGTTTTTAGCGCTCGGAACCTTGGTCCCGCTCGCACCAAGGTCATCAGTCTGGCTTCTCGACTAGGCGCAAACGGAGGGTCACAGGCCCAAGCCTCGAACTCAAGCCTGGGAGCTGATAATGCTCCAGTGGTTATAAGTCCCGTAATGACGGGTGTCAATCACGCGCCGCTCTCTATGTCTGTCACCGATGGCTTGCAGGGTCGCAAACGGAACGTCACCATTGCGGGAATGGATAGCTCCCCGGGGAGTATTGAGGATGCGGAGGATATCGATCGTGATGATAAGAGGAGGCAACCAGTAAAGCGAGCTTGTAACGAGTGTCGTCAGCAAAAGGTTGGTCGGGCATTTGGTGATTTTTTTACGATAGCCGGTGCAGTAACACAGGCGGTGTCTTGAAGAGGTTTTTTTTTTTTTTTTTCCAAGCAACATTTGCTAACCTGATAAACTCTGTAATAGCTGCGATGTGATGTCATTCAAGATCCTTGGAGTGATTGCTCGAGATGTCGCCGACTCAAACTCGATTGTAAAATTGAATCTAATTTCAAGCGAGTTGGCAAACGAAGTCGCAATGCCGAGATGGAACGAGAAATCATTGAGCTGAGGAAACAAATTGCAACTGCAAATACCAGCACGAACACCAGTATTCATCAACAACAACCTCTCCATGCTGGTCAATTAACGCCCAAGCAAGAGTCGAGTCAGGTCAGTCCTGCGGGTGTCTACCAAACCCAGACACCGTCGGCCATGTCCGCAGACCAATACATGGGTTCGCAGGAAGCAGTGGCATCACTCTTGGATTTACGCTCGGGATATGACGGAAATAACTACCTAAGGAATGGGAATCATCAATTCAAGCGAATTGAAGATGTCATGGTTGTACCGGAAAAAGTAGCCGAGCTTTTTAATCTGTAAGGCTTCTGATGATCGAAAACTTGGAATTTGATTCTTGGGCCTAACAATCGCATAGGTTTTTCACATACTATAACCCATTCCTCCCATTTTTGGACCGCCAGCAATCTCCAGATGAATACTACAATTCTTCGCCTTTGCTATTCTGGACGATTATTAGTGTTGGTGCCAGACGATACCAAAGCGATACAGGACTCTTGAATTCCCTTGCAGGGCCCGTCACGCGTCTTGTTTGGAGTACTTTGGCGGATATACCCCAAAGTTATCATGTGGTGAAAGCGCTTGGCTTACTGTGCTCTTGGCCATTCCCTACTAGCAGCACCTCAACGGATCCAACATTTATGCTTTGTGGAATGATGATTCAAGTAGCCATGCAACTTGGTCTTCATCGGCCCTCCCATAGCCAAGACTTCAGCAAGTTCCGAGTGGAGTTGATAGAGGAGGAATTGAAAGACAAAGTCCGAACATGGGCTATTTGTAACATTGTTGCCCAACGGTATGCATCCTGCCATGTTCTTTTTGTGGCTGTATGAGCTCTTCTAATTATCTGGTATAGAGTCTCAACGGGCTACGGCCAACCTCCATCCACACTTTATGACTGGACGCTGTCATCGAGTGATTCATTGGATCCCAACTTCAAACTACCCGACGATATTAAGCATAGGTTGGAGATTGAAAAATTCTGCGACAGGATCACCCGAGCTCTTTATACCAATAGGCGGGACCCTGTAGGGTTGACTAGTGATCAAGAGCGGAATACAATGATCTCATTCCTCTCGCGTGATTTCGACGGACTCGAAGAACAATTCAAAGCGAGAAATGACTGTAAGAGATACAGGAAGACTTCATTATCTTTATTTTGACATTAATTATCAATCAGGCATTACCGATTTATTTCTTCGCGCTGCAAATTTGCATCTACATCTATCAGCCTTCTTTGACGATCCAACCGCGAAGGACTACCGTGAGCGCCTTCTTTCTCTATACGTTGCTACTACTTCATTTCTTGAAGCTGCCATGAATCTTGAGACGGAAGTGGGGCCCGTTCTTTCCTATACACCTTATTATATCTACCAGATGATGGTTGCAGCGGGCTGCACCCTACTTAAATTAAGCAAAAGCTTTTTTGCGGCTCACATTGACATGGAGTACACGAAAACCTTGTTTAACAGAACTATCTGGGCAATTCGTGGCGTATCTGCATCGAACAACGACCTTCCGGAACGTTTAGCTGAGGTGCTCGCGCAAATGTGGCGTCTCGGAGCTCAACAGTCCGCAACGAGCAATTCCAACATTGATGATTCTCTACGGTTGAAAGTCCGGTGTCGCATGAGCATGTCCCTCCTCTTTGATTCAGTCTGGCGATGGCGAGAGGATGCAAGAACAAAGGGACGAAATATTGAAGGTTAGTAAACTACACCATTGGGTTCAATCTCATACTTCATACTGACTATGTGAATAAAAAGCGTACCTCAAAAACCCGACCAACCCGGATTCCACAGCCGACTCATCCGCCGCCTCGTCAGTAGGCCCTCCCCGCACTCAGTCATCCACACCTGGCATCTCCGGTGGTGATCCAAGCCTCGCCCCAGCACCAATGATCTCTCAGGCCTCCCTTGGCGTGGGTACCAACAGCGCTGTTGGTGGATTACCAAGTGGTTTCATGGAACCCAACTATGAGGTCTTCGATCCTTTGAACTGGCTTCTTGACGGCCTAGTTGACTTGCCATATTCCTCGTATTCCACAATCGGTGGAGTAGAATCACAAGGAATTGCATAGATCAATATTGATCGACCCCAAAATGATTTCCATTTCCTGTTTTTCTGTCTTGCGTTTTCACTTTTCTTCAAGGCGTAATTGTGGATTGATTGTACCATTATACCACACGGATCCATTCGCTGATACCTGGGGAGTTTGTTCTATTTTAAATTCATATTCATGTGTTCAGCTCTTTTGTTCCGCTGTTCCTTTCATTTTTCCCCCTACACATTAACGAGTTCACTGTACGACATTTACTTACCTATTTTGTGTGCAAATATGAAACTTTTTCTTCATGGAGAAAAAAAACCTTGGAAACCGTTTCCATCATTAATCTTCTGCCACCTGTGACCCTTCGTGTCGGTACCCTATAGCAGGCCGCGCTAACGGGAACAATGTCTCTGTGCGTTGTAATTTTAAAGGATAACGACAATCCTTCATCTGACATTGGCCCCATAGACCCAGTTTTTTTGACCGCTACGTAAATTCCCGCCGTATTGGTATTGGCAGTTCGGCCGGAGTGGGAATCAATCCCAAGCTAGTGGGACCAGCGGTAACAAGGAATAGAGCCCTGGAGCATACACGCATTATCCCAGTCCCCTCATATACTGGACTCTGGCCACTCTGACATTTCTCTCGGTACAATTGTCTTTTCCTCTTCACGGTTCAGGAATCCCTCGTGCATGAACCGTGGCCCTTCCACGCAGTCTCTTCCTTGATCGATCTCTAGTTCCACGCTAACGATTCCGTCCCTGTTTCGGTGTCTTAGCGACGATGGACACCTGGTTGGCCTGTTTCCCAAGTGGATCCTTGGATCCCCGCCTTGCTGCCATTTGGGTGTTCGGGTCGTATGTGGTGTTCATTTTGGTTACTGCATTTGCGCTGGTGTTAACATCCCGTCGATGGGCCAATGTTGGTTTACCGTTTTACCCATCCTCTTCTCTTTTGTCTGATCCAATTCTCACATCGCTGGGTGGTCAATTGACCAAGAAGAAAATTCTACTTCAGAGATTTTTTTGTCTCTATTTCATCTCTCTGGGGTACTTCACTAATGCTTGTTCTTGTTTGTTTAGGATGGTGTTCCGTTTGTTACGGGTAAAGGCCCACTATCAATTCTATACCAGCACTACCGTTTCGTGGTCAATGGACCAGACCTAATCAGGCAAGGATATTCTAAGTTCTCGGATGGACTCTTTGAAATCCCTCGAACCTTTCGTCCCGGCCAAGTCATTCTATGCAAGCCTGAGTTAATCGAGGAACTAAGGAATGCGTGGAGTACAGTTGCGTCTCCAGAACCATGGATCGATCAGTTGCTTCAGATCTCCCATGTAATGCCTGGATACTTTCCCAAGGGTGGGGGCTGGCCCGCCATTGCGAAGACTACACCAGGTGTTATTCGGGGCACGGTATACAAGCAGTTAGATCGGTATGTGCCTTCTATGAACGATGCTATTCTTTCTCAGCTGCAGAAAATGGATTTGCAAAACGGCGGTAAGAACTCCTGATTTTTCTTATGTGTCCACCATATGCAGGTCCTGATTATTTGGACCAGGGTGCACTGTTAATTGCTTCGACTTTGCATATTCTGTCGTGGTGCGCAGTGGCAGCTTTGCTATGGTTGGTGAACGGTTGGCTCAGGACGAAGAGTACCTGAAAGCCGTCAAGGATCATATCTTGGGAATGATCATGACTACTCGCGTTCAATTTTTGATACCAGATTGTCTTAAGCGGTGAGAAACAAGTGCTCTCTATGTCCTCAAGCTCCGAGTCTCGTTGGTGCCTCTAAATTTTGTTCCAAACTAATATTATCAACACAGGTATATCGGTGGTTTCATCAGCAGTCTCGCTACATTGGGCACTCGCTGGAATATGAAATCGTCCCGCAAGATAATGTTAAAGCATTTTGATGCAAGGGCGGCTGAATACAGAATTGAGATGTCTCGGGGCACCCCTATGGATCATAAGCAGGGCCCCAATTCTGATACCGCGGAGAAGCCGGTATGTATTTTTATCTTCTAGATGCATAGTAATGGGAGTTAAGCCCTCGAGCCGCCTCAGCCTCAAATTGTTTCTGAACTGATCTAATGGCTGTGCATGCAGGTTGAGATATTTCGATGGCTGTACGAAAGCTCCATTCTTCGACAGCGCTGGAGTTACTCCGAGGTAATTGGAGAGATGCTTCTTCTCCAATTCGCATTTATCTACACAACTGCCTACGTAAGTGCCCTTACATACAATCAAACATAGACTGTATCAAGTTCCTGTATGTTAATCCATTTATGCAGGGCTTATACGGAGCACTTGCCGAACTCTCTCGACGACCAGAATACATCCCAGCCCTCCGTGCAGAAGCCAACGCTATTATCTCTGAAATGGGAACTACGGTCACGGCTTGCAATCGCATGGTCTTAATGGACAGTTTTCTAAAGGAGTGCCAACGCCTGCATCCACCTGCAGCCGGTATGTGTATGCATCTGTACCTTCGACAGGCATTCAAACTAAAAACTTCGTTATACATAGTCTCTGCTCATCGCGTCTGTGTAACACCACTCCATTTATCAAATGGTACGTCAAAGCCACGATCTTGTGGGGTCAAATATCACACAAAGTATTTCTAATCTCGCTGCACTCGGATTACAGGAATCGTTCTAAAGCCCGGAACGCACGTCGGCGTCCCAAGTGGCTGGATCCAGCGGTCAAGCACCTCATACACAGATCCCGAGATCTTCGACGGATACCGGTTCGTCAAGAAAGCTGCAGAAGGGTCCTCGGGCACCAGCCTCGTCGACTTGAGCCCCGACTACCTAGTTTTCGGGATGGGCGTACATGCTTGGTAAGTTGCCTGCATTCTCATCTGAGTCATCTCTTTTTGAATTGTAGAATCCACCCCAATCATTTTGCTCGGGTCGATCGATCATTGCTTTTTCTTTTCTTCATCGGGGAGATCCCTCAAGCCCCTGACTCTGTTCCTGCTTTTAATCCCGACCGCACACGTGTATGTCTGTCAGCTGACTGGTCTTTGTTCGTGTGATTACAGTCCCGGCCGGTGGATGGCGAGTGCATTGATGAAATTGGTGCTTGCCCATCTGATCTCGCAGTATGATGTCCTGTCTGATTCAGAAAACGCCCCATTGACTGGATCGTTGTCCTTCGAGGAGTTCTATGTGCCTAATTTTGGGCTGAAACTGCAGATGCGACGTAGAGAGCCCGAGAAATAGTGCGAGATGGCATGGGCGGGATTTTCTTTTTCTTTTCTTTTTCCCCATTCACTTACATTCCCCGGTTTAATATCTCTTGTTTATTTCTGCATCTCATATTTTGCATCTTGCATTTCGATTGGCTTTTTCAATCCCGTTCTTGCATTTTCTCAGCGTTAGACGAAGCCGAACATCTGGAGGAATAGTTGCAGTATATACTGAATTTGATTGATAAGCGATAAGCGAGATAAGATAACAGCCCCAGCTGGCACGCAACGTCATTCAGCTTCTTCTGTAATCGCTTTCAAGACTCAAAATGACATCTTCACGTCCTCTCCTTATTCCACATAAGCGCCCGCTCCTGTCTTCCAGGACAGATGACAAGAAACAAAAAAGCAAAAGATCATGCGACAAACCAGCCCCAAAGGTGCTGAATCCTAGCGCCGTGGCAGCAGAAACACGCATGAAGAAACCCATTTCCTATCCCCTGCATAGTGATGAGGATGCAGATGAGGATCACGAGGGAAATAATCTACAATCTTTAAGGTCAGAGCCTATCGTAGTAGCATTTGCGATGGCTCCGCAGCCCTTTCTTGACCCTCCCACTTGGGAAGCAATGTTAAAACGGGCACGAGACACTGCGAACACTTCAAATAATGCAAGGACCGGCGACCGGCAAGGTGGCCATGGCTCCACTAGCTCTTCTGCCTCTGAAACGGCAGACCAGCGCAGACAAAGACTTGAAAGAGAAGCAGAATATGGTTCTATGGCTATTCGAGGCCGATCGAATGTGAGTGGGAGGGGGAGACGAACAAGGGGCAGGGGAGGGAGAGGATATTAATGTGGACTACATATCCATCACCACTGGCACTGCGCGGATACTTAAATCTACATACAAAGTGAAGCCCTTATCAGAGTTATATGTGTAGCACCCAAAGACCAATAATAGTATAAAAATCAATGTATATAGTTGAATCAAGAAAATCAAGTAACACCAAACAAAAAAACCCAGTAGATATGTTCAGACCTGGGCTAAGTAAATGCATGTCCAACGTAACGCAGGGAAGAGCTTATGATACATCTTGAGGCCAGCAAAATAGCAGGCACAACTGGCATAAGTCATCGAGTCGTCATTGTGTGTGTCGTAAGTATCGTAGATCTCATATCAGTAAACTTGAATCTCATGCATGCAAAGAAACAAAAATAAAGCAAAAATCATCATCGCAAAAAGCATTCAAGGCGTTCAGTCGGAGGAGGGTAAGGTGCAAGGGACAAAAATCAAGTCAAACCAAATCAAATATGCCTAACTCCCAAATGTACATTGTCATGAATAGGGGTTTCATCAGCTGGACGATATCCAGTCAAATTGTAGATCGTAACGTGGCATGATATATTGGCATCAATGCGTAATTTCATGGGTGGCACTGGAAGCCACATAGATATGACCTCCGATGCTCTGCTTGAGAGTCTGTCGACGTGCTGCCTTTTTTCTTTCATCGCGTCTCTGACGCAAGCGTCTCAGGCGATCCCGGATGTTTCGCAGGTTCAAGGATCGAACGCGAATGCGGATTCGAGAAAGAACTTGGTAGCGATGCTGATACAGCGGCGATCCAGTGCGCAGAAGACCTCGATCCACTAGACTAGCATTGCTGGCATTGAACTGGGTTACGGAATGCATTCCATTGAACAGACGCCTCATTTCAGGGCTACGGCGGGCCAAAGAAGGTGGTCCTTCGATGACAATTCGGGACTGAGGGAGACCGAGAGAGTTGTTCACCACAGGTGCCTCGTTGGGGTTGCGAAGACTCTGGCGAGCGGTATTACCCTTCTTCGGCGATGATCCAGGTATATCTTCCCAAAATCCGCGTGGGCGCCACATTGGGTGAAGTTGACTGTCGACATCCATGCCCGCTTTGCGATTCTTTGCTGACTTGATAGAAAGAGAGCGCACAAGGGCATTGAAGGAGTTTGACCGAGGGCGACTGCTCCAGGTGCGACGAGTAGGTCCCTGTTGACCACCCAATTGAACGTTATTATCTCCACGCCCGCCATCATTGCCCTGTTGACCGTCGATAGGGAGTGGCGGGAGCGGCTTGGAGATGGGAGGCTTGGGCGGTGCGCGGGGGTTCTTCAACGGAGAGTCAACCATTAACAAGGTGGGATCGACAGGGTTTTCTGGAGTTCTTGGATTGGAAATGCTCCTGCCCATGTCATAGAATGCCTGGAGCGTGTGCGTTTCTGGTGCTGGCGGCAGACGAGGGTCTACTAGAAGAAGAGACCGGTTATTGTGCGCGAAAAGACTGACAGCAGTAGCCTCTCTAATTTCTATAGGCCCCGGGGAGGATGATGGAATCGACCACTGTGTATAAGGTAACGAGGGCGGCCGAAGAGTTGACATATCATCGGCTTGATCATTCACCAATAATACCGGTGGTACCTTGGGAGGCTCTACACGAGGTGTGCCTTGCCCTTGCTGATTGCGGCCCAGAATGTTGTGACGAGGCGGTGACACAGGCTGATGTTCTCGTTGCTTTTGCATCTCCAAGTCCATGGCCAAGGTGTGACTGCGCAAACTTTCTGACGTGAGGGATGTCGCACGGGAATTATTTCGACTTGTTGGCGCAGAAAGTGAGGAGCTGCGTGGTGGAATGATCGGCCGATCAAAGGGACGGCCCCTCGAATTCGAATTCAAATCCAAATCTCGAGGTCGTGCAGATGTCGAATCTGACATCGTCCGCTTCTTTTGCCGTGGAACATTCACCGAGCTCGAGCCCTGGGATGATACCGGTGGTCGTCGACTGGAACGTTGAGAGCCATGTCTAGAGGAGACCTGGCTATTGGGTCCTGATTTAAGTGAAGATCTTCTCTCCGGTACAACTACCACTGGAATGATGTCGACTGACGCACGAGGCGCGCTATTGGCCGTCTTTGCAGAAAATGAGACGTCAGATGAGATGCTTCTGCGATCCTGTTCAGATATGCGACCGGCCTTGTGCACCAGTCGATGCCGGGAATCCGAATTAGATGGGGTAGAGGTGCGCTCAGACTTCGTAATGGGGGAGCTAGTAGATCGAAGTGAGCTGCGTTTTTCTGAGTGTCGCAATAAACGCTGGCCTCTTTTCGGAGAATCGATTATCATCGCTTCCACAGTGGATGTTGAAGATATACCTGACAGGCGACGAGGATCTGCGTCGCCTGGCTGTGAAGAATTCTCGTAGGAGGGCCAACCAATTTCATCACGAAATCGCTCCATAGAGGGGGTTTCGTTTAGATCGTGAGTCTTGCGAACTCGGTCCCGTAGATTCTTTTCACGAGTCAAAGACGCATCCAGATGCAACACGTCCAGCGTGTCATTTTCAGGGTCTGGAGAAGCGTTTACTTCATCGCGGGTCTTTAGAGGTTTCTTTCCCGTCACAGGTGTCGGCGATGCGTCACCCTGATTGGTCGTCCATTCTCCAGTCCATGATTCATATCCTGTTTCAGATGCGGTCTCACTGTGTTGCCGGGAAGCAGATGGAGGTGTGTCTTTGGTGTAATTCAGCTTCGCAGAGTTTCCACTAGACACAGTTCTCTGCCATGAAGAAGGTAATCTCGGTCGGGTTGTTTGTGGCAAATTTAAGGTCGCCCGGATAGGCGTATCGGTGTCGGCATCTGATATACTTTCGAAGGCAGTCTGGAAGGACTCAGCGCGCGATGAGGATGAATAGTGGATATGATTGAGTGGCGGTCGCTTGATCGAGTTGGTTCGTGGAGGTGTGACATCAGGGGTGGGGGGTTTAGAAGGCCGACGAGGTGTCAACATTCCCGTGGTTTGGACCTCGGTGCGCGAGTCGGTCTTTCGGGGAGTGAGTTCGTCCTCCGTGGTCTCATCGTGAATCGCACCGGGTGGAGTTAACGGAGGAGCCGGTGCGGCAACTGCGGCATTTTTGTCTGGTGAGACCGGTTGGACAACATCTATGGGGGTGACGATACCCCTCCGCGGGAGTGACTTGTGGGACTTTCGAGACGGTCGGTCAGGCGAATCCACCGAAGAGTTCATCACCTCCATGTCGGCCATATCGCAATTCCAGATCGACCAAACAAAGGCAGAAAAGAGAAAGATGACAAAGTTAAATCACTGCGATGAATAAAGGAGTGTGATTCAGCGATCATTCAAGTCACCAAAAGGGGCTGGCTGGTCATGACCCGGAACGAGTCACAATATGAGATGTCAGAGATGGGGTCCGTTGAAATTCAAGCGTGAGTCGAGGGATGGATGGGTCGCATTGCGAACAGCAGGGTGATCCAAGATCCCGTTGATGCAGATTCCTCGGCTGCAAGGGAAAGTGGATTAAGGCCCGAGTCCACGATAAGGATATTGAGATATGCAGAGATGCAGAGATGCAGAGATGCAGAGATGTAAACGATGCAGCCGAATTGTGCCTGGACCACCGGCAAGGATGTGAGGGGGGCTGGAAGGACACTAGGAGAGGCACAACCGAGAAGAAAACGGAGCACCGAAGCGACTTGTTCACTGGGACATCGGGCCCCCAAAAACTACCATTCAAGTTCGAAAAGTGGATTTTTTTTTTTTTTTTTTTTTTGTTTTTCCAATTTTTTTCCAGTTACAGAATCACACAAAGGGTACTTTATTTGACTTTAGGGAAATGGTCCGCAATCAAATGCTGGCGACACTCCCATTTGATTGGGTTGTTTGATCTTTGCATAAGCCTATAGGATAGAAGGATGCAGTTTCCACTGAAGAAAAACACGCTGGTGGAAGAGATTAAAGGGCCGGTAAGAGAACATCCCAGAACAGTTTTGAAGCAGTCCAAAGTTAAAGTTGGTAGTTTAACAACCTATATGGAGCGTTGGATAAAGCTAGAAGTGAAGGCTTCTTGATATGCTCCAGTCCAGTCCCAGCAGTCAAAGCCAAGTCCTGGAATCGTATCAGCGTTTGAATATACTATGTATGTGAAAGAACTCAAGTTGATGAACGGTACGAATAGGAAGAATTTATCTAGTGCTTACCAGTAGCCACTGAGGCAAAAACTGTCCGAGAGCCCATCCAATGGAGGCCATCTTCCCTCTCCAGGTCAATCCAGTTGAGCCCCGAAGAACGTCATCTACAACGCGGCTAGCAAATGCCGAGGGAGTCATTGTGCCTTCGCCTAATGATCCATCTGCATTTTTCGTGATCTCCTTGGAGGCTGGTTCCCACAAGGAGCCCTCAGGAAGCTTAGGATCGGGGTGATTGGCAAAGATATTGGTTTGAACGATCCCAGTCATCACTGTCAACACTTTGACACCCAGCGGTGCCATCTCGAGCCGTAAGGACTCACTATATGATCTTACAGCCGCCTTTGACGCATTGTAATAAGCTAGAAAAGCAGGAAGATCAGATTTGTTTCTTTCAAATGGGCAAATCCGCCGACTGGCTCAGGTTCGGACTCGGAGAATAAAGGACATACCACCCCATGGGACATAAAGCACGGCGGCAATGGACGACACATTGACTATCATTCCAGAAGAAGCAATGACCAGTGGGCCAAACCCATTCACTGCATGGACCATGCCCCAATAATTAACCTCGAACACTTGTCGCGCATGCTCTAGGCTTGTATCTAATGCCGGTCGAACGCAAGACTGCCCCGCATTGTTCACCAGGTAATCCAGCTTGCCTCCAGTAGCAGCCCTGACTGTCTCCACAGCAGCATTCACGCTGGCTACAGATGTGACGTCAAGTTCCAGGAGTGTGATATTAGATTGAGCTTTGAGATTTGTCATTTTGGACAGCGAGCGGGCTGTCGCGAAGACGTGGAGGCCACGTTCAGCAAAGGCCTCCGCTAATGCAGATCCAATGCCCCCTGCACTACAGCCGGTGATCAGCACCGTCCGGCGTTGGTCTTGGACGGAATCTATCATGATTTGAGCGCTTGCAAAGTAACCTTTTAGTCGCCGGGGAGACAGGGTCGTTTGCTAGAGAGGAGTGGAATAAGGGGAAATGAAGCTTGTCGCAACACAAGAACCTTCTTTCCGGTAAGGTTCATTTTGGCATTGACGGTGCATAAATTTTATTCACAAGGAATCCACAGTCTAAATTCATTGAAAGTCTATTGAAATTGAAAGGAGTCCTCGCTAACGCGGTTAGTGCCAAATGCTACGATTCCATTTGCGAGGACGGCGTTAATTACCTAGAAACCCAAAGAGATCTGCAGCTTGAAGGTCGCATCATTACTTGTTTTGATGGTTCAATGCGACAACCGGCTAGCCCTGTACTGTACATGTACTGTAGTTAGCGTAAAGTAAGTTGCATGTTCATAAGAACTCTTACTGGATCTCGATGCCCTCGCCCCAGAATCGAGTGGAACCGTGACCCTTTCTACTCCAGCACTGGTACAAAACGGAATTTGATCCTTTGGCGCTTTGACTCGGGAAGCGTTCCAAGGTTAGTCAAACGGGCGTAGCCGTGACAGGGACCCACTTTTAACATGATTCTGCGCAATTTCAGTGGAACTTCATTGGATCCGTTTCTTATTTCCCTGAATAAGTTGCGCTGGCCCGTCCCAGCCTGTCTCACTAATAATTAGACCTGAGTTAGTGGCCCCCGTTTTACCGTATGGCGAATCCTTCGACCCCCTATGTGCCCTCTGTCAAAGCCGAATGCTCATGTGCTGCCAACACGAAGGGCCTGAAGAAAAGTCTCCACGTTCCTGTAAAATGACTTTCATTCATCCATCCCCCCCTGGACACTACAAAAGCTCTGGAAAGCTTTTTGAGTCGAGAAATATTGTGGTACACTGATCTTGGTGCGGTTTGTTGCCCACTATGGCGGCCACAATGGTTTCGACCGTTCGGGGAGTAGTGGGGACTGTGGGAGTTTTGGCACTGATCGTGTGTTCGACACGGGTAAGCTTCTTGAAGACGCCACAGCCGGGTCTCTCTGGTCAATGCTAAGTGTGCTGGAATTTGAAGCTCTATATACGGAAGTTCGTGATTAGGGCCTTTGGAGTAGATGACTATTTTGTTATAGCAGCATTGGTATGTGACCAGTGCTTCCAGACATGCGTCTAACTACATATCAAATTCCAGACAATGAAGAGGCTAACGACAGATTGATCGATCCCAGATTCTCGCGCTATTCTTCGCGGCTTTATCAATTGCACTGACATTTTACGGTATCGGACAACATCAAAACCATGTGCCTCTTGAACACATCCCTACAATGGAATATGTGCGTGTCACGGACAAAAGAATTGCTACATAACGAACGAGAAACATTTTCTAATCATACAGTTGGACAGCTTGTCTATATTTCATTGTGCACCTATCTCTTCGTGGCAAGTACTGCCAAGGCCAGCCTGGTACTCTTCATCATGCGCATCTTCTCAACCAAATTCATTCGCACATTCGGCACGGGAATCCTCATATTCTTATTCCTCTTCACCATCTCAGGTGAATTGCCTCTGATCCTTCAATGCTCGCCAGTTCGAGCAGCCTACGATACGACGATAAAGGCCGCGGACAAGACATGCTTCAATGCTGATATCCTATTTGATATTGAGATGTATCAGGGTGTTCTGATGTTTGTCATCGACATTGTCATCTTTGCTATGCCCATCCCGACTATTTGGAAGCTACAGATGCCCATTCAGCGCCGACTCGTGATCGTGGGTGTATTTGGAGTTGGTAAGTTCAAGTTCTCGCCTCTGATTGCGTTTACAACAACTTGAAGGTTATTCATTAACCATATCCAGGAACTATATCTTGCGCTGCTGGTCTGGCGCGACTCCCAACTTTGGTATACCAAAAGAACCAAACTGACTTCACCTGTGCGTAACATATAACAGTCATTTCAAAGCGATCCATTACTAGTACTTGATCATGATACTAATTCTTTCGTTTCTAGACGCCGGCGCTACACCGTTGATCTGGATGAATGTTGAGTACTGCCTCGCGCTCGTCACCGGCTCACTGCCTTCGTTGCGGCCTCTCCTGAGATCTATACCCGGCTTCAGTTCATCAAATAAAACAAATTCCCGGAGCCACGAATGGGTTCGCCCGAGTGCTCATTCTAGCTATCGAATGACAGGCCAATCGCGCTGGGCGCAAAAGGTCATGGGCAAAGGGTATGCTGATATGGACACTTTGGCGACCCAAACTCACGAGAGTCGAGAGAGGATTGTACCGGCCTGATGTTCAACTTGAGGATGGAATCTCATACCTAGGTATCGAACCCAGCCCTGGCTCCAAAATATTTAATAGTAGAACCCGACATGTAGTATTCTTCGGGGTGAACTGAACATACTAGTACTATTTATTGATGAAGCTTTCCGTCTCTTCAATCACATGCATCTTCAACTTTTTTCGAGGTCACTAGGGGCGGCCTACTAGTTGTTTATCAGTTTCTACTGGCGTAATTGCTCGTTATTTCTGAGCAGGTTAAGCATGTCCCCATGAGAGGAAACGGTTAGAATTTCCCAAGTTTTCCCGCGTGCATGAAAGGAAACGCGGTTGCTAATAACTATTCAACTGGTACATCTTCATGATGCGGCCCGGCCGTTTGTCTGGAGCTTGACTGTATTTGGCAGGCATCTTCGAATGTGGGGTAATTCCAGCCTCCTGCTGGAGCTTGAGGGGTTTTGTGGCGGTGTTTCTACATATGCCAATCATAGCTGGAAATCGCAGCATAAATATGCACGTAAATAGCTATTTCACCATGTGAATCTTCGGCAAAAATTGGTTTACTGTGTCGTTTTTATTTGGCTATTCAATGATTGAATCAGACAACACAACGTGAATCGTACAGTACATATGGGCCATGGATTAACATGGATAATGCAAGTGTGAATAACGTCATTGTCGGAGTGCTTATGTAACATGTTGGCGGTGCGTTCGTCCTGAAGTCTAATCTAGCACAGGTCAACTTCTATGTTGACTTCTGTATGTACTTTGAGCAATGAATAAACATATGGAGAGCTTCCTGGATCAACTCGAAACTCTTTTGTCAATGCGTTGATTATGGGACTTGGTGGAGTTTATGCATGGTACTATGTACAGTATGGAGAGCTCAGTCTACTCTTTCTATACATTAGTCTGTTGCCTGTTAGACACCCGTTTCAGGTCTCCTTGCATGCCGCATGTTTGCCCCCTTGGCCAAGGCATGCTCGGCATTCCAGTTGAGTGTCAGGCTTTGATTGTGAACCAATGACGCTTATCGGGGGGCACAGCATTCATTGTCCCCCCGTACCCAAGGTAATTTTAAAAAGATCCCGTCCACACGCATTCGGGTGGGCATGTGGCGACAATGACGGGATGACGATATGAAACTCCACCGAGACGATTGGAACCCTGATTAGCACCCGGTCATCTGGATTTGGGGAGAGGAGAGAAGAGGACCAGAGACAGAGCTTGGTACAACATCAGGTTGCGGATTGGACTAGGGCTGCAGACCGGTTCTGTCGCTCTGTCGGAGTTAATCTGCCTGTACCCCGTACTTTGGGGCATCTTTGGGACATCATAGGAGTGTTCATCGAAGTGATTCGTCATCTGACTGTGATATGCCCTGGTTTTCGGCCTATACCTAGGTAAGAGTATTTGTGTAGTAGTATATGTATCTATGATCTCAGATATGCGATCTACAAATAAATAAACCCCACGGTTTATTATGACCATGGATGTCATTGTATGGATTAGATTGCGTCCCCAGGATCTTCTCCTCTACCTTCTGCAGTCTCTTACTGGTGTTTCTCAGGCATTCAGGTGTCAGCGGGGCACTCCGCAACTCCGCAAGCCTAAAAAGAACCAAATGAACTTGAAGGAATAAAAGTACACCTTCCAAATGCAATCTACTCGATCGAGTCTGTAGTGAAAGGCCCAAAAGAAACCCCCAGGCTTGAACAGGGAAGAGCTCATTTGCTTTAATATCGCCGGTGGATCAGTGGCGGCAACATGACGTTAGAACCCGGCGAATGGAGTTGGCCATGACCTCGTTTTTGCCTGGTTGAGCATGACATCGCCCCGAAGATCCCATCGTCGTCATAGGCTTTTTTTTTTCTCTTTCTTTTGCTTGCTTCCTCCCTTTTCCCCATGTTATGACCAGATTCAGCTTCCCAATTTCTTCGTTTATTGGAACCTTTTACCTACTCCCGTGAACCTGGTATCCCTTCCATTCACTCTCTCCTCACCCCCTCCCTCCCCCGATCCCGTCCTCCTCCCACTCCGAAGTGACTTCTCACTTCCCCTCCACATCACGACCCCCAACCCCTCCTCCCTCGGGCGCATTCGGCCGTTTTTTGATTTCTCACTCAACCCCCCACCGCCCCCTCCTTTGTTTATTAAAAGGCCCGTGTTCGCTCTGCATAAGCACCTTTGCCTGCCATGAGCACTATCCAGAACATAAAGAACTTCATTCGGCATGGGAAACAAGCCCGCCTCGTGACCCCTCACTCCGAACCAACCACCGACGTATCAACCATTCACGCAGAACAGCAGCCACACTCGCAAGGTCAATTCACCTCCGCATTCGGTCAGTTCGATTCTGAGCTACGAGGAAATGGTCACGCCTCGGTGCAAAATAAATCAGAGTCTCAAGTGCGACAGGATCGCTCCGTAGAGATCGAAAGGATAGTACAAGAGGAGAACGTGAACAAGTCCAAGATGCCAAAATATCCAGGTCTGGAACGATGGATCTTGACCGAGAAGATGGGCGACGGCGCCTTCAGCAATGTCTATCGCGCCAAGGATTCAACAACAGAATATGGAGAGGTAGCGATTAAGGTCGTGCGGAAGTTTGAAATGAACAGCAATCAGGTAGGGTGGACCCGGTGGTCTTGATTTCCTTCCATGTCTTGGTCGATTTATTGAGATTACTTTGGCTGTGCCGATATACCTGCACTTTATCTCCTTTCCCTTCTTGCTTTTCTTATCATTTGATCTTTCAGTGGGAAAATGGCTCCGATTTGGGTTGAGCCACCAGGAAACTGGGGAAAGGGATCTTGCAAGAACTTTGCCAATGTCTTCTCTGTAGTCCAACCATCTTCATCCAAGCGTCAAAAAGGTCCCCAAGGCTGCAGAGGTGCGCGGATCGATTTTCCTTCACAAAGATCACGCTTTTTAATCCCAGGCACCACTCACTTGTTACGCACTGCCGCACTCTGTTCTACCATCGCATCCGTTGCCCTGTTTATTCCCCTCGCTGACTTTCTTTTCCTTGCTAGCGTGCAAATATCCTCAAGGAAGTTCAGATTATGCGCAATCTTGACCACCCCAATATCGTTAAATTGATCGACTTTTCCGAATCCCGCCAATACTACTACATTATTCTGGAGCTTTGCCCTGGAGGCGAGCTGTTCCACCAAATCGTGCGATTGACATATTTCAGCGAAGATCTGAGCCGACATGTTATTTTACAAGTTGCCAAGGCTATCGAATACCTCCATGAGACCTCAGGCGTTGTGCATCGGTTCGTTTATTAAATCCCAATGTGCTCTCAATACCACAAACTAACAGAAGTCATTCAGCGATATCAAACCGGAAAATTTATTGTTCTACCCGATTCCATTCGTTCCAAGCAAAAATCCGAAACCACAGCAACCAGGCGATGAAGAAAAAGAAGATGAGGGAGAATTTACCTCCGGACTTGGCTCGGGTGGCATTGGCACGATCAAGATCGCCGACTTTGGACTGTCAAAGGTGATTTGGGACAGTCAAACTATGACTCCATGCGGGACCGTGGGATACACTGCGCCCGAGATCGTGAAGGATGAACGCTATTCAAAGAGTGTGGACATGTGGGCTATGGGTTGCGTGCTTTACACCCTTTTATGTGGTTTCCCGCCATTCTATGACGAGAGTATTCAAGTCCTCACAGAGAAAGTGGCGAGAGGACAGTACACTTTCCTGTCCCCATGGTGGGATGACATCTCAAAGTCCGCTCAGGACTTGATTTCACACTTGTTAACCGTCGATCCCGAGAAGCGATACACGATCAAGGAATTCCTTGACCATCCTTGGATCCGTCAAACAAACGAGGAAACCACCGCTGCCGCCGATGCGCCCCCTCTGGCCACTCCAATGGGCCAAATCAGCCAAAAAGGCGACCGTCTCGATCCTATGGGCGCCGACCAAGCCCCTTACCAGCCAGCTAGTTCTCGCCTCCTAGATGTCCCTTCCACTGCATCAGAACGTCGCATGGATTTCCGCTCTCCGGGCGCTTTCAATTTACGTGAGGTCTTCGATGTTGGATATGCTGTTCACAGGCAAGAAGAGGAAGGTAAACGTCGCCGTCACCAACGACAGGCAGCTCGTAGTAACCCTACTGCTGGCTTTCAATCGGCTCTTGGATCCCTTAATGAGGGTTACGACGACGAAGTCGACTATCAACAGACAGCTGACACCACCGGCCAACCACCTGCCAAGGTTGTAAAGGCCACTGGCCAACCGGGTGAGATGGCTGGCATGGAGGCTAAACTCCGATCTACCAATCTCGGTGCACAAAGTAGTGCCGCTCAGGCCCGACAAGCCCACCGACAACCTCGCCAACAGCAAGGATACGGTCAGCATGATGCCAAGGTCGCAGCAGCAGCTAAGAGCTCTATTGGTCGCAAGCCAGCACAACCGTTTGAGCTCACATTGGATGGTGCCACATTGTTGGAAAAACGCACTCGACGGAATCAAGGGCAGCCAGTCGCTTGAGTGTGAGACATTCCCTTTAATGTTATCTCATACTATGAAGAGAAATACCATATCTCGATCTTATGATCCTCTGCTTCCTGGTCCTCATCGGTTCTAACGAGCGATATGTTTCACGGCCTTTCTTTCGTTACGCTTCTCTCACGTACACGTCCTCTTGATCCCTTTCCTCTCATTATCTCTGCCGATAAACAACATCTTGGCTACCTCGAACTCCTACATTATCTTTTTTTTTTTTTTTTTCGTTTCTCGCTCATCCACGTGTGCTCCTTTTCTCTATTATTCCTTTTATTCCTCACTTGTCTATGCATGTCATGCGGATATTCTGGCGAAGAAGAGCATACATACTTCATTTGACTGGTACTGGTATCTTGGATAGGCGAGAGAATGGGTTTTTTTTCCATCGGCGAACGTTATTTGTGATTTTCTTTCCACGTTTCTTTGAAATTTACTGATATGGCCTGGAGTTGGTTATGTTATATGTCATTTTAGGGATTTTACATTTTATGGATTCATTTCTACCTTTCATCTTTCTTCCTCTGGTTCGAGGATCAGTTCAATACACTTGCTTTTCCCTTTCCAGCTAGGTCCATATGGACTCGCTGATGCGATTTGAAAGATTTTGTCTTCAACACATTCCATTAGATCGTTGTTTTGATTTATTTTTTTATTTTTTTGTAAGTTTGATAGAAATCGGCTTGGTCCAGAAACCCCATCCACAACAAATTGACCACTCCTTTGCAATATTATTGAGCAAGGCATTTCAAATATGGATAAGAAGTGCGGCCGCGCTTATGCGGCCTGAGTCTTACTTTGGATGTTTTAACCTTCAAATTGCCAGCTCAAATATTGCTTTTCCGTACTAGTATGATAATACTCTATTTCACTTCAAGAGAATAAGGGTTCTAAAGAACTTTCTACAATTTTAATTTATTAAAAAAAATAAACGATCTATAAATATCCCAATTTGAATTGTGATCGTTTTCAAAAGATACTATCTCAAAAGATACCTATGTATCTTAAAAGAAGTCTGAGTCAAGTTGGAAGGTGTATAAATTTCAAGTTGAAGATTCCTCAGGCTGTAGAATCCCTGACTGACCGTCTCAGTAGTCCAAAAATTTTGATAGAGAGCTAACGCACGTGTAAAATCAGTCTGCTGGAAAATGAAAACTTTTTTTCTTTAGCTTTTTCTTATTCAATTCTCTTAACCCTCAATGAAGCTATGATGTTAGTGTGGCTTTTAAGGCTAAAGATTGTGCACGAGCAATACCGATATGAATCAGCGCGCGACGGAATTATTCCGACATTCCTGATGCCCCGCACACTGAATCTAATCTTCTCGTCAGAGAAGTCGTACTTTTTAGTTGTACTAGGAAATTTTGTGCAATATGCCCTAATATCTTTGGATTCCGACCATTCATTCCGTTCTGCGGATGTGGAAAGCGGGGTTAAAAATGCCAATATAAGCTCCGGTATTCCCAAAATCAAACCTATAAGGTCTTTGTTGAGGTCAGTCAGCGCATGACCATCAGGAAATTCTGAAAATTTTTGATTTCTTTTGCTTCAACAAATGTTTTCCTCGACTGACTCAAGCAACTCTGTTGCTTACTTCAATGGTAGAGTATATACTATCGATAAAAGCCAGCCCTGGGCAGAAGCATTCATCGTTTCAGCGGCTGGTATAATCGAGTCAATTGGGTCGGAAAAGGACATTATGAAGATAGCATCCTCGAGGGGTCTAATTCGCTATGATCTTGCCCAGAAGTTCGTGATGCCAGGAATCCACGATGCCCATACCCACCTCCTGATCGCCAGCATGCAGGCGTTAAATGAGTCTTCCATTGGGTTTGATTCAGGTGCGGATAACATCGGTGATAGAATCAAGCATGGTGCATGTGCTTGTTCATATCATAACGTGTCTGGCGAGTGGGTTATTGGAAACTTCTACCAAGCCAGCTTTTTTCCAAATGGTGTTCCAGACCGTAAATACCTTGATACCAACTACCCAAATACACCGGTCTTAGTGCGTGAAGTTTCCTGTCACCGTATTCTCCTCAACACAGCTGGATTGAAGAAGGCGGGCATTGACCCTATCAATGCCACTGATCCTCCAGGAGGTTTTTATATTCGTCGACCCGACGGAAGCCTGACTGGAGAGGTTGCGGAGAATGCCATGAGCCAGGTGTTTTCTAAGTTTCCCATCCCCCCATTGTCCCATGCCAAGAGAGCCCTGCAGTTCGGAATCAACATGTGTCATCGTTATGGTATAACATCCTGCCAGGAGGCATCTGCCAATTCGTTATATCTCCATGCCTTGAAAGAACTGGAACAAGAGAATCAATTGAATCTCGATGTGTACACTCATATTGTCTGTGCTCCAGAGACATTTGCAATGGAATCAACTGAGAGCCTTTCAGCATTGCTTGATATCTCGGAGGGATTCCGAAGCAGGCATGTGCATACTAACTTTGTCAAGTTCTGGCTTGACGGTGCACCATTGCCGCCGGAGTTCACACAGTGTGATTTAGATTCTGCTGGTGTCCCTGAAAAGAAGAACATGGTAATCGGATGGGGTTTCCTTGAAGAAGCGGTTGAGAGATACGATGCACGCGGTATGACATGTAAATTGCATGTTGCAGGTGAAGGCTCGGCTCGCGGTGCGTTGGATATTTTGGAAAAGATTCGAGTTAGCAATCCCAACGGTCCAAGACATGAGCTAGCGCACTGCAGCGCAGTCCATCCAGGTCAGTCATGCCTCTTTCTGAGATCCAAGTTGAATCGGCTTGATACTAAATATGAGGATGGTCTAGATGATGTTTCTCGTTTTGCCAAAAGCCGCATCACAGCTGAGATGTCCCCTGCTATTTTCCACGAGCCTGTCGTACAGGAAATACCACATTTGCTGAAATGGCCCTTCAACGAGGTGCTACAGAGTGGTGCTCAGATGACAATTGGTTCCGACTGGCTATTACCCGAGACGCCAAGCTTATTCGATGCGCTGGCGGCCATCGTGGAGAAAGTGGAGTTCTTCCCCGGTGGCAGACGAAGCACAGCTTTGGCAGAAGGGAAGAGCCGGAAGGAGCGCGGAGGTGAGATTCTCTGTAGAGTGATCACTTTGGGTGGCGCCGAGGCCGTCGGAGCCGAGACGCGAGTTGGTAGTCTTGAGGTGGGCAAGGTGGCCAATTTCATAGCGCTTGATCGAGACTTGAGCAAGGGCGAATTCTCGGGGGCAACCGTCTTGAAAACATGGTTTGAAGGACGGGTAGTACATGATTCCAATAGTGGCAAGTATACGGCTACGACTGGCTCTAGTAGTAAGCTTTGATCGCAAAGTAGTCCGGGGTAGGTAGCTTCGGGACTACAGCCCTTGCATATAGTACATGAGCCTATAACAAATTTCCATATCATTTGGACCTTGTATCATGACTCAGTTGTTCACCGAAAAATACATTTTTATGTAGTTATGGGTTGTTTCTAGGTTGCCGAACTTACCCCGAAGAAATAAGATGTCCACGGGAGCACGAGATCACCCTTGCGTTCACATGGTAGACGAATCATCCCGAGCCTATCAAGAACGAAGCAGAGGGCCACACAAAGTTTCCCGCGGGGAAGTTTCATGGTTAATGAGATCTTGCTCAGCCTCTGTGATTGATTTACCCTTTTCGTCCAGCAAATCTCCTATCCACATGTGCATATCTCGGGATGATAGTGGTCGCGAGGACTGCGCTACCATTTTCAGTATACAGTTACTGCTACAGTCGATATACTCCGTTTTCAATACATTATTACAAATTCAACGAAAGATCCGATGTCATTCAATTGATCGGATTGAAAGCGAAGAGGGGCTATGTTGATGTAATAGGGGCTTTTTGATACGGAGGGCTTCGCTTACATGTCGATCTTAGTAGGATGTACAGGGTAAGAGCTCTGGACAAACTTCAACAAAGTTTGTAGAAATATGGGGTCCCTAAACAGCTCTGGTTGTTTTTGGGGGCAGTGTCTCATGTCTGACGAGGGTTTAAAGTGCTGGGGCCGTTTACTGAAGCGCGATCGTCCACTATAGTTCGTAATATGAGCTAGGGCCTTTAAACCTGAATCATGGAATATGAGTATGAATAATACAGTGTTTCTTAGTATCTGTTGAAACTCACAATTCCACTACCGTGCATATGAAAGTCATAGGTTGGCGAATGAAAAAACGAATTGATTGAATTTACGATTGGGAGGTTAAGATACATGAGTCCGAAGCCCTACAATATTTGCTTTTCGGGCCTACTCAAGTGCTGGTTTCAACTTGAATCAGCAACGGCCCCCGCTGCGTGGCCTGAAGCTCGAGTCACTCAAACGTGACACAACATAAGCCCTCCAGCTGTGATGAGTTTTCAGAGTCCCTACTATTTAATTTATACCTATTATCGGGCACTCAACTTCGTAGACACACAATCCCATTTGTACCAGAGAACTCATAGGGGAAAAAAAAGCAATATAATTTACGTCCATGCCGCACAATAAATTTGCTCAGCCTTCTCATCCCTTCGAAAAATAAAGAGATTTACGAAGTGATTGGTTGGGAAGTTCAATTTCCAGCCGAAGCTCAGGCCGCGCCAAGGAGCAGGGTTGTAATGTTAAATCGCGCTTCGATCAAGGCTTGTGCTCGATGGGGCGTAAAAGATTTTGCCATCTCATATGCATGGTCCAAATATCCCTCATAAAATAGGCCTAAATCCTATAGTATATTTGCTTTTTTTTTTTTTTTTTTATCAATGCTGAGAGCTGGAAAAGGGAGGCTACATTGCCAAGCTGTTGCCACGCGGTGAAAGGCCGACTCGGGCACAGAGTAGAGTTCTGGTACGGAGTACTCCGAGTAGAGTCCACCCGGGTGGAGGGTGTGTAATCCCAGTACTGTACTGTAATATTTAGTAATCGCTGATTTGTTGCGTGATTAGCGCGTCCATGGATGGAAATATCTGAGCTGAATGCGGAATGATGAACCCACGCCAAGGACGAAATGGTTGTTAGTGACGTGGGGGATAAGTGAATGTCTTTTTTACTGCTGTTGAAATGAATGCAATATGAGCAATCGGGATAATCCTGGGAGACAGGATTCGGGGCTATTACAGAGGGAAGGGTCTGTTGTCGATCGTACTGAATCTGGGGTGTAAGGAGAAAAAGCAAAGAGAAAAAAGAAAGCAACCAGTTCACATTCACCAAGGCATGGGATGACGTCGGTGCCGCGTGAATGAAGATCAGGGTTCCGTGCAGTGGTCATCGCGCCAAAAAAAATTCTCACATCTGAGCGCTGCGAGTGTGTTGTTGAGAGGCAGAGCGGGAGCGGCCTTATCTACATACTGTACATCCCCATATTGCATCCCACTTGTAGACTGTCAATTGCATTACAATTGTACATGTATTACATAGACACCCATTCGATCCCCTTGGATGGCGCGGACCGACCCTCGAGGAACAAATAATGGATTTTGTAAAATTGAATAGCCGAATGCGGCGCCCCCATCTCAGGGTCTCCCGATGTGCCGGCGCTACGCTGATTGCGGCGGCCCAGCACCAAAGGGAGATTCTGTAATCTATAAGATAGACACTGTGTATGCCGATACCTGGATAGCCTTTGTGAGCGATTACTGAATCCTGCGAATCCCTACCAGAACGATACCCGTCTTTTTGGCCTGGGGGCGACACTAATGGACCGCTATACCCGATTCGTGGAAGAGTAGCATGCCCCACTCTGAGAGCGACCAATCCTGCTTCCATGGATTCGGCCTACTCGCATAAACCCGGGGCTGTAATTTAGGTGAAGAAAAAAAAAAAAAAAAAAAGAGAGAAAGAAAAAAGAGAGGGAAAAAAGATAGAGAAAAAGGAAAATGGTGGGAGAAATACAGAATGGATCCAGGTATATAAGTATACAGGAGAGTCGCTTCCCCCCGTCTACTAAGTACTATTCCTCCCCCACACCTTCTAGGGTCTTGAGACATACTATCATACCTAGTACCTCAACCCTTTTTTTTCATCCTGTTCACTTGAAATCTTCTGTGAGAAAAGACAAAGACAAGAAAAGAAAAAGCAAAGCAAAGAAAAGAAAGTGTTTCAATCAACGACACCAAGCACGTCACCTCCTCTTCGCAACCGACTTTGCTCCTCAGTAGCAACGACCTCCACTTTTCGACAAGTGATTGCAACGTATTACGATCACTCCCCGAATCCATCTTCGCCCAGCAGCATTTGAACTACAGCGTTGACGATCTGACCCTTGCGCAAAACTTTTTCGATTGCACCACTTTTGTAGTCTTGCCCCAACGAACAACTTACGATCCGATATCTACTAGAACGCATTATAGACCATTCCAGCAGATAGCAACAATTCCGCAGTCGATTCACCGATACCTCGGCATTCCAGCCGTGGATTTAAATTTCCCTTAAGCGACTCAATCACCCCGTCCAAATCGCCGCTATGGGCCTCGAGAAATTTAACCCCTTTAAGAAGGATCGCCAAAATTTCCCAGGCGTCGTGATCCCTCTCTCTGAAGCCCCGGCCTACCCAAACGGAACCCAGCCCACCGAAAAGAAAGAAGATCCAAATGCCAGCCCGGATGCTAATAAATCCCTGGAACGTGCCTCTTCCTCGGAGAATGGCTCAGTCGGTTCATTACACGAGACGTCCCATCTAACGATAGAAATGCTACGAGCCGAAATCGAGAGGGAGATATCCACATCTTCTCTTGACTCTATATACGACAGTAAGTGAGAAAATTGATCGTATTGAGATCTTTATTCATGCTTTGCTTTAAGGGTATATTTGGACTTGAGATCTTACACTTTTTGAATTTACAGGGAAAGCCAAGGTGATCAACCGTGCGATGCAGGACATCGGCATGGGAAAGTACCAGAAGAAATTGTTCTTCCTTTGCGGATTTGGCTGGTTAGCAGATAAGTAAGCTCTACTCAATTTCTGGTGATTGATCGAATTCGGTTTACTAACATTTTTGCGCAGCCTTTGGCTTCAGGTGAGAAGCAAGACGAGAATGCCCTTGGCCGTCATCACAATCAAAGCTAACCATAAAAATCATATAGGGAATTGCTCTTACCTTGACGCCAATTGCAAACGAATTCAATGTTGATTCATCATGGGTGCGTTTCAGCACATGCTCCTTGTTCTTGGGTCTGTGCATCGGTGCCTCATTCTGGGGTGTCATTTCTGATGTCGTCGGTCGTCGTCTGGCTTTCAACACAACCCTTTTCCTCGCTGGTGCATTCGGCCTTGCGGCCGGTGGTGGACCTAATTGGATCGGCACTTCAGCTCTGTACGCGTGTCTTGGTCTCGGTGTCGGTGGAAACCTGCCCGTTGATGGTGCTCTCTTTCTCGAGTTCTTGCCCTGCGCCTCTGGAAACCTATTGACAATGCTGAGTGTCTGGTGGCCTATCGGTCAGCTCATCTCCAGTTTGCTCGCCTGGGCTTTCATCCCACCCTACAGCTGTGCTAGTGCCGATGTCTGTACTAAGGAAAACAACATGGGCTGGCGCTATCTGATTCTCACCCTCGGTGCCATTACCATGTGCATGTGGATTGCCCGTTTCTTCTTCTTTCACCTATACGAGTCTCCCAAGTTCCTGCTCTCCCGCGGTCGCCAAGAAGAAGCTGTAGCCTCTATCCATGGTATTGCCTACGAGAACAATACCAAGACCTGGCTTACGAATGAGATCCTCAACGAGATCGGTGGCGTTGCCGAAACAAAGGAAGCCGAAAAGCTGGCCGTTGGTGATATTGTCAAGCGTTTCTTCTCCAAGTTCTCCATGGAACGCATCTCGCCTCTCTTCTCCAGCAAGCGTCTAGGCATCACTACCGCTCTTCTCTGGTTCTGCTGGACCACCATCGGAATGGGTTATCCCCTTTTCAACGCGTTCCTTCCTCAGTATCTTTCCCAGACTGGCGGAGAGACAAATTCCGATTACATCACCTACCGCAACTACGCCATCACTTCGATCGTCGGATGCCCCGGTTCTATTCTTGCCTGCTACACCGTTGAGTGGAAGTACATTGGTCGTAAGGGAACCATGGCCATCGCCACATTGATCACTGGTATTCTGTTGTTCTGCTTCACAGCCGCGAAGACCTCTGACACGCAGCTTGTCTGTACTTGTCTCGAAGCTTTCTTTCAGAATATCATGTATGGTGTTCTTTACGCTTATACCCCAGAAGTATTCCCTGCCCCGAATCGCGGTACTGGATCTGGTATTTCCAGCTGTTTGAACCGTATTGCCGGTCTATGTGCCCCACTAGTTGCCATTTTTGCCAGCACCTCAAACGTCAACGCTCCCATCTATGCTTCAGGTGGTCTGATGCTTGCTGGTTTCGTGGCTATGGCTTGTTTCCCTATCGAAACTCGTGG
The DNA here is from genome assembly GCA_023626375.1 of Talaromyces sp. PF30-5. Taxonomy (NCBI): domain Eukaryota; kingdom Fungi; phylum Ascomycota; class Eurotiomycetes; order Eurotiales; family Trichocomaceae; genus Talaromyces; species Talaromyces sp. PF30-5. The sequence goes on along the minus strand of JAMAGU010000014.1, from coordinate 950,111 downwards.
TAAACAAACTCTTTAAAAAGCAAGAACAATACCCAATGATGAGCTGTGGTAAAGACATTGCCATTCTCTGCCCGTCTATGCACTTCATCTTCATCGACACTGGTCAGTTTTCACTGCCAAGATGAAGTTGGGTTGTGGATCTAACAAATGTTTATATACTTTTGCTTTTTGTTTCTATTTGGCCTGGGATGCCAGAAGCTTCAGCAGAGCGTGCCTGGTGCCGTTACTGAGAGGATATCCCGTCTGTTCAGTATATTATTCTTTATATTTGTTTTGCATGGTGGAGTGGATTCGCTCACCGCTGGACATGTATGCTTGTGCAAGATACCATCGTGACTTAGAATTAAAATTATGAATCATCAAATCAGTGGCTAAATATCGTAATATTTTAAAAGGTACCATGGACATAGAGCATTCGAAAATGAGGGTTTAGCCCACATTAGAAATTAGATTGGAACTACGTGGGCATGTTTGCCACTGGCATGTGGACATTGAGAGGATAGATCAGCTATCTAGTATCTCCCGCATTTTCTATGGGACTTGAGCTTGATAGAAACAAGTCCATTTCATTCATATGTAAGACATATGTATGCATTGAATTTACTCAAGCGGCCTTCCATCATGATCTTTACCTATCACTATCTAGTAGTACATCTAAAGTCTCTTCGGCTCAGATATCTAAATCGGGAATACCACCCCCGCATCCTCAAAATCCATGATTATCATGACTACTAGGCTAAAAATGGGGTGATCTTGCAAAGGTGTAGAAAACTTGCTAATTTAGTTCTATATTGACAGCTAAAAAATAGAAAATAAGCACGTATCGACAAAAAAAAATGAAGGATTCACTCCAATTCACCTGCACAATTGAGCAGAGCAAGTACCACGTCCTCCAAGTTCATGAATTCCCACTTTAATATTAATAAATTCCAATGTTGGTTTTACTTTGCCCGAGTCACTTTAAGCTTTGAATTTGCAATGAAATTTACGAATAAAATCACAGTAAGAAAATGAGAGAAGGATGTTTCCACTCGCATCTAACCAAGTGCTGTGCAGTCATACAAAACTCCAAGTGGCACGATATAGTCAGTGTGATTATATCCAAGATTCAAAGACATAATTTGGCCAACAGTGATATTATATGCTGTTGCAAAGTCCTGCAAGGTACCATATTTAAAGTTGAAATTCGTCATGGTGCAAGCTGTATTAGAGCAAGTGGGAATTTTGACCGTCTCGCCTGTCTGGAGCACATCATAAATACCAGGATTAAGAGCAGCGATATATCCAGTCTGTGCGGTGGTGCTTAAAATTGAATCAGTAGTGATATTGAAGCGCTCATTGGCAATCTTCTGGATTGTATCGCCAGGAAGAATTGTGTAAACATGGGGCCCACCGTAGACACAATCGGCTGTCGCATTGGTGTTGTTTGTGCTGAAGCAAGAGTTGTCATTTGGGAATGTTTCTCTTGCAGGAATCCGCAATGTTTCGTTCGTGTAAATGAAGTTTGGATCGGCAAGTACATTCAGTCGAGCTAGATCACAAGCGCCCACATTGTATCTCGCAGCGATGGTATGGATTGTGTCATTGCTTTGGACTGTATAGGTGACATTGCTTGCCGCAACGTCCAGGTTTAGAACAGATCCTATGCTCGCCAGAACTATTTTGATTATAAGTTAATGGCAAGACAACTTGGAATTGAAATGAATGGAGACCTACCGTCATAGTTCACGGCAGAAGGTAGGGCTACTGCTGGTGAAGCAAGCCCTACTATGGACGTAAACACAAGAGATATGGCCTGGAGATTGAAAAACATTTTAAGAACTGCGAGCTCTGGACTTGTAAGTTATTCCTTTTGCTAGTAGCTGTTGCTCATTTCACTCAAACTCAACTGTCCAAATGTCCTTTTTATAGTCCTCTTCGGCCATACTAGTAGATAAACTGTGAATGTAATTCGAGTTCTAGCCCCGAATTCCACGTCAGCTCTCTAGCCAAAGGAAGATAGCATCTCCGAGACTAGATTCCTATTCATAATGATCAAGCCCCCTCGGTAAGATCTGGCCTGTGCATAACCTATGATAGCATAGTCTTCCCCACACTTTGCCCCACAATATTGGGTATCAAAGCTGTGATCCTTAGGATCCGACTAAACCGAAGAGGGCACCCCCACATCTCATTCTTGAATCGGCAATCATGACCGTGCATTTCAAGTATCTATTTCAAACAGCCTGGACAAAAGGTAATACGTATGGGTCTATTTTAAGCCCTTCATTATAAAGCTATATCAGCATAAATGACCCCAGTTTTGCGCTATGCGGTGCATGATTACGAATATTCAGTTTAGTTGGATTTTTTTTTTTTTTTTGGTGTTTTTTGCAGCACTTATGGAAAACTTGAACTTGAATGGAAATAGTTTGCATAATGATAGTAGATTCATCTTTCCAAATATTTACTATTGATGCACTTGATATCAAACAGTTTCTTACATCACATCCATGTGTCCTTAAGACTCAATGCCTTAGATCTCTTGGGTTCTGTTCAAAACGAATGATAAATGTCTGTACGAGCTGCGAGGCTGGCTCTGGGGCTCCATGTGTCCAGATTGGTAGGTCTCGACCCACATTAGACCACGCTCAAAATGCTGAATACCCATGACACCCTGCGGTCCATCAAGACCAGTCATCCCGTTCTCGGCGAATACACTCTGGTACTGCAGATCAGGGAGATCGATGACAATGGGCTTCTCAGGCTTGCTCTGGAATCCGAGATGACCGTTCCAAGTCATATTTTGAATAGAAAGAAGAGTACCATTGGTTATGATAACCATGTCATAGGCACCATTACCAATAAGGACACGATTAGTTGCCTCAATGACCTGGGGTAAGACTTTCTCGATCGGATTGGCAGAGATATCACCTTCTTGCTCAGGACCTGCATCTCCGCCAGTAAATACAGGTCCATCGGAGCACTCGGACCAGGTAATGTTAGGTGCGTGTAGTGCTCGTTTGACGTCTGCTCGGTCAAAGTACACGGTTGCTCCGTCTGGGAGGTACCCAAGAGAACCAGGGAAAGCCAAAACGTCCCATAGCAAAGGACACATGGTATTTATTTCGTATAGGTCAAAACAGGGGTTTGCGTTGAATGCTTCTTCATAAATCATGTCAAACAGATCGCATTCAGCATCGGACGTGTAGTTAAAGAATTTCGGCGGCTGTTGCTCGGGCGGTGGGAAAGTCAAATACTTGTCAATGAAATCCTCGTATCCACATTTCTTCTGTAGTCTTTCGAGCTCAGCCATGAATGTTTCATTGAAGTTGAATAAGTTTGCATTTGCTTGCACGAGTGGTACAGCTGGGGCTTCTTGTTGAACCCAATCATATTGACCAATGCATGGATCGTACATCAAAGCACCTAGAATGAATCAGTAGCTGCTTTTAGATATTGACATCTTGAAAAAAGTATCACTTGCCATGCAAATCAAAGTGTTCCTTGTTCTGCTCGTCTAGGATAGCCGCTGATATGTATGGAACATAGCGGCCTGCGTAGCTTTCACCTGTGACAAAGATCTTGAAGTTCTTGATTCCAAAGATCTCCTGCCAGTTCTTGAAAAACTTGACAAAATCCTGAGCAATCTCTTCTTCCGACTTGGCGGTCGGTGTGCCGATGGAGAAACCAGTTCCAACTGGTTGGTCCACCCTGAGAAAGGGTTAGCTTTCTCTTTCCTCCGGGAGTATGGAAGATTCTCTTTCAGGCTAATCCCTTAAAATATTGGAATGGTATTGAGTACTCACCACAGCACATTGGTAAGGTTTACCCAGGAGTACTCATTCTCCACGGGCAGGTACGTTCCTGGCTGCCAGGTAAACCGTCCATTCTCTTGCATAAACCCTTCCATTGATGAACAGCCAGGGCCGCCATTGAGCCAAATCGTAATCTCATCGACGGGCTCGCCAACAGTTGGTTGGAACACGAAAAAGAGTGAGCGGGAAGTATCATTCTTATCAATTGGGACAAGTCCCGAATACATCTCTCCAATGTCAAAATGAACATCAGGCAGATGATTGACCTTGTAGGCTAGAAAAGATGAGTCAGTCAATTTAACAAGCGATGAAGTATTTACATATACGGGTCACCGACGCTTTGTTTTCTTGCTCAAAAAGCGATACTTCGTAGTAGTTCTTACCACATGGTCCTTTGCGGACTGAATGGCCCTCTTGGCCTTTTCCATTGGCGCGCGAGAAAGCTGTCCAAAGCGACCATGCTTAGATGCGGTAACAGTATCCGCACCCAATGCAAGGGCCAGAAGCGCCGATGTCAGGAACGATTTAATCTGCATCCTGGGATAGGGGCCTCGAGTGAAAGTTGAAGGGCAAAGGGAAAAGACGCCAGGACTATTATTCAAACTTGAATGAACGTGGGCAGATAAGCACAGTTAAGTACTTGATTCGGGAGGGTTATGAATATCCCGGCAATTCGGGGGCAGCTCCTCGTTGGTCATATAAGATGCTCAGGCACTAGGCTAGCCAATGCTTCTTCCTGTAGCTCTCCACATTGGCTCTCCTTTGATATCACTGAACCACCGACATCAGCCTAATGGGCGGGGTAGGAAAGGCCGCGATCCCCGGAAACGGAAATCAAGTTGCAAATCTCCCGACTTCTTCACCGTGCATGATCATCTCTTCGCTTTACTTCTTTTGAGGGGGATTCCTCCGCCTGGGAGGCCAAATTAACCGAAGTGCTCAGTTATTTATGTTCATGGAGACTCAAATGATCACTTTTCGCCTCGAAACTAATTGATTGCATCATGCATGCCCAGGCACAAGGTAGGCGTAAATGAGTGTTTATCGGGCCAGCGGCGGACCTCCGGCAGTATGGTCTTATCTCGCGACATGCCTGAGCCAGATGAAGCTCGTACAGCGGGAAAAGTGGAGTGCACTATGACTGGATTGGACCATTGCTTTCCCCTCATTGCCATCAGCTTATAGCTTTTTGTCGGCATCGTGTTTTCGTTCCCCGTTCGCCTATGCAGCAGCGGGTGGCGAGGTTCTGTGCTTACTACATGCCGTCCATCTATAGAACCGGGTGGAAGCGGACATAATGACCAACTTTGTCAGTAGGCCGCACGATGACGATAAGCCGGGCGGGCTTGAACCCAAATAACACCTTACATAAAGGAAGCTTTGGCCGATAGATGGTACCTGAAGATACGAGGTGCTAAAAAAAGTGAACTTGGAAAGCTAAGCTTTTTTAAGTTTGCACCAGGACGTGTTTTTGGACTACCAGGCGCAGAAAGCATGCTATGACCGGTCATAATTAGAATTTCTCATTGTTGCCAAACAGTTCGTGCTGGATTTCTCAATTCTCTGACAATCAGTTGAACTGCAAAAATGACCCACGACTTCCAAGGTTACCGAAGCTGATTGAAATGGTACAGCGGCCGTATAAGGTATGGGTGTGAATAAGACAAGAAAACCAAAAACATAAAAAAATGGACTCGCGGGGAATCGAACCCCGGACCACCCCCATGCTAAGGGGGTATTATACCACTAAACCACAAGCCCAGTTGATATATGGCAGCCCGATTTGTGGCTACATAAGCCAAAACTTAAAATAATGACCCATATGGGGGGAGCAACTCGTCCAAGCCGCACCCGACATCTGCTTAAATATTCTAAAGCTTCTGAACGTTCAAATGGCAACCTCTAAAGATCGAAAATTTCTGTCTCGAATTTTTCGTCTTATTGTCTGACTCATTAATATAATGCTTAGGTTCACAGATACCAGTAGTACTAGTAGTACTCGGGCATGCCACTGCACGCGAGCAAGTGTAGCCTAGATACCGGATTTCTGCCATATCTTGGCTTCCCTTCTCCTCCTCCTCCTCCTCTTCTTCTTCTTCCTCCTCCTCCTCCCCTTACTGTTTAATTTTTAGATAATATAGACTAGGGCAGACTGCCTTTCGATTCTTTACCTGCTGTTTGTTCCTGAAGCACTCAAAAAACAAACAACTATATCGCGGCAAATCGATTGGAATACCTTTTTTTCTAGGTAGTAGTAGGTACCTACTACCTTGGTAAGGGACAAACACCCAAAGAAGAACTTTCCAGCATCTTGAACATTTGTACCCAGGTAAATACGAAACGGAGCCAAGAGATTCAATGTTGATTCGATTTTGACATGAGACCGGCAATTTGTGGAGTGTTTAGACCGGTATTTAGGTCACTCAAGTGCTTAACGTAACATATTTCCCATGCGGCTTTCCTCTCCCGAGGTCCAGATGCCAGAACCGGAGTCACTGAGCATCTCCGAGCAACATTTGAAGTCATGTGGTCAATTGGTACGGCAGCATCGGTAATAGTAATACTAGTGGTGATAAGATGGAAATCAGTGATCTGGATATTGCTTCTTTGGACTATTTCGATTGAAGTATCCAGACACTGTTCATTATGTGAGAGGGAAAATGTAATGAACCCGATGGCATTACTACCTATTGCGGCACTGGTGCCTCAGATGTTCGCCTAGGCATCTACTGTATGCCCATTTGTTTGGGGGTCGGCTGGACGGCCAATAAAAGGATATATATGACGCCTGGCCATAAAAATGGGGAGGAAAAAGCTCGACAGCTGCAGGATTCGAACCTGCGCCTCCGAAGAGAATTGATAGCAAGTATGATCTGAGATCGTTGAGACCGTTCGAGTCAATCGCCTTAGACCACTTTCACAGGCAACCTTGGAAGTAGATGACCACTTAGCCCAATTTTTGCCTATATAAGCCAAAAAAAAAGTTTGTCCTTCATCACTCCACATCCAACATGAGAATGGAATCTTCCAGTTTAACCTGAAGGTGAAGTGTAAATGCGGTAGGGGTGTTTACTCAACAAGCCAAATATCTAAAGCCTACAAAAAGAATAAATACCAAGGTCTTTGTGTGTTTGTAGCCACCTGTCGCCGACGATATTCAAATGTTGTCTTAAGCGGCTCACTGCCCTATCTAGTGGTGACCACATGAGCAGATATAACAATATCAAAACAGCATCAGATTGGACATAATTCACATTGAATCTGCAATTGATACCTAGGTATATATATGTACCTATCTGGGCTTGATGGTCTATAGTATAACTAGTAGTACCTATCCTACTATGTATGTATGCACTCTGAAATGTTGACCATGTATACCTACTTAGCACATACTATATCCCCAAGAGTGGACTGTGTTTTCCCTCTTGCATCTAAATACACCTCAAATTTGAATTGCGTAATAAGAACAACAATAATAATGATAATAACACCTATCTTCTGGGATTTCATAGCTATTACATTTAAGTTTCCAATTGTAGGTAGTAGTACTAGCATCATGAAAGTATTAATCTGTCGCTGAGCGGGATAAGCTTGTGATAATCTACTATAGGTAAGGGCCGAAACTCATCGGCAATCAGACGAACACCGACATTTTCAACTTTCCCACTGAATGCGACAGGCAGTTGGGCCCCAGAGTGGGGCCTTTTTCGCGGGCGAGATCAAGCAACCCCACCGCAACCTTTATTGTACCAGCCCTGGAGGGGACCTATCGCTCGCGATATGAAGGACGAGATATTTTCTATTACTAAAGCGTTGTCTCACATCGAATCGCTTATCTTTCTCAGCGGAAAAGAAATATGAAATCCGTTGAAAATAGCTCAACATGGACTTGAATCGGTTATGTTACGGGAACAGCTACAGAACTGCCCAAGACTCCACCGACGGCTACTCAACCGCCGGATCCAATGAAATTTTTTCTTTAACGTCCAACAGACCCCCCCAGACCTCACGGCGGCCAATCGGGGCCACAGATGCACCGCAGTTCGAAGTTCCTCTTGGCTTTGATGGCCCAATTTTCCGATTGCTAATACGCCCCCTCACCCCGGGTCTTTCTTTTGGATTAAACCTGCAACTTCATCATCCCACAGTTGAACTCAATTAACATTCTCATCAACCCAAGGAGCTCATAACAAAGTTGTGAGAAGGGGGGAAAAAACTGCGCGGGAGAAATAAACACGGTGCGACATTTCGTGTAGAATGTCTAATGCAGTTGTTGACCATGGCCTGGGTGTCGATTCCCACCATCAGAATGCGCACTCAGATGAATCCCACGCTGTCACCACACAGATAGAAAAGTCTACCAGTCATGTAACCAGCTCCGAAAGGCAGGCGCATGCGGAGAAATCGGCATCGCCCGACCAACCAACGGAACAGGAGCCTCATACCCAGCATGAATTCCTGTATCAAATGGCCTCCACAGTGGCCCCGTCTCATCGGTCTGCTCATAGAGATCCTGTTAGTAGAGTGACAACTGACGCAGAGGGCAACACTTACCCAGAGGGTGGACGAGAGGCATGGCTTGTGGTATTAGGAAGTTTCCTCGGTCTCTTTGGATCCCTCGGCCTGGTCAACACAATTGGTACCTTTCAGGCCTACATTGCAAGCCACCAACTGAAAGATTACAGCTCAGGCAATGTTGGGTGGATTTTTGGCATGTATGCTTTTCTAGTCTTCTTCTGCGGCGTCCAAATCGGTCCCATTTTCGATGCCCGTGGCCCGCGAATGCTCGTTCTTGCAGGTTCGATCTGTGAGATGGCATTCATCATCCTCCTTGGATTTTGTACCGAATACTGGCACTTTATGCTGGTAATAGGTGTGCTAGGGGGTGTGGGAGCTTCTCTTATCTTCACACCTGCGATATCTGCCATCGGGCACTTTTTCTACGAAAAGTGAGAATTCCATGTGATCAACGAACGACTCAAGTTTCACCACTAACCTGCATATCTAGGCGTGGCCTCGCAACTGGAATCGCAGCTACTGGTGGCTCGGTTGGAGGTATTGCATTCCCACTTATTCTCGAATCTCTATTTCCCCGTATAGGATGGGCTTGGGCGACCAGAGTTGTCGCTTTAATCTGCCTGGTCCTTTTCTCACTAGCAAGCCTTTTAATCAAGTCACGTCTCCCTCAAAAGCCCTTCTCAAAAGAAAATATTCTACCGGACTTCTACATCTTCCGCGATCCTCGGTTTGCATTGACCACTGCAAGTGTCTTTTTCATCGAATGGGGCCTTTTCGTCCCAATCAGCTACATTTCTTCTTACGCACTTGATGAAGGCTTCTCAACACAATTCTCTTACCAGATTCTGGCAATTCTAAATGTCGGATCATTTTTCGGTCGATTTTTGCCGGGCTTCTTTGCAGATTTCCTGGGAAGGTTTAATGCCCTCATCGTGACTGTTGCCATGTGTTTACTGTGCAATGCATGCTTCTGGCTGCCAGCTGGCAGCAGCTTAGCTCTACTTGTCATCTACTCTCTGTTATTTGGTTTCTCCTCTGGAAGCAATATCAGCTTGACACCCGTTTGTGTTGGACAGGTATGAGTTCACCCAATGATTTCATAATCACTGCATATCACCAGGAAAAAAAAAAAAATAAATAAAATCCCACTAACATTCGGCTAGCTTTGCAAAACGGAAAATTACGGCAGGTACTATGCGACATGCTATACCATTGTCAGTTTTGGGTGAGTTCTTTTCCTCGCGCTGGGCTTATTGCATGATCTGTGATGTAATTTGCACATCGGACTGACATCTTTTGCCACCAGTACTTTGACAGGCATACCCATTGCTGGTGAGATTCTGGCGAGGTGCAATGGAGAATGGTGGGGTCTTATCACATTTACGACTGTGTGTTATGCCATGGGCTTGATATGCTGCACAGCTGTCAAGGTACTTCAAGTCGGCTGGCGCAAACCATTGGCCATTTACTAGACGTTTGACATTCAAGAGCACCACCACGCTCTATCTAATGACCTCAACACGAACTGATGGTAGCAAACTAAAGCTACCCACGAGCAAAAAATTCACATTGCATTCTAGCTTCTGTCACTTCAGCGTTAAAATGTTTGGCATGAAATGCGAGACTATGGGATAGATCCTCTCAAGCGATCCAGTCTACTCATAATGTTAAATTAAAAACCCCTGAAGGTTATCTATTTGCGGCCAAACAAGGAAGCCAATCATAATGATCAACTATCATCCGCTACTAGCTAAATAAGAGAGCTTGCATCACCAACTTTTCTCAAAATCGGATGAACAGTCCGAGAGAACTTGAAGTCACTCTGGAGCTCCTTTCATTAATAGTATGTCATAATTGGCTAATACCCACGAAAAGGCAGCTACAGACGCCCTTTGGCAATAAATTAATCCCTTTCGCAACTAGATCTAACATACCACTGGCACTCACCGGGTACTGACCAGACAACAAACCCCTCGCATATCTTCTCCGACAGGAACTAATATCCTCAGGCACATATAATCTATGTAACCAAACAGTCACAATGATGGTGCCTGAGATAGTCCCACCCATGGATCGAAGCCTGGGATAATTTCCAATAGGGCGGTTGAGAGCTGAAGGGCGCCACGGAACCAGAAAAATCAAAGATCAGGGCTGGCCAAACCTTCAAACCTAATTAACACCTCCAACTCAATTGCATGTATATGTACTAGTTCCGAAGCCCAAAGGGGACATTCGATGACATCGCGTCTCCATCACCTGTCGAAGACATCAGTTTCCTCTCCGCACGGTACATATTCGATGTTCTGGCCATGTACTTCCTGTCATTTTGTTTCCTTTCCCTCTCGCTTTTTCGAAATCGATACAGAATTCCCCCGTCATTAGAGGCTGGGCGAATACAACTCCCATTCGATCTGCGTCTATCTGGTAACCAGAGGCTGTTTCTTCCTATATCCTGCTTCGTGTTGATAAAATACCTCCCGTGGGCTTATATCCTCTTTTCGAGCTCGATTAGTGTACGAGACTATTCTCAAAGTCGTGAGAAGCGTTGAGTTCTACTTCGGACCCGAGATCAAGATCGCTCTGCTGTATATTCATTCATTCGCCTTTTCAATTGCTCAGCTCTGAAGTGATAACGTCTTGATTGCTTCTGGGTCTCTTTGCGTCAATCATGTATGCAAAGAAGTGCTTGGTCTTTTTGGCCGCTTCTTGGCTGTTCTTGCAGAGTGCTCCAGTCGGTGCTGATGAGCTCGTCAATCCCGATGACTTGAACCAATTGGAGATACGAAATATTGAAGAGCGAAACGTTGCTGCTACTGGCAGCCCTTGCTCAAGCTCCCCTTCTCCAGGTGGTGGTGGTGGTGGAGGAGGAGGAGGTGGGGAATCTGGCGGAGGAAGCCCCGGCGGAGGTTCTCCTGCTGGAGGATCTCCTGGTGGAGGATCTCCTGGTGGTGGTACCTCTGGCGGTGGCTCCCCTGGCGGCGGCTCTCCTGGCGGTGGTACCTCAGGTGGAGGATCACCCGGGGGTGGCACCTCTGGCGGCGGTTCTCCCGGAGGTGGTACTTCTGGCGGTGGCTCTCCTAGTACCGGCAGTGGAGGATCTCCTGGCGGTGGTACCTCTGGCGGCGGTTCTCCCGGCGGCGGCTCTCCTAGCGGTGGTACCTCAGGTGGTGGATCCCCTGGCGGTGGTACCTCTGGCGGCGGTTCTCCCGGAGGTGGTACTTCTGGTGGTGGCTCTCCTGGCGGTGGTTCTGGTACTGGCGGTGGTAGCCCTGGTGGAGGCACTTCTGGCGGTGGTGGAGGAGCCCCGGCTTCTTCTTCCCCAGCTACACCCCCGGCTTCTAGCTGTGCTGTCTCTATCGGTCCAGTCGTGGTCACACCTGCTCCATCAACCATTGGTCTCTGCCCCATTGCAAGTGCACTCTGTGCCGCATGCCCAGCCACAACAGCTACAACCACGGTAACAGTCACCAGCTGCCCAAGTGCTACAGCTGGTGGAGGTACTAGCCCTGGTGGTGGTACTTCTGGTGGTAGCAGTAGTGCAGCAGGAGGTGAATCTGGAGCTGGAAATACGGCTAGCGCCAGCAACACAGCAGGTGGAGGTGCAGGTACCTCAACCTCTGCCCAGGCCTCATCCTCTGTTCGCGTTTCATCGTCCACAGAAATCGAACCTTCAAGCTCAACACCCGTCTTAACAAGCTCCCAAGCCGTTAGTACCCGAGTTTCGACACCCTTCATCCCCGGTAGCAGTACAGCGCGCGGCAGCTCCGCAGGCGGAAGTACCCTGCAAACCCTACCTACGTCCACCGCGGCGCCCGGATCGACCCCTGGCTCTGGTACTGGCCCTAGTGGAGGTGCTAGTGGTAGTGCTGGAGCCGGAGGAAGCTCAGTCACCCCGCGAGCGGCAATTCCACCCGGTATAGTGCGACGGCAGATGGGGGTGATGAATGTGACAGCGCCGTTCGCTAACACGAGTAGTATTCTCTCGAATGCGACGAGTACTCTTAACGTGACGAGCTTCCTGACGAGCACGACCACTGAGGCTGGGTCTGGGACCTTCCCTCGGTTTCATATGAGGCATCGAGGATAATTTAATACGAGGTACGGGTGCTGCTGGTGTCCATCCCCTCTCTCTACTTACTTCTTTTCTTGTTTTTCTATTTATATTCGTCCTTATCTTAATATTCTTATCCCCGTCTGTTTGGAATGGGCGCCCTGGACTTTTGGATATCTTTTGCCATAATTTTTTGGAAGGCTCAATTAACTGAGTATGGTGATGACCGGGAATCTAATGTAATGTTAATTGCTGGATTTTGGGAACAGCTGAACCTCGGGAAAAGAAAGGCATAGATAATAAAATTGCTGCTTGTCTTGATTTTGAAGCGATCCTGCTTTCATACATTTTGTTCTCGCGAGTGCCCTCGTATTTACAATATCTTGGATCTCGGTCCATATCTTTTGGGTGTTTTCCACGCGAAAGCGAGGACGTACTTCAGCCTGGCTTCCCTTGGCAACGGCTGGCGATGTAGTGGACTTCTGAGCAAACGGAACACTCAAAGGCCCAATTCAGCGAGCAGCTGCAATTTTCAAATTGTTTTTAAAGCCTTTTCACTTTGGATAAGAACCCAGCACAGAGGAAAAAGTCTTGCATTGAGAAGAGAAACAGGCAGAGATCTAAACTGTCTGTAAAAACAAAGGCCCAGGCATCAGCCAGGAGGCGTCAGAAGAAAAATCATGGAGAACCTCGGAGCTTGTGGCACACTGTGTCTTGCACCGCAGATAGTCCAACCAGAATGTTATAAGCAACTAAATACAATACAAAAAAAAGTAGAAAAAATAGATAAGAACAGAAGAAGCTCCGAGGTTTGGTCTTGGAAACATAGAGCGAGAGAATAGATGACAAATATGACGACAATAGAAAAACCGAGAGGGAATGGAAATGGAGCATTCCCTCTCTTACAAACTCCCCCCTTAGTTACCGACCAGACTGTGCCAAGCTGACCCAAGCCTTGTTAAAAATAAAAATGAAAAATGGAAAAATTGTAATCATAAAGCGCCAGACACCAGGATACGAGAGAAAGCGAATGCGGGAGGATGTAATGTTGATGTAGGAGAGTCGGAATAGATGATAATGGAGAGCAAAGGGTGTGAGCGAGTAGAAAGGGAAGTGAGAAAAAGGTTGATCTTTTTTTTTCTCCCACAAGGACGATCAAGAAACTCTTGACTCATATAGACAGGGTATCAACAACAGCATCAAAAACATCCAAGAATCTTATGCTGGGAAACAAAATGTTCATGATATGCAAACGAGCTTTAAGTACTGTTCGATCGCAGTAATGACTATTTGAAAGAAAAAAAGGAAAAGATTAGTCGGGTTGGTCGATCCATTTGTAAATGTTCACAACATACATGCTCAACGTACCCGATCATCGATCATCTCTTCATCCTTGTCCTCGACAGGGCTGACAACGTTCCCTCGACCGACAGAGCCGGAAGTGGTGATAGCTCTAGTCTCAAAACCAGGTCGGGTTGGTGTGGGTAACGGTTGCATCTTTTGTGATCGTTGCGACTGTTGCTGTTGTTGCTGGTTCTGATTCTGGTTTTCCGAGGAAACAGAGGAGTGAATGGGATGCATTTCCCCGCTGCTTGAGATCCGAGATTCTTTGCTCTTCTCCAGAAGTGAGCCACCAAGCGTGGCACACTTGAGAATGGTCTGCATCATTTGGTTCTGTTTGAGCGGCTTCGACAGATACTCATCCATTTGAGCTTGAATACATTTCTCACGGTCACCCAACATGGCATGGGCTGTAAGCGCGATGATTGGAGTGCGCTGGAGTCCACTGTCACGTTCGTATTCACGAATCTTACCTGTGGCCTCAAACCCACCCATGACTGGCATTTGAACGTCCATGAGAATAACATCATAGCGACGCTTCTTGACAGCTTCAACGGCCTCCAGACCATTGCCAACGACAAATACATTATGATTATGCTTTTGAAGGATCTTCATTGCCAATTGTTGATTCACGTCATTATCCTCAGCGAGGAGAATATCGAAAGATCGAGAATTATCGGTGGTGATTGGTGTTGAGCGGCCCTCAAGAGCTGGTAGCATACCATTACCAAGGTCAATAGGCTGGCAAGGCGTGGTCATATAAGAACTGATACCAAGATCAAGAGCCGATTTCAAGCTGACGCAAACCAAAGGACAAACCAGAACGATCGGAATATATTTGAACTCGTCAAAAGTGCGCAGAATACGGGCTGTATCCACGGAGTCGACAATGATCACATCGTATGCATGGCCAGATTCCTTTCCTGAAGGGTCTTGGATCTCCGGTGGAGGAACATGTTCCTCGTTTCGGACTACCAATGGCTCCAACTCTATCTCTTTGAGCATTTTCATTACATTGGAAGCCTGTGTTCCGTTTTGACCCTTGTCGATGAACAGGACTCGGTGGTTCCTGTAGGGAAGCAGCTGGGAGGCAATGACATTGATGGACTGGTCGGCAAGCTTGACGACGCATGTGAAGTGGAAAGTACTTCCGTGGCCATATTCAGATGTTACCCACACATCACCACCCATCAAGTTAACGAGGCGTTTTGAGATAGACAAACCAAGGCCAGTACCACCGAAACGGCGAGTTGTAGAGCCATCTGCTTGCTGGAAGGTGTCGAAGATTAAATCGAGCTTATCCTCCTCAATACCAATACCTGTGTCCGACACAGAGAATTCGAATGCATACTCGTTGGTCGTACACTGCTCACGATCTGACTTTCGAATAGTGAGCTTGACTTCTCCATGTTCAGTGAACTTGATAGCATTGCCAACCAAGTTGAGTATGATCTGGCGTAGACGGAATGGATCACCAATAACATAATCTGGCACGGTATTATCCACCTGGTAGGTCAAGCTCAGGAACTTCTCGTTGGCTTTAACAGCCAATGTTTTAAGAGCATTGAAAACGGTGCCTCGTACTGTGAAAGGAATGCTTTCGATGACCATCCTGTTGGCTTCGATTTTGGAGATATCGAGTATATCATCGATAATTGTAAGCAAGCTGTTGGCCAGGTTATGCACCACATTCAACATCTCACGTGTGTAGGGCTTCAGGTCATCGGTATCTAAGGTGAGTTGCGTCATACCGATGATACCGTTCATGGGAGTACGAATCTCGTGGGACATATTGGCCAGGAACTCGGACTTTGTGCGATTGGCAAGCTCAGCTGCTTCCCTAGCAGCAGTGTTTCTCTGAATACTGTCTCTCAGATTGGAAACCATCTTATTGATCTTGCGCTTCAGCTCGTCCATCTCTCCTGATGCATTGACAGTAATGAGTTTCGTGAAATCACCATCAGTAGCAGCATCTGTGATTTCTCCAAATGCACGCACTTGAGACGTAAGATTCTCAGCCATGGTATTGACGTCCTCGGTAATTTCTTTCCAAGTTCCTGCAATACCCTCCACGTTGGCTTGACCACCCATTTTACCATCGACACCGACATCGCGGGCGACCTTCTTAAGTTCAGTGGCGAACTTGGCGAGTCGACCCACCATGTGATTGATGGTAACCTTGAGTGTGAGAATCTCTCCTTGTGCATGTACCTCGATCTTCTTACTCAGATCACCCTTCGCAATGGCTTGTGTAACATCTGAGATACTTCGCACTTGAGAAGTCAAATTCTGGGCCATCGTGTTGACGTTGTCGGTGAGATCTTTCCATTTTCCTTCCACATTGTCCACCTTGGCTTGACCACCGAGAGTACCGTCAGTGCCGACTTCACGAGCGACCTTGCTGACCTCAAAAGCGAATGTATTCAACCGATCCACCATGCCGTTGATGGTACTCTTTAGATCGAGAATTTCGCCTTGCACATTGGCGGTGACCTTCTTAGTCAAGTCACCCTTGGCAACCGCAGTGGTGACATCCGCGATCTCACGCACTTGGGTCGTGAGGTTGTTGGCCATACGATTCACATTTTCTGTGAGGTCTTTCCACGTGCCTTCGACATCATTCACAGTGGCTTGGCCACCCAAAACACCATCGGTACCGACCTCCTTGGCAATTTTTGTAACTTCTTGTGCAAACTGTCGTAGTTGGTCCACCATGGAATTGATAATGTCTTTAAGCTCCGCAATTTCGCCTCGACAATTGGCTTGCACCTTCTGCGTCAAATCACCCTTGGCGACAGCCTTTGTAACGGTCGCGATATCACGCACTTGCGTGGTAAGATTATTGGCCATGGCGTTGACATTTACCGTGAGTTCGTTCCACATTCCTTGGACACCTTCAATTTGCGCTTGCCCACCGAGTACACCTTCCGTACCGACATCACGAGCAACACGAGTTACCTCAGTTGCAAATGTTCGAAGTTGGTCCACCATGGTATTGATCGTTTGTTGCAGTTCCAAAATTTCACCTTGAGCACGACTCTCGATCTTCTGAGAAAGATCACCGTGGGCGACAGCAGTTGTTACAGTTGCGATTTCTCGCACCTGATCAGTTAAGTTCTTGGCCATAATGTTCACGTTTTCAGTAAGTTCCTTCCAGATACCATGGACACCGGTGATCTGAGCCTGCCCACCGAGTATTCCTTCAGTTCCGACCTCACGGGCAACTCGAGACACCTCACTACCAAATACTTGCAGTTGGTCCATCATAGTGTTGATCGTGCGTTTGAATGTAGCAATTTCCGGGTCCATTTCCAAGGGGTGAATCTGCACCTTCATCGATAGGTCACCGTTGGCGACCTGCGTGATGATGCCTCCAATTTCTCGTAGCGCTTTCTGGAAAGCCTCGTTGGCTTGTTGATGTTTCCGTAACTCACGTTCCAATAGAACAACGTCCTCATTCTCGACCTTTGTCAGAGCACGGCGGGTGTGTTCTTCCTGTTTGAGTAGCTCGTCACGGACTTGGGCGATGATGTCCTTCTGGAAGCTGATTTCCTCGGCCTGTTTCTGAACATGATTACGTAGGATGCTGATATCCTCCTCTCGAACGACACGGGTCCCGGACCCACTCTCATCCTCCTCGTCGGTTTCGTCGTCGTCAAAATCTCCGGCGGGTGGTTCCTCGGGGCCCGAGGGAGTTCGTTGTCTCCGATCGGGTTGGTTCGGTTTTTGCTGCTGTGTGAGGCAATAAGAAGAGTCAGAACCTTGACCGGACGACAAGCGATCGAGCCCAAAGGTCCACAGAAAATCAGGGTTCTTCTCGTTGGATCCGAGGGCAGACAAAGCAGCCTGCTGGGGGTTGTCGGGGAATTTGTGATGACTGACAGCTTGGAATTCCAGGTGATGCACACGGCGCACCAGGGCCTCTAACTCGGCTTCGAAGGCGGCTTTTGCAGCGGTGGGTTCTCCGGGAAGATGGGATGCCTTCGCACCATTTGTGGATGAGAATTGAAAATCAAAGGGGGGCGAAGAGGAGCCGGTGGTGGTTTCTTCTCTCGCCAACGACTGCAGCACGGCAGTCGCGGCCGCGAGAGTCTCGTCCGCGCCAGCCATGGTGCCCTAAGATTGGATTAGCGGGTTGAAGCAACAAACAGAAAATCGAACCCAAATCTCCCCGACCATATTTTCTCGCCAAGACCCAGGAGACTTTTCTTCGTCTCCGAAAAGCAAGAAATCAAAATTCGATGTGGCCAACGGATAATCAGGACATAGAGAAGCAAGGCAGCCGTGGAGATAACCTCGAGGGAGAAAAAGGGAGTCGGAAATCGATTGGGCTGGATGCAGAAAAAGACGGGAACCACTTACGGGGACGAGTTCCTGACTCACGATTTCTAGCGAATAGGTTAAGGCGACATGAGGCGATTGTACAGAATCAAAGACCGGGGCGATGCAATAGAACCCGAGTCGTTCGGGGGATGAAAGGGAACTGGACTCAAAGTCGGGAACCTTGGGAAGGGGGAAACCGTGGGTTATGTAAGCACGTAGGTTTTTTTTTTTTTTTTTTTTTTTGCGGGGGAAATCAGAGAGCAGAATCAGACACAGAACAGGAGGGAAAAGGAGAAGAAAACAGGAGATCAAAAAAGCGAATAAATCTATCGAAGAAACAAAAATGGACAAAGAAAAAAAAAAGAAGAAGAAAACGCTCACAATCAAAGCAGCGTGATATGCGAATACTCGGAGGAGAAAAGGGAAATGTAGAGCTCAAATGATCAATCAAGAGGGGGGGAAGAGGGCACCACCACCGATTTTGAAAGGGGCTACGCACTTTGCCTCCCTAATCATGGCAAGGCTTAGGTGGGTTTACGATGACAGATTACATCTTCATGGGATTTACGTGCTGCTGTCTCTCCCTTTTACCCATCTTTTCTTACTGGGGAATCTATTATCGTTCATCATGCTTAAGCACGCACGGACAACACCATCGCATATACGGTGAAAGGATCAGAAGGCAATAGAGGAAGACACTAGTCCCCCAAGCAGAGAGGTTGTTTCATCTCCCCTGGTCCGCTTTAGTTTCTCCGACTAAACTGTTTCTTGAATTATTGAAACCAAACTCGGGCTCAAAAGCGTGATGATCGCCGCCAGGGGGCTGATCCATACGCTTTCCTTTCCAGTGCTGCTGGCGTCGCTGTTTGAGTTCCCAATAGTTTATTTGGAGGGTGCAAACCGGCAGGGTCCCACCTGGAATCACGTTCCAAACCGTCCTGAATCCCAAGGCTCTCTCTTTCCAGGATGAGAAAGGATTGGGACCAGGGCTTTTTCCCTCGTCGCCAATCATCGGGGTTCGTGGCGGATGGATCCAGTTTGAACCTTAAGTCTCGACCAACACTTGAGGGACAAAAGTGGACTCTTGCCGGGCGTGATTGGCTCTTGTGGCTTGGTCGTTGCTCGCTAACAGAGAATGGTAGAGCGGGTGGCAGGGTAAGGAGAAAAAAAGATACAAAAATTATATTAATTACCAACATTGAAGCGACGTTAGAATCCCAATTAAACTGATCTCCCGGAGCATATCATTGGCTCTAGGGTGTCGGTGTATTTTGCCTCATTTTTTATTTTATTTACAGTTCAACGGTGCGTAAACGAAGTTGTCTATCCGATCACGATCAGAACGGAGATCCGCTTACTCCCTTCGCCGCCGACAACTATGATAAGGACTAAGCTATAACAACCTTGGAATAGCCCAGGTAGACAGATCATTGTCAAATTCAACGCAGAATCTTCAAGAATCTCACCTCTTGACTCCATGAACATTTTTATACTTTCATGTTTCAAAAGATTGTGGCAAAAGGGTGTCACGCTGCAGGGTATCGACAGGCCTAAGCACCCTGGACGCGAATCATAGAGACCTGCCGATAAGCCACAAGAGCCCCAAGAGAGACACCAAATGACGGAATAAGATGAAGATCCTAAATGAGAAAATATTCAACCCTAAATATATACTATACGTATACGAATGTTTAGTTAAGTACGTAGCGGTGATCTCAGCATTATTACACGATCGTCCTTATCTACATACTTGGTAGGACTGAGGTGGATGCATGCAGCCCTCGAGCCCTGGAGTAGAATGGCTTACGAGATGATTACATGTGTAAGACAGAAATACCAAAAACAACAACAAAAAGATCCAGGGGTTTGAACCCAGCTCACCAAGTCTCCAAAAAAAAGCAAATGATCCTGTGCAAACAGCCCTCGTTGAGATAAGCTGCATACTTCCGCGTAGTATACAGTTAGTAAATGGCCATCAATCCGTCTTCTGATTAACTTGGCGGGGTGAATGGCAGAATTGGTCCCTCTGCCCCACCGGACATAATGGGAAAAGAGTCATCGGAATTTCGGCCGATCAACACAAGCCCGATTTTATCACCCCGCCGTTTGTTCAGTTTTTGCCAATTTCTCTGCAGGAGACGTCTGCAGCCATGGCGTCCGATATGACTGCCCCAATCCTGGACGCCCTGTCCGCGTCCGATGCGCCCCTCCTCTCCAACGAAGCCTTCCCCTCCACCCCCTCATCCAACATTAAAAGTGCGCTGGACCGCCTCGGCTCCCGACAGTTTATCGAGTATGAAACCATTGACAGAGATGTCTTAACTCTGACCGCTGAAGGTGCAGAGATTGCCGCCAATGGCAGTCATGAAGCCAAGGTTTTCAGCGCAGTCGTCGCCGCGCTCGACGGCTTAAAGATCAGCGAATTGCCCGGAATCGTGGGGAAGGACAGCGCCAAGGTTGGCCAGGGCAATGCCTTCAAGCGTGGCTGGATCAAGAAGGACAGTGATAAGCTGCGCGCCAACGCCGAGACCATTGTCGACGAGACCCGCGAACTGCTGCTCAACGTCCAGCGCACAAACGCCCTCTCCGACAACAAGGCTCTGGCCGATCTGAAGCGAAGGAAACTTGTCGCCGTGACCAAGGAAATTACCTACAAGTTCTCCAAGGGCCCCAAGTATGCCCGCGAGTTCGTCAAGGAGGAAACTGATCTCACTCCGGAAATGATTGCCAGCGGGTCCTGGAAGACCGCCGAGCTGAAGCCATACAACTTCAACGCCCTGGGTGCCCATACCCCCTCTGGTGCCCTGCACCCTCTGAACAAGGTCCGCACGGAGTTCCGTAACATCTTCTTCGAAATGGGTTTCGAGGAAATGCCCACCAACCGCTATGTCGAGACCGGTTTCTGGAACTTTGACGCCCTCTTCGTCCCTCAGCAACACCCTGCCCGTGACCTTCAAGACACCTTTTACATTGCCGACCCACTGGTCGCTGATACCCCACGCGAGGATCCCCCCGAGGACCCTCACCGTCTGAAGTCCATGACTACATCTGACAAGAAGCCCCTCGACTACAAGCAATACTGGGAGAATGTGCACGAAGTCCACGAGAAGGGCAAGTTTGGCTCCATTGGCTACCGCTACCCATGGAATGCGGATGAGACCCTCCGACTCGTGCTCCGCACACACACCACCTCTGTTTCCGCATACGTGCTGCACCAGCTCGCTGCTAACCCGCGGCCGGCCCGCTTCTTCTCCATCGACCGTGTCTTCCGTAACGAGGCTGTCGATGCTACTCACTTGGCTGAGTTCCACCAGATCGAAGGTGTCATTGCGGACTTCGGTCTGACCCTCGGTGGTCTGATTGGTTTCATGGAAGTCTTCTTCGCCAAGATGGGTATGCACCAGCTTCGCTTCAAGCCTGCATACAACCCCTACACTGAGCCCAGTATGGAGATCTTCGGTTACCACGAGGGTCTGGGCAAGTGGGTTGAGATCGGTAACAGTGGTATGTTCCGACCTGAGATGCTGGAGTCTATGGGCATTCCCAAGAACATGCAGGTCTACGGTTGGGGCTTGAGTTTGGAGCGACCTACTATGATCAAGTGAGTTTACTTCTCCTATCTATGGGGGCTGGTTCCCTACTCTCATTGATGACAATTGCTAATCCACCTTAATAATAGGTATGGCGTCAATAACATTCGTGAGCTTCTGGGTCACAAGGTTGACCTGAACTTCATCGAGTCCAATCCCGCCGTCCGTCTGGAGAAGAACTAGATGAGGGAAAAAAGTGAAAAAAAGTTCTCATTCAGCTATGTTTGGGGTAAAATATTTGTCAATAGATAAAAGGCACTTGTTCTTTCTTTTATGTCTTGTCGGAGGAGGCCTATAGGGACTAGAACCTGGAATTTGGCCTGAAATTACGATTCCACGTGGACGACAATGTATTGCATGTCCGTGATGAGGAGAAATGAAGCAAACATATTATTATATATGAATACTTCGGTGAACTTGAGGGTAGTAGATTGATATCCTGAATCGACGATTGAAAGACATGTTTCAATTCCGTTGTAAATACCCATATATCAAGGTAGAGTCTTTCCAAGTTCATTGAACAGACGTCGGGAAATCCATGGATGATATGGTACTAGTATAGTTAAAATTACACCTCTTCAACCTTAGCACTGATAAAAAGTCTCCTTAGCCCCTGGAGGCATGGCACGAGAATCTCGTGTTTTCACATCAACAATCAACCTTTTCAGAGTAATCTGGCCGTACCCTGAAAATCCCCAAGTCCCCTTTCCGATCATTTCGGCTTGTGGAAGGTTCAATACCCCAATGGATGTTTCCGAACAAGTAGAATGTAAGAGCCATGGGGCTCGTGTCCAAACAACTTATAAACATTTAGATCTCTCCAGGCATTTTCTCCACAGATATTGATAATTTTTCGTGTTTGCTTTGACGACTTCCAAGTCTGTTACTTTTGAAGGTCTGACCAAGCGATAGCTCGATTTTTCCGCTTGTCTGGTCGAGGAAAAGCAGCCCTATATTGATGCATCATCCGCCGCCATATAATATGAGCGGGCTCTGTTGTAACAGTGTTACTAATTCCGACCTTTTTAATCAAAAAAATTGGCTAGGTCAACATCAACTTCCTCGTCACCGTGATTCTTGGGTAGAGCCGTGCTGATATATCCGATTTCAAGACGGCCCCGACGCATAATACTATACTAAAGCGATAAACTTGTAGTCACCGGAAGCTGCGAGAGCTTCAGCGATTTAGGAGATCACCCAGCCAGGGTTACAGTAACGTGCAATGCGATTGAAAGACATTGATTGGATTGGAAAATAAACTCAGATCTAGTCAATTTCCAAACGTCAATACCCAGGGACATAGATTATTTATCGAAGATTTGAATTACACATGATGTGCATCATGACTCGGATTGAACCTGTTCGATTTGCCTTGTTTGAAAGACCCGCTTTTGGGAATATAGTACCTACGAACTTTAGCCTCAAGTGCTCTAGTTGATCTTTCTAAATGAGATAGTAGTAAGTACATCCCCTTCAGGCACATGAATGGTTTCAAGTTGCCTCTAGGATCTTTGTTTGTCCTTTTGTATGCATGTGTTTAGCTGGTGATTGTATTCAATAATTTTACATGCTAAGCTCGAGCCTAGGACAATACCCGGAGCGTTTGAAAGATAGATCTCCAGAACAGACAGCTAAAATAGTAGCTCCTTATAACAATGAATCAATAGCCTGGGATGGCTTTTGTATATTGCGAGTGATCATCTTACCACAATATTCTAGGAATTCGAAAGCCACAACACTTGAATATGAAGCTACAGAATCTATTAAGTATGTCCCACCCGTATCTGTGCCCCAGTGCATTAAACTCTGCAGCAGTGGCTCTTCAGCAGGCGAATATAATAATTTTCGGCGATGGATGTGCTTGTTTCTACCTCCTCGCTCATGGAACCAGACATCGGAAACACAGACCTAAGGTCTGGTTTCCTAGACCGAAAGAATGAGGAGGCCTTGATGTGCCGACTGGATGAACCAGGAATCGAAGGAAAAATGAAAAATAAAGAATGAAAATAGACGGCAAGGGCGGGGAGACAGCTCTATTGTCTAGAGTATGAAGACTGGACCGATTTTTTGTTGGACTGCAACGGTGGAAAGAGTTTTATAAGGCTGCTAGGCCGGGGTCATTAGACCTAGCCAGAAATATCTATCGCTATACGGCGTGGAACCCGATCGGGGTACTTGAACAATCGGTCTTTGAGAAAAACCTGACTCGTTTAGTCGTTGATTCCATTCATTTCGATAGATAGGACTGCAGGAGAACAGGATCTCTCCAGGGGACTAAAAAAAAATTTGAACATTCAGGTAAGGTAACATATTTGTACCTCCGCCTGATTTTTTTCCATAACCAATCCCCGAACCTGGACCATCTAGCCACAGTTCGTCTGTAAAGTAATTAGTCGACGTTCATTCGAAGGTTGCAAGATGTAAAAGTAGGCACCACTAACCATCATATCAACCCGTCAATCACCGTCCCAGCAAATAATTTAGCGCTGGCGGCTGGCGGTCCAGACGTTCTTCAGGTAACCGTCACGCTGGGCGAGGCGGTTGAAGGAGTCATCGCTCTCACCACGGGCACGGATGAAACCGCACAGAGCGTAGGTCTCGTTCTCGCCGGTGTAGCGGCCGTTCTCGTCAACCTTGCCAACGGAGAGCTGGACGGAGGCGTGGTCGTTGGCCTTGATGATGCGGTTGGTGGCGCTGCACTTGCGGGGCACGTAGCTGTGTAAAACGGCCAAATTAGTACGATTGAATTCTTTAAATGTTCATTGTTCATTCGAATTCAATCTCCATCCTCAAGTCTCTGGGCCTCTGATCAAGCTGTCCTGCTTGCAAGTCGCATGGCGATGGTGTGGAAAATGATGCGACTGTTCTTCATGGCCGACACCGAGAAAATGAATTTTTCATGTAATTTGCTTCCATGTTCGTGGGATTGCGGTTGTGCATGGACAGCCAAGTTCAGAGGTCCATGATTTTGAGGTGGAATTGATTCCAGAGGACCATAGCACGTACAGATCGACGATCTCTCCCTTCTCGTTCTCCATTTTGGCGGGTTGTGTGTAGAGGTTTTGACGGGGCGACGGTGAGGTTGGAGGTGGATGGATTTTTGGTGGCCCATAAAATTGAAGACCCGAGTGGTTTGTGTGGGTCATGTGACTGTTTGTCGAGGGCTGGCGTGGCCGGGTCGGGTAGTGCGTGGGGATTGGATATTAAGTAGTAACAAAGCCGTGGCAATATGGAACCATCGGATAAGTTCATGGTCGGATTGCCTCTGTAGAAATAGTAAATATGATTATTTATATACTGTAGATGATCCTTCGCTATTGATATTACTCTCGAGCAGTCAAAGATTGCTTCTTTCTTCTTGCATAATATCCTTCTTCCATGCTACTCGCACCTCTCTCGCGCCCTCTTTTTTGAATTTCAAGACTACAACCCGATCTGGCTCGCCCTGTCGCCCAGATCCTTTCAATTCAGGCCCAGAATCATCAAGTGCCAATACAGACCGGCCATCCTCAGTCATTCTAAGTAATTTAGGGGCGATGACTTTATGTGTCCAGGGTGGGGAGCCTGAATGTACAAAATCGAACAGCGCAGCCCGTCGTTTATCCAGCACTTCTAAAGGTGCATCAGATCTAGGCTCCCGGTCCAAAAATCCAGAGACAATGTGCAAAAGGAGGAATTGGGGCGGGAAAAGAGTGATCTCGCCGCTTTGTGCTCGACGAAGCCACTCAAAAGCCGGAAGAAACTGGGCCTCAGTAACCTCGACACCACCATCGCTAGTTGGGACTTGAATTTCTTCACGTTCGCCCTCTGCGGGGAGCTCCTCAAGAAGTTCTTTATCCAATTCAACAGGTAGCGGCATGAAGTAGATATACATCTGGGTCGTATATCGCTTAGGGACATTGGTGGGTGTCACCCAGCGAGTGAATGGGATCAATTTATCTTGGGCGTGTTAGCTTGAGTAATTCCTGGAGAACTCAGTGATATAGACAGTAAATCTAACCAGTATCAGGCACTGCTGCTGAATGTTGCTGTTTCAGCCATTCGTCAAAAGTAACTTTGTTTTGGTGGATTAGAGCTCGGCCTTGTTCCCTGGTGGCCTCATCAAAAACAAGCATCTTCCCTGTGTTTTGATCTTTGGCGAGAAGAATTCCACTTTCTTCGAATAGCTCTCTAATTGCTGCATTTCGGTAGTGCGGTCCATCATCGTGTCGTGCATGATCTTTCGGGGGCGGACATGAACCATCCTGGTCCGATAGGTTTCCACCTGGGAAGACATGGGCAGAAGCAAAAGAGCTGGATGTGTGCACGCGATGAAGAAGGAGGATCTCATTCGCAGGGGAAACAAGAATTACGCTGCGCATCCATAAGCTTCCAAGAATTCAAATGTTTCGTTGGCATGCTGTACTGCGTTTCCCGCCGGGAAGCATCTTGCAAGACGGACAACATGACATCTTCAAGTTCAACTAGGTGATTCTTTGATAGGACTACTCACCTCGAGCTCGGCCGGGGAACGGCAACCTGCTTTTTCCGACTGCCATCTTTCTGGTTGCATGACATTCTCTGGCGCTCCGATGCGGTTGCTGGACTCCAAGTAGCCGGATAGCTCCCTGCGGAGAAAGACCGTTTATTCAAGGGCAGACGCAATGAGCTTTGAATGGGCGATGCTCGATACTGTAGATATAGCAATGTTCGAGGATGGAAGGAATATCTTATAACTGACTGGTAGAGTGAAGGGCAATTGCCAAAGCTCTCCAGGATTGTCTTTGACATATCGTGGCCGAGCGAATGGTCGCCGAGAGAGAGAATGCAAATGACCCGAGTGCCTAGGCTCATTCCTGTACCCCGCGCCGTGCCTATCCGCTTTAAGGCTAGCCGACACATGTGCAGGCGCCATGCGCTGCGAGGTTACATAGTGTTTAGTTTAAGCAATATCTACTATATATTTACAATTTACGAAAGGAAAATTTGATAGCAACATATGTATCGTAATTATAAACCAAAAATAAGACTCCTCAGATAATAACTCCTGATCTTTATCATACCCCTTTTTTATTTCCAATTCCACGTGGCATCATGCAGATGTCCCGGTCATATTCACATTCACAGCGGGAAACATCTATTTCAACGCTTTAAAGAAGCCTGGATCTTACGAGTAAAGCTTCTTGTCGTAGCTGTGTAGACCGTGGACATTACCCTCGGCCATAGCACTGGCGCTTCTCATCTCGAAACGCACATCACCAGCGTTGACGCCCTCGTGGAGAGCCTGTAGGCTCTGGACACCAATGTCCTGCAGAGAGTGCTGGACACCAGCGAAGAGGTATGGGATGAACTTGGTGACGGAGCCACGGTCCAGAACGGAACCAGCGACACCCTGAGCGACCAGGACGCGGTCCTTCTCAGAGAAGTAGCGGGCAGTACCAGCGTTGCTGGCACGGCTGTCCTTGTTGGTACCAGCCGCCTTCTTGTCCTCCATGGCGGCGATACTACCCATACCACGGTAGGCCTTGACGAGCTGACCCTCATTGCTAACGAAGTACTCGCCGGGGGATTCGGTGGTACCAGCAAGGAGACCACCCATCATGACAGTGCTGGCACCCATAGCCAGACCCTTAACAATGTGACCAACGTTCTGAACACCACCGTCGGCGATACAGGGAACACCAAAGCGAGCGGCGAAGGAAGAAACGCTGCGCACAGCAGCAGCCTGAGGACGGCCAACAGCCATGACTTCCTGGGTGATACAAGCGCTACCGCTGCCCATGCCAATTCTCAGGCCATCGGCACCGGCGGAGATAAGAGAAGCAGCCTGCTCGCGGGTAACAACGTTACCGGCGATAACGTCAATCTCGGGGAAGTTTTCCTTAATGTGCTTGACCATGTGGATCATGAACATGCTGTTACCCTGGCTACTGTCAAGGATAACAATATCAAGACCAGCCTCTACGAGAAGCTTGAGACGAGTCTTGTCTTCCTCACGGGTACCGATGGCGGCAGCACAGATAAGTTGCTTGGAATCGGGGAGCTTAGAGGCCAGAGGGTAGTGAAGGTTCTTCATCAAGTCAGAGCGAGACAGCAGAGAGACAAGGTTTCCACTGTCATCAATGATGGGCAGCTTGCCCTTCTTGGACTGGCGGAGGACGCTGTTGGCTTCGGCTAGAGTAGTACCAGCAGGAGCGGTGACCAGATCAGTGGCCATAATGGTAGTCACAGGGTCGTTGAGATCACTGTGGAACTGAATGTCACGAGAAGTGACCATGCCAACAAGCTTGGAGCGAAGAGTACCGTTTTCTGTCAAGCAATCGATGTTAGCAATCATGCCAAATGAATTGCGATGACTCATAGTATGATAAAGGAGGAACATGTTCAGTTAAAAATGTTTCTCTACAGTGCTGCTCTCGCGGCTCCCAGTGGAACGAAAGTTATATAGAAAAAAAGTATTCATCATGCAAATGCGGGGACACCCATTAAGGGGGCGGGGGCAATTAAGAAGCAACAGATAGGACTTACCAGTGACAGGGAAACCACCGAAACCCCACTTGGCCTTGAGATCCTTGGCCTCGCCAACGGTGGCCTTGGGGGAGAGAACGACGGGATCCAGGATGAAGCCGTTCTCGTATCTCTTAACTTTGCGGACCATCTCGGCCTGGTCTTCAGGGGCGCAGTTGTTGTGGATGACACCGAGGCCACCGAGCAGGGCCATGTGGATAGCCATGTTGTGCTCAGTGACAGTGTCCATGGGAGAGGACACAAGAGGAGCCTTCAGCGTAATACGCTTAGTGACAGGAGTGTCAAGGTTGACATCAGAAGCGGGGAAGCCTATAGCCTCGAGGCGTTAGAAAATTTCTGATCAAATACCCCCGCCATACATATCGATCTGGACTCACCGATGTAACCGGGCAGGACAAGAAAATCATTGTAGGTCAGAGCTCCATGCTTGTCGGAGTCCAACAGAGTGTCGACATCCAGACCATCTTTGGTGGAATAGGTCTTGACAACCTCGAGGGCCTTGGAGTAGTCCTCGATTTCTGCCTTCATGGCAGCGCCGGGCGCAGCCTCCTTGTTGGTGATAGGCATTTTTAATTTAAATAGAAAAGAAAGTGACTCTGAGATCAGAGAATATCGAATATAAGATAATAACAATCAACAGGAACGAAACTTCTGTTGATGGAGAGAGGCCAGCTAAGGTTTCCCAAAGAAAAGAAAGAAAAAGAAAAAAATTGCAGCGGAAGAGCAGTCCTTTTCTGCTTCCGGACCTTGCCTATCAGGGACTAGCGCAACAGCTTTTTTTTTCACAGTCACATGATATGATTGGCTACTAAACGAATTCCGGCGGGCGGTGAGGCATTTTCATTGCTTATCAATGATTATCGCGTATCGTGTGAGGCTTACTTAGTGCAAGGTCTTTTTTTGTCAGCTCATCTATGGAGTGACTGCTTGAATCGATAAATTTCTATAGTCTATTCAAATTTTGAGAAGAGAATCATGCTTTGTGACACGCCATATTCACAAGCCCTGCATGCATATGTATCAAGTATTTCATGGCCAGTAGGATTGCGTCCAATTATTCACGGATTTATTTGCATATGATTTAAGACCAGTTGACGTCAGTCAAAAAAAAATTCCTAGGAAGCTCTCAAGACTCATGTGCTCTAACAGGAGGTAGATTGTAACATAACTGCAGGCTCTGCAGCGGTTGCAGTAGCTTCAAATGTTGTAGCTGGTGCGCCAGCTGTCTTAGACTCGGAGCTTGGCTGTATCTAACCTTCGAAGTTTAGTGACATTTCCGGTTGTGGTATACCTACTAGTAGTATCCCGGACTATAAAGAAAGTTGATTCCCAGGTAAATGAATTGCTCTTAAAATCTTGTATCTCAGTGCTTTCCGAGGTCCCATCCTCCGAATATTATATAAGTCAATGTTTCAATGTTTACGGAGTAGTATTTGTAGACACACCCCCGAGCTGGAAATCTATCTCCAACTAGGCCAAAAGATCACTATAACCACGCAATATGCGTGGTTATGCTCGGGCGCCCTTATATAGTACGCTTTTAATAGGATTTGTGCCGTAACAGTATCATATCATCGAATCGAGAAGCCTATGCAAGTACTTCAAAATACATCGAGCCATAGTAAAAGTTTGGGATTATCTGAGGTTGGGTAGTAGAAGTTCATTCACTCCGAGTCTTTGATCGCTCTCATAGTAGGACAGCCTTAGCTGGGAAAAAGTGTAAATAATTCCAGTATGACATACTACTAGTATCATCAGCTAATACAAAAGCCATGGCTTGGCCCCGTTAATGGCTTTATCCCAACCATCTTCATTTTGCCAAACCGCGACGCTTTCCACCTCGTCTTTGCCTAATTTCAAATCATTATAGAGATGCTTCTTAGAAGTCAGTTTCTCGTTATTCGACATATAAATTAGACAGAGGGGTTCGACTTACAGGGAACAATCCTTCGCCAGGTCGTGGACCACAGGCTTTCCCATCAGGCGATTCCCAGCGAATATCATGTTGGACCTGCTCATACTTGATACGTAATATATACACCATCAGATCATCTTTGAAGAAAAGCTTGAGAGTATTCGGCAGTTGAACAGACATCGACAGGTGAATGAATCCTGAGCCTTGGTCTAGCTCGCTGACGGGTAATCTTTCGGGAAGCGGCTGGGGAACAGGTGTTGTGGAGGGGACAATCTTGTAGACGTAATTGGGTAAATTTTCAAAGACTGCCATTCTGTATGTGGTAAAGCTCATTAGTGTTGTAAAATCAAGGTAGGCGGCGTTGAATTTTTTCTTCCGCGATCATGCATAGGTGCTGTCATGGAAGAGGGGAATGGTGGTGGATCCATGTCATAATCGTCACCGACGCTATCCTCGACTGAGCGGGGCCAGCCGCTAGCCAGTCCTATCGAGCCATCCTTAGCAAAGGCTTGTCTTGAGGAAAGTATACTATTCTACGTATTTAGCCCTGGAGAATAATGTGGTATGCACGGAATGATATACGTCATAGTTTGAATAAAGTGATTTCATCATGTAATATCACAAGGATTATGAAAAAGAATTTACACAGTGACCCTGTATGTACCACATGCAGGTGGCAGTAAACGAGACTTCATATAGAGAGATGCACAATTCTTTTCAAGTACTCTGGATCATTGAGCCGCCACATTCTGATAGAGATAGCTGATTACATCCCCATTAACCGGCTTTATAGCATAATCATATATTGCGCGAATCCTTTTGTATATCTGTTATGCAATATAACTCGAACGTTGAAAATTTGACACCATCACCTAAGGATTGATTTTCTTCTACTTGAAAGGCAGCTGGTAGATAACTGAATGAGTAATGGGACTCTTAAGAGCTCCAGAGACGAAAGAAAAAAAAAAAAAAAAAAAAAAAGAGTCAGAGACTCAGCTTGATATTATTTGTTTTTTCTACTATGTAGGTTGTGATTTCGCAATGATGCGCTCGTTCATGCCTTCAAACCTATGATCTCATACTCTGTGCCGTTTTGAATCGGATCTCTAGATCTGGGGGAGCCAGAGTAAAATATTCTCTCATATGCTTCTCAAAGGCGCCCTCAGGCTGGCCTGAATCGAATAGAGTGTCAATGTCATACCGGACCGCCAATTGACTGATGAAATGCCTCATTACAACCATCGCCAGTCGCTTCCCAACACAGGAGAAGCGCCCAACAGAGAAAGGTGCGTAGACTGATGCATCGAGCACAAGCTCCGATTGAGTTGTCCACCGCTCTGGTATAAACTCATTAGGATGGAGAAATGCTCGTGGATCCCGACAGAGCGTGTAACAAGGCGCTTTTATGATAGTGTTCCCTGGAATCCACACACAATCACCGTCAATGTCAAGTTGAAGGCCTTCCGGTGGCGTCTCTCGTTGAAGCCCATCCACAACTGCTGGCCAGAGGCGGAGGGTCTCGTCAATACAACCTTGCAAATATGGAAGTTTAGAAACTCTTCGGGCTTATATTCTATATCGGGTTTCTTTCCCAGACAAGAACTTAATTCGCCTCGAAGCTTCTTGTAAACATCTGGGTGAGTAGATAGATGATACAAAAGACAAATCAGAGTTCCTGCAACAGTATCACTTCCAGCAACAACAATGAGTGAGGCGTCTCCATAAAGGTTCTCAGTATCCTGCCATGAAGGTTTTGGATTTCGTTGATAGTCATCAAGGATCCAGGAAAAGACATCTCTTACAGCTGGTGGAGCTGTAATTCGATTTTGAACGTGAGAGCCCACCCATTCTCGGAAAGATTTATAGTCGTTACTGAGAACTGGAGTTGCCTTCACGACAGGGAATAACCAAATAACACGACTAAATATGGCAATAAGCTCCAGTGTCTTGTGGGTTAGACTGAAAAAGTAATGGAAAGTGCCGCTTTGTAGCATGTCAAAACTGCTCCCAAAGGCGAGGTCTCCCATAATGTCAAAGCTATACAGATGAATCCACTTGGTCATATTTACTGCCTGTTTATTTTTAGCACTCTCCTCTATCACAGAAAGGAGCTTCTCGGTGTGTGTCTTCACTCGGCTGAAATAATCCGTCAAGGCTAACCGAAACGGTTGATATTAGCAGAAGACTTTCTTGCATTATTATATCCTGGTCAATTGCCGAGTATTTGACTTACCCTGGGAACTAAAGGCCTTGTCCCAAACTCTGCGTCTTTGTCCATGTCTTCTAACATCACGCTCCATTTGCAACGAGATCATTGGAGACGTCACGTTATACCATCTTTGCACCAAACAAGAGTCAGTCAGCCATCAAATGAGACATGTATTGTTTTGAAAAATTTCAACGAGATTATTAGTATACTAACGGTCCTCTTTGACAGGATGATGAGTGTATAGAGCGGAAGGCATCTGGGCTCGCAATAGAAAGTTCCCTGGGGCCAACTCTGACAACATCTCCATACTTTGCATGAAGTGCCTGTGTAGTTTTAAACCCTTGAGATCCAGGTATGTTTGCAATCGTCATATAGAATGTCGAAAGGCGGGCTATAATAGGACCTGGAAATTTGCTTAGTCTGTGGAACCAGCCCCGGTAAACCAGCATACTGGACCAAAGACCACAAATAACGATTGACACCAGTAAATATGAATAGCCAATTCTCTCCCAGAATGTTCTCTCACAGAGAAAAATTTCGAAGACTTGAAAACTAGTCTCCAGAAATACTGGCGCTCCACAGAAAGCAACCAAGATTTCAAAAGAAGACGAGTCCCACTCCCCATGTCGAAAAAGTGTTTGGTGCAAAGCTATGCCAATAGCGTAGGCTGCCACAAATGTACAGCTGCTGCTGGGGTCGGGAATCATTCTAATATGTACTATACCGTGACCTGCAAGTTCTGGGAGGAGCTTTGGAGGCTGTCGTGTTATCAGAACGGGAAGAAAAAAAAGAGGGAAGAAAAGAAAAGATCAAAGATCAACCTTGGAAAGATAAAAGATTAAAGAGCGTCACTTCCAAACTTGGAAGATATTGTGGCACTTATTGGATTTATGTGGCCATGGGTTATGTATGCAGGTGCTGGGATTGGTGTTACTCTTGTAAAGAATTTTGTCCTTCATATTGAGAAAACCCTCACTTGAGAGAAAGACCGCATTAGATTACCGCCGGCGTCTACATGTAAGCCAACAGTGAAGCTACTTTGCATAGGTGGTTGGCCTCTCACACATGCATGGGCACACACAAGACTTCGGGTGACATGTCACATACTATGGACGCCTTAGATAGCAAGCAAGCTTGGAAAGCGGGGTTGTTGTACATGCATTAACACCTCGTGCAGGCACCCTAGTTCCCATGCTGCCATTTCGACATACTAGTACCTATAGATGTTGTGTCATTGGAATGTTGCCACGTCATCTAGACCCGCAAGGCTGCGACATATCATATGAAAATCCATTAGACAGAGAACATGAAGGCTCTTATCCAATATATTTTGCTAACAGATTCATCTTAGACAAACAATCTACCACTGTGTGTTTTACCCCCTAAATTATTCAGTAAATTTCGACGTGATTATGAATTGGGTTCACTTCAAGTTGAAGGTTCAGATTTTGGATTTTTCTTCTGTCTACCTAGGCAATTTGGTAATATGGATTTGAGTTCTTAGACACAACCTATACATAGTATAAATCGCGAGAAATACTAAAGAAGAAACATCTCTTCTTGAAATTTCTCATGACCTTCTACATAAATTAAACATACAAAAATAGCTGCATCCCCTGAGGTGACGAATCAGTCTTCTCATAATCAAGACGATGTTGCAATCAAGGGACGCCTGAAGGGAACGTGCTCTGGTATCATCACCATACCTACTCTCAGAGAAGAATCATGGTAGTTACGTGGACATAAGCCACTTGTGCAATGAAAAAATTAGCTTTCAGATATGTGTCTTTTATTGGACTACGCAAGGGGCCATGGAGTGCGGCTGTTCTTACAATATCCTAAATTGTCGATAATTCAAGTTGATATGACGCTACATAGTGAGGGACGATTCGTAGTACAGTTTAACTCACTCGCCAGCTTCACCATTTATTCAAAGGCGCCCACGCAGAACTGTCAAAACTCCCGGTTGATTGACATCCAAACTCATATTCCGCAAATTGAAGATGGTAGAAGACGAGCACATCCCCCTTTGTGATCCTACGAGGCCAGCGATACTAGACGGACCCAAGCCAGCAGATGCATACAAGCTTCAACTTGAATTTTTGACTGGCCTACCGCCCCTAACATCGCTAGATATAGCTTGGAAGAAGCTAGACTGTTCATTTCGAGTAATTTATATGTGTTTGATAATCTAAACCTGATCATGTTCAATAACACAAAGACAGATTACCGTCCCGATACTTCCGGAGGGCTTTCTGCCAACAGAAGGTTTACCTTTCACAAACTACACTTCAAAGCATGTAGCTTGGAAGCGACAAGCTTTGCCATGGCTCTCGAACGAAACAGCCCAGAAACTAGCGCGCGAGGATCTTGCAGCGATGCAACTAGGTTTCCCAGCGATTGATGACGAGGCCTGTGCGCTGGGGCTCGCTGCATGTCTAACAATTGTCTGTTACTTGGACAGCTTTATAGAAGAAATGGAGCCAGAGATGGCAGTTCAGTGCGTGAAGCACTGCTTGGACATTCTAGAAGGTGGCAACCTAGATGATCAAATTGGTATATATCCTCCTACTCACCCACATTGTCAATTCCCAAGTCTAATTAATATGTCGACTTGAAGCAAGAAGCCCTATTAGTCTACTGGAAAAGGCTCAAACGATCTGTTCGGCCTTTTACAAACAAATAATGGGTCTTTTTCACCCGAAGACAGCAGCTGCTGTTATATGGGATATGAAAGATATGATCGCGGGACAAATCGTCGAGCTGGACTTCAAGCAAGGCAAAATACCCATTGAAACCTACGACGAATATCTTGTTATTCGAAATAGAACATTCGGTCTTCTACCCCTACTCACCATTGCAGAGCATTACTACCTAGCAAATGGGGGTTCAATATCTACACCAACAGACATCGCCCTCTTGAAGACCCAGATCAGTATTATGGGAGTGGGTCAAAATGATGTTGGTGGCTTGGAAAAGGATATTCAACTTTCAAACGCGTCAAATTCCATTATGGTACTTGCCCGGTTGATGGGAGACAGAAAGATAGAGAGTAAAAGTGATGTGTTGGCGTGCAAAGATGTACTTGCTCGCTTTGAGTTGCTAAATGAGTCTTTTATTAACGAGGCCATCAAGACATGGGGCAAAATTCAAAGGCATTCCACAATCATTGCGGAGCGGAAGCTGAGCGACACTCTTATCACGTTGTGCATTACTCATCTTAACTGGGTCTTGTCTACCTCGAGATACAATATTGATTCTGTACTTGCGGGAGATTGTATTGGGAGCTAAACCGATGTTTTGTCAAAAATCAAAGTTTCCTTGATCTTCGTAGATCTTCGTGTCCACTGGTACCAACATGAAAATCTATGATATTACCCAATGAGGATAATTTAATGAAGAGGCAGGACAGATATCCGGATGAGAGCGAGGGGAAAAGTTCTGTTTAACTATCTAAGAGAGAGAGAGAGAAAGAGAGAGAAAGCACGCGTACTAGGAGGATGAGGCGTGATAACCTAGAATTATGCGGCAGACATACTATTCCATCATCGTTGAACACCTGTTGAACATTGCTACTACTAATGTATGTACGTAAGTGGGAAGATCAGTCATAGTCGCTCGTCTGACTTGGTAGCCGCCGGACGTTAATACACCGTGTGCGTATTGATCGAGAAACAATGGGAGGCACATCACATGTACTAGATTGCGGAAATATGATATTTCATACCTCCTTACTAGTACGGTCTCTATTCTTCGATGTATATCACATATGCGTTGTTTTCCACGCTAAAGTCATCGTGAACTCCAAACTTGCTCAGCATCAAAGTCGAACCATCACCTTCATAGCGCTGCACCATAGCAAGAGGAGTGTCAGACTCATCACACAGGGTCAATTCGACCTCCGTACCGTTTTCAATGTCACCCTTCATCTGTCGTGCACCGGCCTGTCTAAACATGAACCTTATGAAATCGCCATGCTAAAGCGTGGGTGTCGCAGAGTGGAGCCTCATAATGGCCTACGTACTCGAAACACCCAATCCAGGCGATTGAACGCCTTCGGACTTGGCTCACTGGGCTTCATTTATTCCTACTAGTAGGCGGGAGGGGGGAGGGGATTTGCTTTCTTGTGGGCACTTTTACGATCTCATCTCCCCACTCAGCGCTACCTAGTACTACTCACCAGGTGAGCCTGAGCCAGAGCAGCAGCCGGAAAGCCCCACCGGACAGACAATAAGTATTCGGTCTGTATATATAGTTTGTATTGTAATATTAGTATGTGTGCAATGAGAATTGTGCTAGACCAAATCCATCTGTGAATATTATCTTTCTTGGAGCTTGTTATCTCCCGATGTTATCAATAGTAGATAGCGAGGCAGCCGTCTGACAACTTCCCCACAGCTCTCTCTCTCTCTCTCTCCCTCCCGAGCAGCTTTGTTCTTCTGGTTTAATGCACACCTTCTGATCTAGCATCCCTAGCATTTGTTGCGTAAGGCACTCTAACAGAGCTCATAGCAACATCAATTGTAAAGTCTATTCAATTTCAAGGGCCGGGGACCGATCAAATTTGAGTTGTACTACTTCTGACGACAGTAATATGGTGCGCTGTTGCTTCAACCTGTCGATTTCTTTCAATTTTGTGGGCACCCACGATCGAAGGAGTGAAGAATCGCTCATGCAACCGTGACTGCATGCATACTCCAACATGATCATGATCGATCGCATACCTCATGCTAGTGAGTGCGGAGTGCCCAGTGCAGTTGGGTAGATAGGCATAGGTAGCTTATATCTGCTAGTAGGATCTATAGATATGTACTAGGTACAAGTATGTATATATTGTATTCAAGTTGATACCTATCTACATACTTACTATACTAGTATTCAGGTGATTATGTAGTCTTGAGTAGTACCTATTAAGTAGTAGTATGCACCACTACCGATTTCTTCTAACATTTGTGACACTTACTACATCTCAGGTCACTGGGGAGTTTGTATTCATGTAAATTTCAAGAGTACTACGTAAGCTGGAAGCAATTGGGTAATTAAGAAAAGTTTTAGTTTGCAACAACTTGATGGTAATTGAAACTGTTGAGAGCTGCAGTGATGACGGTCGCACGGGACTACGGCCCACAGTTAGCGCTGGCCGATCGAGCCACTGCCGCCAAGACCCATTGCGTATGGACCCTGGCTCGATTTTCGGGATGGGAGGATAAATCTACAATATAAATACCAATTTGCTAAATACAGGTAGTATGCTGAAATAAAGCATATCCCTAAGGACATACCCATCTCACACACAATGCAAGCCCTTACAGAGAAGCTGCGCTGACCGCACGTGATGTGGCTGCACCGAATTGGGCCAAGTTGAGGATCGGCGATGTTCAGCTGATCGCGCTAGCCCGCATCGGGAGATTTGTTTTGGATTCCCGGTTGTTCCTGCTCGGTTCGCTTCTTCCCCACCGTCAACAAGAATTCCATCATCGGGAAGCAGTCCTTACAGCCGGAACTTTTCGACAAGCCCTCAAGGCTCTTCATTATCAAAGTCTCCAGCCGGTTGGTTCTCTTCGCATTATCGACGTTTGTGCGCATCCTCATCCGTCACCATTTAATCTCACATTCCGACGATCCCGATAAAAACAAACCAGGAATTGCGACAAGCTCGGATTCGCCTACCACACCCCCGCTTCTATTATTGAAGCAGGGATGCGGTCTATCGAGCACAAGAATCTTGCATCGGTGCTCGCGTTCCTGTCGCAACGGTAATAGTGATGTCCACTCAATTTCCATCACTCAAACGGGCTCAGACGGATCTTCCCACGCAGCAATCAAGTCCACTGCGACACGGGTCGACCGCGTCAACCAACTCTTCCCAATACTCGGTTGCATCAAGTTCTTTTGCCCCAAGTCGAACAAGCACGGTCTCATCCAATGCATCCGTGAACAGCAACTTAGGCCATCATCGCGGGAAAAGTGAGGCAAGTGTTATCACAATGGATTCAGCGAATCAAGGGACACTGGCAAATGCTGCAACAACATACGAGAGCATTCGTCGGTCTCTGCGACCACTGCAGCAAGCACCTAACATTTCAGCTTCCTCCCCGAAAACTAGCGTCAATCGGCACTCTCGCAGCCATACCATCGACCAACAACAGTGCTACAATGATGTTCGACCACATACTCCTGACTCACACCACGTTCAATTGAAGGAGAACGAATCACCTCGATATAGACCATCTGCGATTGAGCCCCAAACGCCCCCGTTAGGCGCCTCTCCTCGCCACTGGTCTCCCACCCCAACCCCAGGATCATCACGCCCCTCGTCGCCTCAAAAGACGGTATCCGGAAGTCCTCGTCCACCTCAGCTCACGACCGCTCTTTCCGCGCCAGATCTCGAGACGTTCCAAAAGTCATCCACAGGCCACCTCCGAACATTATCCAAATTCGCCCAATCTGGAGAAGGCGAGGAATTCCAACTCGCGACAGGTATAGGATCTGTAGTTGGATTGTCGGGGCGACGTCGCTTGAAACGCGCCGACTCGGTAGCTGGAAGGAATGGCGCAATATCACCAGAAAAACCAAAAGCATCTTCATGGACAGCAGGCAACTGGATGGACCAACAACGACAGTTTTTACAAGCATATGAATATCTGTGCCATATTGGTGAAGCCAAGGAATGGATCGAAGAAGTTATTCAAAAGCAAATCCCGCCAATTGTCCAATTGGAGGAAGGCTTGAGAGATGGTGTGACCCTCGCCGAGGTCGTACAAGCAATGTATCCCGACCGGACTCTTCGTATATTTCGAAACGCAAAGCTGCAGTATCGCCATTCGGACAACATTGCACTATTTTTCCGATTCCTTGATGATGTTGAGTTACCAGAGCTGTTCAGATTTGAGCTCATTGACCTCTACGAGAAGAAGAATATCCCGAAAGTTATCCACTGTATCCATGCCCTATCCTGGTTACTTTTCAAGAATGGCATGTTGGACTTTCGAATGGGAAATCTGGTTGGTCAGCTTGAGTTCGAGCACCACGAGCTTGAGAAAACCCAAAAAGGCCTCGACAAATCGGGTGTTAGCATGCCCAGCTTTGCAGGCATGGCCGCAAACTTTGGTGCAGAACCAGAACCCGAGCCAGAGCCAGTTGAATCGGAGGAAGAACGAATTGACCGTGAACTCCACGAAAACGAAGTTTCGATTGTTGATTTTCAGGCTCAAATTCGAGGAGCCATGATGCGTTTGAAGCTTGGCAATATGATGAATGACCTTTGGGACTTTGAGCCGATGCTTATTGAGTTGCAATCGCTTATGCGAGGTGATTGGGCACGTCAAATAAGCCAATATCGACTCGAAATGCGTCAATTCGCTGTTCAACTCCAAGCATTTAGCCGCGGATTTATCGTACGCCAGCGCCAACAGGGCGAAATGCAGTGGCGCAAATCTCAAGAGAGCGATATCCTTGAGCTTCAGAGCCTCATCCGGGCCTCTAAAGTTCGCGCAGAGAGCAACATTTTACAGACGCGCATGCGAAAAGAGGAGTCTGGCATAAAGAGCTTCCAAGCTGCGATCCGCGGTGCACTACAACGGAAGATTGTCACAGATCAATACGATGAGACACGATATGCCGAGAGTGATGTCACGACCCTCCAAGCAGCAATCAGGGGTACCTTGCAACGAAAACAAATGAGTGCCCAGTCCCAGCAAGCAGAGCAGGCTAGTAACCCTGTAAGGTCACTGCAGGCGGTGATTCGTGGGAATCTTGCTCGAAAGGACGTGGCACAAATAAAACATTCCCTTCTGCAAGAGACTTCCACGATTAGTCTCATGCAAGCGGGAGCCAGGGCGCTGGCATCTAGAAAACGGCATTTGCAATTAATGAATGCTCTTGCAAAAACGGAGGGTGTTTGTGCTGATTTACAAGCTTTGGTCCGAGGTGGGGCGGCTCGGCGACAGAATAAAGCCCTTAGTGGTGAACTGGCACAGCATACATCATCAGTAACTGCACTACAAGGTATTCTCAGGGGCCAGGCCAAGCGAGCCTTCTTGAAAGTCCAGCATGCAGAATTGATGAAAGAAGAGAGCTCTGTCCTGGATTTGCAGTCCATGATTAGAGGCCTCATCCAACGCAAATACCGAGAGGATGAGCGAAAGGTCCTCGAAGAGCAAGCGCATCTTATCGTCGATCTCCAAGCCCTTTCTCGTGCGGCAATGGAACGGATTAGAGTTGGCGACATCCTCACCAGACTAGAAGAAAACGAGGAAGAGACAGTCGAACTTCAAGCCTTGACTCGAGCCATGCTTCTTAGGCTTAAGGTCGGGGACATGCTTGCCGACTTAGAGGACGAGGAGGAAGTCATAACAGATTTTCAAGCTTGCATTCGAGGAATTTTAGTTCGACAACGCTTTGAGGAAAGGCGTCGCCATTACAATGAGAACATGGAAAAGGTCATCAAGGCACAAAGTGTCATTCGGGGTCGTATTCAAGGTCAAGCTTATAAGAGTTTGACGAATGGAAAAAACCCTCCTGTTGGAACTGTCAAAGGATTTGTGCATCTTTTGAATGACAGCGACTTTGATTTTGATGAGGAGATCGAGTTCGAAAGACTCCGCAAAGTTGTGGTCCAGCAAGTCCGACAAAATGAACTTGCCGAGCAGTACATCAGCCAATTGGACATCAAGATTGCTCTTTTAGTCAAGAACAAAATCACACTGGATGAAGTGGTTAAGCATCAGAAACATTTTGGTGGGCATATCGGCAATTTGCTTTCTAATACAGAGATATCGTCCAAGGATCCGTATGATCTCAAGGCACTAAACAAAACATCCAGAAGAAAGCTAGATCAGTACCAGGTCTTTTTCTTCCTTCTTCAGACACAGTCCCAATATCTGGCAAGACTATTCAAGCGACTTCGAGAACTCAACACGTCGGACAAGGAGTATGATAGAATCAGGCATCTGATGATGGGTCTCTTTGGATACTCACAAAAGAGACGAGAAGAATATTATCTGGTCAAGCT
Source organism: Talaromyces sp. PF30-5 (assembly GCA_023626375.1). Classification (NCBI taxonomy): domain Eukaryota; kingdom Fungi; phylum Ascomycota; class Eurotiomycetes; order Eurotiales; family Trichocomaceae; genus Talaromyces; species Talaromyces sp. PF30-5. Next base: position 908,847 of record JAMAGU010000014.1, on the reverse strand, counting down.
TCTAGCCCGCTCTGTTAAAGAAGATATCGATGGCTTCTCTTCCCTTCCTGAGTTCCTTCGCTGTCATTCATTCTGGAACAAACTCTTTGGTTCCTACGCAAAATCTCCGCGGGACCGAAAATTTATGCGAGACGTGTTGGGGACTGTAGTCAAGGAGTCTGTTATTGACAACCCCCAACTTGACCTTGAAAGTGACCCAATTCAGATCTACCGTTCTTCCATAAATAATGAAGAGCTTCGTACTGGCCAGCGCAGTCGGCGCCAGCCCGACCTTCCCCGAGAAGAAGCAATCAGGGATCCCGAAACCCGTGGAAACTTCATTCAAAATCTGCAAGATCTACGTGACATCGCTGATCAGTTTTTTGCTGCCTTTGAAGACTTCCTGTATCGAATGCCTTTTGGTATCCGGTACTTGGCCAAGCAAATGTATGAAAATTTGATTGAGCGCTTCCCCAACGAGGACACTGGGTTTGTCCTTCAAACAGTCGGACATTGGGTCTGGAAGAGCTATTTCCAGCCAGCCATCTTGGAACCAGAGAAGTACGGTGTGGTGGACCGTGGATTGACGCAAGAGCAAAAGAGAAATCTGGGAGAGATATCCAAGGTTGTCGCTCAAATAGCTTCCGGCAGATTGTTTGGGGCTGAGAATGTTTACCTTCAACCTTTGAATACCTACATCGGCGAATCAATACAACGGCTTGGTGCCATCTGGGGACAGTTTATTTTTAAACCCCCCCCCCCCCCCCGGTCTTTTTTTTAGCCAAACTGACACTACGCAGTGATTTCTGTACAAGACGCGGAGGCCTACTTCGATATCGACGAATTCAATGACCTTTATGCCAAGGCCAAGCCCACTTTGTATATCAAAATGTCTGATATTTTCTCGATTCACCAGCTTGTGGCCTCACAGATCGACTTTATGTGCTCACATCCTGACGATTTCCTTAAACAACTTATTCGAGACCTTGGTAACGTGAAGAGCAACGAGAATGAATTGATGAGCGTCAGCTCCACTGAGATCAACCTCACGCTTAATCCTAAGCTGGCTCAAGTCGAGGGTAAGCTTTGATCTTCTCATGAATCACTCAGAATACTCAGCTAACAAATAAATTCTAGACCCTGAAGCGGCGGTTAAAGCGCTGTTCATGGAGACTAAACGGTGCATTCTTTACATCATTCGGGTTCAAAGTGGTGCCAATCTAATGGATATTATGCTTAAGTCGCCCAGTGTTGAAGATGAAGAACGATGGCACACCTTGGTGCGAGATGAACTGAGCACAAATAATCCACGACGCGGTGCCTACTCTGAAGCTAGTACCTTGATTGATATCGGTTCGATGAGCTATTCAGAGCTCAAGGGCACTGCCCTGGAAAATATCTTGCGCCTGGAACAGGCTGGTAAGATTAGTCGACACAATCAGTACCAAGACCTTTTGAATGCCATTGCCATCGATATCCGGACCAAACATCGACGACGGATTCAACGTGAACGCGAATTAGAAGGTGCACGGTTAACTTCCGCTCGGCTTAGCGACCAGGCTGGTTATTTGGATGGCCAACTTAAGACCTACAATGACTATATTGAGCAAGCCATGGTCACCCTCCAGAACAAGAAGGGAAAGAAGCGATTCCTCATGCCGTTCACAAAGCAGTGGGATCACCAACGAGAGCTCCAGAAGACAGGCAAAGTGTTCAAATTTGGCTCTTACAAGTACTCGGCTCGCAACTTAGCAGATCGTGGAGTACTGGTTTCCTGGAAGGGCTACTCTGACCGGCAATTCGACCGAGTCGATTTGACTATCTCCAGTAACGAAGTTGGAGTGTTCACTATCGATGGCAGCAGTGGTAACATGATGGTTCCTGGAGCAAATGCTCAAATACCACTTGACGACCTCTTGCAGGCCCAATTCAACAATACACAATTCATGGACTTTTTCGATGGGCAAATGAGGGTTAATGTTAACCTGTTCTTGCATTTGATTATGAAGAAGTTCTATAACGAATAAACATCTCATGTTGACGGAATTGACGAGGGATGAATGGGGTTGGGCATATTCACGGTGATATTTTTTATTTTTATTTTCTCTTTCTGTCTCTTTCTTTTCCCGCTCCGTTACAGATACCTCGGTATTTCTTTGATGTATGGATTTTTCTTTTTTACCCCTTCAATAGCGATAGCGTCATGCCAGTGGTTATGGCAATGGCACCTGAATGAACATGTACACAATTAGCACAAAGCATAAATGTAAGACCTCTTCGAACATTTGAATATTGAATGATTCAAGTCCTGCTACTACATGCCAGTCCACGGGTGGACGCTAGTAGAAAAACCAGCTCAGGCTTATCGTCATCCATGGTGGCACCTTGAGCACTTGAGTACTATCTTCAATTTTCAGTTAAATACTACTAGGTAGGTACTAGTACTAGTAGTATATCGAACCATTTTCAGGACTGGGCATGATGGGATCCAGGTTCAACATTTAAAGTTGAGATTCATATGTATGCACCCAAGTTTGTACTAGAATCATTTCTTCTCAATTTCACCACAACTCCCGTTGCCTGTTATATATATAGAATACTATCATCATAGTACTTAGCAATGTTCTCATCTACATACCACATATACTGAATGCTTATAATCCACTGTATACTTAAAAACATACATCTGCCCACCAATCATGCCCGTGGCTGGGGTCAGGGGTTCCCACGTGACCGCGTGGCGCGTGCAATCGGCCAGCTGGAAGCCGGATTGTCCCCTCCAGGGCCTCAACCACTCTTCCTTGTTCACTCCGAATTCCCGCAGGCTTAAGCTGCCGCGCCTTCTTTGATCTCAATTGCCTGGTCTCAGTTCTATTTTGTCACGCTTTAGCTCGCTCTTAATCTTCATTTCGGCCTGTGAAAGCCACCACCCCTCGTCATGGACTTCAACAACCTCAAAGATCAGGTCAGCAACCTGACTCTATATGACCTCAAGGCAGGCGTTCGGAAGGTGCAAAATGGTAAGCTGAAACTGCGCAGAAAGTCCATTCTGTTTTCAAGATAATGTTCTCTCTATCTGTCAATTCCGAGAAGTCGTAAGCTGACCGCTTTTGTTATAGCTGTTATGAACTATACAGAAATGGAGTCCAAGGTCCGTATACCCAATGACTTGTCGCACGAAAATATTTATAAATACCCGTCGCTACCGGAAGTCTACAGAATTCTTTCAACAGCAATTGACTTAGACGACATAGGTTCGAGAAGCTACAAATAATGAGCCTTGGGGTGCCTCAACCACGTTGATGCAAGAGATTGCCAACGGAACACACAGCTAGTGAGTTGCTACCGCCTATGCGATCTTTTCAATTAGATGCATGGGCTGACAGTTGATTATAGTCAACTTCTCAATGAGATTATGCCCATGATTTACAAGCGCTTTACCGATAAGGCTGCGGAGGAATGGCGACAGATTTACAAGGTATGCCAATCTGGGTGCTATGTGCACCTGTTGAATGAGCTAACAGATTTCATCTCCTGGCATATAGGGTCTACAACTTCTTGAGTTCTTGATTAAGAATGGATCCGAGCGAGTGGTCGATGACGCAAGATCTCATATGTCTTTGCTGCGGATGTTGCGGCAATTCCACTTCATTGATATGAACGGCAAGGACCAGGGTATCAATGTGCGAAACCGATCTTCAGAGTTAGTAAAGTTACTGGGCGATGTGGATCAAATCCGCACCGAGCGCAAGAAGGCCCGGGCCAACCGCAACAAGTTCGGTGGGTTTGAGGGCGGTATGAATGTTGGTGGAATGTCTAGTAGCTCTGGCCGCTACGGGGGCTTCGGCAGTGACAGCATGGGATACGGCGGCTACAGCGGAGGTGTCTTCGGTGATGGCGGAGGATTCGGCGGTGCTTCCTCGAATGATTTCGAGGATACTGGTCGTAGGGCGAATCGGTTCGATGAGTACGACGAGTATGACGAGGGTGATGTGAATCCTCCACGGCGTGAACCCGCAGCTGCTACCACTACCAAGCAAGCGCCCAAGAAGCCCGAGCCAGCTCCCGCGCCTGTAGCAGACCTTTTCGATTTTGGCGATGATGAACCTGCGACCACGACTTCTTCAACTGCCGCTGGCAAGCAGCCCGCCTCAAGCGGTTTGAACATGCTGGACACGAGCAACGATGATGACGATTTCGACGATTTCCAGTCTGCAACTCCGGCCCCAGCGCCGGCCGCTTCGAACCAGTTTGGCATCCCACCCCCAGCTTCAACTGCGAGTACAACATCAAACACACAATTTGTTGCCCCTCAGCCAGTCTCAGCTTCTCAGGGCCAAAACATCAACGGCATTGTTGGTTTCACCTCAGCGACTCCCACTCCAACCTCCAGCTCGCTCACTTCTCCCGTCTCCCAGACTGCCAGTATTCAGCAGCAACAGCTGCCGAAGCCTACCGGCTTCCAAGCAGCTACCCCCAACTACTTCACTTCTGTGTCCAACCAGCAATCTCAACCATTCTCATCTGCTGCCGCATCTTCCACTACTTCCGCCAAGGCTCCCTCTATCGGAAGCAAGCCCGCAGGCTCAGCAGCCAAGCCTTCCGGTGACGCCTTTGGCTCTCTCTGGTCGAACGCCAGTGCCAGCGCTGGTATTAACAAGTCAAACGCCAATGCCAACAAGGGCCCCAACCTTGCTAGCATGGCTAAAGAGAAGGCTAGCGCCGGTATCTGGGGTGCAAATGCTTCTAGCTCTGCCTCCGCTTCACCTGCCCCAGCCCAGCCTAAGCAATCTGGGGGTTCAGCTTTCGATGATCTGCTCGGTTGATTGAAGTCTCCGATCTGGTCATCGAGGCTCATTGATCATATGTGTCATAGTCTTCACAAGTACAGAATCCGGTATTCCATAATCCCACACTCTTGTTTTGTCCCTGCCGCCCTTTTACCCATTTTGATTCTTTTGCAAAGCCTCTTTTTGTTTATGTGCCTTGCCTTTGTTCGCCGGTTTATGGAATTGCCCACCGCTTAGCAGAGCGATTCTGAAAATTCTTCTTTATTTTTCTTTGCAATGGCTTGCGAACAAAATCTTCTATTCATTTCCTAGTAAAATGATCTTTGTTATATATCCATGGAACTCACTTCTCATGATTTCCCTTCATACGAACATACACGCTCACGGAGCCATGTGACCTATGTCTTCAAATTTTTTAATTTTTTGCTTAGGTGCCATCTAAGAAGTACAACTCAGCATCTAGTCCTTTAGTCAAATTGCAATGAGTTACATCCAAGATCATCCTTTACCCTGAAGTTATCATGTCCTACTTACTACTAGTACTGGTGCACGGAATATGAATAAGGGTGAATAGGCATCACGCTAATGCTGATAATTGATGCTAGGACAACGCCTGCGCTGAAGGAAGCTAGATACATGAGCGAGAAAGATAGATAAGTTTAGAGGGGGTAGAACAGAAAAATGTATGACAGAATTCAAGAAATATGCGGAGAAAGGGGAATAGATCAAATGAAATGCCAACAAGAAGAGAAATGTGATTCTTTCCCATAAATCTTGCAGAAGGTTTTCAAGGTAGCCTGTGCTAACCAAGGGTTGTAGAAGGGCGAAAACAGGACTCGTGGAAATGGGATATCATTGAAGAAGCTGAGTGGTTGGGAATCATTCATCAATCGGAAAGTGAGAGGGGGGGGCATTGGCACTTTGGTGAGAGGTATATGGCCAATGGTGGTGATAAAAGGAAGGTTCTAGTTGTAAGGGATTTGAGCCCATCCGTCATCCAGACATGTTGAATCTGGAGGGAAACAAAACGCTGTTTTTACCCCCGGAGTGATATGGTCGCAATTACCAGCCAATGGGATTGCATGTGGATAGAGTATACAGTATGACTCTACCGCTTTTGGGGAGGAGAAAACAGGGAGCTTTGTCAAAGGGCGCTGGCATGCCAGAATAGCGATCCGGCACGCACAGGGCTCGATTGTGTGAAACGCAGGTTTCAAGTCTTGCCCTTGGTTGATGGATCTGCTTCTGGAATGATTGTAACCATTTCAGGTTTTTGAAACCATGCTAGAGCGAGTACCAGCACCACCGGTGGCCCCGCTGGTCTGGCCCATACTTTCTTCACCAGAGTTCGTCATCCGAGTATCACCATTCGTGTCCTTCATATCATCCTGAGTGGGTGTAGAAGTGCGATCGTCGTCAGTCATATCGACGGATGTGCTACTTTCGGTCGAGTCTGGGATAGGTTCCCCGTTCAACGAGGTCAACCCTCCCTCGATATCGCGAAGCAATCTCACAAATTCCTCGGGGACAAGACCATTTTCACCGGTCTTTGGATCCTCAGCAACCAACCAGCCTTGGCCATGTCTGTAAGAGACATAGATCACCTGGCCCTCGGTAAGAGGCAATTCATTCTCATGTTCACGGGTAAAGTCGAAGAGGGCAACAGCTCTGCCATGCATCTCTTCGTCCGGACACCCGACCGCAAATTCATAGTCATTGCCATATCGGTCTCCGCCATCATCTGATTCAAAGCCGTTGTCAGGCGCATATCCCTGGTGGGCATCATAGTGTGAATAACGCCCTTCGTTGGCTGGGTATGTGATATATTCTCCACCGGGTCCATCTTCCATTGAATCACCTCCATTGACGTAATATGTCTCACTACCATCAGGGTTCATGCTAACAAATTTGCCGCGATCTGCAGGTTCTGCAACGTGTTCATGCACCATGCCGTTCAAATCGGTTCCAACGGACTTCTTCCGTTGCCGCGATGTAGTTACCACCGGGCTATGCAAATCTTCATCCTCGCTGTATGGAGGTCCGTCGCCGAACGACATGGCCGGCAATTGCTGATGGCCTTGACCATGGCCATGTGCGGGTCCACCCTCATTGCTCCATGGGCCAGCAGCCCAAGGCCCCCGCGACGTGTCCCATGAGGTAGGCGGATCAGAAAGACGACGGTATTCGCTTGCTGGTGTGGATACGCCAGAGGCTAAGGGAGGTGGGCCGTAGTGTAGTGGATGAATTGGCGGGTAGGCAAAGTCTCGCACGAGGGCGTACGGCAGGCTAGAATGGAAGATAGGAAAGACGTGAGAGCCAGGCCGCGATCGATTTTGGGATGCGAAAGAAACATTGGAGTATGTGGATAGGCGATCCTTCACACTTGGCGACGGTTTCACTGTGGAATCCGTCAAGATGGGGGGCAGGACCGACAGGTTGTCTGCAGAGAGGGTATTCGGGGAAGTCTGGGAGGCCATCTTTCACAGGCAGGGATATTCCCAGGCTTGGTGAGGAATGATGAGAAAGTCACAAATTCGAGTCTCAGCAAGGGATATGGGGGAGAGTTCATTTAGCCGCGTTGCATGAATCCTATTTTTGCATTGCGATTGGGTGGCGCGCCGACAGTTATCCCACTTGCGATTCCCGCCAGAAACTACCACTGGCGAATACCGGACGATAGGAAAGGCAATCAGTGTACACAGAAATAAAGTGCACACACCACGTCCACCACGTTGTCTCTCAACCGCCCGATTGTGGACACACGAGAACCCCAGGCGGGTATTCCAGATCGGAGGGGGGAAAGGTTTAAGGCGGGGACGGCCGAGTCACGAGAGGAGTTGGACCCCACGGTGATTGGAGTCCAGGTAAGGGTTCGCGGATGAAGGTGAATCTGCTTGAGGGGGATAGTCGGAATAGTGGTTGTTCCAGACTGTTGTCCCGCAGTTGGTCGAGGGCAAATGCTAAATATAGCAGAAACTGGTGTGTGTCAGATATAATGCAACCCGGGCACAGCGCTTATGTCGCCGAAAATTAAGAGTGAAGGGTATTGCAGCTTTGCCGATTCGAGCCAGTGATGATGGGGATGACTGTTGGTTTTTTTTTTCATTTTTTAACTTTTCTTGATGGTTTTCTTCGCTAATTCCATTTTCTCTTGCTCGTCCCCATCATCTTCTGGTTTCATCTGGTCTGAATGCAATGCGATCGGAGATGGGGCATACCTTGATTGAATCTTAACTATCTTGGGTTAATGATCAGCGCGGGGATGTGGATGTTCCTTCGGCAGCAGTCGCAGGGATAACCCCGACACACACAGCAAATCAAATGCAGGCCAGAAGCAGCGCAAAGAAGCAAAGAATCCTAACTGTCTTGAACCGTTTCGCAGTGGTGAATTGAAGCTTCGCGGGGCTTAGGTCAGCGTCACGTGCTAGCGTGTTTCAGATCGAGCAGTCGATGCCTAATCGGGAAAGCGCGAATGCCTTATATAATACGATAAGCAGTGCTCGTGGCTGCCGTTATGCTGGGGGGCTTTTAGTGTCGATCTACTAATATACTTAGGTTTATATATCTACTTAAGGTTAAATATAATTCTATGCACAGTATGTAGATTCCGTCTTGCGCATCATTCGCTGCTCATCTTTACACCCGTGTTCACAATTCATTATGTGATCGGATTACAAAAGTCCGTTAGTTGAGCCGCGCTAAGCCACGATTGCGGGATCGATACGGAGTATAGATCCGGCTCACACCTAAGGCTTCCAACTCCCCCTTTTTTGATCCCTACACTGGTGACAAGGAACATTATTGTCAAATTATTGAATAATTTATCATCTTTTCGATTTCATGAGTCTCTGAACCTGGAATGATTTGAATCAAGGTCCTTATGCACACACATAGGAGTTCTGCTGCGAATTCTCCAGCGCTCTTTTGAATCGCTGGAAGTGGACCCATCGACGTGGAGCAAGATAAAGTAGAATGGAGTAACTACTGAGACACATCATAAGAGAGGTAGGTCTGTAGTCCACTTTTTATACGGAATAGCGATGCGTAAGTTTATATGGCTTATACAGCCTCTTCAAATGTATTTTTATTTTTATTGGTATTTTTTTCTCTTCCGAATAGATAGGTTCAAATGTTATACATGTACAAAAGCTGACTCCTATAGATTGACAAACTTTTAATCAACACCGAGTACTTTAAGTTTCCATCGATTGACAGCCATTGAGAGTGACCGTACGTTCTTGTATCTCCACCTGTGTTACAGTACGCCAAGCTGTCACAGAGCCTACAGTGACTGTAACGGTACCTGCGTCTGCAGAAGGAGTAGGTTGAGTGGTTTGAGTGGTCTGGGTGGTTGACTTCAAAACCGAGGCAGATGCAGCACTTCCATTCACGGTGGCCGATGCTGTTGAGGAAGAACCTGCCACAGAGACAGCATTCTCGTTCGTCAAATCATCAAATTCTGATTGAATAGCAGCGCTATTGAGATTTTGGTCTTCAACATAGTTGTCGTTCTCCTGCACACGACTTGTAGATTTGCCCTGAACATCGATATCCATGCATGTAGTATAGACCTCTTGTTTTCCCTTAGGATACGTGGGATCGCTACCAGCTGCAGTCGGCCAGTCCCACACCCAATAAAGAGTGTACGTTTTTCCACTCGGTGCAGTACTTGGTAGCTGGATATCTTGTTGACACCACAGATCGGCGCCCATTAGCTGGTTCGCCTGATGAGGATATTTTTCCTGTCGAGACTCTGAGATATTCCCAGTATTGATCTGGTAGCAGCGACCGTCGTCAAAGTTTTGCTTGGATAAAAGGACACCACGGCCGTCCCCACCAGTGCCATCCCAGTTCCAAGCTCTATGGACATCAAGTAGAGTTTCACCAACTTTGGGGTTTGTTGTTCCGTACACATACACTGTACCTCGATTTGGTGGTTTGCCAGGTTGATTCCAGGGTAAAGTGACATGTCCGTTTTCTTGGTATCGTAAGGCTATCGCATCACCGGCTTTCGCCTGTAGTCGGGGACTGCCCGAGGTCTGTGTTTTGTTCTGTTGCGTGTCTTTGCAGAGCTTGGATGTGGGGTATATGACCGTGATGTCGGCTTGTGTGCCTGGAGGAATTAGATATGTCATATCTAGATCACTAAAACCACTTGTGGTGCGAAGATAGTTTCCGCGTGCATATCCTGGAGTGCCCGTGAAGGTGCCATTAGGCGCTATCACGCTGAGCTGCTCGATCCAAGAATGGGCCCTGGAGAAGGCGATCAAGGGGAGAACTGTGATAGCTTGGAGCCGGAGTAGCATGATGGAATGTGATCTTTGGATATCCCGATGTCGAGTTTAAAGAAGTCCAAGGCTGTGGATTATTGTATGGCACCGACCAGCAGTGCACGATGTCGAGTATGGTGTTTTGCAAGCGATGAGATGGGAAAGAGCGGCGCTAGTAGTACCTAGGCCTTTGAAATATTTATCGCGAATGAAAAAAAATCGGCTGCCAATGGTGCCTTTTTATGCAGGGAATGATCGAATAAATAAGGTAAGAATAGGAAAATGAGGCCGTTACAAAAATTCACTCTAAACCATTGTGGTGTTCAGGCATCAAAGATGAACCAAAGAGTTTTGACAATGGTTTCAAGCACTCTTTGTTCACCCAGGCACCTCTAATGAGCAGAGCTTCCGAGAGAGTTCAAATAATCCCAAACAATCGGATCAAAGAAGACTTGTTGCAGATATAAGAAGAAGGCATGGCAACCGCCCATGGTTACACCTAATTGGAGCAGCCCTAAACAAAGATCAAATGCCGACGTCACAATTGAAACAATCTAAATCTATCACCCGCTGCATCATGATTCAACATCGGCGCCAAGAGATATTGGAGGATGGAGCCTAGAGGTGAATGGTTGGGCGAGATTGTTGGAAAATGAACGGAGCCTGCCTCAGATAGTATAAATAATTAGGCCCCGGGGTCTATTCTTCGGTCTGAGACTGATGCCAGCCCACACTCCTGGCGCTAAGACAAGAGGGAGGCCACTGAAGATATCTGCAGGTTTCTCGAGAGAGCTAGGGGATTGCAAGTGTTGCAAGTCTGTAGCCGTTGAGGATCACCAAGCTCGGCGATTGGTTGGGGCAGAACCGCCTTCACCTCTGTAAGCGCCCAGCTCGAGCATGGGTGGATCCTGCAACACCCGATGTTCTGCAGAGAAATTGACACTGGGAAAAATAATTTTGCACGGAGAATTTCAGGGCTGCATAGGACTTTTCTAAAATTGAGATTGTTGACACGATCCACAAGGTGGTCATTAAATTGGCTCGTTTGGTCTCACCGAGCAACCCTCGTACCCCATGGCCATAATTCGGATCTCTAAGGGCCCTTCTACCTACGAGTATTTTTTTTTTTTTACCTGACCTGTGTTAGTGATAGTCTGCAGATTGACTTTGAGAGTCAACATGTCTTGACGGTAAGGCATAGTGTCATTTTCTGACGGCCTGTTTTTGGTTTAGCCGCTTTCACCTTCATCAGTGCGTGGACACGAGGTCTGCTCCGATGAATTTCTTCAGTCGGGCTAACGCCGCTTGATTCCGAAATTTGACACCACATGGCTGTACCCACTAGCTAGAAACTCACTCATTGATCTCTGTGTCGCCGGACGTTGCATCTTATCTTGATCAAAAGAGCTCCTCTTTTCTGCTTAGCGAGCTCGCTTACCGAGCTCATTTTGGACGAGTGGATATAAGTCGTGGGGATAGAGAGGGCCATGATGCGGCTTGAGTTATCTGATTTTTATCTGATTCTCTCCATCAGCTCCACCGGGTGGATTCCACTTGGCGGACTGACCAGAAACAGGGTCGTAAAACTGTTCGACCGGCGATTCTCGGAGCTGGGAGGCGGCGGACTTGAACGGACCAAAGATTCAGCTGACGTGGACGTCGAGATGTGCAGCCAGCTTCAAGGTTCATCCGTGGTTCTGTGGTGCATTCCAAACTTGACGAAGTGTTCAATATATGCATCCAGCGAAGAGTAGAAAGCAATGGTGGAACTGCAAGCGAGTCGGGCCGACTTATCGGGTTGGCGGGAAGCGATTGCCCACAAGAGTGCGCTGCAATATTAGCGAGGAAACGGGGCTGCAGGCAGTGAGCAACCTGGAGCAGATGCATCCGTGCATGCTACAGGGCGGACTCTTGCCGATTCAAGTGGGATTTGGATAAGTTAGCTATAACGCCCATTGGTTTGTTCTAGGGACAACTCCATTAGTGGCGTCGAGTTTATGGAGTAAATCCCACTGGTCTCTCGGGGCTGCCAGCAGCGACGATCGTCTTCAGTTATATCTATTTCGTAAACTTTTTGAATCTTATAACCTCTTCAGTGGCGCTTGAGTAACCATCCAACCTAGTTAAGACATCCTCTTACAGTCGGCGTGGATCGCTGCCTTTATTGCGTATGATATTTCTTTTTGCTTTTTGCGAGGAAATTGCCACATCCACTGGGGTGAAAAGATAAGTAGATGCAGTGGTGGACTTAAAATACTCCGTCCAGGACACAAGTACCAACATTTGAAAACATTTCTTTAAAAAAGTCCATGGACTGTAGGGTGTTTCTTATCTCAGAATCTAATTCCTGCTATTTTGTGGAATTTCTACCTAGGTATCTCCATTAATTTACCTAGCTTGCTCCGGTGGTCAAAGCCGCGAGACCTTCCAAGGTTGACTGCAGCAGCTAGGGAAACCAAAATCCACCTGAAAGCTGCGCTAGCTTCGCAAACTCGTGCCTTTCATGTTTGGAATGAACCGGGATCCGGAGTTTTTTTAGTATTGTTCGAGGAATCCTTTGATTGTCACCCCCGGGAATCTTGGGGTCTAAGCCATCGAGAGGACGGTGTATTTACCTATCTCATCTCCTCCTTTGAAAAAAACAACATCCACACCGACCTTTCCCCCCCCTTTTACTATAACTACCTCTACGATTCTGCTCGCGATCGATCATATGCCCAACTTGGTACTGAACCACTAGTCTCGTTTGGCAGAAAACTCTTCATTGGCCTGTCAAAACCTGAAATCCCCCACTGAGCCGTGGCTTGGCAGCCCCCCGAAGCAAAAAAAAGGCCCCGTTGTCGGCGATACTTAATTCCAGTCGGCGCGGACCCGGGCTTAATTATTTCGCAGCCTTCAGGGGGTCCTCCGTGCTTGCTCGTATACCGCATTTCCCGAGCTGAGAGAGGCTGTGTGTTCGCTATCCTTTTCCTGACTCGTCTCTGTTCTGGTATGCTTGGACCTCGCAATTGTTATGTTGTGACACTCGCTGATCATCTTAAAAAAAAGTTCCTGTGGGAACTGCAGTTATAGTGAACAACACCGCCTCGTGGGCCGCATGTGGCAGGAGATCTACCAACTTTGAGAGATCTCTCCCACTGTCCTCCGGGTTTGACCAAACAAATTCCTCCACGCTGGTAATTCTTACAGGCATTGGTCCCCGCGGACCGTCTTCAACAGCCTCTACGCCTTCAACAGACGTCCACACTGCCCCCCTCCCAAACCTGCCCCAACATGGCGACCTCCCTCATCTCCAAGAGGTTGCGCTCTACGGAGGAAACCCAAGATAAGGAACCCAGCTGGATTCGTCGTCAGGTCACCTCGGGACTTCAGTGTATTTCGCGTCGAGCCTGTGTACACCCGATTCATACCATTGTTGTGATTGCCTTGCTGGCAAGCACCACCTACGTGGGTCTACTGGAAGGTAGTCTCCTCGACACCACCAAGAACCCTCGCAACGTTGCGGGCCAGGTGGATGTAAATGCTTTGCTCCAAGGCAGCCGAAGCCTCCGGTTAGGCGAGTCCACCTCGTGGAAGTGGCAAGCGGAGGATACCTGGGTTGACTCGGCGGTGAGCCTTCTCTTTGTAATCTGAACATGACACACGCGATCACTTGCTAACAATGACCAAAACAGGAGGTTGAGAAGCCCGCGGTGAACCATCTCGCTTTGACCACTTTCATCTTCCCCGACTCGACCTCCAAGTCTGCCTCTACTGCCCCGTCCGCCGACGGTATTCCAATCCCTTCGAATGTCACTGCCTACTCCGTCCCATACACTCCCAATCTCTTCTCACCTTTCTCCCATGATTCCGCTCTTGCCTACACTGCTCCTTTTGACCAAGTGTCGGACCTTTTGAGGGCCGTCCAGGAGATTCCGGACCCCTCTGCCGATGTCGAAGACACTGAGTCGAAGAAATGGATTATGCGAGCTGCTCGTGGGGCCACAGGCTCTCACGCCGCTCTTAAGATTTGGTTGACTGACGCTTGGAGCTCTTTCGTGGATTTGATCAAGCATGCGGAGACCATTGACATTGTTATCATGACCCTTGGATATATCTCGATGCACCTGAGCTTCGTGTCCTTGTTCTTCTCTATGAGACGCCTGGGCTCGAACTTCTGGCTGGCTGCGACAGTGCTGTTTTCTGGATCATTCGCTTTCCTCTTCGGTCTCCTGGTTACCACTAAGCTGGGAGTGCCGATCAACCTTCTCCTGCTTTCCGAGGGTCTCCCATTCCTGGTGGTGACCATTGGCTTCGAGAAGCCGATCATGTTCACTCGGGCCGTTCTCAACGCCTCAGTGGATAGCCGCCGGCCTCGTCCTGGTGCCGCTCCTCGCCCACTGGCTTCTAGCACCCCTGGTTCCATTCAAGATTCTATTGCTACTGCTATCAAGCAGCAGGGTTTCGAGATTGTTCAACACTACTGCATTGAGATTGGTCTCTTGGCCATGGGAGCTGCTTCCGGAGTCAAGGGCGGTCTGCAGCAGTTTTGCTTCCTCGCAGCTTGGATTCTCTTCTTTGATGCTGTGTTGCTCTTCACCTTCTACACCACTATTTTGTGCATTAAGCTTGAGATCACGCGCATTCGTCGTCACGTAGCTTTGCGTAAGGCTCTGGAAGAGGATGGAATCACTCACAGTGTTGCCGAGAACGTTGCATCCAGCAATGACTGGCCCAACGCAGGCTCAGAAAGCGTTGATGGTGACACCAGCATTTTTGGCCGTAAGATTAAGTCAAGCGCTGTTCGTCGCTTCAAGATCCTCATGGTTGGTGGTCTTGTCCTGATCAACGTTGTGAACCTCTCCGCTATCCCTTTCCGAAACACCGGCAATGGCGCCATTCTCTCTCGTCTCTCTAATTTCATGGCTCCCACTCCAATCGACCCCTTCAGGGTGGCCGAGAACGGGTTGGATGCGGTTTACGTGACTGCCAAGAGCCAGAAGCAGGAGACTATGGTTACAATCCTCTCACCCATCAAGTACAAGTTGGAGTACCCCTCCGTCCACTACTCTGGTGCCGAGGTTCCTGGTTTCGATATCGAGTATACTGATCAGTTCCTTGATGCCATTGGCGGTAAGGTTCTTGAGAGTCTGCTCAAGAGTGTGGAGGATCCTTTGATTAGCAAGTGGATTATCGCGGCTTTGACCCTTAGTATCATTCTGAATGGTTATCTTTTCAATGCTGCCCGCTGGAGTATCAAGGAACCCGAGCCCACCCCGGCTGCTCCCAAGGAACCCGTCGCACCCAAGGTGTACCCCAAGTTTGAGCCCAATGAGCAGGATTCGAATCGCTCCCGTGAGGAATGCGAACTGATGCTGAAGGAAAAGCGCGCTCCCCTGCTTGGCGATGAGGAACTTATCGATCTGTCGCTCCGTGGTAAGCTTCCTGGATATGCTCTCGAGAAGACTATGGAGGATGAAAACTTGATGAGCCGCGTGGATGCTTTCACTCGTGCTGTCAAGATTCGCCGCGCTGTTGTCTCTCGTACTCCCGCTACCTCTGTTATCACGAACTCCCTGGAGCGCTCCAAGCTTCCATATGAACATTTCAACTACGGTTTAGTTCACGGTGCTTGCTGCGAAAACGTAATTGGTTACCTGCCCCTTCCTCTTGGTGTTGCCGGTCCGATCAAGATTGATGGCCAGAACTATTTCATCCCCATGGCCACCACTGAAGGTGTGTTAGTCGCCAGTACCAGCCGCGGCTCTAAGGCCATCAATGCCGGTGGCGGTGCTACGACCGTCTTGACTGGTGATGGTATGACTCGTGGTCCGTGTGTTAGCTTCCCTACCTTGACTCGGGCTGCCGCCGCCAAGGTCTGGATCGACTCCGATGAGGGCCGCAACATCATCTTTTCTGCTTTCAACTCTACTAGTCGCTTCGCTCGTCTTCAGAACTTGAAGACAGCTCTGGCTGGCACCTATCTCTACATCCGCTTCAAGACTACCACTGGTGATGCCATGGGTATGAACATGATTTCCAAGGGCTGTGAAAAGGCCCTCGATGTGATGTCCAAGGAGTGTGGCTTTGATGATATGTCGATTATCTCCCTGTCTGGTAACTACTGTACTGACAAGAAGGCCGCCGCCATCAACTGGACTGATGGTCGTGGTAAGTCGGTTGTCGCCGAGGCTCTCATCCCCGGTGAGGTCGTTAAGAGTGTTCTCAAAAGTGATGTCGCTGCGCTTGTCGAGCTGAACATCAGCAAGAACTTGATTGGAAGTGCCATGGCTGGTGCTCTGGGTGGTTTCAATGCGCATGCCTCGAACATTGTGGCTGCTATTTTCCTGGCTACTGGTCAAGACCCTGCTCAGGTTGTTGAGAGCAGTAACTGTATCACCACGATGAAGAAGTAAGTTTCATGTGGACCTCTCATTTCTTGCTCTTTTACCTGCTTAGCCAATGATTCTAACCCGTTTTTCTTATAGTGTCAACGGTGACCTCCAGATCGCCGTTTCCATGCCATCTATTGAAGTGGGTACTATCGGTGGTGGTACTATCCTGGAGGGACAAGGCGCGATGTTGGATCTGCTTGGTGTCAAGGGTTCCCACCCCACCACCCCTGGTGATAACTCACGCCAGCTGGCTCGCATCATCGCCGCGTCTGTTCTCGCTGGTGAGCTCAGTCTGTGTGCTGCGCTTGCCGCCGGCCACTTGGTCAAGGCCCATATGGCCCATAACCGTAGTGCAGCTCCTACTCGGTCGTCGACCCCCGTGTCTGCCGCCGTGGGAGCTGCCCGTGGTCTTTCCATGACTTCGAAATAAGCCGCGCCTCCTTAAGCCCCTCTCTCTTCCCCCCTGGCTTGCGGAAACACGACATCCTATATCCCCATCTTCATGAACCCTCGATGCCATCTCCGATATAGACTTGGGTGAGCTCTTCGCCAGCTCGAAGGCCCCACTCTACTTTTGCATCTCGCAATTTCTGTTTTTCATAATGGGAGCTATTGCATTGGCTTCGCTTATGTATAGAGATTGAGAAACTGCCTGGTTTCTAGCGATGGCTCTGTCTCCCTGGGGGAAACTTCTGTTATTTCCCCGACTAATTGTTGAGCCCCTTGAGCCCTTTGTGGCCTACCAAAAACACAGCCGCTGCCAGCGGATACGAGCCACGCTCCCACATTTTGTACTTAGTGATTTTTTTTCATATGGATAGATATGCTGGTCGCAAAGACCCATGAAGCCCGTTTTTTTTTTTTTTTTTTTTTTACTTCTCCCAACTATTTTGATGTACACACTGGATTCTTCTCTTGACTTTCCGTTCATACAGTAGTGTGCCCGAAGCGGAGCCATTCGTACCCCCGGGCGTATCGTATTCGTATGGTATTTACTAGCCACAACCCGGGGGCTAAAAGGTCTAGATTGTTTTGCTCAACTCCTGAATGGAGTCCGCTTAGGGCTTTTCCCCCCTTATATCCCCCCCCAGGCATCATTTTCCTGGTGAGGTGAGAAAGTTCAAGATATGTGCGTGGATAAGCAGATTCCAGCGAGTCGATTTCTGTTTAGTTATGTTCATATTCATGCTCATCATTTAATTTCATTTAACTCTGGATTCGACGTCCCAATGTTTAAATCAATTCGGCAGGGGATGGTTTCAGCCCCTGTGGCTTGTGGCTCTCCCATTCTAACGCCTCCCTCGAGATTGGCGAGTCTCGCCCCGTAGTAACTACTAGTATTACCGCTATTACCGATGTCCGAATGTACTGTGGACGCTCCAGCAGTGGAGTGGGCGTGTTGTGTTCTCCGTACGTAGTGCTTTTCTGACAGGTCACTCCCAACAATACCTGCTTAGCACGAGCTGGTTCGTCGGTTCGAAAACTTTGATCACATTTGAAATCCCCTGGTTATTATAGATCCTGTGCATCCGTTTATGCATATAGATATCGTAGATCAGATATCTCTGCAGTATTACCTGCGGAGAGAAATACCACAGAAGGCTTGGCTGCATGCTGGTTCCTGATTAATATCTGCTCCTTGTGGCTCAAGGCAAGGACCTGCGGGTCCCCCGTAAGGGAACTCCGGAGAGAACTTTACCACTGGACCAACATTGAACCTCTTCCCCTTTCATTATTTCTCCCTTCCACAACGTCCTTCACTCCTTCGGACTCCTACTTCCCAGTCCTTCTTTGTCTGTTCCCCGTGGGAGAAACTCCCCCCCACCCCCTTATTCGGTGCCTTCGTTTCAGCCGTTTAGATCTGTGGAGGAGATAAAACTGGGTCCTGTGCGGTGACGACGCGGATGAGTCCGGCCTCGCCAATCGCCCTTTTCCTCCAAAAATCCCAAAATATCCTCTCACAACACTGGAACCGGAATAAATCGACATAGCGGTGGTGGAAAACTGCTGAACTTGACTTGTCGCCCTGATATGAATGGCCATTCGGGAGCCATGTCGCCTGTGTCCGTCGATGGGAGCGACTGGTCCGGCCTCAATACATACCAGAAGTCGGACCCGCCCTTTTCGCCAACGTTCTCCTCTCGCGGCAATCTAGCCACACCCCCGACATCTGGCGTCGCCAGCGCTCCTCTGAGCCCTAATAGCACCGGTCTCTCGCTCCCAGGTAGTGGAAACCCATCACCTCCTAGTTCCGTGGGTGGAGCGAGATCCAGCTCCGGGACGCTGAGCGAGGAGCGCGATGGTGGCCGACGACGACGACAGATGGAGGAGATACTGCATCAACACTATGTCGCCTTGAAACGCTTCCTGAGTGCTACCTACCGCGAAGACCGAGTGAACGGCCGATCCAATAAAGCTCGCGATAAGCTGCTACGACTCTCACCTACACAATTCCACGAACTTAGTACCGACGTGTACGATGAACTCATCCGTCGCCAACAAACTACGCCCGCCCCTGGTCGGCCACCACGCCCCGATGCTCCGTCTTTCCTCCCCCCTCGCGATGATTTCCATGAGAAACGCAATCATGCCCGCCAGAAGCTCGCGTCACTCCAGCACCAGCGCTTTCGAGACCTTGCGACCGATGTCTTCTGTGAACTGGAACGTCGATTTCCCCAGTTTACGGGCCGCGGTCGCCCTTCACCCAATATGCCCCCGGGCGCTCGTGGCTCACAGTCTCGGGGACCCCCGAGTCGTATGGGTCGAGGCTACCCATCTGGCGGACCGCCTGGTAGTCCATTCCCGCCTCGACAGGGCTCCCTTGGAGGTCCGCCTTCTATGAATGGGGATGGCCCCTTACCTCGGTCATTCCAAAGCAACACTATGGTCCCAAATAAAAGTACAATGGTCGAGGATAGCGATGATATGGGGATGGAGGACGACGACGATGCTCGGAGTGATGCTTTTGCGCTTGATGCGGTACTGAGTAGGCGAGGCACTGCCATGACTTTAAGTGATGGCGAACGAAAAATGCTGCTGGACAGTCAAGCACAAGTGTCGGCATTACAAGAAAAGGTGGAAAAGTTGGAAGAAACGGTCCGCTCAAAAGATGAAGAACTGGCCCGGTCTCAAGATTCCGATCAATCAGCGGTATGTTTTACCCCAGTCTTTATTTTACTCCCAACTGCTCCGGCTCCTTATCTGACTCTCTTTAAAGGTTAGCCACAGTGAACGCCAGGAGTGGGATGACCTCCGCCAAGATTTGGAGAGCAAGGTATCCCAGGCCGAGAATCTTAATAGCTCGCTTCAGCTTGAACTGGATAGAGTTCGCTTAGAACATGATACCGTGGAACGGGATCTCCGTGCTCAACTTGACGAAGGTCCTCGAGGAGAGTCTGGTGATGCCGACTTGGTAGCTCGATTCGCTGATCTGGAAGTCAAACACCAGAGTCTTCAAGAAGAGCTACAGCAACAGCAGTCCGTTACAGCGGAGGTTCGACGTGAAGCGTCAGAGTTCCTGATGGAGATGAAGACTTTAACTGCTCAGAGTCACTCCAACTGGGAACGTGAAGAACAATTATCGAACGATGTTCACAAACTCCAAGGTGAAGTTGATGAGTGGAAGAACCGCTACGCAAAGGTCAAGGCACAACTACGTCATCTCCGTACTTCATCAGGCGGTATTTCTGACATGCAACCCGATGCAAGCGTTATCATCAAGGAGCATGAGCTCGTGCACGCCGATGGAGTGGTAAAGGATATCCATGTTACCAAGTTCCAGATGTCTATTGATGAACTTCTCCGATCTGCGCGGTATGAGGATGCCCGGGAGGTATCCCATCACATCAAACCTGTCATCGTTGCAGTTCGATACATGGTTAATGATGTGGATCAAGCTCCTGCTCCAGTTGACGGCACAGCTACCCTTCGCATGAAAGCCAAGACCCGTGTGTCTGCCACTGCTAACAATATGATCACTGCTGCTCGTAATTTCGCAAGCTCGAGTGGGCTATCACCTGTCTCCCTGCTCGATGCTGCTGCATCCCATCTTTGCACTGCAGTCGTGGAACTGGTTCGCGTTGTGAAAATCCAGGCATCGCCAGCAGATGACTTGGATGACGTCGAGGTGGACGTTTCCCAGGAGAAATTCCCCGATTACTTCAGCACGACCGCTAGCCAAAGGAGATACAGCAATAATTCTGAATATAGCGCTTTGAGCCCCCCAGACCATGACCATCCTGCCATGCAGAATGGCTACACCAACGGCTTTGACTATGGTGCTCCCCAGGAAGATCACGAACTCTTAGAGCTTAAGCTTTACGTCGAGGATCAGACTGACGGCATGGTCCAGTCTATTCAAGCCTTGGTTGCTAGCATCCGAGCCGAGCATGAATTGAGCAGTGTGGAGACTCACGTCTCCGCCATTGACGAGGTTGTTTCCCATGTGGTTTCCGCCACAGAACACCTCATCCATGATCGCAGTGGCGATGTTGCTCTACGTGAACAATCTGAGCCTGTAGTTCACTCCCTTGATGAATGCCGTGGCCGCTTAATGGCAGCTATTGCTGAAGGTCACCACACCGATGGCCCAGAGCAGTTGCGCGAGGTGACCAACCAATTGCCCCCGATTGCATTCGAGATCGCTCGCCACACCAAGGATCTGGTGCAGCGTCTGGAGTCATTGACGCACGGAGATGATGACGACTTTGCGTAATTTATTTCAATTTTTATCTACCCGATATACTGTGTCTTTCTACATACGTGGACAAGGATCTTGCTAGTGTGCATTTACTTCGACTTTTTGTTGTTACATTCTTCTATTCCTCTCCCCCTTTCCTCCATACCTTTTCACTTTCCATCTTTTCTTTGGCTTTTGAGCGACTCTCATCTGTGGCAAATAAGCTGACAATGTCGAAATGATGTCCTGGTACGCGTGGCAATCAATGGTTTCTTCTTTTTTCTTTACATGCTTGTTTCCCGGCCCTTGCATCCTAAGAAGGCCTTATTCGTTGTATTTCTATTTTGATTCGGATCTCCATTTCTCTTCTACTGTGATCTATTCTTTACCCTTTATTCTGTCCCGTTCTATCTTGATGGGAAAAACTTTTCCATTCTCTTCATTCTCCACCTTTCTCATCCTTGTTGTTTTTTAGCTGTTTATGGAGGTGCCGCCTCTCGCATTTCTATTGCACATGAATTAGAATTCCCTGGTTATTTGAACTTATCTATATTGTATTTTGGAGTCAAAAAAAGGAACATTCCTAGGTAGACAGACCCGCAGAGTCCCGTTCATTCAAATCTATCCTATCCTTTCAACCTCGGAAGTCCTGGAGGCTTCTATCCACTCGTGCAAGTATAGAAACGGTCTAGTTTCTCCGGAAGGGCAGGGAGTTCCCGGGATTATGTCAGCATCGAGCTCCGGCAGCTTTTCTGACTCGAGCTACAATTTTTCCCCTTATACCCTCTTGACTCTTTGATCTTCATCCTCTCTATTTAATATTGTAAGTACTGCTGATTCTCAATGAATGGATACAGCTACTCCCATCCATACATCCTTCAATTTCCAATAGAAATTGGCTGCGATTGGGTGGAAGGTAGCATGTTCGAAAAGCCGGATCCCTTAGTTGCAGCCTGAGGCAACCAATATAACAGCTCTGCATCATTGGTCTCTCCAGTCTTCTGCACAAGCTAACCCCGTTGCAGTCCGGTTCCTGGGTTGTCCCGCTCCGCTCTCTGCCCCTCACCATGTTTTGCCGCCTCAAGTCAACCCCACCCTCCTTCTTCTCTTCTCTCAATTGCTCTTTCCACCCTGCCACTAGATCTTTCTCATCTACAACCGCAGCCATGTCCAACACCAAGGCTTTCTTTGACGTCCAGTACGCCCCCGTCGGCACCAGCAACCGTATGTTTTACCTTTGTTTACCCCAATCAGCTTGGAGGGGCAGGTTTAGTTCTGCCCCTCCACATCCTTTCTTTCAATTGAGTCTCTCATAGACTTTCTTTGGGGGCGAATTGACTATACATTCATACTATATGTCCGGGACGATCAATACTGATTGACTCTCAGCCAAGGTTGGCCGCATCAACTTCAACCTCTACGAGGCTGATGTCCCCAAGACCGCCAAAAACTTCCGTGAGCTCTGCAAGAAGCCCCAGGGTGAGGGTTACAAGGGCTCCACCTTCCACCGTGTCATCCCCCAGTTCATGCTCCAAGGTGGTGACTTCACCCGTCACAACGTAAGTCGCCTCTTTTCCTGCTCCTAGTAGACAGCAATGGCTTCCGAAGCAACTTCAGCATATCTTGGTCTGAAGCAAGTACATATGGAACTTTTGTCTAATACGTTTCTCTGGAACAGGGTACCGGTGGTCGTTCCATCTACGGCGAGAAGTTCCCCGACGAGAACTTCAAGTACCAGCACACCCGCCCCGGTCTGCTGTCCATGGCCAACGCTGGTCCCAACACGTAAGTTTCTCCAAGCTCCTGGCTACGGCGCTCAGATCCATCGACCCCGCTTCAAGAAAACTTGAATCTGACTTTCCTTTTTTCCATTTGAATAGTAACGGCTCTCAATTCTTCATCACCACCGTTGTCACCTCTTGGCTCGATGGCAAGCACGTCGTCTTCGGCGAGGTCGCTGACGCCGAGTCCATGAGCGTCGTTAAGGAGATCGAGGCCCTCGGCTCCTCATCCGGTTCCATTCGTTCCGCCGTTAAGCCCACCATTGTCGACAGCGGCGAGCTCTAGATGACTCGACTTGTTTGATTTGGTTGATTTAGGCGGCATTGTCTCTTTTTGAGCGTGCGTCTCTTTAGGGTGGTAGATGCAGACTGGCAATTCTCATTTGTGGTGGCCTTCCCTTCTTGCGTGATGTAATCTAGACAGTCTACCCAGCTAGTCATGCATACTTCCCTGTGTACGAGACCTCAATTGTATCAATATTCGTTTTTGGTTTGTAGATGGCGTTCAATTAACGGGGTAGGAAGATCTGCGGTACACGCGGGGTCGATGGGACCCCGCGCCCTCAGCAAGTGCATAGAAAACCTGCCGCCTTGTCCATGGCTACTCTCCACCGAGTTCAATGACATTTCCTACAATGATTAAAACAATACTACACAAATTTTCTTATCTTTTTTCTTTTGGCCATTCATTAACATCTTGTCTCGCGGGTCGAGAATCTGTCATCCGGCGGGTCTTCATGTCAGTCCCACTTTTCGCACGTTTTCCCCGGAACCTCGAGATTGGTATACTACATACGATGGTTTAGGTAGATCTCTGCTTTTCGGTAGTACTGTCAGCATAAAAATTTCAAGTTACACAAGAAGCGTGATACCCTCGGTCAGGGCTGTAGGTATAATGTCTTTGCCATACAAAATAAAGTTTGCTGTCGGGTATCTCCATCTACTGTATTTCCAAGATTGACTGTTATCATTCTGGCACGCTCAGGTCTAGATTCAGCCATTGCGTGATGGAATTGGGGTTAGATTTTACAACTCAACAACCCATCTAGCTATTACTATACTCTACTTACTTCCAAGGTTGTTCATAGCTCCATCAGCTGCTCCATTGCCATTCGACGCGAAGTAGCGCCGACTGCTTCTTAGCACTTCAAAGATGTCGTCTCCGATCTAAATTCTGCTTATGTATACTAGCAAACCACACGATCCTATGAAGAGAGATGTGTGCCATCACTACCTATCTACACACTTTCCAACTACCCTGGTCTGGAAACCGATCCATCATTCCTGGTCTTGAATAGTCACAACGAAAGAGCTCCCTGTGAACTCTTCACAGCTATCGCGAAGGATATCATTCTGCATTCCGAAATGCTCAGTGGCTCGTAAGATACCTAGCTTCTTTGCTATAAAAATGCTACAGTTTCTACAGTGCGATAGCTATTATACATGTATTTTCAAGGAAATTTTATCAGGCTTGGAGCTGTGAAGGATCCATCTTTGTTATTCTCAGGCAAACAACGACTAACCAGAGTACCCCTTATACGCCCGGTGTTTCAACAGAGTCTATTTTAAGTTAGTCATCGAAGCTCAGGGTTCAGGGCTCTAGGGAAATCTCACCTATACTACTTGAGTAATGTGTAGCTGAGCGAAGTTTCGGTCCCGAGGAGAACTTGATAACTAGGTAGTAGCTATGGGGTATCCAGTATTTTGGTCTTCTTTGAGTTTGATATTATCAATGACTTGCGATTGGTGTTCTTGGACTCTAGATAGTTTACTTTACCAATGGGACAATTTGAAAGACATTGATAAGCCTCCGATCCTGTACAAATTTCTCCATCATACTAAAAAGACCCCTTCGTTGGTCGTAATAATAGAGCCGGTCGCAAAATAGTCCTTCATGAGATACAAGTATGCCTCAGCAGTATCCTCCGGATACCCAATATCCTTCGTCAAAGACTTCTGCACAGATTTCTCAACAAGGCCCTCTCTCATATCAGCCGGAAACCTGTTTATCAATTCAGTCTTGATAAGCCCCGGAGCAACGGCGTTAATGCGGACAGGCGACAATGTCACAGCGATCCCTTTCATCAACCCCTCAATCGCTCCAGCAATAGCAGGCGCCAACCAAGAAGTCGGCTTCTTGCTTTGTGACCCTGACGTGAATGTAATCGAAGAAGTCTTGTTGACATTCATATAAGTCGGGGCATATTTCGCTACAGCCATTGCGCCGAAGAAGCGAACTGTGAGAAAGGCCTCAACGTGGTCAAATGTGGCCTCTGGCAAAGGAGCGATTGGAGGCACATTTCCGGCCGTGAAAACAATGTGGTCAATTGGGGATCTCTCTGCGCTGAATTTGAGGAGATTCTCGATTGTTGATTCTAGTTGGTCTCTGATGGAGAGGTCTGCGACTTGGCTGCGGATTGCTGATTCGCGAGTTGGGTTGGCAGCTTGTAGAAGGTCAACGGCTTTGGACACTTTGTCTTTGGACGAGGAGCTGATGGTGATGTTTGCCCCTGCTGCGAGTGCTTGGTTGGCCACGGCAAATCCAATGCCAGAGGTTCCTCCGATCAATAGGATGTTTTTGTTTGCGAGCCTGCTGATCGCTGTCATGATGAGGTCTTGGTATTTCTGGGGTTGAAAGTAGGTAAAGAATAATGTTTGAATGAAAGTTTCTACCTTCAAACTTTCACAACTACTTATATTCCATTTGTTTTACATAGGTCAAGTCATACTAATTAGTCAGTTGACTGCGACGGACGAAATTCGTCCGTCCCGAGAAGGATTAACCAAGTGTTTTATAAGCAATATACATGATGAATAATTATATCTTATACGTAACCTACCTAACCAACAAAAATATCTCGTCCATAATATCTGTTCGTAATCTCATCTTCGCTTGTCATTTTGTGGCGGCTTCTGGGCTTTTAGGACATCATGCATTCGTGACTAACCGCTAATACTTATTATTCATCACTTTTCCTGAGGCCAAGAAAACTCTTCCAATTTTTAGCACACGAATGCACATGTGGTTTGTCAATTTCAATTCACTAGATCTATTGGGCGAATCTTCTATACCAAATCAGAAATGTTGGTCTATCCAGATGTCGTCTGATCCTGGATAGATTCGATGTATTTGCTACCAGATGGCACATGCAGGATTTGCAATATATTAGTATACGAGCAGGGTTCATGTAGATAAGCTAAACCACAAAGTGTTTACATCTTGAAATACACAGAGGACGATTCTCCACATGTCCCGTTTCTCAATGCATACCAACCGGAGAGAAGCATAAATCAAGTCTCTCTGGTAGTGGTTTCAAGCAAACATTGAAGTAAAAACGTCATCTGATGTATGATATTGGCTGTCGGCGGACGTTGAAGCCATTTGTAGGAATCGCATCGGCATCGTGAAAGAGTGGAGGTTCCAACACGCGGAGTCATTATATCTTTTGTTGAATTCGTGGGAGAATAAGTAGTTACCGGTGGAACTTTCTTTCATAAAAATATCCCTTGAATCAAAAGGCCATGCAAAGTAGATCCGCATGGCAAATTCGGTTGCGCAGCTTTCTGATGCGTACCTGATGCCATTTAGGATCCAATGGTCACGAAATTCCGGGCTGCTTCATGTAAGTACTTATAGACCAAGAGCTGCCTTCAGATACATTTGCTGGCGTGACCCACAGAGGTAGAAAATCCAGGAATTGTGCATACGGAATACTTTGCTGAATATGGCTGGATCACATGTTAGATTTTGAATCGCCAAAAAGGGCAAAAGGAGAAATGAAAGGGTGGGGGCTTAAGGATAGAATTACCTTGCAAGCATGTAGTCAGGAACGGTAGCCTGCGTCCCAAAGCCAATGCCTAACTTTTGCTAATCGGCAAAAGTTAGCATGTTTAGTACGAGAACATATACTAGGGAACTCACGAGCAGCAAGGATCTCATTAGTCTTAGCAGAGCAACCCTTGTGGTTGTATCATTTCGGAAGAAAAGGCCCTGGTCAACCGCGAGAAGTGTCCATACGGGATCAAACGAGTGTCTTTCTTTTGCAGCGGCCCAGCCATCAACAACAGCACGTATACAGAGGTCATCATCCGTTGCAGGTGACGCGAAAAAGAATGTGTGATCAGTAGAATATCCCGTCATCAGATTGAATGCGCTCTCAAGTACCAAAAGAAAATTTCTCTCACGGTTGCCACAATTAAAATCGATCCCGAAGAAGTCGTCTGGGTCGAGAGTCATTCGAGGAATGGCAGAATCACCGGAAAGGATTCCGTTACTAGCATCGAAGTCGCTGGCATTATTGCATGGGAAAAGCTGCCAAGGGCCGAGTGACTGGCTATATTCCACAGATTTTTCGAGCTCGAAGCCACCTCCTTGATTGGCAGCGTTTTCAGCAAGTTGGGCTATTTTCTTTAATGTACCTTGCAATTCACTCAATTTCTCGTATTGTTTTCTGTGATCCTTTTCCAAAAGCTGTGATCCACCCTGACAAGCAAGCGTTTCGATGGTTTTCTCCAAATGCTCAATGTAGTCTTTGGTTCGAGCACGGTTGATGCGTTGAGTCTCACGGTCAGCTGCCCTCTTCCTTTCTTTTGCTGATGCATTCATTTTTGCTCCTCCGCTAAAAGCTCTCAGGTCTGGCATGCGATGCGTGATTTCGAGTCGGAATTGCTCGCCACCGGCCCAACGTTTATTCCGACCCGATTTTGGAAGCATCCGGGGGACTCAATCAAGACGCAACACCACCTGGGCAGGACTGGCGGGATACTCGGAGAACGGAGATACTATACAACCCGGGCATGTCCAACCTAAATTGCCAGAAAGGGCCTGTTGGAAACTCAGACCTATTGAGATTTCCTAGTCATTGGTCAAGTGAAGGTTCCAGTGAGAGTAGTTGACTTGTTCGGTTGGCTACGAATGTAATTCCTTTGCGACTGTGTATTACTCGTTTTCACCAAGAAAAGTTGTATTTTACAGGCTCTTATGTTATTCTCTCATTCCTTCAATCACTTTATCCGACTATTCATAGTGGAAATGTTTACTCTAACTGTAATCACTTCGTGCCAGGGGGTTCCTCAGCAATGCACCTTGCACGCAGCCATTCCCGTTTATGCGAAGAAGCCTTCAAAAGAAGTCAAACATCTCAAATCCTGAGACACCCGTATTATAAGTAACACCATTGACTGTTCCGTTGACGGATCCGATCCAGCGGCCATACCTGGGCTTTGTCAAAGTGGCCAGGTTGGGGGTGAGCTGCGCCTCCAAAAGGCCAAGTGAGGGCACATCGACAGTGACCTTGAATCCGTCGGGAAGAAGCGATGCGGAGGTAGGGGGGAAGGAAGTGTTCTCACCAATGGGGCGAACTTTCATGTTACCACATTCTGCAACCAGAATCTGTCCCTGATAAGCAACGTAGCCACTCGCATATTCGTTGTAGCCAGGGTCGAGCGCATCAAGCCAGACCAGCGAGTAAGGACCCATGCGGGCGTGACCCCAATACCAACTGCCGGCATTATCCATGAAGCCAGTGACACCCCAGTTCTGCAGTCAATTAGCCTTTGTTCTTCTGTCGTTTCTGTTGAGGGGGGACAGAAATAGGGTTTTGCTCACCTTGTCGTGGTAGCCTGTTCCCACAAAGCTCAACTCGGAGCCAAAAACAGTCACATTAACAGTGGCTTCAGCATCAGGAATAGAATTGGCCCAACCGACACCGGGAAGCACCTCCAGGGAGACATTTCCACGCTTAGAGCTACAAGGGTAGTGGGGCGGAGCAATCTGCAGAAGTTGCTGGTCAGCACTCTATCGGTCCTGAATCATAGCACATCACGTTTCACACTGACCGAGTGCATAGAGAATGATCCTTTATATCCCAGATCCTCGGCATCAATGGTCAGGACATAGTCCTGAAGATCCGGGCTGCCAGCCCACGAGATACCGGTGTTGTTCCACAGACCGCTGGATCCATCACCGTTGGTCGACACAATCGCATTGTCGGCGAACAGGAAGTCGCTGAAGATAGTACCGTTGGGGAAGGTCCCGGAGATTTGGATGAAGTCCATGTTTGTGAAGTTTTCGGTGACGGTGAAGCCAGACCGATTCGCCTCAATGAAAAAGACGACAGCAAGAGATGACACACCGTCGGTGCCAATGGCGTCGAAGTACCACCAGTCGTAAGAGGAGGCATTCATGCCCTGAACCTTAGGACTATCAAAGAACTTGTCGCAGGAGGTGAATTGACCGTCTGCTTCGCCATCTTGGGGCGTTGTTTGATAGGTCTCTATTCCCTTGACTGGCGGGCATTTCTGAGCGCTCAGCGCAACACCGAGAAAGAAAGGAAGAGTAAAAAAAGCCAACTTGGACAACATTTTTGTAGAATTGCTTCAGAGCTTGATATTTGATGAGAATTGCAGGGGATCTGGTTTGGCTATTTATGTTATAGAGCGAAGTATCAAGCTTGTTCCATGAATCTTGATGAGATAGTATGACGATCAACAAAGAGAGCACAAAATGCATAAGATAATACATAAGATTATTCCAGGATATCCACATTTCCTTGCGCCATTATCCATTCATCATGCTATACCAGTAGTTCACAAACCAGTGCGACGCCAGCTTGGCATCGGCTGCAGAGCCACTGGCAATTACTATCTGAAAGAACTGCAGAAGGTGGATATACTCGGATGTTACAACTACTACATAGTATGGCTCCACTACTTGGGTAGAAACTTGAACCTTGCTGGCTAGGTATAATAACTATTCCGGAAATTTGAAGCAAGCTGGTAGTAAAAGATAGGGCCACTCAGGAACTATAGAATTGAGAACACTCTAAATCCTTATGGTTCAGGATTTTGCAGAAATTGGCGAAGTCCGCCTGTTTCCGAGTCCCACTTGCGATTCATGTTTTCGACGTCGTGGGACCCACATCGAACGCCCGAGGGCGATCATTTAGTAGTTGTTTTTGAGTTCAGCGTACACTCCATCCCGTAGACTAATAATCACAGGTGCTGGAAGTCTCTATTAAGAGGCCATGCTCCCCCTTGACTTACGTTATTTATTATCATTTCATATTAAAGGACCATTCGAATTTTTCTTCAACCCACAAGAATGTCATCCCGATCCCTACTTATTACCGGAGTTTCCGGGTATATGTACGTGCAAACTTACTCGTGGATAATTCCAAAAGTGCTTCATACTTAGCCTCACAGTGGTGGCACTATTTTGTCATCGATTCTTGAAACGCAGGATCCATGGACTGAGCAGCTGAATATCTCGGCGCTCGTGCGAAGCGAGTCCCAAGCGAGTACTGTTCAGAAACTCGGCGTTTCCCCCGTGATGTTCTCTAGCTTCGATGAAATGGAAGCTTTAGAGACGATAGCCAGAGACTTCGATCGTACGTTTTTCACAACATATGATCTTTCATAGCCAGTCGAAATTTAAACTCACATCGTGTACAGTCATCATTCATGCTGGTGCGGGATGGCATACTCCATCGGCAAAGGCATTGATCACCGGCCAAGGTGCTCGAAATGTCGCATTGGACCGCCCTGTTCACTATTTTCAGATCTCTGGAACCTCTAACCTGAGCGATCGTCCCCACACGGACAGGTATACCGATACCCACCAGTTCAACGACGAGGAAGATATCTACTCCTATGAGAAGTAACGTGAATCGCGCGAGACTTACCCCCCGCGCACAACCGATATCACTGTAGTCGAGACTGGCGAGGCCCTTAGGGTTTCTACCTATATTATCATGGCTCCCACCATCTATGGCCAGGGCACCGGTCCGTTCAACCGCTACTCCATTCAACTCCCTGCTATGATCGGCGACGCTGTCAAAAGCGGCGTGGTCAGCGTTCTATTAGAAGGCCAAACGATTTGGAGCCATGTCCACGTGCAAGATGTAGCTAGTCTTCATATGACTCTGCTCCGACATATTTGCACAGATTCGCCTATTCAATCTGGCCGGAAAGGAATCTACTTCTGCGAGACCGGAGAGCACTCGCACCGTGAGTTCTCGGAGTTGTTGGCCAAGGCCTGCTATGAGCAAGGCATATTACCCACTACAGATGTGAAAGAAATTACACTCCAGGAGGCTGGAGACAAGCTGGCGCTAGGCAGTGTTCTAAGAGCCGAACTTTCTTTTGGGGCCAAGTACGTTTCTACTATCCTAATATCATGACACTTGTGCTAATAAGATTTTTAATAGTGCTCGCTGTAAAGCTGTGCTAGGTCGTAAGCTGGGTTGGACTCCCTCGCATGGTGCTGAGTGGGAGACTACCTTTCACACTGAAGTTGACATGTTCATCAAGAATCCTCCTCGTGAAAGGGAGCTTCCAAAGATTCTCAGAAAAGACTAGGCTAGGCCCCGGAAGTTCTCTCCGTGTACTATACGACAGGCTAGCACAAAATGCTATCTGTTGACATGGTCATAGCCTATTGTAAGCAATAAACCGTAAATAGCTACTGCATATAGGCGTATTAAACACTGGGGTATAAACTTTCTAGCTATTGTAGTCCAACAGCATCATCTGTCAATAATTGCCCGGAACTTTGATACGATAAAAACTGTCAACCTCGCGTTTCAGGAAGTAACTTATCATTTGTTTAGATACCTATTTAGAGCTATTTAGTTCTATAATAACTCGTACCCCGCTTACTTTACATAATACAAATTTATACTTTCTCGTTTAGTTAGTTACTTCAAACATACCTTGGTCGTGTCTATAGATTGTCGACCTCATTGTTACGCGAAGCCGGCTGGTCACTGCGAGTAGACGGAGTATGGAAGGATAATACCTTATTGTAAACAAAGACAAACAAACATATTTTGCAAGACTGGTTTGGCGATGACGTTATCCAAAAATTCTGTCGAATGTTTGGTCCCTCAAATGAGAAAGAGTGACATGGAAGTGGCCTTAACTTTGAACTCAAAGCCATTGACTGGAATCGGCAAACTTGTATTGATATCTCCCCACGTTTAAGAAAATGCGTCGTATAAATGTTTGGACCTTTCTTCGAAGTGGTAGTCGAGGAGTTGACAGTCGATAATTGCGTTTCAATCTACATTAGGCCTGACTAAAACCTTGGAATCACTCCGAGTCGGATACGTGAATATAGTATCCTGGAGGAAGCACTCCGTACGTATATGTGCCAGTGAACATCATTAGCGTGTATCGACTGCATCTGCGCCTAAGATCTACCATTCATTTGCACTCCATTTACTCAGAACCACCGGGATAGGAAGAAATGCGACTGACGTTTGCCTATTCATGAAGAGAGTTGTCTGGTGCTTGTGCTCAATTATATGGACTTTGGCAATTGATGATCATCTCTTGGACCTATTTTCGAGGCCCATAAGATCACCATACTTCAATGCGTTCATTGTTGCCGCGAACTGGTCTGCACCAGGTGATACAGTCAGAATCATTGATGAATGGGCATCTTTAGATGCTTCAAAATGCTCACGAAGCACCATAGTCAACGGAGAAGATCGGTAAGGAATTCGCGAAAGACCAGATGACCTAGCTCGAATTACTTCCTTCAATGCCAGCAGATCTGTATTTATCTGTTTTCCTTGTTGCTTCTCTTGGGGAGTTTGTTTAGGACCGTTCTCATTGGAGCCAGATAGAAACTCAGCACCTGCCAAATCCACGAACACAAGCTTCCCACCGATACAAGAATGTATGCGGGAGGTAGTAGCGAAGATGCCAGACTCGTACCTTTCTGCATCTGACACGCGAGATTCAAATTCGGCTTTCTTTGATTCCGCTTCATCAATCCTCTTCTGGTTCAGCTCATAGTCCGGATTCGGAATGTATTTCCCATCATCAGTCAGAATTATTGCGCGTGTTTGCTCCTCAATGTATACATCTGTTGCATATTTCCCAATAGGAACGAGCTCAGATTGCCGCTCAACAACTTGATCCCGTGCATTCAAAAGATCTCTCGTAATGATCTCCATCTCAACAACCGCATGCGTGCGTGAGCTTTGATCATGTACCGTGGATGTTGCGGTCGCACGGTGTCTTAAGCCTTCCTGTAGCTGTGCCTGCAGGTCTTCAAATGTCCAACATGTTCTGGTGGAAATTGGTCGAACTCTAACTTTGCCATCTTCTAGCATTTCCGTCTCGCCTCGAATGTAAACACGTCGATCTGAGCCTTCACGAACAAAGCACTCATTTCGATTGTTTAGTAAATCGAAAGCGCTATTTTTCCGCATTTCAAATACTCGAAGTCCAATACCAAATTGATGGCCGCTGTCCTTGGAATTGATCTCGTCCAGCGCAATGGTCAAATGACGCGCAGCTGCTAAACAAAGACCAAACTGCTCGTCGAGTTCAAAGTTATAGCCGATCATTGTATGCGTTTTACCGCTGCCAGAATGGCCGTATGCAAAGAAATTGCAACATCTGCCCTGTAGCACTTCGGGAATGATAGGAGCAACAATGCGATGATATAACACGCGATTGTTATCACGAGGCTCGAATATCCCATCGAACGATAATCCACTCTTCCAGGATCTAACACGACCTGGAAGCATGCTGCTTTGCAAGGGTGAGTAGACGGAGATACTTGATTTTGATTTGGAGGTATCAGGGTGATGTTGGGACTCTCGTTGGAGCTCCCCATTTTGGGATTCACTTGGCTGGATAGGACGCCACCGCGCCCATACTTTGAAGCCGCCTGTTGTAGCCATTGGAAGCTCTTAAATTGTACACTGTGCGGCTCATCAGTAAAATAACATGGATCATTTCCAAGATTTGTGCGCTCGCAGAGGCGACGAACCCACAAATATTTGGTTGGTCGTGACTTCGCTTCACCGACAACTTAAATATTTCATTATATTTGTATAAAGGCAGTATATGTTGATCGGACTGACTTCAAGACCGTTGAGAAGTGACAGGCGCGTAGATAGAAAAGGGATGAAAAAGATATCCGATGCCAAAATTAGCTCTGGGCGGTGGTGCTGGGCTGTGGGGCATCACTGTAAACGCTAAAAGCGTACGGTATAGTGGACCGGTGATAGATTTTGAAAGTGGAGTTGCTTTTATACTGCGGCATCAACTTGGTATCAGCATATATTTAATAACTTTCTGACCTATGAATCGAAATGATACACTTGCTTTGAAATCTCGATTGCTCATTCTTATGTAGAATTCATGATTTGATAGCCGGTGGGCTGACGGTGACCTGCATGACTCTGATTCCCCCTCGACTTCTTCCACCTCTCCTCCTCAAAATAATTTTGGGCTCCCGATTTCTATTTTCGATCCGACAAATCAATAGGGCATGAGATCTTTTCAATTTTGATATTATCTTTCTCCCTAAACTTTCATCTGATCCCTGACCCCAAACTGACCCCGGATTGGGGCCGAAACCCACTATCATGTGACTCAACAGGGGTCAACTTGTTTCTGACACCAAGCTCTAATCTCTCTTCTATAGCTTCAACATTTCTTCTGGGGCTATGTAGATGGTCTCGGCCAGAATTTGAAAAATTTCAAAGATGGCACCATCTTATATCCTAGTCATCTACAGCAAATTGCACGATCCCAAGCAAAACACGTACCAGTACAAGCTTGCCAACTATCCGGGCCTTGATATCGACGATACATCTCCATTATTGCAGAAATCCAATGAGGTTCTTCAACCTGATCACTACAAAGCAATCGGCAAGGATATTGCCAATCTTTTCACCGGCCAGTAAGGTTCCTACATTCTGCACTCCTTCCATGCTACTTTTTGTCGCGTGACCGCTGATAAGTGCCATTTCTGTTGCTTTAGTTCATTCAATCGAGCTTGGTTTTCCGGAAGCTACTTTGTGATTCTCAAGAAACCAGACGCAACTAATAATCATGAGCTTCCTCCCTACCCTGCCAGCCAATGATCTTGTGTGTCTAGTCAATTGGGTGCCCCAAAGGTACGTTGGGCGGGGTTGTGGGGGCTATGTGGGGGCTCATCACAAAGGTACTTAGGCTTGGCCAAGGACAGGCTCACCGTTATGAAATTGAATAAAGAACAAAATGTCGACTCAAGTGCTCTGATTTCTTCTGTAGGCAGCGATGGTTTCATACGTACATAATGATATCA
The DNA here is from genome assembly GCA_023626375.1 of Talaromyces sp. PF30-5. Taxonomy (NCBI): domain Eukaryota; kingdom Fungi; phylum Ascomycota; class Eurotiomycetes; order Eurotiales; family Trichocomaceae; genus Talaromyces; species Talaromyces sp. PF30-5. The sequence continues at coordinate 873,884 of JAMAGU010000014.1, read as the reverse complement.
ATAGCTCGGAAGTTACGTGATTTCCTCTACTTCGATGTTGGGTAAACGCCCTGTGAATTTCTCTTCCTTCGTCTCTCACCATCTTTCTCGCGATATTTTCTTTTCTTTCCTATTTAACCTATCCGAGTCAAACCAACTCTTTACTTAAGATCTGTACTCAAACCACATGTCAATTTGAATAGCACCACAACATGAATCCGGTCTTCGATCGGCTAAACACCACAACATCCCTATTCCTCCTGCTTGTTTACTTCAAAGACAAGAGTGTCTTGAGATTGGAAAATACTCCTAGTCTTTATCTTCACGCGAACTCATAGCTCACCGGATAGAGACGAGGAAGAAATTCACTCGACATCATTAAGGTGGTTAGAAAAGATGTCGATCAATATGGATGGATATCTTGCCGGCTGGTGGATCTCCCTCCCCGAAGCACGCTTGATCTACAACATGAAGACCCTTCACTAATACCCGGGTTTTCTATCGACACATGCAGCTCCTACTTCTCATAATAGTTATTTTACTTTGATCTTAGATAATAATGCGGGCAAGAAGGTTAAGGATTAGGTTAAGTGGAATTGAAAGATGCGACGCAAAATCATCTCGAGTGGTAGTCTAATGGGATTCCCTGACATTCGCCCACCAGCAGAGTCGACTTATTGGCAATGGACCACTACAAATTGATATTCCTACCAAAAATCTGGATGGTGTTTCTTTATTTTACGTTATTTAGGTCGTCATGAATCAAAATAGACGTTTGAAGCAGTTAATTATTACCTCTGACCATTTAAACCCGAAAGTTCTATCTGTACTTGCAATGTTTGGTTATCTCCAAATACTTGAAACACGTAAAAAAAAAAAAAAAAAAAAGGGAGGTGATTTTTAAAAAGTTCCAAATAACGGAGAAATGATTTATAGTACTTGCTTGTACTCCAAAAAGTCATGGATGGGAGCGAGGGCATGGAGAAACCTCCGATTCTTGAGTAGATCTTCAGCGATGACTTTGGTGGGGGGGGCTCTATAGATTAAAATCATTTCAAGCATTCTCTACTCCTCTCCTAATTGCCTCGCTAGGCGTTACATGACTCGCTCGTGGCGCTAATAAGACAAAGAGATCGCAACGGCCGAAGGTTATAGTTGGGCCGCGGCCAATCAGCGCCCGCCGGATCCTGCTGATGTGCCAGCAGCACTCAAGCGCTGGTTATCTCCCCCGCACTGCAACACGCCCCCGCAGTGCAACCTCGTATACACCGATATTCTTATAAAACTGCAAAGCAAACCCTAGCCAATGTTTCTTCTCTTTCGTGGCTCATTTTCCTCTTTGATTACCTACCTACATACATTTTGAGCCCCCATAAATTAATCGTCACCTTGCATCGTCCAAAATGAAAGAACCCCAACTCCCTCCACCAGATCTCCCCACAAAGCTCTCCAACCCCTCACCAAAAAGAGCAACCCGCTTCCTAGTTATCGGAGCCGGCTCTAGAGGAAACGCATATGCCCGCGCCGTTACCAGAACCACACCAGGCACGATACACGCCGTCGCCGAGCCCCATCCCTTCAAGCGGCGCGAATTTGGCCGTAACTACATATGGGGAGCGGAAGGAACACCAAGCAAAGGCCAAGAATTCACGGACTGGCGCGATTGGCTAGCTTGGGAGATTGAGCGTCGGCAACAAGCTTCGTCCAGTGATGATAGCTCAGCTCCACTTGGCGTAGATGGTGTCTTCATTTGCACACTAGACGAAACCCATATTGGAGTCATTCAAGCTATCGCCCCGTTGAACCTTCATATACTCTGCGAGAAACCGCTCGCCCTCTCACTTAATGACTGTTTAACTGTTTATCGTACACTCCAGCCGCCCGAAGGACCAAACCGAACCCCCCGGGCACAAACTGCTATCTTTTCCATCGGCCATGTCCTCCGCTATAGCCCACATAATATGCTACTTCGCAAACTACTCCTTCAGGACCGCGTCATTGGCGATATTGTCTCACTCGAGCATACAGAGCCTGTGGGCTGGTGGCATTTCTCACATAGCTATGTACGCGGGAACTGGCGTCGCGCCACGCCAGCTGGCGACGGGTCGCTATTAACAAAATCATGTCATGACATCGACTTTATTCTATGGCTACTTTCTTCACCTGCGTCCTTGGAAGAGGCGCAGAAGAAGGGATCCGTCTCCCATTTTCCACGAAGTATCTCGTCGACTGGAGTGTTGACACAGTTCCGGCGTGCAAGGAAGCCTGTTGAAGCAGGCGATGCTACGAACTGTGTTTCCTGTCCTGCGGAGACACACTGCAATTATAGTGCTACGCGGATATACAATGATCGCCACCTTGCTAAAGGACATACTGGTTGGCCGGTTGATATCGTTTGCCCAGATATCGAAGATGTGTATTCGGCGCAAGGAGCCGATGCAGCAGAGAAACACTTAATGGCTCGATTGAGTGAGGACTATAAGGTTGGCGTTCAGAGTGATGAGCAGATTGTGGCGCGGCCTTGGTATGGACGGTGTGTCTATGAGGCCGATAATAACGTTATGGATGATCAGGTTGTTACATTTGCGTGGGATGATGAGGTTGACCCGCCGTATCGAATTGCGAAGACTGCTTCCTTCCATATGATTGCGCCGACGCAAAAACAGTGTGAGCGGAGGGGACGGGTCTATGGGACTACGGGAGAAATCGAATATGATAGTTATACTATCTCTATTTATGACTTTGCATCTGGGAAGACGGTTGTTCATGATGTGCCGAAGCCGCCACCTGAGAGGGCCGAATCGCATGGTGGTGGTGATTATGGGCTTGCGGGACAGTATGTCAATGCCGTTCAGGCTGTGGTGAATGGGGAGTTGGATATTGAAACTGCTCAGGCTCGTTTCGTTGGGTGTACGCTGGAAGAGGCGGTCCGGAGCCATGCAGTTGTTTTTGCAGCGGAGGAGGCCAGGAGGGATGAGCGTGTTGTACGCTGGGGAGATTGGTGGTCAGAGAAGCTGAAGGCTTCGGCCGGCGAGGCTTGAAGTGTTATGCCCTTGACGACATAAGTGCATGAGATCCATGAGTGATCATACTGCGATTGATGAAATTGAAGAGCAAATTCTTCTATAATAGCTGGATATACTTTGGTCCATATTCAATGTTCACTTTGTGAGCTACTTTATTAATTACTTCATGACAACTCGGGAATGAACTTCATATTAATCAAATTGATATGCTTATTTCTATCTCATACTTTGTTTCTGGAGTCAGTCATCCGTCGTATCATCTTCGTGTATCCAATAATAAAAATTCGTGATTCCCATCCAGCGGTTAACACAATAATCAGACCAGGTAAAGACCAATCACTTAGGTCTTAACATCGGGCTCCTCACGGCCGACATACTCCTTGAACTTGAGGAGCTTGAGAGCCAAAGCGATGTTCTCACCAAGGTACTCCTGGGCACTCAGACCGAATTTGGAGTTGTCGCTTTCATAGCGCTCAATGTACAGACGGATGGTAGCACCGCTGCTGCCAGTACCAGATAGACGCACAACAATGCGGCTTCCATCGTCGAACTTAACGTACAGACCCTGGTTCTTGGAAACACTGCCATCGAGGTCGGTGTAGGAGAAGTTGCCAGAGTCAGTAACCTTGCGGCCGTCAATAGTAGGGGGGTTGGTCTGGGCAACGACGTCAGCCAGGGTGCTGATGACCTTGTTGGCACCGTCGCTGTCGACGTTCTCGTAGTCGTAACGAGTGAAGAAAGTACGGCCGTAAGTTTTCCAGAAGTCGTTCTGGATGGAAGCAATGCTGGGAGTCTCCTCGGGCTTCTGCTTGGAAACACCAGCGATGACGTTCAGCCAAGCAACGATAGCCCAGACACCGTCCTTCTCACGGATGTGGTTGCTACCAGTACCGAAACTCTCCTCACCACAGATGGAAATCTTCTTGTTGTCAAACAGGTTGCAGAAGAACTTCCAGCCAGTGGGCACCTCGTAGCTCTGCAGACCCTGGGCCTCGGCGACACGGTCAACGGCACCAGCGGTGGGCATGGAGCGGGCAAGACCGTAAACACCCTGCTTTTGGAACCAGGGGATCAGCTTGGCGTGGTGGGCAATGATAGCCAAGCTGTCTCCGGGAGAGACGAAGGTGTTGGCACCGTAGATCATGTTACGGTCACCGTCACCGTCACTGGCGGCACCAAAGTGCACACCATTCTTGTCAACAGCCTCGACCAACTCGTGAGCATACACAAGGTTGGGGTCGGGGTGACCACCGCCAAAGTCTGGCTTGGGCTCGCAGTTCATGGTGCTGCTGGCGGGCAGACCGAGCTCCTTGACGAAGATGTCTGTGCCGTAAGGACCGGTCACACCGTGCATACCGTCGAACAGGACCTTGAAGTCCTTGTGGGAGCTGAGGAAGTCTTTGATCAGATTGAAGTCGAAGATCTCCTTCATCATGGTCACGTAGTCGGCAGTGGAGTGGACAACCTCAACCTCAAGGGGACCGTAGGTCTTGGAGCCAATGCTGGAGGTGTCGACGTCAGGAATGTCGACATAGTTGTAGGAGGTGAGGGACTTGGAGGTTTCGTAGATCTTGTTGGTAACAGTCTCCGGGGCAGGGGCACCGTTAGCCAGGTTGTACTTGATACCAAAGTCGTTGTCGGGACCTAACAATGGCATTGTGTTAGTAGCTCGACTTGGGTAGCAATAAGGGACAGACATGAATTGTCAAACGTACCACCGGGGTTGTGACTGGCAGTCAGCAAGATACCACCAGTAGCCTTGCGAACGCGGATCAGGTTGCTAGCAGCAGGTGTGCTGAGAATGCCATTCTGTCCCACCAGGAGCTTCTTGACCCCGTAGGCGGCACTGATCTTGGCAATCTTGGAGATCACCTCAGGGTTGTAGTAACGGCCATCACCACCAATGACCAGGAAGGAGTCCTTGACACCCTCGGGGATCGACAGCAGAATGCTCGTGATAAAGGATTCGGAGTAATGGGCCTGCTGGAAGACCTTGACCTTCTTACGAAGACCGGAACTGAGACATTGTCAGGGAAGAGGAATGGAACACCGAAGGGGGAGGGAAGACGTACGTGCCCGGCTTCTGGTCCGTGAAAGGCTGGATGGAGACCGTTTGGACTGACATGGTGAAGTTGGGAGGAGTGAGTGGAGGGGGAAAAAAGGAAGAGAAAGTTGACCGACTAGGAGAAGGAGGGGTTGGCGTCATGTGTTGATCATCCCACGCTCCCATTCTAAGACATGGCGCATCTTAGTTGAGGAAATTCTCTGCCAGGGAAGCTTCCAATGGAATTTGAATTTTTATACATGGATCTCAATTGGTATGGAGTTGCTAACGAAGCTATCTACTGACTCTACAATGGTATATAATCCCTTCTGTCTCCCCTTGGACATTTGCGATCGCAACTTGGGAGTCCAAACACCGGAGCATTGAGCTCCCCACCAACATTGAATCCCGCCCAAAAAACAAGCACCGCACCGCATTTCCTCGTCAAATTTGAAATTGGTATCATGAGAACATAGAAAAATGAAACACAACAGAGCACAACGCTCACTCTCTACCCACCTTACTTAAAATAATTTCTCCTGGTAGAAGCGCATCTCGGCGATGCTCTCCAAAATATCATCGCGGGCCAGATGCACCTCCCGCTTTGGCGGGGCAGACGCCAACAACTCATCACTACCCCAGCGTCTCGCTGCTTCTTTAATAGTGCTCACATCCAAGATACGATAGTGTAAATGCTCCATAATCTGAGCATACGGTCCACGCACTAAGAATGCCTTATCAGCGTGCACACTGTTTCCGGCCAACAGAGCAGTACGCGGGGTCGGGACGTAGCGCTGGATATAGGCAAGGAGGGACTCGGCAGCGGCGGTCGGGCTGGTGCTCGAGGCGCGGACGGCGGCCGTGAGGCCCGTGCGACCGTGCGTGTCAATACACCACGGGTTCATGGCGTCGAGGGTGGAGTCGGGGTGGTGAATGACGGTCTCGAAGCCATTCGGTTCAAGGAGCTGGAGCTGCGCGTCGGTGATGAAGCAGCAGATTTGAAGGATTTGGTCATTGTCGGCATCTAGGCCGGTCATCTGGAGACGCGAGATTCATCAGTTTGTGCGGTTGCGAGGCGACTGGGAGGGTTTCCCCGGTCTTCGTGTTCGCACCAAGTTCCAAGGTTGCCGTCTATTCATGCAGCAGGGCGACTTACTTCGCAGTCGATCCAGACTAAGGGATCGGATGAACGTGTCAGAGGCATGGCGGCGGTAAGTTGCGGAAGAAAAGAATTATATGGTCTCTGGCTAGCTTGTCAATGCCAATTCCCCGTTGAGATGCATGCGAACACAAAAAAAAAATAAAGTGGATGGAGCTGGAATGACCTGGTGGAGAAAAGAAGCGGGCCGAGTCCGAACACACGCTTGAAAGGTGGAGGAGACGGTGGGCAGAAGACATTGGAAGCCTCTGACAACCATGATACTATTCTGTATAGTTGATCCTTGTAGATGACTATGGAGTATCTAGTGTGGGAAACCATCTGATCTACTTAGCCCTCGAGGTGGGTACTACTTTGCCATGCATTTGGCAAGAAACCATTTGCCCGCTTTACTAATAGAATAGTGCCGTGTTGCATTGTTACCAGGCTTCTCAAGATTATTTGCTGGGACTCCTGACGGAGACAAAATATCAACCAGCAGGCTACTAGTCCACACGACTCTTACACTGTTGGCTGGAGTTTTGGGACCTGCTGCGGTGCAGGTAAAAATGTCTGAGAGGAGTAAGGTCAGCAAGTAATGTGCTGCGCAGTTGATTCCATAATACGGCTCTAGCCCCTGGGGAGTTCGCTCGGATCAATGTTGGGACAAAAGCCACGCCAGCATTCTTGAAGAGTAGATCTAGTCGACTCTCTGGGAAAGAAATGCATTGACGAAGTGCTTAATAGTCTTAAAATCTGAAAGATCAATATGTACTAGTAGAAATTGGATGGTTCCCTGGGTTTCGGATCCAGTTCTCGCTTTGATAGGTAGTATTGATGACATTTGCGGCTTTATCCTCGTTTCGTTCTTCTATGTAAATAGTAGCCCCAGCATCTTAAAAGGTTCGGACGAGCTCCAAGCCTATTCCTAAAGTGCTACCGGTGATGATGACAACGCGGCCACTTTGTGAAGGGGGTGAAGCAGCATCAAAGGTGGGCTTTGATGGAAAAACCTGAGGCCAGATTCGTCTTAAACACCCTGACTGCATTGTGACCTAACACTCTCATGAGTGTTGAGTGAAGCACTCCAGGGCTTGGAAACGGGTTTGTGGAAGGAGGAGGACCTCCCAAGGTCGGGAGAAAGGTACTAGTATGATAGTATGACGGGAACCTAATACTACAACCAGCCGGGGAATAGTATGATACGGTATATCAACTTGGAATGTACCAGTAAGATGAAGTACGCAGTAGTGTTGGAAAAAGAGATATGTAGTAAAAGGTTTTGGGGTATTTTCGATGAAGAGAACGTAAGGGACAACGCTACTCGAATTAACCTTTTAAAGCTTCTCCCACTCGAGACTCTAGATGTCGCAGGAGGGCAACATTATGATTGCCGAGAGTATAACCTTGAAATTTTGAAGGTTACGCTCTATTAGAAGTGGTTCAGAATTAAGAAGTTACCAATTTACAGTGCGTCGCTTCTTTGATACACGTACCATACGTTAATCGGCTACAAGCCTTGGAGCTCATGAATGCAAGATTAGAACATGATATTGTTTGGCTTTTTTTTTCCAAATGTCCTCCTCGCATACTAACGTATAAACAAGCCACTCGTAAGTGACGCAGCTAATGTATTTTCCTTTCCCGAATGCTTCCTGTAGTGTTGATTTGGACATGACGGCGTAAAAAGGTTCAGAAAAATGAGAAGGAGAGGGGAACGAAGAAGAAGCATGCTGAAATGTCAAGCTATTCCCTGAGGGGCTCATAGCGGTGCGGTAAAGAAATTTCAACAGAAACAATTGTCTATGAATCCAAAGCTCGCCCACCCCAGATTTTAGAAAGAGGGCAAAGAGGCGCCATCCACAAATCAAAACTCATAGCTCCTCCTCCTCGTTGATTGAAGTTGCTGATTCGGTGGTGTTGAGTTTGTCACCAAATGACGGGTTTGTAGTTGTAGTCTCGTTCGTACTTGTGCCCAGAACCTCATTGATACGCCCAGAGGACTCGGCAATACGACGCCGAAGCGCATTTTCGTCAGCCGCGGACACGCTAGCCCGTTGCTTCTTCAAAGGACTACCCAAGAACCCGGCGGCTGAATCTGTTGCAGGTTGAGGAGGTTCAGAGGGACCCGCGGTGGCATTGGGTGTAGGTTTAGGTGGTGTCGTAGAACGCTCAGGGGCTGGAGGCGTTGTACCGGAGGCTGGGCTGTCTGTAGAATTGTTCTCACCGCCGCTATTGAATGGCTCGGCAGAGTGTTGTCGTTTCAACTGTTGATTGTTAGTAAACATAACTGTTCAAGTCATTGAATGATGGTAAAACGTACCCGGATCTTGCGGAGACCTTCCTCCAGCTCCCCCTGACGTTTAATGTCATCTGGAGATAGCCATTGCTCATCATTCTTTGCTTCCTCATCATCGGCTTTACTCAATATTGGGTTATCAGTATCATCATCATCGCTGTCCATCTCATCCGCGCCCTTTTTGCCCTTTCGCCCGGTCTCTTGATCACGGAAATTGAGAAACCCAACTGTCCCGCCAGGTTTGAGAGGACCGAGGCTTGAGAAGTCGGCTTGTAATGACTTGCGCTTTGTAGCAGGTGTTTCTGGTGCCTTGGGATCCTTGAGAATGCCCATTTTCTGCAATTGCCCTATATGTTTTACATATTGTCAGTGAAATGCAATTATCCACGTCATTAGGTAGGTGACGACTCACGTTCACCACGATACATGAAGGTGAAAGTGGCGTAGGGTTTGTCAGTTGGGTCGATGCCGGTTACAGTTTGAGTACTGATGGATTTCGGATCCAGCGATTTAGGCTTTGCGAAGCTAGTTGTGTGATCTATGTCGGCATCTCCATTTCCGCCCTGCTGGCCACCTTCTTCGTCGTCATCGTGAGCATCGAATTGTGGCGAGTATTCACCGCGCTTGATTTCCCCAGAAGCGAGTACACGGAAGAGTGCAACCTTGATCTGACCCGCAGTCTCCGGAATCGGATCATCGTCGTCAGAATCCGAAGACAAGTCATCATCAGAAACATTCTCCAGCGGCGCCTTAGCATCACCTCCATAGCGCATGATGTTCTTGGGCTTTGAAGAAGCATTGGTCTCCATATTCATGCCATTCAGGCCTTCTTCCAAGCGCTTCGCGCGGCGTTTCTCCATTTTCTGTCGGCGACGCTCAATTTTGGCTGCCGCATCTTTTCCTTCCAAATCCAGTCCATTGAGCCAGCGCTCCAGCCCGACCTCACGGAATAGGAACTCACGCTCGGCGATGCCGCCGCCTTCGGAGTCAGGAATACTGACCCAACGCGAGTTCACCCATGTCTCTTCTCCTCTCCGCAACAGTGTGGCAACCTCTTCCTTCTGCCTCCCATCAAAGTATATGTAGGCTGCAACAGTCTCATTTGGCGAGTTAGTCAAGGCTTGGTACGGTGCTACAGCGCCGGAATATTGCCCGCGCTCGCCTGTATTGCCTGGCAACCCTCCAACGACTTTCGGTTTGGGTGATGGGCACTCGGAAGTTGGTTTAGGGGTGGAATAAGGAACATCTTGACCGGCGTTCAAGAGTGTGATGGAAATAGCGAAAGTTGATTGTTCGGGCTTGCCATTCTTAGAGTCTGGTACTTTTGGCGGAGGGACCGGGATGAAACAGGCTATGCGGGATGCGCGCGACTGTCGTTGAATGGAGAATTCCGAGATCGCGCCATCCGGGGTGTGGATGCTCACGGCGAGGCCTTTGAAACAGGGCATGGCGGTACCTTAGAGGGGTTGGAGGGGGAGAGGGGTTTTTTTTTTCCCTTGGAAGTAATTTTGAGGCGAACCTCGGAAATAAGGAGAACGATCTCCTCCAAAGATATGAGAAGGAACAGAGATTCCCTAGGGAGGGAATCAAGTGGAATTTGAGAGCCCGAGCGCAGAATAGAGAAACACAATCTGCTGCTATGACTTTTTTTTCGTGTTCGTTTTGCGGTCGCTCTTCCTTCGTTGACGCGAGGAGAGGAAGCTTTAGAAGAGGCGGTCAGGGTAGTTTGCTTCAGACTGGCTAAGGATTACCCAGCAGCCCACTGGGTCCGACCCCACCGTTGCTACCGGTATACGGAGGCTGGGAAGTGAAGCTTTTGTGGGGATGTCAGAGAGATGACGAGACGACAAGATTCGTAGAAAGAGGTAGATATCACCTCTTGGGGGATTGGCGTGGCGTTTAAGGAGAGGACAAGGACATCCAAATACCCATGGGGAGCAAGACAGAGCTAAGTTGCGCAACAGAAGCTCTTGGGCAGGAGAGTGAGGGGCGGGAGTGGACCAAAACATCTCGAACCACACGTGATACACCTTATTAGTCGTCAGAGCGTGACCTGCGCAAGCCCTATGATATGCCCAGCTGCTTCGCCAGGGATCATTCATATCTCTACACGATCTGCTCTATTCAAACTTTGTTCTTTTGCCATCTGACTTCACCCATCTTCTGTGTCAGTTGGTGTGTTATCCCATCTGCCCCTTGGTCATTTCACCAAATGTCCCACATCAGCTGATCTCTACCATGGATCGGTTTCATGTTATGATGCCTGGGACCCGCTCAATCACCTCGGAAACAGAAATCCATAGCGTAACTCTCTCAGGGGGTAGTCTGAGATTATCAACCACGCAAAATTGCGCATTTACGAGGAAACTACATTTGAAAATACACTTGGATCCACTACATTTGTTACCATCGAGCACAAGCGGCAAGCAAAAATAACACTAGGGATCTGTGCAATAGACATCGTGTTTACAGTTCCATTGACGTATGCATGAAAAAGAATCAAAAAGTCGCAGGAAGCGAAACAGTGAAAAAAAAAAAAAAAAAAAAAAAAAACTTGGAACACATGAACCATAGGTATAGAAAGGGCGATTAGTCGGTATCACACATCAGGGGATTACTAGACTCTATAGTTTGCCTGCCGCATGAGATGATCTTCCACTTTCAAATGGAGATGGTGCTCTGGATACTATTTGGAATTCATGTTAAAAAGGCTGTCTGCGTCATGGAGGTATTTGAGCTTACAAAAAACTATAGGTGCCGAAAGTGATGACCCATCGGTGTTAAGAATACTGAGAGTTCGCAGCCCAGCCTCTAGCTTCTCTAGTTGATTGGTATAGCGGTCTCTATCGTTCTGCACGTATGGTGGTTCCCCTGCTAAATTTCGGATCTGCTTACTCTCCATGTTACTCACAGCAAGAGGCGTGAAAATGGATTCAAGAGGAAGTAGCAAAGAATTTTCAATCGCCAAGATTGCGACGTTGTCTACAAATGTAGTCAGAGCGGTCTGTAACAGTAATTAGCGCCATTGTTATAACAACTCATTCTCCCGTTCAGATTATTCTCAGGTGCTTACTTCGTAGTACGCCTGAGCTTGATCGATTATATCCATTGCCGCGAAAGTATCCCCCATATGTCGCATATCATTGCTGGCATTTACAAGATCCCCGGCGCTGAAGGACTTCTGAGGTTCTTTTCCATCGATATGAAGCTTCTTTTTGAGAATTTGAAGCTGTCGTTCGTTCCGGAGATTCTGCACACGAATGAGGAAATTTCTTCCTACTGGTAATGGATGACCGTATTTTGAGTGCGATGTTAATTCTTCCAGCTTCTCGTGTATAGATCTCTTTAACTTCTCCAATTCCGGTCCTATTATTTCATCGGATATAGCGGGGAAGGTGTGATCATCCGTGAGATATTTGAGAGCAGAGCAAGCAAATTTTACCACTGCATCGCAGACAATGTCGATGTGTAATTCAGCAATCTGTCCCCAAGGACTCGACTGTTGGCGAAAGAGCTTCCCGACCAGCAGTTGATTTGAGTTTCCTGGAAGCTCTTTGCCCCGATTGGCACGTGCTTTTTCTCTTGTCTCTTCCAAGAGATCATCGATGCTGATATCGTCTGGGATGTAGCATTCCTTGTAGCGATCGAAGCCCGGCTGCCCTTGATACAGGAATGTAGGCAGCTCTGGCTTATCATAATAAATATTGCGATAGTTACCACGAGCATGGATGACGTCGACAAAATACTCATTTAGCTCGCGGACGACTGCACGCAGCCGATGATGATTGTCAGGGTTTGGGGTGTCTTCCTCCAGGCCATCAAAAAACTTATGCTCGTAGGTTCCATTAAGCGCCTGGCCGATGATGTGCGTAAAATTGTTACTTATGTCAATGAGAAACGATCGTTGTTCCTGAAGTGTTGACCTTGGGGCGCCAAGTTTTGCCAGATTATGCTTGTGGCCGGCGATCTTGCTTTGGATGTCTCTGACTAGTCCAGGCAAGTTGCGGCGAATGTGCTTGAAAAGGATATTGCTCAGGCGGACTCGAAGACTTTCGATTCCCACATTCTCTCGAGAAAGGGAAGTCCAACTTCCGTTGTCAAAGAACTCTTTTTCCTTTTTGTCTCGCTCATCGTCTGACATGTTCCGCTCTTCAAACCCACGGTTCCGTAACGCATGCCAACCCAACTGCAATGGAATTTTCTCGTTTCGGAGACACTGTAGATATTCGTCCTCCTCGTCGGAGCTCGATGAGAGCCTATCGGGGGATGTGACAATGGCGAGAACTCTCTCTAGCGCTGGGTCAAACTTTTCCGCGGTGTCCAGGACGTCTTGTAGATGGTAGTTAAATCTCGCACTAAGAACGGCTAAGATGATACTGCGAGGATTCTCCATGTATTTTTCTGTAATGCTGCGTACGAACTCAATGCCTTCAGCATTTTGATCTTTGCTCTTGGCATGATACATTCCCGGTAGATCAACAAGAGTAAGCTCAGGCTTCTCAGGTCCTGAGATCTCCACCCTGAGGACATCGTCGCTAAACCCGGTTGGTGAGGTATCAGCATTATCGATACCCATCCATTCTTGGGCCTTTTCGATCAATTTCTGAAACTCAGCAGCATTATTGCTATCCGATAACGTCTCTGAAAACTGTCGAAGTCTCTCTCTCTCCTCTTCCTCCGTTCGAGAATCGCCGGGGTCGATTGACACCTTCAGCTTTGCCACTGGGCTTCGACGAAGAACTACCTCTGTCGCGAATCTGGTGCAAGTATTCGTCTTGGTTGGAAAGCGAACACGGGAGATTGCCTCCAGAACGGAACTTTTCCCACTTGACTGATCGCCACAGACGATCAGTTGGGGAAGTTCCACAAGCCCGCCGACTCCAATGGTTCGCAGCTCGTCAATTTTATCAAAGAGGATTTTTGCTTGCTGTGACTGCAACTCTTTGAGAGCTTGATCTCCTGAATAGCTAGCACTTGGCATGATTGATAATGTAGGTATCGTTATAACTGGTAGTGTCTAGTGAGATTATATGAAAGAAAATTAGGGAAATGGAAAGCAAGAAAGAAAAAGCGATCCAGGTGACGACAGAAGAATACACATGTGATCCCTACATACCACTGAATTTCACAGCCTCGACAGGATTGTGGTCATTTCGTCTCGTGCATCAAGATCCCTGTCTATGCATTAGTTCGATGCCGTGGTGTGGCTGTATCCCATGCTGTTCTTGCAATTGGGCTTTTCTTTGACAAATTCCTAGATTCCAGCAGTTTAGAAACTCGAGCTGATTCGTTTTGTAAGGCATACTAGTACATATCTTCTAAGGTTCTGCTTGGGGGCGTATTCAAATGTTTGATTGGGTATATACTTGTTACCTATATTGATGTGCCAAATCGTTCAATCTGGTACTTTTGCATGCTGGCTGCTGCGACGGAAAAGAAGAAGTGATGAACTGCATATGCCAAGACACCGGACGTTTCATATATACAGATGAACATGCCCCTAACGCCATTTCTCCGAGTGGGGTGGGGGGTTTAGTGGAGTGGGATCCATAATCCGGGCGCTTAAAGGTGTGGGTCTCCCCCCTTTGTTGGCTTGAAAGGAGAAATATTGGGGTTGATAGTACAGAGTTACAGCTGTTGCTTCAGCAAAAGTTCAATTCGTCACGAAAGTTATCATATTCAATTAAAGTGAGACCATCGATTAGTTGTCAACAATTCATAATTTCAAGCGAGTCTGTCGGCGCGAAATTGAACCAATTAAGACTTGTTCTTGGTGTCAGCAACACTATTATTGCGGATGCCAGCTGCCACCTCCTCGGTGTCTGCCAGATGATCAAGCTTGTACAAAGGCTCAAGCTCCACATTCCGTCGGAAGATATAACGTTGTGTCCACCATGGGAGGACCTTGAAGACCTGGTAGTGCATATGGACTCGGGTCGGTACTGCGAAAATGTAATCCAGCTCTTCCAGTGTGCGTTGCTTAGTCTCTGGAACAAAGAGAAAGATCATGACTAGTGCAGTAACATTCAGGCCACTAATCATTGAGAGTCAGTATCAGGAATGGTATCTGTAAATTTGACAGTCGGAGAGGAGCACTCACGCGTAGAATCCAAATGCTCCAGTCGCGGTCATCGCCCACAACATACGGGGGAATGTAATGGAGAGCACTGCGGCCCATCCAAGACAAGTTGCGACGGCCCAAGACATTCCGACCTCTGTGTCAAATTTTTAGTATGGCTGCCACATAGAGGAGCAAAAGGGTATTTTTGAGAGGCAAACATACCACGATGCGATAGTGGAAACACCTCAGCGGAGTATGTGAATGGCACAGGGCCCTCGCCAGGTGAGTAGAAAGCAGCGAATAGAAAGATGAAGAGAGCAATAGAGCCTAGATGTGCGCCACCGTTTCCTGGAACATAGAAGCAGAATCCTGCGGCAAGTAGTGTCCATGCCATCTGCGGGAATGTAAAAAGAAGCAATGCTCGTCGACCCCAGGTGTCAATAGTCCAGATGGCTGGAAAGGCGAATAAGAAGTTCACCAAGCCAAATCCCCACGACGCAAACAAAGCCTCGGTATCACTAGCACCGGCGTTCTGAAACACAGTTGAGCTGTAAAAAGCAATGATATTGACTATGAATTCCTCGTTAGATGTTTGAATGGGTCTGAGTAGATTCAAATATAACTTACTTCCACACATTTGCTGGGCAATCATAACAGTGAATGAAGCAAGAGTGGCACGACGTACTCGAGGAATAGTGAAAAGCTCTATAAATCGAGTGACATAGTTGCTCTCTCCAATAACACTCTGTTCGACCTGAATTTGGGCGTAGATGTAATAAAGATCCCGAGCAGCTTGTAGAGGAGTATTGCGAAGACGACAAAGAGATTGATAGGCTTTTCCCATCTCTCCTCGTCGAATATACCAACGAGGCGATTCTGGACAAAAGTAGACACCAACGACTAGAGGCACAGCAGGGATGAAGGCAGAGCCTAGTTGTAAGCGCCATGACAGGTGTCCGGTATCCTTGACAGCCAAATTAGCACAGAAGCCAAGGAAAATACCGAATGCCGTCCACAGCTGCCAAGACATGACAAGACCTCCTCTGATCACCGCAGGTGTGTTCTCAGCGCAGAAGATCGGGATAGTAGAGGCTTTGAGACCCATACCAATACCAAGGAGCAGACGAGTGATAAACAGCTGGGGCCAATTTTGAGTGACAGCAGAGCCGATGGGAGCAAGGACACAGAAGATAGCAGATATGAAAATGGTTCCACGGCGACCAAGGATTCGATTGCAAGGATCCGAGAGCCAACACCCCAAAGCGGCACTGGCAATGTACGGAGCAGCATTGACGACACCCACAAGCCACTGGTTTCTGACGCTCGCACTCTCTGGGATTCCGAAGGCGTCGGGAAAAGAAAGATTGGCCCCGTTGGAGCCTGTCTGGTCCCAACCTTGGACGGCAGCACCAATAGAGCAGAGAATGATCGTGAAATAGAGAGCTCTAGGCTGGCGCCACTTGTGCAACACTTCATCGCTCAACGCATTGGATTCAGCCTCTGTTAAATCGGCCACAGATTCAAAGGCAGCAGGGTCTTTGGCTACCAGAGCACCCTTCTTCAACTCTGGGAGGATATCGGTCACCTGGTATCTCTCTGCAAATTCTTCAACATCGCGAATGACCTGCGCCTGAGTCAAGTCCGCCAAGGGATTTTTGATTCTGTTGTGGAGTTAGCAACTTGCCAAGCATGGATACTCAGATAAGCCTTTTACAAAGCATGGAAGCTCACTTGGCTGAAATGTTGTTATGCAGATTCACCTGTTCGACATGGCCCTTCTCGGCGCTGCTTTCATCACTGCTGAGAGTGCTGCTGATAGTTAGTCCTCTGAAAGTTAATTCAAATGTTTTTGTTGAGGGATGTACGAACCGTGGAGCTTCCACTTCAGCTACGTTATCCTTTTCCATATTAGCGATGGAAAGATGTGGCGGGGTGTTGTGGTCAGTGAAAGTCGTAGGCTTGCGCATTAAAATGTGTGAGGTAGAGGGTAAGAGCAACCTTGGAAGATAAAAAAGTCAAGAAGACTTTTGAAAATTCCCAGGCTATAGCCCCACACTAAGGCAAAATAAGAGCACAGGATAAAATAAAACGAAAGCCAAGGGGAATCGACGCTTTTTATGCTTGGTACGGAGAGGCTTCTGGAACTACAGCCCGGCTGGCAAAGGAAGAAAGTTATTGGACCAAATGAAAAAGGCCTCCAATGGCCAATGCAGCTATACCAAGAGCAGAACTAGTCACACTGACGCTTGACATCTAAAGTTCGATGGGTCCAAATTTCCTGGAACGGACACCGTGCGGAGTACACTCACCCCGGCCTTGGGGTAATTCTGGAGGGGGGCCCACTTGCCCACGGGGAAGTTTGGACTGCTCGGCTCACGGCTGACGAGGGATTAACTCTGGACACTATAGTTTAGTGGCCGAATCCTTGTTAAACCATGAAAGGAAGACATCATCGAGTCGTTTTCGTCCAGTTAATTACCCATAAATTCCATTAGTTATCTTGGCCTTAAGGGTTGCTTGAGCCCCCTATGGGTTGCCCGATTAGTGGGAAACGACACTATAGGTAATTCACTACTTTTATAGTAGCATTGCGCGCATATCAAGCCTTGCGGTAGTCATAAATGAAGCGGGATTCAGGTCTACACGAGATGGGCCCATCAATATACTAATATGCTCATTTCTCTTGCGCATTGAGTAACCTATACTCGTATCCATAGTACTGTTTATGGATGTCGGTTAGCGGTCAACTCCCGCCTTCAAGTTCTAAATACGTCCGGCGTAAACTTGAACTTGAAGGTCCCATCCAGGTCACCACTACTAGTATATTATGGTTGAATTTCTTGGTGCGAAGATTTAAATTTTGTTTTTACGCCATGTCCTTGCTGTTGCCCTCGTGATCGCCGGATCTGGATTTATGCGCCCCCAATACTGCGTACCATCATGGTTCTAGTCTACTAATCTACGGAGGATTACAGAGGCTCAACGCCACTGGCGTCGCTCAACGGCAAATATTTGGCGATGGGAGTGGCTAAATAAGCCCCCTTTTCTGTTTTTGTTCTCTTTGTTTCGTCTTTCTCCCTCGCTTGGTGGAGACAAAGTACGAGGCTAAGACGCTTCGCTGGCTGTGATTCGCCAGGCCAAGCCCCCTTGAATAGTGCATCACGAATTCAAACGGAAGCACAGCGACCATACTCAATTCGGCCTAAGGAGGCAAATCTTTGCTGAAAGTTTACTTCTTCGCGGCAGGCTGATTTGGTGGCTTGAGATAGATCCACCAGTAATTGTAATGGTGAAAGGTTTCTGGCCGAAGACTCCGAATCTTCGACATGATTGCATCCGGCGACCTCCTGTGTGCTCTTTTCCATGTGCGGCCAAATATACCTGTTATCAAATTATCTACGCCCTTTTTCTCCCTTTTCTTCCACGAGGCAAAGCGGGGTTAATCTGGGGTTTGGGGTATGACACTAACCGTCGGTGGTAAATCTGGAGTCGGCCCCAGCTGCCGTGTGCAAAGGCTTTAAGCTCTAGATTTGTGTTTGTCTGTGCCCGAAGCTAGCGTCTTAGATCTCTCGGGTTGGCCGCTAAGATCCACTGCACCCTTGTGGCATGATCCTGGTTCCAAAACCCTTCGGGTCAAGGTTTCCCTCCCGAACAAAGCCCGCAAATCTAGCCCAACATACCGTGGCCGGGAAATAGAGAGCGACGCCCAACCCGCAGAGATTCCGTTTAGTTACAGTGAATATGGGACTCGGCATGGTTCGGGATTCTCAGTATTTCGTTGCCCCGCGCCACAATCCTGGCTTGCCGAGATGATGCGACTCAAGACAGCGTTTCGTATGCCCAGGACCGCCAAGATGCAGCAATCACGCGTAGGAAAATGTCACTCTAGCAGCCAAGCCAGCCCTGAGCGCAGATGTGACAAATTTCTTACCATTTCGAAAATCTTACGTCCAACCCAGATGTCATGGTTGCTAGCCGTCTCCGGCGAAATTCAGCCCTGGGGTTTATCGCCCGGTCGTGTGGCCCGTTGTAACATAAAAGCTCGTGGCTTTGGGCCATGTGGGGATCATCCATCTTATTACTCAAAGAAGTGTCATTTTTTGAAACACAAACATCGATCGAGTGCTCATAGATTTTAGTAAGGCCCATGTAAATGATTCATGATGTCCCGTCTCAAATACGGAAGTCATGACTCGTAGCTCGGCTTCTACTATACAAGTGGCAATATTTGCTTGCTCGTTAAACACCCCAACTTGAACCAATGTGCATCAAGATTGGCACCCAAGCATAGGCGCAACATTCCTATGTAGCTCAAGTGGTCGTTTTCATTCAAGGTCTCGACGAGCCGCTTTCCACCACCCATCTTGCAATGTCTCTTACAACTCGCTCATCCACATTTCCCGGGACAGTATACTCGATCGGCGTTGATGGCCCACTGCCAGAAATGAAGAGGTGATTTAATCCTTCGTATAACCGGAACTGGACGTTCTGCTTTCCTTCAAGAGCCGCCTGCCACTGTGAATAATCATCATGTATGGTGACCTGGTAGTCCCTGCTTCCCTGTAGGACAAGAACGGGCTTTTTTAATGAAGCGCACGTTTTGATAGGATCAAAATTGCGATAATCAAGCCAATAAGACGGACCTATTCCGAAAGGGAGTTTTTTGGCGGGCGTTGATAACGTGAGATCATCACTATCTGCTAGTTCAGCTTGCGCCTGTACGACATCAATCTGCTTGCTAAGATAAAGCGCCTCTGGACC
The DNA here is from genome assembly GCA_023626375.1 of Talaromyces sp. PF30-5. Taxonomy (NCBI): domain Eukaryota; kingdom Fungi; phylum Ascomycota; class Eurotiomycetes; order Eurotiales; family Trichocomaceae; genus Talaromyces; species Talaromyces sp. PF30-5. The sequence continues at coordinate 854,576 of JAMAGU010000014.1, read as the reverse complement.
ATCTAATGACATGATGTAGCGATATTGTCGAACCAAACATCGGTAGATTGGCTCCGCTGGTCCAGCCATTATAATGCAACCCGCGATAGAGGTCTTCAGATCTGTAACCATTGGGGCAACTACGGCTCCAAGACTATGTCCGAGCACAAAAACTCCGTGCGGCAGAATGTTCGGATGCTTCTGGGCCTGTGATACCGCATCGATGGCATGTTCGATGTATTCATCTGTCAGCGTAATATCTTTGCGGCGGCGAAAAGCTTTCGAATGGGTATGTGTTACTTTGTCGAAGCGAATCGAGGCAATGTCGTGGGATGCTAAACCCAATGCAAGATCTTTCAGAGGTTTGGTTTCCCCAATTGTAGAATCTCGATCGCATGGCCCAGAGCCCGACAAGAACACTACACATGGGAACTTTGATATTTCTCCATGTTCCTGCATTTGATTTGGGAGACATAATGTTCCTTCAACTTTGAACTTCCCGCTTCCAAGTGTCACCGCAGATTCACGAACAGGTTTTTCCGCGTAGCATGGTTCCTGCCAGCCAGCCGCAAGACCGAGTGCCTGCTGTGAAGTGAAATGAAACCCGAGTAGTTTGCCCGTTGGTGTCATTTGAAGTTGTAAGCTGTATTCAGCGTTTTCAAATGTTAGCGGCACTTTGACAGTGGTCAGCCACCATCCCTTGGTGATTTTTGGAGTTCCAGTACTCTTCAATGATCCAAATCCTTTATGCACGACATTCCAGCCTTTCTCTAGTAAGGAGTCTGAGAGAAAAGGTCGGATAAAGAACACAAACTCAAGTCTCAAGGCTGTCCAGCTACGATCTTTGATTTGAGAAATGACTTTCTGAACTTGACGTCCTGTTGTCTCTTCATTTTGATGAAGCCAAGGGATCAGACAGATTGTCATTCGTCGCATTAGAGCTGCCATCTTTGCCCAAATGAAGGAGGTCATCGTGATTGCGCACGGCTTATTCTGGGTCAATCTATTCTGAGATAATTCTCATTTTTGGAGTTGGGGAAGAACTTGAAACTCGTATCGCGGGGCGAGCTGCTTACGGGGGCCAAAAGCCGCCGTGGCATGATCCGTTCTGAGCTGACAATCCACATCTTGAAACATAACTGTAAGCTTGATCAGTACATGCATGATCTAAAGTAAATCAAGCTTCGGAGACTCACATTCCGAGCCAAGGGAAAACATTCATTATTAAGAAATTCGGGGTCTGAATAATCAAAGCCCGATGCGTTTCTCAGCGGTCGGAAAGGTATTCCATGCATCAACTTCCTCGATGATAAGCTACTTAAGCAGCTAATTTGAATTATCATAAGTTCAAATGAGAGCAAAAAAATAGATTCATATGTATATTGTCAAGTTTACAGTATAAACTGCCCATCAGTCTTAAGCTGGTGCACAGGACAAGTCACGGGAATTTGCATCGCCGGCATTCGGTGACGCGCCGATTCCAGTCGCGCACCAATTTCCGTCATACATTTACGCCATAGACAGCTCTAGATATCGATTTACATAACCCGGTCCATTGCGGCATTTCATAATGTTACCCCGCACCTTAAACTCTGGCTCTTATAAAGCTGCATCGCGACTGTCCCAAGTGTCCACCACGTTCCGCGCACCATTCTCTACCACCGCCATCATGTCTGACATCACTCTATACAGCTGGCCGACACCGAACGGCATCAAAGCCTCTATAACCCTGGAAGAGCTAGGACTCTCTTATAAGACTGTACCAATCAATATCGGCACAAACATCCAGAAAGAGGAGTATGTAAAAGCCCATATAACGATCAAATAACCCCTACTGAACTAATCGGTTGATGAATTAGTTGGTTCTTGAAGATCAATCCTAATGGTCGCATCCCTGCAATCACCGACGGCTCTCAGCGCGTATTTGAGAGCGGTTCAATTATGCTCTACTTAGCTGATAAGTACGATGCCGACCGTAGAATTAGCTATGCGCCTGGTACTCCCGAATACATCGAGCAGCTTTCCTGGTTGATGTTCCAGATGGGTGGTCTCGGACCCATGCAAGGTAAAACAGATTATAAAATTGATTTGAAAGTATGACCGGTATCTGACTGCCCAAATCACAGGCCAAGCCAATCACTTTCGGCTATTCGCCAACACGCGTTCTGATTATGGGATCAAGCGGTACATCGATGAGACGAAGCGGTTGTACTCTGTCCTCGATTCTCGACTCAAGGAGAGCCCATGGCTAGCTGGTGATAAGTATACGATTGCGGACATTGCGAATTACAGTTGGGTTCGCATGGCTCCAGGCGCGCTGCAGATTGATTTAGCGGAGTTTCCGGCTTTAAAGAAGTGGGCTGGCGAGATTGAGAAGCGCGGGGCGGTGCAGAAAGGAGCCAACATTCCCGATAGTGGCCGGACGGAGGAGGACAGACTCGAAGGATTCAAGAATTCTCGGGCTAAAATTGATGCTATGTCCAATACTGATCTGCACTGAGTGAACTTGGCGAATTCAACCTAGTTACTAATATGAATTCAATCATTTGTTCATAGTGCTTACTTCTGCATTCCCTTCAAGTGTTATTCCGCGCATCAACTTGAAGTTCCCTTACAACTCTTCTCATGCGCAACCGTCTCTTCTATACTTCATTATGAGCTCAGTATCCTCGAAAAGGTAGATAGGAGTATAGATAATTAAATTTGGAAACAGGTAGACGAGATTGTATATTTGGACATCTAAAGATATACTGCATTCTGCTCTTCTCATCAAGTAGACAGGTGTGGGGTTTCTAAGTGGGGATGATTGGGTATTCCTACCTGCTCCTGAAGTCAAGTTGTTGGCCATGCAGGGGATCGCTCCAAGGCTAACCTTGCAGTTGCCTGGGTGATGATGTCTTCCATCAAAATCAAATCCCAGGAAGGAACATCAGTTTAGCTTCTCGAAGGAAAGAGCAAAGGATGGAGCTCAAAGGCTTGCATCGGCAGGTGGAGAGACGGACACGGAATATGGCAAGCGCGTCCGATAGAGGGGCTCTTGGGGGCTCCACTTCTGTGGCCTGCCACCCCCGCGCCAATTTGATACTTCTTCACTCACGATTGAAGGCTCGCGGTATATTGAGACTATGGCAGATCTCCAGAAGAAAGTTGGTCAAGTATGGAAATCTCGAAGTATTCCTTTTGCTATGGATCGAATTCTTTCTAACAAATTTAGCTGTTCGCGGTGGGCTTTCATGGCCACGAACCAAGCCCAGAAATCAAAACACTGATCCACGACTATCATGTGGGAGGCATTGTAGTTTTTTCCCGGAATTTTGAAAATGCTGAGCAGCTTCTGGTGAGTCATGGAAGATCGTGTCTCCTCGCATTGTATCATGCTCATTAGCTGAAAGGACTTGACTTCAGCGTTGCAAAACGAAGCTCGCCTAGCCGGGCATGAACGGCCTCTACTCATCGGAATTGACCAAGAGAACGGGCTGGTAACCCGGATTCAACCTCCGATCGCTACACAAGTTCCTGGTTCGATGGCTCTCGGAGCTACTCAGAATCCTGAGCTGGCCTATCAAGCGGGGAAGCTCACAGGCCAGGCGTTAGATTTCTTTGGCATTAACATGAATTACGCACCAGTCTGCGACATAAATTCAGAGCCCTTGAACCCAGTCATCGGAGTACGCAGCCCCGGAGATAATCCAGAATTTGTGGGTCGCTTTACCAGTGCAGCAGCGCGAGGTCTTCGAGAGCAGAATATCGTCCCCAGCGTGAAGCACTTTCCCGGCCATGGAGACACCGCTACAGACTCTCATTACGGCTTGCCAGTTATTCTTAAGACTAGAGATCAATTAGAGAGATGTGAATTACTTCCATTTAGACGAGCTGTCGCCGAGGGCATCGAGACTATTATGACTGCTCACATCTCTTTACCAAGTATCGATGACAAGCTCCCTGCGACATTGTCACCTAAAGCTCTGGGAATCTTGCGGAAGGACATGGCCTATGATGGGATGATTATCACAGACTGTCTTGAAATGGATGGAATTCGGGCCACTGTTGGAAGTGAACGGGGCTCGGTTCTTGCACTCCAAGCTGGAAGCGACAGCATCATGCTGTGCCACACCTTTGACGTCCAGGTCGCTTCCATAAAGAAAGTATGTGAAGCAGTCGACTCTGGAGAACTCAGTTACTCCCGTCTCGATGAAGCAGGTCGACGTGTGGCCCAGGTCAAAGAAAAGTTCTTAAATTGGGATACTGCCTTGCGTCAAAACGATCTCAAGGAACTTAACACGCTTAACGAGAGAGCTTCACCCATTTGCAAAGAAATGTATGAGCACTCGGTAACTCTTGTTCGTGACAACAATGGAATTCTTCCTTTGTCGAAGACATCAAACATTGTTTTTCTCTTTCCCGGGAGTACTATACCGGTAGGAGGTGCTGTGGATGGTGAAGGAATGGGACGACAGGGGTCATATGAAGCCTCCCCGTATCTGAATATGCTTCAATGTCACAATAAATCCACGACGGAGATCAGATATAAAGATACAGGGCTATCTGACGAACAATGGACGACTGTCAAAAGTGCTGATGCTGTCATTTTTGTTTCCATAAATGGAGCCGAAGCACCATATCAGCAGACTCTTGGTAACGAGCTTCCGAATCATGTTCAGCGACTGGTTTTTATTGCTGCCTGTAGCCCTTATGACTTTCTTGAAACATCAGAGGTACAGACCTACCTCACAACATACGAGCCGACCATTGAGGCATTCAAAGTGGCCACAGGGATTATTTTCGGTCAAACGACACCAAAGGGGACCCTCCCTGTTGGTCGTGGCGCCGCAAAGCTGCCTTCCTCAGCAGTAACTCTATTTGATGGCACAAAGGATTTGGATGAGGTTGTTTCCCTGTGGAACGCAACCTTGCCGACATACAAAATCCCTCATGACAGTCTTCGTATTTTGGTCGATAGGAAAAACGCGCATCATTTTGTGGCTCGCATTGGCAAGAAATTGGCCGGATTCTGTCTTGCGTACCTCAACGCCGCTGGTCCGCCTTCAACTGTACACATTGCAGCTTTGGTTGTGTCACAAGATCATCAAGGCCAAGGCATCGGTACTTCACTTTTGACAGAAACGCGATCATCCTTCAGGAACAACTTTGGTATCAGCAGTCTAAACCTTGGAAGCTCATTTCCTCGCTTCTGGCCCGGGATACCTCGCGATCTTCCTGACTCAGTGCAAAGCTTTTTTATTCACCGTGGCTTCCGCCTCAGCCCACTAGAATCGCGATCTGTTGATATGTACCAGGATATTCGAAACTTCCAGGCTCCTGAGAAATATGTCACTCGTGCCCAGAACCGTGGCTTCCGCTTTGCTCCTCTACAAGCTGAGGATTATGAGTCATGTCTTGTTGGTCAGAGGAAAAACTTTTCTGATAAAGCGGTATGTACACGAACATTCATAGTATACAATGTAACGTCCCGAAGTTAATAAAGCTGATGTCTTTTTCAGGGTTGGGTTGAAGCATATGTTATGCTACATCCTAGCAAATACCCGGATTGTGTGATGACTGCTTTCGACTCACAGGGTCAGCAGGTTGGCTGGACGTTAATGCTACCTCCCTGTCCGGAATTGAACTCCGCATGGGCGTTCCCGCAGACCTGTGGTCCAAATACGGGCTTAATTGGTTGTGTGGGCGTTGATGCTGACCACCGTGCGTCCGGTATTGGATTAGCACTCATTTGCCATGCCGTGGAAAATATGAAGCAGCGAGGGATTGAAGGTGTCTTTGTGGATTGGGTTGCTCTTGATGGGTGGTATGAACAAGTTGGCTTTGATGTTTGGCGCAGTTATCGGCCGGGTAATATTTGATAGTCTCCACTGTGCTTGTTGTGTATCAATAACTTGAGTAACAGCTCCATGTTCGACACTACTGGCCAAGGGGAGCATACGCAAAACAGATATTAAATAGTATCATAATAGAGGCGAGTCATTCTTTGATAAAGTCGTTCGAAATATCGTCGATTCCTATCCTTAATACTACTATGAATACCATTTCAAACCATTGTCTTTACATGTATAGAGTACCTTTTTATTCAACTAGGTACTATCTCCATCCCAGATTGTCCCGGGTACTAGTAGGGGCCTTATCTGAGGCATTGCTTAGCTGGTGCTGTGGTCACCATATGTGCAGTCCCAATGCAATGTGCCACATATCTATCACCAATCACATCGCTTGCTAGTGTTTCTTAAAGCCACTAAGATAAACATAATCATCTTATTCGGGAATTAGGGGATGAGCACAGGATCACTAGAATGCGGGGTAGATCAACCATGAAAATGGGAATGTGAGTCCCAAAACTCTCTTTCCCCTTCATTCCGAGGTTCCCGGCCTGCTGATGCAAATCAAACATGGAAACCCCTCCAGCTCAAGATCAAGCGACAAAACTCCAGTCAAGTAAAAGTGACACTGCTGTTGAAGTTGCTGCTACCGCCTCACAGCCTCTTGCCACGCTCCAAGAATATGAACGACTGTTCGGCGTCGACGAGGATGCCTATGAGCAGCCCACCACAACTCGAAAAGAGCTCTGGTCTTACTATCTCTATTACAATGGTATGGTCTCTTCCTATACATCCAGGAGTACTCAAGGGGAAATGATAAAGTTGACTGACAATAAACTTCACCAGGCGATAACGGTGTTGGTCCAGGATCATACAGCCAAACTTTGTACGCCGTTTCCCATCAGAAAATTGTCTGTTACACACGATGCTAATTGAGGAGGTTTCAATGGGCCTTAACTGGTGCCGGGCATATTCCCGATACAAATCCACCTAAGCCTTGTACCGATTCATCGCCATGTGTGGTGCCCTGGGCAGGTGGTACGCGATCTACATCCTCCGTGATACTAATCGCCAACGGACTCTGTTTCGCCTTCATGACAGTCATTTTCGTGTGGCTAGGAAGTGCCGCTGACTACGGCTCTTTTGGCCGATGGCTTCTTTTGGTTTTGACAGTCATCTGCTGGGCTTTACAGTATGGTATGCTTTCTATCCGCCATCCTAGTCAATGGGCAACAGCTATGGGCTTGTATGTGGTCTCATATATTGCATATGGCGCCACGCTGGTCTTCTATGCGGCGGTTTTCCCTCGAATTGCGCGTTACATGCCACACGTTCGAAAGGCGAGAGATGAACTGGCAGAAGGCAAAATCAGTCAGCAAGAGTACGATACGATCGAGTCATTGGAAAGAAACCATATCAGGTAAGTTAAGTGTGTGTGAATGTGCTCCTGTGCAAAATATAACACGCATTATACAGCAACATCTCGACCGCACATAGTAACATTGGATACCTCCTCACCTTGGTGCTGAATTTGAGTGTTCTGCTTCCGATGCAGAACAATGAGTTCTCAAACAATTTGGCACTCTGCCTCACTAACTCCTGTAAGCTAATCTCATATCATTTGAATCTTCATATCTAACTTTATTTTTTTTCAGATTGGGTTGTCCTTGGTATCTGGTGGTTCTTATTCCAGCAAAAGAGACCTGGCCCCAAAGTCCCGAAGGGTTCTAGCTATGCCACAATTGGCTTCAAGCAAATCTGGCTTGCCATGAGAGAGATACGGTCTCTCCCCCAGACCTTCTTGTATTTTGTGGCATATTTTCTGCTAGCAGATGGCCTTAACACAACTGGTACGTTTTCAACGCCTTGAATCAGTTAATTGCTAATTGAGACAGGAACCCTCGTCTCAATCATTCAAAATGACTACGTTTCTTTCTCATTCCTTCAAGTTACATATCTTGGTATTACTCAAGCTGTCTGCTCCATAACCTCAACATTTGGTTTCTGGTACATTCAGAGATACTTCAAGATCAAAACGAAAACCATGTTCTTGATTACCAATTTCTTCACTGTTCTCATTCCTTTCTGGGGGATGCTGGGACTTTGGACACGGCGAATTGGATACCATAATAGAGTAAGCCATACCAGGGGACCATGTGGATATCCAAATTAACATTCTGATAGTGGGAATTCTACTTTTATAACGTTATCTTCGGCCTATTTCAAGCGCCATACTATGCAGTATGTTTTGCTGTGCCTTTCTTTGCATTCTGAGTCATAACTTAAATTTCGGATTACAGTACGCCCAAACAATGATCAGCGAACTCATGCCTCGAGGCTACGATAACATGTTCTTCGCATTATTCGGCATTACAAATCGAGCAGTAAGTGGTAAGCCGCGCATAAAATTTATTTCACTCTACTGATGTTAATTCAAAGTCATCTGTCATTGGTCCAAATGTCATTCAAGCCATTATCAATAATACTCGCAACAATTGGATGGGTTTTCCATTTCTTTTTGCAATATGCGCTGCTGCTATGATTGCGATTGGCTTTGTGAACATTGAGAAAGGTCGTGAAGACTGCAGGAAGTTTACGGAGCAGCGCAAGGTAGATCGTGTTGCTACGGAGGCTGGATTGAGCCCTGACGCGATTCTTACTGGCAAAGGGTTAGACGAGAATCCAGCAGAGGTGAATGGCACCGTGCATGACTAGAAAATCGGATGTTTCAATTTCGGGATAGATAAGAGAGATACTAATATCTTATTTCTAGTCTCAATAATTTTTTCAAATACAATTAATGAAGTTATTATTCAATATTTAGCACAGCTAGCCGGGCACAGTTTTCAATAGGGCGCATAGCAGATGATCAAATCAAAACTTTGCCTTAAGTGACTCAAATGAGGCAACTGAAAAGCCATAAAGAAATCAAACATTATGCAATTATTCTTAAAGTATTCGAGCTATCTTTTGAAGTATTTTTCTCGGGGTCCGAATTCACCACCAGTACTAGGTATTTTCATGGCGCCGGAGGTCTGGGTCATTGGGCATGCATATGTCCAACATTAGTATACTCATAACTCATGAAAATATTAAACCTCAAACCTCAGCTTTCTTCTCGCTGTCTTGTGAAGAGACCTGCTCTCCTAATCTTTTCGCCTCCTTTCTCTGATTCTTAGTATCAACTTCTTTTCTCCACTTATCCCCAAAGATGGTGGTCACCCAAACACAAGCGCCGGCAACAACAAGGAACAATGCACTGATCGTGCTAAACCAACCAACGCCAATTCCTTCGATAGCCGGAAGCACGACGCCAGAACCAATAGCGGCAAAAACGTACCGGAACATGTAGTTACCGGCTACAACTTCTGCACTGCGACCAGAGGACTGCATAACATCCAGGCAAAAGGTATTCAAACTTGGGAAGCAGAATAGCTGTGCCACTCCCTGTAGGAACATAGCTAGTACAGGCACAGGGATGCCACCAACGGCTTTCTCAACCGTCCAGCCGTAAACGAGGATACAGCCGGGGATAATGATTCCGAGGAATACGAGGCAGGATTTGAGTCGGTCTTCGGGAATTCGAACGCCGCCACGCTTGCGGATCCATTTCTTAACTATGTGGTCCGCCCATCGCCCGCCCATAAAAGTACCCACTAGGTACCCGCACCCCGGGGCAATGTAGAACAAACCCGATTCGATGGGGCTGGTTAGATTGAATCGAGGGTTTAGTACGTAGCGGATCGGCGTGAGGAGAGAATATTGGTTCCAGACTAAGGCACCGGCTGCCAGGCCTGCGAAGAAGAGGTTTGGGTAAGTGAAGAGGAGGATGCCTACCCGAACCGGGTTGATGCGCTGAGCCAGGAACAGGGCCTTTTGTTTGGGAGTTTTGTTGCCCTCTTCCGACTTGACCAAGTGTGGATAGGTCTCTGGAAAGAAGAAGAAGACCAGTAATGTGCCAAAGCCTCCAAGGGCAGTTTGAAGCCAAAAGACCACTCTCCAAGAGCAGAATGTAACTATAACACCCTGTCACGAAAAATTAGCAAGTTGATTCAGAAAATCGAGGGCCAAGCCTGAGGACATACGCCGATGAATGGTCCAAATGCTGGCCCAATAAGGGTACCAGAAAGGAACCATCCTAGTGCTGTAGCCCGAGCTCGCGGTTCATATACATCTCCAATGGCAGAGCTTCCAACCACGAGGAATGATGTTCCTTGAAAGGCTGTGAGGACACGAAAGATAAAGTATGCTGGTAGATTTGGAGCCAATGCTGTGCCAATACTGAATGCAAAGAAGAGAAAAGCACTAGTCAGAAAGATCTAGACGAAGTTTCCAATGTCAGAAATCATATAGAGACGCGATGGAGAAAGGGACCACTAACCGGTCGTCGGCCCCACACTTGGCTAAATGGACCCCAGAAAGGAGCGGAGACTCCCATAAAAGCTAGGTATAAAGCATTACTAGCATTGATGATGCTTCCCGTAGTGTTGTAGGTTTTTGCAACTTCCGGGATTCCTGATAAAATTGACGTAGATGAAATTGGGGCCAGGAATGAACAGAATGACAGCACCGCAACGATCAGTATCTTCCGCGTGGGTGAAAAGCGCAAGTATTGTTCCGCATCAACCTCATGGAATTCATGGGTAGCCACAGGCATATCATGATGAGAAAGATGGCTCTGTACAAGATGCAAGTCATTACCTGCGTCTGATCGTCGAGATTTTGTTCTTTGGGCCTGTATCTCTTCTAGCTGGGGAGCAGCCTCCTCAATACTAGAGCCAGAATGTGACGGCGACATGGCCCAACGCTTTTCGAGTATCCACTCTCTATAATGCGATATATGCTAGTATGGCAGAATTCAAGCTTGTTCTCTGAACAAAGTTTAACTTTTTTTTTTTTTGCAATGTTGACAATTGGCCCAAGAAACGACTGTTAGGGTAGGAATCAGGCTTAATATTCAACCGCGAAGCCTTTCCGAGGTCTGCTCGAGGCATATAATCTTCCAAAAACGAAGATCAGGTTGGCAAATGGGAGTTCGATTCGAGAATCGCACAGGATATACAGCCATTGAATACATTCAAAAGTAAGATAGTGAGTCAGAGAGAGGGAAAAATGTGCAATGCACCTTCAACCCTCGGCGAGCTATTCAAATTGGCCGAGGATCGGCGGGGCAAACATCCATAACCGACGACGGATGAAAGACCGTAGGGTACAAACATGCCCAGATATGCGGATGAGTGTCCCGATATTGGTTCTCCAGGGTCTCATCCGGTCATTGAGTCCAATCGTGTGGGCTTGATTGGCCTTGATAGCGTGGAGCCACAAGGTATTTCGTTGCTGGGGCCGAACCAGTGCGGAAAAGAATCCGTGTGTCGCGTGGATGCGGTCTATCAGCCACCGATCACGATAAAGCGATAAAGGCCAACGGTTCTTCTTTTTTTAATAGAACTTGACAATCAGCATTGGATTAGCACGTTTTCAAAATCTTGAAACCTCCATCATGAATCGTGCACTGATCGCAGTCGGAAATTATGGATCTCCGTTAGTCGATGGAGGTTGTGGATCATGCATCTCCAGTGCTAAGATTGGAGGGGAGAGGGGATCATGACAGCCTGACGCGCAATCCATGTCCAATTTTTCCCTTCTATTGCCTGTGAGAGACAAAACCAGCCTCTTGAAAAGGGGATTACCGTGTGGCTGTACACGGACAAGACCATCACGAAAAGAACCAAGATCGGCCAATCCCACCCCCAAACCTTCAATGACACAACTGCCTCCCTTCTGGCTCATGACGTTATCCTCTGACCGCCAACCATCTTAACCTCCGCCACTTCTCCCCACTTGGCTTCGAGGTTCTCCAGCTGGGATTTTTTTTCCTATTATCTTATTCTGCATACTTGTTTTTTTAATTATTATTTTTTTTTTCTCGACTTAAAAGCACAATGTCGTCCAAGGAACCCCAGAGTGCTGTCCCCGCCCACAGCAAAGGCTCATGGACCAGCTTCCTCAAGGTACGTGGATTGTTTGGCGCTACTCAATTTTGGGTCTCTTGGGTCACTGATTAATTCGCCTTTATAGTCTATCGCCTCGTTCAATGGTGATCTCTCTTCCTTGACAGCTCCTCCATTTATTTTGTCTACAACCTCCCTTACCGAGTACTCCGCCTACTGGGCTGAACACCCCGCCGTCTTCGTTGCCCCCGCGAAGGAGTCGGATCCTGAGAAGCGTGCCCTCCTCGTCCTCAAATGGTTCCTGACTACCCTCCACCAGCAGTACTGCAGTCGCAGTGAGAAGCTGGGTAGCGAAAAGAAGCCGCTGAACCCATTCCTTGGCGAGCTCTTCATTGGAAAGTGGCAAGGCGATGAGGAAGTTGGCGAGACACAGTTGGTCAGCGAACAAGTCAGGTAGGGTTAAGTAACCGATTTGTAGAGACTTATGTCCTCTACCGATGTAAGCCAGATAATAACATTGAAATCATTAGCCACCACCCCCCTGCAACTGCATATGCTATCACCAACGAGAAGCACGGTGTTGAGGTACGTCCCTATGATCTCTTTTCAAGAAACACATTCTCATTGATATCACTACCCTGCAGCTTCAAGGATATAATGCGCAGAAAGCATCATTCTCCAGCACCATCCAAATCAAGCAAATTGGCCATGCCCTCTACACCCTCTCCTTACCTGGCACCGAAGAGAAAGAACGCTACCTGATCACGCTCCCCAACCTGCACATCGAGTCCCTGATTTATGGTACCCCATTCGTTGAACTCGAGAAGACCGCCAAAATTGCCAGCAGCAATGGCTACGTCTCCAAGATCGATTTCTCCGGTAAGGGATGGCTAAGCGGCAAGAAGAACACTTTCACCGCGAGCCTGTACAAGGCCAGCGAGGGAGAAAAGAAGCCCATCTACACTGTGGATGGCCAGTGGTCCAAGAACTTCCAGATCAAAAAGACTGGCTCTAAGGATGTGGTTGACACTTGGGTCGTCGACCAGAACGAAACTACCCCGCTCACTTTGGCCCCACTCGAGGAGCAGGATCTCTACGAGAGCCGTAAAGCCTGGAAGGATGTTGCAGAGAACATCCAGGGCGGTAATATGGATGCTGTCTCTGCACACAAGTCACGCATTGAAAATGCTCAGCGTGAGCTGCGCCGCGTAGAGAAGTCCGAGAACCGTGAATGGGAGCGCCGCTTCTTCAACCGCGTTGAGCCCAAGGATGACGACGCTGCTGTTCAGCAGCTTGCTCGTTCTCTAGATCTCTCTCCGGACCTTGATGGAGATAAGACCGGTGGGTTGTGGCGCTTCGATGCCTCCCGCGCTGCGGGTGCGAAGCCCCCCTACCACAAGGCTGGTCCCGAGGGGCTGGGTCTAGATCAGTAGATCATGTCTTGAAATTTTTGGGAAGCGAGCTTAAGAAGCTTTTTCACTTTTCTTTTCTATGTCATTTTGGATTTCTTTTACCCTTGTGGATCTAGGGTGTCAGGACCACCCTCTTGGGCTTCTCAATCCTGCTCCCGTCCCATTTGTCTTCACACATAGAGTTGGCCTTATGGTGCCCTTTGATAAAATGGACCATGTCATGCTACATTTCGATTGTACATAGTTCTGGTCGTTGGTCTAGTGCTACTTACTTATTAGTTCGTGACGAGCAAGCCACCGGCTGCAATGCCTAATGATATGATCTTGATTGTTCTTTTTACTGGAATTATTACACTATACCTATACGGTTTACAATTCTCTACTTATACTGGGGCGTGTGCTACCTAAGCATTATTAGCTCGGTTCTAAGTTATACCTACTATACATATGCAAAGTTTTCCCACGTGATTTAACTTGGTAATGATGCTTATTCAAGTTGATGTTCAAGTCGAACGTGTCGCTAACATCAATATAGACTTAGTGCTAGTATCACCGTGACCTAGGTAGTAAAGTAGGTATATTGCCAGGTGGTACTGATTGTCGTAAATCCACGGAATCACGGATACCTATCAAGAGCCCTGCTGAGCCTGAGAGCACTTGAGAGCCTGCACATGCATGTGTGAGTGTATGTAGTACCGAAGTTCGAGTTCAAGTTTAATGGAACGAGGTCAAATTAAGCTTATTTCCAAGACCGAACACGAGCTACCATATTATCAGGGAAGGCCTCGCCTGAGTACGACGACTTGCACATGTGCACTTGTTCATCCATTCAAGCTGAATATATAGTACATACATGATGGATCCAGTATTTGTACTTACTAGTATGTGTAGATGTAGATAGATGCTAATTCAAAATGCCTAGCCTCGGGTTGACAATTGATCACTGGCAGGCTTAAATGATTGAGAGAGTTGAGAGATTGAAACATTGAAGACTCCCGAGGTCCACCTCGTCGAACGTCTCATTACACACGTTCAAATGTTGTAGCAAGTCCACGGGTGGGCAAAAAAATTCAGGGGTGCTCCGACCACATACTTCTGGCGCTGCAGGATATCATCTCAACACATATACTACATAGTAGTATGTAGTATATAGCGCCCAACAACCACTGCTCAAATGTGTGTGGTGCTAGATACTACCTAGTACTTAGTAGGGTTTAGTCTAAATGGGGTTGAACTACAGTCTACATCATGAACTTGAAGTCTCTGTCCCGGTCCCTAGAAAAATCGATTGGTCCTGGAATATCTGGTTTGTATAGGTGCGTACATAACTCATCACACTTTTTGGAGGCCCAGTAAACACAAGTCAACATGAGCAGAGTCCACCATGATCTACCTCTTTGCCGTACCTGGCAATAATCAGACATTGCTCACGGTGGAGGAAAGAAGCTGTAAAGAAGGGACATGAATAAAAATCCCGGTTCACTGAACGACACACCGAACCCCGAAGAGACACCGTGAGCTAGGAGGGGGAAAAAGAAAAAAAAAAGGAAAATAAAAAAAGAAACAAGAGTTGAGGAACACAGACACTCGGGAAAATTGATGGATTTAATACAGACCGGCCCCACGAGGAGCAGCAGTAGCAAAAAGAAAAAAGCGATATGGGAAAATGAAAACGACAAAAAAAAAAGAACCCGCGAAGACCCAGTCCCCCAATAAGGAAAAGCCAGCCAAGCTCCCAGAGAGAGTAGAGATTACACAAATGTTGAGGAAAAAAAGATGAAAAGAAAAGTTGGAGCGTTTTTTTCATATCAAATGGTACTGCCTACTAGAAGCAGCAACATGTTGTCTGCCTTGATAATCAAGGTCGAGAGCAACCACTCGCCATTTTCTCAAATCACCTGCAAATGCAACGCCATATGTGTATGGCAGGGAAGAATGGGAATGAAGCTATAGTTTCGGAATTTAGTGGCCGTAGTTGTTACCCCAGCCACCACGGTTGTTTCCGTAGTAGTTGCCGAAGCCAGCACCATAGTTATAGCCGCCAGTCTGCGAAGCACCTCCTTGGTGACCACCAAGACCACCAAGACCAGCATACTGTGGGTTCAGGTGGCCGTAACCGCCAAAGGCTTGCTGACCTTGTTGACCCTGCAGAGGAGGAAGGCCAGTCTGGGCCTGGGCCTGACCGGGGACGTTGTTGGTGGCAGAGCCGGGTCGGTTGGCCTGAGTAAGAGACGGGCTGGGACCACCAGTCTTAGAGGCTTCGAAACCCTTGGTCTCCTCAGTGGTCACAGGGGGCTGTTGGGCAACTGAGGGGGTTTGACCGAATCCACCGGCTTGAGAGCGACCGAAGACATCCGACATGCCGGTACCGAAGGCATTGGCACCAGTAGCAGACTGTTGGTTGTCGGCTGGCTGGGCAGAACCAGTGCGAGCACCGTAGACAGAGTCACGCCCAGGGGCGGTCTGGTTGAAACTAGCAGCGGCGTTGGCAGGAGAGGAAGTGTGGTCGTAAGAGAAGCCGCCATGAGGCTGACCATACATGCCACCCTTTCCACCGTAAGGGCCATACTGGTTACCGTAGCCGTACTGGCTGTTGTGTGGCATACCATAGTGCTGCTGTTGTTCATCATAACGACGAGCATCGTCATACATCGGGCGGCTCCGGCCGTATTGTTGCTGGTTCATCTGATTCATGTACTGAGCGTAGTGAGGGTTGGAGTAGTAAGGGTTGTAGCCATAACCGTAAGCATTCTGGCCAGGCATATGCTGGGCAGCAGGGGTCTGGGTAGCACCGGGGAGAGTAGGGTTAGGGGTGTTGTGACCACTGTTGGTAGCATCAACAGGGCCATAGCGGCTAGGAGCCTGGGTGGTAGGAACTTGAGGCACAGCCTCAGCGCCGGAGACACCAAATCCAGGAGCAGCCCGAGGAGCAGCAGTAGCATCCTGGGACTGCCCGTAGCTACCGTAGTTGTTGTTATAGTAAGGGAAGCGCTGATCAGCAGCGTAAAAGGGAGAGTACTCGCTACCAGTGGTGGCAGCAGGTTGAGTAGGAGCCTGGTTGGCGAATGGCTCTGGGATCTGTTGCTGAGGCTGGCTAATTTGAGGGTTGAAAGGGTCGTAGGGCTTTTGGGTCTCAGAGTAGCGGCCGAAGTCAGAGAAGGAAGAGTCGCCGACAGAAGCCTGAGGAACTGGAGGCAAACCGGGGGCAGGGCGAGCGGCACCAGTTTCGGCTGAGGCTTGAGTCGACGGTGGAAGGGACGCACGAGGGGCAACGGGAGAGTGCTGAGGAGGCTGAGCGCGAGTCTCGGCATCTTCACGGTTCTCATCAATGTCCACGGAGTCGCCGTTCAGACCCATGCTACCAAATTGCACGGCAGCACGGTCGACAGCATGATTTCCAGGCATGACAACAGCTTGCTGCTGTTCCATCACACGGCGCTGGAAGCCAGGAGCCCGGACACCCTGCTTGTATGCGCTGCCGGGAAGGCTGGAGGGAGGAACACGAGAAGGAGTGCCGCTAGCGGCTGCGATAGCGGGGTCAATTCCACTGCCGACAGTGCTGGCAGCAGTCGCTGTAGGAGCAGGTGCGGAAACATCGGGGATTTGTTCAAGGTTTGTCTCAGTCAAGTCACCCTTATGTTGCTTTCCAGTGGCAGCGGGAATGACAGGGACAGCGGGGACGGCAGGGACAGTCGGCTTGGCAACGGGGGTCTTTTGGGATGCGGCGGGTGCTGGTACAGGTTCAGGGGCCTTTTGCTCTGGCACAGGCTCGGCGGGCTTCTCGGGGGCAGACACAGGAGCAGGCGCAGGAGCGGGAGCGGGAGCAGCCTGTGGCGGCTTCTTCTGTGGAGGAGGGGGAGCGGGTTTGGCAAACAAACTAGCCCATCCCTTCTTCGTACCCTCAGGAATCACACTAGTCTTAGCTTCCGACTCAACGGCCGCAGACTCATTATCAGCTTCCTCTTCCACCTTGGATGTAACAGGCTCTGTCTCTGCCACTGTCGCAACAGCAGGGACAGACTCTGCGGTGCTGACGACACGAGTCCCATTGGCTTGAGCACCTGCTCGGCCACCACGGCCGCCACGACCTCGGTCTCCGCGGGCACGACCACGTCCCTCGAATCCACCGCGACCACGGGCTCCACGAGCGGGAGCTGCAGTCGACTCGGTCGGGGTGCTCTGAACCTCCTTGGCCTTAGGGCGAGTCCGGTCTGTAGTCTTCTTCTTGACCTCTCCCCACTGCGATACATTGCCTGTTGTAATTGATTAGTATAAGCATGCTGTCGAAAAAGACTTCGATGCGCGGATTTCTTGTTCAGCCAGGGGGACCCACCTTCAGTGATGCGCTCAATTGCTTCTTCGAGATCACCATTTGAGTCCTCTAGTGCGAATGCCAGGTCCTCATCCTTCCAGTCGGGGAATAATTCTCGGAGCATAGGCAAACTGTCAGAGTACTTCTTCTTCATCTGTCCAATTTCACCTTCGTCGAATGAGGGGAGGTCTGAGCTGTCGGCATTGGATCTGCTGCTGCCACCCCGGCCACCTCTGTTACTGTAACCACCACGGCCACCGCGGGCAGATACTCTGCCTCGAGCAGAGGGTCGGTTCTGAACGTCGGACATTATTTCAGGAGGATGTGTGAGATGAAAGAAGTGAGATTGGGAAGGAGGTCACGATGGCGTCGCAAGGGCTTCGTTAAAAGGGAAGGATCTGAGGTAGAAAAAAGCGTGATGCACCCTCGCGCAAGAGGTAAAGCACCAGAACAGACCACAGGCACAGGGGCCAAATATAAATTCAGAGACACAAGCAAGAGAAAAAAAAAGAGAAAAAGGATGTTGTTATGAGGAAGCAGGAGTGTGAATGGGGAAGGCAAAAGCTAAGTTCTGATGTGTTGCTCCCAGTCACAGCTGGTCTTGGCACTGCCTGGCTTTTTAGCGAGTGGCGCCTATTGGGTGTGCTTGCTTGATCTGCTGCAGTTCTTATACTGTCGAGTCGGTCCAACAAAGCCCCAAGGAGAGTGTGCTTTCTGAAAGAGGGTTAAAGCCGAGAGAACTTGAATACTAAGGGCCCAATTGCATCAAGAGCGCAATTTTGGCCGTTTCCTCTCTTTTCTACGTTACTTTGGCTCTTCGTTTTCCACAATTTTCTTCCTTTCTCTCCTCCCGCTTGCACCACTTCGGTCTGCTCGTCATCCACTCCCAATCTGCACCCTTCACCGCCCACCCCTCGCGGCGATCTTCCCCTTCGCAACCTTGGACCTTCACAAGGGGCTCTCCACCACTCGCCCGGACACCATCGGGGGACTCACCGCATCCATCATGAAGGGCACCTCCATTTTCCAATTCAAATCATGGCCTAAAATCCATCAACCACTACCGCGAACACCACGGGAGTCTCAACAATTACTGAATGCCCTCACTTCCTCATTCCGCCGCCAGTTGGATCAGGCATACCCGGTCTCCAAACCATCTCATCTTGAAGGCGATCGACAGCCCTTGAATACCGATTCCTCACTTCATGCAACGGATCAACACCTGCATAATATCCTGGATAACCCATTATTTCGAATAGTGCCCCCCAAGGCTACACCTCTAGACAAGCATGGCACGAAGAATATTGATCAAGAACAGCGATTGGCCAAAGAGCCTATGTTGGTCTTCGATGAAATGGCTGCGTCGGGGGCCGTGACATCTTCTGTTGTCACTAAGTGCTTGAAATCGCAGCTTCTGCTAGTGAGCTCCTCAAGTAACGGCGGAGTCAGCGAAGCGATGAAGGCTTCTCGCACCGCATCGAGAGTGGTAGATTGGTTTTGGGCTTCAGACGGAGCCTCCCGACAACTGCTATTACAGTCAAGAGCTACCACCTCCTCATTAACCAAGTTTATGGTCGCAGAAGGCCTCCAAGATACGATTCTATGTTGGCTCAGAATGCTCATGAGCTGCGATATCGGTGGTCACAGTGGTCAAATTACAGAGACCGCAGCCCGACAAATTTTTAAGAACATGTTGATTGGGTTTATTGACGCTGAAATCCGATATGGGAAGGGGCTGGCTTCGGCATTTAAGAACTATCTACATGCCTGCCATGTACATTCAATTTCTCAACATCAACATAATTTACCAGGGAAAGTAATGTTGCTAGAAACCGGAGCTCGCCTTAGCCGGGCCGCTTTGGAGGTCAAACCGTTGACCGGTCTGGTACCCGCTTCTACTTATAATGAGTACCAGAAAGTCATTTTTACACTTTCCTCCCCCGAATCGTTGCTGGGTGCCAGCGTATCGCTCTGTCACCCAAAGAATCCAAATCCTCGGCCTTTAATTCATTTCGTGGAAAGTTTGTCGCCTAGCAAGGTCTTTTCTTGGAATGCTGCAAAACGAGATGCTCTTCTTCGTATTGCATGTGATGCTCTACATCTCTTGATTGAGCAGAAGGAATTTCGACAAGCTACGGATCTGGCTCGGCGTATACAAGTTTTCTTTCCGAAAACATCTACAGATGCTGCCGCTGAAGGGTCTCGCGCTCGTTCTTCATCTAAAGAGGAGGAGGACCTTCTCAGTCGCCTGGAGTTGAGCTTGACTTGAGTTTTTGGTCTCTACTCGATATACAAGTGTATCACTTCGCCTGTCAAAACACTAATACTAAAAAGTGCGCAAAGTATTGCACAACACCTTTCGGCAGTCCAGTGCCACGAGGCGTTGATCAACCTATGGATTTTTGAACAAGGAAACCACACAGCACTGTTTCGGTTGCTGTCCTTTCACCTACATATATCCCTTCACGGCACCAGAGAGAAGAATCGTCAGTCCGTATCGCTCCTTGGCATTGTTTCCCGGAGCACTTCAGTGCGCTATGACGAAAATCATCGCAAGTTCTCCGCAGTGTGACTCCACTCCCACTGCGCCATCCGGGTAAATTTCCCCGAGATCTGCTTGGCATGCTTGTATCAAGGCGGCCTCCGCGAGAATATCAAGCATTGGTTCGAAATATATACCTTGTGTATTGTCAATTCTGGGAGTCTATCGGAATTAAGGCACAATCATCAGGTGCCAAGAGAGCATGCTATGGGTATGGGTGGGAGCGGACCACTCATGAGTTGTGTGACGGCAGTTTCAGTATGGGGTGGCAGGGGGCGAATCAGCCCCGTCGCATTTCGATGGAATCGGGTTAGCGTCTCCAGCTGCTCTTAAGTAGTAAACGTCACCGCGCAACCTCACTTCTCCCACCTCCAATTCCAATCAACTTCTTTTCTACCTCATTATCTTCTCGTAAATCAGACTCACCTGTTTAATTGCGGTCGCCCTACTCTCGCGACTCCATCGCTTGTGAAATTACGTTCTCCCAAGCACGTGTCCACGTCTGACATCATTGATCCACCATGACGACCGAAGGAATCACTGTGCAAAGTCCTGCCCCAGCTATAGGTAGGTATCATTCATACCACGATCGTTCAGCCTGGACGAATTGCTACTGCCTGCGTTGTTTAATTCCACCGTTGATGGCTTTTGTAGTCATTTGAGCAATAGATTGCACCTCTACT
Source organism: Talaromyces sp. PF30-5 (assembly GCA_023626375.1). Lineage (NCBI taxonomy): Eukaryota > Fungi > Ascomycota > Eurotiomycetes > Eurotiales > Trichocomaceae > Talaromyces > Talaromyces sp. PF30-5. The sequence goes on along the minus strand of JAMAGU010000014.1, from coordinate 833,866 downwards.
TCTAAAGTTAGCTGCGAATGAAATGCTGACTAATCAACAGCTACCTCCAGCGAGCCCTCTCAGCCAGTTCCAAGCACCCTACCTCCGAGCCAGCAAGAAAATGAAGCAGTGGCTGTTGAAAAGGCTAGAGCAGGTGCGCATGTCGACTATCCAGAGGCCCCTAATCCAAAGCCACCAGTGGCACCATCTACAGAATCCAGTGTCGACAAAGCAGTTGCAGCCTCGGAGCCCGAGGCGCCAATAGACGCCCAGGTGGAAGAAGCCAAAGCTCAACCCAAGGCAGAAAATGAGGAACCGAAAAAGGATGAGCCTCAGGTCGGTGAGAAGCGCAACCTTGACTCAACAACAGCTCCAGCTGCAGCGCCAACATCAGTTACCGAAGACAAGAAGGAGCCTGTTCCCGCAGAGACAGAGGAGCCCGGGGTGAAAAAGCAAAAGCTAGATGCAAATACTGAATCTAGTCAAGAAGCCAAAGAGCCCGCGGAGCCGACTCCTGCTGCCCCTGCTCCAGCTGCTGCCGCTGATGATACCAATGGCAACTCAAAGAAGCAAGCAGGGCGTCCTAAGAAAGAGAAGGTGAAAGATGCCATCAAGAAGGCAATTCCGGGTGATGGAATCGGCAGCCGCACTCGTAGCCGGACCAAGGCTACTTAGACACTTGACATGGCTGGAGCATTATCATTCACGACCATATTCTGATTCGCTGTAAGAGCTGGCATACGGGCTGTTCCTGTCTCTAAATGCAACAATCAGACAATTATATTCATTCAAAATATCGATCAAATGAACTTTAAATACACTAGACATCTCCCATGTAATAACCGCTGGACATGCTCAAGTAGCAAGCTTTCAATGCGAAGTATGCCCTAAGTACCCGAATCGGTAATTCGCCCGCCGAAAATCGGGCTGACTCACTGCCCCGGGGACGGAGAAACCAACCCCGCTATCAGTGTGTCACCGTGATACTAATTCATTTCTGCTCTTATTTAATTTGCTTCCTCTGAACATTGTTTTTAGAGTTCATATTCTCTTGTTTACTCACAATTCGTCATGTCTCAGAAGATCTGGCTTCGTGCTGAGACCAAGCCCGCTGAGGCGCGGTCTGCTTGTAAGTGCCTCTTCTTCCCCACTATCCCATTGTCGTTATCATGGTCTGGAGGGACAATTGTTTGCTGATAGCTCTGATCTAAGTGACCCCAACCACTTGCAAGGCATTGATGGACGCTGGTTATGATGTGACAGTTGAGCGCTCTACTCAGCGCATTTTTGATGGTATGTCTTCCGAATTGAATCTGTTAAAAGATTATGACTCAATTGACTAACCTTATCAATAGACGAGGAATTCGCCAAGGTTCGCTCTCCTATTCGCTCTCTCGTCCTATAATACATATTCTAAATCGCGACAATTACCATAGATCGGAGCTCCTCTTGTTGCGGAGGGCTCTTGGGTCACAGATGCTCCCAAGGACGCCGTTGTCCTCGGTCTGAAGGAACTGCCTGAGGACGACTTCCCCTTGGAGCACGTCCACGTTACTTTCGCTCATTGCTACAAGCAGCAGGGTGGATGGCAAGACGTCCTGAGCCGCTGGCCTCGCGGCAAGGGTCTTCTACTTGACCTGGAGTTCCTCACCGATGAGGTTGGCCGTCGTGTTGCTGCTTTCGGTTTCTCTGCTGGTTACGCTGGTTCCGCACTGGCTGTTAAGAACTGGGCTTATCAGCTCGCTCACCCCGAGGGTGGTACGCTCTCCGGTGAGGTTCCTTACGCCAACCAGGATCTCCTGATCCAGTCTGTTAAGGAGAGCGTTGAGGCCGGTAAGAAGATCGCTGGCAAGTACCCTACTGTTCTTGTCATTGGTGCCCTTGGCCGCTGTGGCAAGGGTGCTGTCCAGCTGGCTAAGGATGTCGGCATCCCCGATTCCAACATTATCCAATGGGATATGGCCGAGACCAAGAAGGGCGGTCCTTTCGAGGAGATCGTGACCAGCGACATTTTCATCAACTGCATTTACTTGAGCGAGAAGATTCCTCGTAAGCTTATCAAGTGCCTAATCTCTCTGGGATATTGCTAATGACTCCTACTTCACACAGCTTTCGTCAATGTCGAGTCCCTCTCCACCCCCAAGCGCAACCTCTCTGTTATCTGCGACGTCAGCGCCGACACCACAAACCCCTTCAACCCCGTTCCCGTATATGACAGTAAGTGGCCAATTGTGCTAACACGGCCCCATTTCATATTTTATGCATAGAAGCTCACATTTATCATAGTCACCACCACCTTCGACAAGCCTACTGTTCCCGTCACCCTGCCCGCAGGTACCCAGGGCCCTCCTCTGAGCGTTATCAGCATTGACCACCTGCCATCTCTCCTACCCCGCGAGAGCTCTGAGCAGTTCAGCCAGGCTCTCCTCCCCAGCCTTCTGCAGCTGAAGGACCGCACCACTGCCCGTGTCTGGAAGCAGGCCGAGGAACTGTTCCAGGAGAAGGTCGCTACCCTGCCTGAGGCGCTCCGTTCTTAAAATGAAAGGTTTGGACTGAAATGAAAGTTATGATACGATGGAATTTAGATAGAAATCAGATATGGGATGGACTGGCATATTATAAAAGTCTTAGTATAACCCCAATTTGAAATTTGGGTGGCATTTTCTTCCACAATTGAATTACTGGATATTGTGTAAGCATTCACAAAACCTTGGAATCGACCTGGGATTTCAGTGGAAAATTCTTAGTTCCCGCTGCTTTTTAGTAATATAGAAGTACCAGTAGTATCATTTAAACAGCCTTTGTAGGTGTCCAATGATTTGTAGGTATAGTAGGTATAAGACAAGTACCGTAGTAGGGACCTTGGAGGGCTGTGAAGCATGATGACAACAACATTTGAAACTGGTCGAAATGGATATGTCACTTCCAACCTGGTTGTTTGCATTTGCGCCTCGCCGGCGTTTTCTTGACCTTCCAACCTTGGAAAGTTCCAAAGTTTCTTCTCTCGCTCAAGTTTTCCCAGGCTACTATCTGCCCGTGGTCAAAAGCCCAGGAATGCTAATCATCACCTCCAATGGTGAGGGTTACCTCCAAGTCGTTGCCTGTGATAGATATATGTATGAGAATCTAGAGCTAACGGAGAAATCAGATGCCACGCCCAAACCCCCTTCAAGTTGACTTAAAGGCGACTCAAGCTGCTTTACAACTCTTAAGTACTCAACTCTCAAAACAACCACGGTGGCTTCTCCCACCGCACTCCTGGAGCAAGTGTGGGGTTAACAGCCATCCGGAGGATCCGTTAGAGGGAAGATGACTCAGTGCTGCAACGCCTTGACCGCGCGAAGTAGGCTAATGAAGATGACGATTGGACATTGGATCGAATTCACCCCAGAACGCCTCGGCCAGAATGCATTCGGTAGAAAGTTGGCGTTTCAAATGCTCTTGGGGGTCTCTTGATATTATATTCTCCGGTCGGAGTTACCCCGTTTTGACTAGGAGGATCCGGAAACTTGTTATTTCTGAGATCGAAGCCCCCGTCTTCTCCGCATGAACCCTTCGGTCCACTCCCGCCCCCCTCCTCTTCCCCGGCCTAGCCCGCAGATTTCTCAACTATTTCCCCAGTTCCTTGTGAGCAAGACATTGTCACAGCGATTAGATCTATATATCTTGTTCTTTGTTCTCCTTCTCACCTTTCCCTCTCGCTGAGGTCTCGAGCACCGGTTTTTCTTCCGTATCTCAGTCCTGGACTCGACGATGGGGTGCATGACTTTGCTAAGCTGATTCGCCTCACTTCCCTGCCCTACGCCACGAACCGCCGCCAACCTCCTCCCTTTACCACTCACAATCCTTGATGCAAGAGAAGCCTACAACGGTTGCCGCCTATGCGGCCGGGGCCTCCCTCGCAGCCGTTGCACTGTTTTACGTGTTCGGTCCCAATTACACGATCGACGGAGACGAGTCCAACGACAGCAACCGCAAGAAGAGCATCGTAGGGTTGTCCAACCTTGCCAATGACTGCTTTATCAATTCCGTTCTCCAGGCCTTAGCCGGCCTCGGAGACCTTCGCGTGTATCTTATTCGGGAGTTGCATCGCCGTGAACTGGACGGACCGGAGATTTACCACACGGTGTCGAGCCAATATGACCAGTTGAGCGGAGCGAAGGAAGATAAGATGCGGGAGTTACAACAAGGATTGATTACAAAGGCTTTGAAGGAAATGCTGGATCGGTTAAATGAGCGCCCAATCTATAAAAAGACCATCTCGGCACGGGGGTTCATTCAGGCTCTGGAATTCGCGTTCCGGACGCGCATTAGCCGCAATCAGCAGGACGCGCAGGAATTTCTGCAGATTGTCTTAGAGCGGCTTTGCGACGAATATCATGCTGGAGTACGCGCAAGAAAGCGCGCTTTGGATCCTGCGAATGTGTCTGCTAGTCCAACTGTACCGGGTACCGAGTCTGAAGCCGATGTACCAGAGAGCCCGGCCGAGGTGGAGGTACGCATTGATGATGGCACGCCGAATGGCCTCCCTGCCATTATCGATACGAAACTGAAAGAAATAGACAATGAACCCGGATTTCTCTTCGAGGGCAAATTGGAGTCACAAATTGAGTGCTTGTTTTGTCACTATCGGTATAAGCCGAATCAGACGTCATTTGTCAATCTTACGCTACAGGTGCCGCAGAAGAGCTCAACCACGCTTAACGCTTGTTTTGACGGTCTTCTTAAGACTGAACATATTGAAGATTTCCGTTGTGATCGGTGTCGTCTGAAGCATGCAGTCGAGTTTAAAACCCAGGAGAGGACTAGGACACGTGCCTCAAAGGATCTGGAACGCCTGGATAACGAGATTTTCCGTATTCAGGAAGCTTTAGAGAAGGACCCAGAGGTTGAGCTGGAGGGAATTGCATTCCCACCCTCAGATGTTGCGCCAAAACGCCGCATCGCCCGTCATATGCGCATTACTTCATTTCCCAAAGTCATTGCCATTCATTTGTCACGATCTATTTTCGATCGTAGCAGCTCGTCGAAGAATGCTGCCAAGGTATCATTCCCTGAACGACTTCCCTTGGGAGGGATCTTGAACCAGACCTGGTACAAATTACTAGCGATTGTTTGCCATAAGGGCAGCCATCACAGTGGTCACTACGAATCCTTCCGTCGCAACAATCTTTATGCTCCCTTTTCCACTCCCGAGGCGTTCGGCTCCTACGCACAGAGTCGGGTTACCAGTCAAAACCCTTCGGAGGCTCCCAGTCCCCGACTGGTGCCACTTACTCCCGACGACATAGGAAGTAGCAATAACCTATCACCTGCGACTTCATCAACGTCGCTTTCGGGCACATCCCAGTCAACGCCGCAGCTCTCCCCGTCAGCACCACGCCCGACAACCTCTAGTTCTCGACGCTCCTTCCAGAGCACGTTCTCTCGATCCTCTACAGCTCAGCCCACCAGTTCAGATAACAACAACGCGACGACAGATCCAGGTCGGGCGAGTACATCGTCTGCCCCACGGTCATCTCGGACCATCCCGCGCTCATCGGTGGACACCCCCACGGGGCTTGGTTCCCGGCTTCGTCGTCGTAAGAAGGCGAATGACCGATGGTGGCGGATCTCCGACGAGAAGATTAAAGAATGCAAGACCTCAGACGTGCTGGGCATGCAGAAGGAGGTATATCTTTTGTTTTACGAGATGGAGCGACCCGAGGCGAATCCTGCCTTTGCTGAGGGGCGATTATAGATGGAACCTGCATCCAAGAGAGTTTTACTTTGCATGCCCATGTCTTTTTTTTTTTTATTTATTTTCATAGGCATGTCTCCTTTTTTGTTTCATTGTCTCTTTGTATAAAAGCAAAAGAGTCTGTCCCGTACATATAACCACTTTCTCACATGTTCATTGGCAAGGCTGGGAACCTTGCAATCAGCTACGGGCTCACCAAGTACTGTTGATGTTGATGACTAGATATTATAGAGTAGAAATGGAGACAGTTGAGACCGGTTGCCTGTGATCCGCGAATTGGGAATCCATTTGATCTAACTTGGTATTGAGGCCCCACGGGAGCTGATGTCACAATAATCATCAGGGATGTCTCCGGTCAGGAACGTGCAGATCCACCGAGGGGTCTCTCTTAACCGGATTGTACACCGGACCGAAGTGTAAAAAGTCAGCGAAACTCTGCAGGGAGCCGGTAAGAGAAGGAGGTGGTGCTCTGTTGTATCCTGGGCCGGATCGGTCTGCTCCTAGAGTGCGTTCTGCTGGATGCGTACCGGGCCAGGGCGAGCGGGTCATTATATCGGTTCTTGACTTGTATGGCGGATGATGGAAGAACGGCGAAACACGAAATTCCTCGGTTCCCCGCTACGGGACGAACAATTTACGGAGTGGGCGGGATCAGGTCTTAGCAGCCGATGGGATGCGTTCTACCGCGATATAGAGACAGTAGAGAAGGGGTTGTAGGGTCATAATGATTTCAGTGGTCTCTGTCTGGGTAATCGTATCCTCCTCGATACCTTGCATGCGTCAATTCTTTAACGTGAAACCTGTAATGTAGCTCAACCCAACACCCCCCGCCAGAATCATAGTGGGGAAGTTATACAAGAAAACCAGGCCGAACGGCAAATCCTCGTCCGCCACGGGAAAGCTCGGAGGGATTGCATGGAAAAAAGAACCTATATATACACTCGCTTTCCACTTGGAACATACTCTAATTTTTCGTCCTTTCGGATTATCTCATCTGAAATCATCCTGACCTCAGTCCCTCTCCAAGGTAAGCCAGCTCCACTTGCGTCCCGGTGAGTGTCGATGACGATGCTTGCCCCTCCAAAACCAACCAACCAATTTTGCCCCTCCTTACTGCCCATTTAACCCTGCCCGCTTTCGTCCTTCGGTAAAGCGCTTGCTTTTATTACTTCTACGATTGGACTGACCTTTCTTTCATTCTTCTCTCCTACACAGTTCTATACCTCTCTGTACATTTTCATCCATAATGGGTCTCCTCGCACAGCTCTCCCGCAAGACCGGTGTCATCGTCGGTGACGATGTCCTGCGTCTCTTCGAGTACGCTCAGGCTAACAACTTCGCTGTCCCCGCCATTGTATGTTTGAAGATAACCTCGTTCGATGACGCGGGGGGCTTTTTGTGCCCCCTCTAAAGCTCCCGCCCACCCCTCTAGAAGCTTACAGCTGCTAACCACATCCCGATAGAACGTCACCTCTTCCTCCACTGTCGTCGCCTCCCTCGAGGCTGCTCGCGACCAGAAGTCTCCCATCATCCTGCAGGTTTCCCAGGGTGGTGCCGCTTACTTCGCTGGTAAGGGTGTCAACAACGACGGCCAGGCTGCTTCCATTGCTGGCTCCATTGCCGCTGCCCACTACATCCGTAGCATTGCCCCCGCCTACGGTATCCCCGTTATTCTGCACACCGACCACTGTGCCAAGAAGCTTCTGCCATGGCTCGACGGCATGCTCGATGCCGATGAGGCTTACTTCAAGCTTCACGGCGAGCCCCTCTTCTCTTCCCACATGATCGATCTGTCTGAGGAGCCCGTTGACTACAACATCAACACCACCGCCGCTTACCTCAAGCGCGCTGCCCCCATGAAGCAGTGGCTCGAGATGGTAAGTTCTTCACAGTTAAAAAAAGCTATACATTGGTCGTCATTAGTCTAACACATTATTATAGGAGATCGGTATCACCGGTGGTGAGGAGGACGGTGTCAACAACGAGGATGTTGACAACAACTCCCTCTACACCCAGCCCGAGGACATTCTGGCTATCCAGCAGGCCCTCTCCGCCGTCAGCCCTTACTTCTCCATTGCTGCTGGTTTCGGTAACGTCCACGGTGTCTACAAGCCCGGTAACGTCCGTCTGCACCCCGAGCTGCTCTCCAAGCACCAGAAGTACGTCCAGGAGAAGCTGGGCTCCAAGTCTGACAAGCCCGTCTACTTCGTCTTCCACGGTGGTTCCGGTTCCTCCAAGGAGGAGTACAAGGAGGCCATCAGCTACGGTGTCGTCAAGGTCAACGTCGACACTGACATGCAGTACGCCTACCTGTCCGGTGTCCGTGACTACATCCAGTCCAAGAAGGACTACCTCCAGACCACCGTCGGTAACCCCGATGGTGCTGACAAGCCCAACAAGAAGTTCTTCGACCCCCGCGTGTGGGTTCGTGAGGGTGAGAAGACCATGTCCAAGCGTACCCAGGTCGCTCTTGAGGACTTCAACACTTCCAACCAGCTGTAAAAAGATGTGTTGTGTTTTTGTTTCTTAGGGATTCCCCGGACTTGATCTCTTGTCATTTTCTTTTCATCTGTTGCTCTTTCCCATCTAAATGTCCGTTATGATGCCGAAAAATATTGGGCGCGCCTGGGGATGTTGGCGTACCGGTTGTATGTAGCGAAATGTCATGCCGACACGTAATGAAGATACATTATCACGACCAGTGGACCATGTGACCATTTGCACCGTGTACACTTTTTCAATTTGGAATATCGCAGCAAGGAGAGAATCATGCAGGGTAGTCACGTAAATAGATCATGTAGAGTAAGCACGTGCAGTGTGCATCATGATGCCTAGCAGCCTAGGTATACATTATTTGGTTTTCATCTAGAAAGGCATTGGGTCACATTAGCCGATCACTGCCAGGTGGTGCGTAATGAGCATGTGGGCAAGTGTTCAGTGTGGAGTGTGACTTCATCACTTCCTGTGGCTGAGTGGCTAGTGATGCCTGAGGCGTCGACATCAGCCAGAATCAGGCATCAAGGCATCAAACCTGTCGCTTTCTTCACTCCTTCACTCCAGTGCTTCCTTCATGGTCATGTTAGTTGTTCACCTTCCCAAGAGGGAACGCAAGATGGACCATGATACACCCTCTCCACTGTTCTGGAATCTGAGATGAACACCAAAGCAGGTACCTCATCTGTAGTGTACTTGTCAGCTTTTTCAGATGTTACCTTGGGACCCTAATCTGAGTAAATGTTCCAGATGTTCCAGACTGCGACCCCCATGCGGAGTGTGATTGGTTTGCCACGAGGTGCACCGTTCTGGTCTACCAATAACACCACTGGCGATGGAGCTGTGGATGGGTCTTTTGCATGGAGTTGTCCGACGTGTTGTGGACGCCACCAAGGGGCACTATGGGGAATTGTTGACGTTGCTGAAACCCAGCACAATTTGGAAACCCCCTGCAAGCCAAGCAAGACTTCCAAGCCCAGAATTTGAACGGTCGAAACGATCGGCGTGGATCGACTGCCCTTTTTACTCTGCTAATAATAGGCCTGCGAATCCAGGCCTCCGCACCGCTCCACTTTTCTTTCATTCTTGTACATTGTCTCACTGCTTTTTTTTCCCTTCTCCAATTTATTTCCTCCATGTTGCGCGCTTAAGCCGATTCTGCTCGTGCTTCATGTCGACTCGTCATTCGTTTTTTCTGTGATTCACCCCCCTCAGACTTTCGTTGATTTCTTTCTTCGGGCTTCGCTTGAAGGTTTTCGGCGACCATCATGGATCGGCGCCAGACCTTGCAGCTTCGCGATAATGACTCCACGAATGAGTTTCTCGATCTCATCCAGAATCCATTCAAGTCTCAGGTAAATTGCTGTCCCGTTTCCCGAGGGAAGATATTCCTCAGGCCATCGACATCTTTTGTAGCTAACAATTGATCTCCTTGAACCAGCTCACGACTAGCTCCATTTGGGCTTCGCTTGCCACCTCGCTCGGCGTCTCTATCATCCTAGCCCTCCTGTTCTCCCTCTTTCGTCCCCGTCACTCGCTTGTCTACGCTCCCAAGGTCAAACATGCAGACCAAAAACATGCTCCGCCCCCGGTGGGCAAGGGCTTCTTCTCCTGGTTCAAGCCCGTCATCCAAACTCGTGAGGATCGCCTGGTCGAGACCGTCGGTCTGGACGCAGTCATATTCTTGCGATTCTGCAAGATGTGCCGTAACATCTTCATCTTCATGAGCATGATCGGATGCATTGTCATGATTCCGGTCAATTTCGCAGAAAGTAAGGGCAATAAGAATGCTTCAGACCAGTCGGTCTTTGATTTGATGACACCTCTCTACATCACAAAAGTGGATGCAATCTGGAGTCAAGTTGCATGCGCGTGGGCCTTTGATCTCATCATTGGATATTTTCTGTGGAGAAACTACAAAGCTGTGCTCAATTTACGAAGAAAGTACTTCCAAAGTTCGGATTACCAGCGCAGTATGCATGCGCGAACCCTCATGATCACCGACATCCCAGCACCTGACCGCTCCGACGAGGGTATCCTGCGACTTACCGATCAAGTGAATCCCACCGCCGCTTTACCTCGAGCCGCCATTGGCCGTAACGTTAGAGACCTACCGTCCATCATCAAAGAGCATGAAGATGCCGTGCGAGAGCTAGAGTCTGTACTCGCCAAATATCTAAAACGCCCAGATCATTTACCCGCCAAACGTCCTCGTTTTCGCCCACCTAGAAGCCAACGCAGCAAGCATCCAGATGGCAAAGTTGATGCAATTGATTACTTGACCGTGCGCATTCGAGTTCTGGAGGAACAAATCAAGCATGGCCGAGCGTCTATTGATCGTCGTGATGCTATGCCATATGGGTTTGCTAGTTGGGACAATATTGAACATGCGCACGCAGTTGCTTGGACTGCTCGCAAGAAGGCCCCCAAGAAGACTACCATTCGACTTGCTCCTCGGCCTAGCGATCTTATCTGGGAGAATCTGCCTCTTTCCCCGGCTACTCTCAAATGGAAACGATTCGCTAACTTCATCTGGGTTACTGCATTGACTATTGTTTGGATCGTTCCTAACGGTCTCATCGCGGTTTTCTTGTCCCAGTTTTCTAATCTGGGTCTCGTGTGGCCGGCTTTCCAGACTCAATTGGCGGCAAACCCCCATGTGTGGGCTGCCGTCCAGGGTATTCTTTCTCCTGCAATCACTTCCCTCGTTTATCTGGTGCTTCCGATCATTTTCCGACGCCTTTCTATTCAGAGTGGTAGCAAAACGAAGACTTCGCGAGATCGCAAAGTTATGGGCCAGTTATATGCTTTCTTCGTCTTCAACAATCTGGTTGTCTTCTCGCTGTTCTCCGCTGCCTGGAACTTTGTCACAGCCGTGATCGAAGATACCAAGGAAAACAAAGAGAACGCTTGGCAGGCCATTATTGATAGCCAACTCTACGTCAAGTTGATCACGGCATTGTGTAATGTGTCAACGTTCTGGGTGACCTATCTTCTCCAGCGAAACCTGGGTGCTACCATTGATCTCATTCAAATGATCAGTTTGGCCTGGGTTTGGTTTGCCAAGACTTTCCTTTCGCCAACGCCCCGTCAAGCAATCGAATGGACTGCACCTCCTCCCTTTGACTACGCCAGTTACTACAATTACTTCCTCTTCTATGCTACTGTCGCCATGTGCTTCGCCACCCTTCAGCCAATTGTTCTGCCTGTGACTGCGCTGTACTTTGGCGTTGATGCCATCTTGAAGAAGTATCTACTCATGTACGTCTTCGTAACCAAGAACGAGTCTGCTGGTTCATTCTGGCGTGTCATCTTTGATAGAATGCTCTTTGGTACTATCCTCTCCAATGTTGTCATCGCTCTGGTTGCTCTGGCAAGAGGCACCTGGTCCATGGTGTACTGTGTTGTTCCTCTTCCATTCCTCCTACTGGGCTTCAAGTACTATTGTTATCGCAATTTTGACCCAGACTGTGAATACTTTAACCGTGGCAACCTTACCGATGCCGAGGCTCTTGGCGCTACCAAGTCTGGCAAGAAGGCCGGAGACCGGCTCATGGTCAAGTTCGGCCACCCAGCCCTTTACAAGCCGCTGATGACTCCTATGGTCCATGCCCGTGCTGCTGAAGCACTTAAGCAGATCTACCAAGGTCGCTTGGATGGTGGCGAAATGGAGGGTGAATACTCTGATATCGCCATGAACCCAATGATGTCGTCCCAGCCCGGCAAGGCTGCCGACCCGGCTCCATTCGAGGTTGTCCCGGAAAACCACCTGGACTTCTCGTACTTCAAGGATCGCCCCGACTTCCGCGACGAATTCGGCGGAGGTATTTACGGCCGACCAGAGGATTTGATGACCGAGCGCTCCCAGACACCACGCAGTACCTTGGGTGCCGAATGGTCTCCCAGCTCCTCGCGTGCCTCCTCTCCCGTTCCTTCCTTGCCATCCATGACTGCTCTCAAGTTACACGAGGGCTACGAACCTGCCGAAACTGGGGGCCTTATTCACCCAGCCTTCCGCACCCCATTATCACGGGCTGACAGCGGCCAAAGCCTCGGCGGCGGCGGCGGCGGCGGCCTTTACCAACACTTCAACGAGAGCGAGACAAGACTTCTCAGCAGCGCGCAGACACCGGCTCAAGTGGATACCAATCCACTCGACAGATGGCGTGCAGCAGGCAGTGGCTATGGCCCTGTGGGGCAAGACCATGAAGAAGACCCGTATAGCTACACCTCATATGAGGCTTATCGGGCGCCACGATAGATGGTTTCTTTCTTGTGTTTTTCTATTTTACCCTTCCTCTCCCTCTATCCCTCTCTCCTTCTCTGGCATGAAAGCCAGAGGAATATCTGTGCACATACATGTATTGCTTTTCTCCTTCTATTTGTATCACTTTGGCGAAACATTTTTTCCAGATTTTTAGATGGCGCCGAGAGGCTGTCTTTGATACGAGACCACGACTCCCTTTATCTCCATTCCTTTATTATCCAAGGGCAGAATAATGTTGCATCAAGCGAATCTCGAAATATCGTACTTGATCTGTATACATATTCTGAAATTACATACAATAATCTTCATCTCCAAAATTTACAATCCCTACATACTATCTCTCTAGTGCCCAGGTGCTAGCATATTCAGTATAGTGATTTCGAGTGGGTAAAAACAAATTATAGGTCAATATCATAGAATCATAAATATTATCAAACGAGAAGGAATCTTTTAAAATAGTCCTACTAGTAATATCTATAGCATCAAGAAAGCTGTAAACAAGGACACCATCCAAAAACCATCAATCATCACCCTGCCAGCCGGGGCAGTACTAAAAATCTGCGCCTGAGCAGCAGATATTCAGAAAGAATGGGGAGTGGGAAGAGCAGTCGGCGCATCAGAGCGCGGCTTACTTTGAATCAAATGATCAAAAGAAGCAGCATCATCCACACGAGGCGTGAAAGGAGAAAAGTCCCACAGATATCCCAACGTCCTCAAAAGCGAACTAGCAGAATAAGAAACAGTATCTCCCTTATAATTAGTTCCCCTCTGCTCGACATACCCCTTCGAAATCCACGGCGAGATCAACAATGTAGGAATACGTCCACCAAGTCGGTTGAACTCATATGTGTATTCTTCTCCATTAGCCGCCTTCTCGGTGTAGGTGAGGTTATCAGGTCTCGTAGCGAGAGGTGGAGGGACGTGGTCGTGGAATCCACCAGTTTCATCAAAGGTAAGCACGAACAATGTCTCGTTCCACTGAGGTCCGGAACGGAGAGAGTCATAGACCTTCTTGATGAATGCCTCACCGGCTGAAATGAGACCGCTGGGGTGCATGGATGTTGTACCCACGCCACAGCAGGAGGGATTGAGGTAGGAGAATTCAGGGAGAGAGCCGCTTTCAGCGTCACTGTAGAATTGATCGATGTGGACGACCTTGTCTTGGTTTGAGGTAGTTTTTGTCCATGTGAACCACTCTGCTTCGGGGCCGGTACCGCCTGCTGGATCCCAGTAATTGAGCCAGCTGTGGTTGGTCTCGCCTAGTTGTTGGAAGATGGAACGTTGTGTGAAAGCGTATGTGCCGAAGGAATCATCATTTTCACCGTGGCCGCCTGATGTACCGGCGACAAGAGCGAAACGGTTAGGGTCTGTAGGCTATTGATTGGGTTAGCTTGCTTTGTGCATGTCGAGAGGAATCATGATGGTGCATACTACTTACGCCTGCAATGTCGGAGTGCCAATGGTTGAAGGTAAGGAAGTTCTGAACCAGGGAGGTGAGAACGGGGGTCTCGTCTTCTGTATAGTAGTTCATGACCTGCTTGGCCAGGAAGGTTTTGTTGGCCTCGGAGCCATAGTTGTGGATTTGCTCGTGGATGAAACCGTTGTTGTCGGCTGTGATATCTCCCGAGGCGATGAGGGCATTATCAGGAGTCCAATTGCTGTAGAACTCCATGGTGTTGCCCGTTACAGCGTGGCTAGGGTCATCAGTGACCGAGTCATAGTCTCTAGCCTCGGAACAATGCTGGCCTTGGGAGGTATCGGTGACATTGTAGGGGTTGCAGTAAGGGCCGGTGTTGATGGGGTTCTCAAGACCCTCTAGTGTTTGTCCACCGAGGAGGTTATCGAATGAACGATTCTCCATGACAAGTACAACGACATTCTTAATCTTGGACTTCAGGTTTGCGACAGAGGATGCGGAGTGGGCTCGACGAGGATGTGTGGGGAACGCTTCAGTCGCAGCGGCAAAGGCCAAAAGGCCGACAAGAGCGCTGGGATGCATTTTGTGCGGGGATTTAGCACAAGGACAAGTGATAAAAAGCCGTGGAAATCAAGCTGCAAATTTACACTGGGATCAGACATGTCGGCGGCATTTTGTCCTGCTTTATACTTGCATAGTACTCTATGAGCTGGGGAGGAGGGGGTGGACATCGGCGACAGAATTGCATTGGTGCTTTGCACACACGTGGGTGTGATGCGGATATCAAGTTGAAGCGGAGTAAATAGGAAGGAACAAACAGACGTGGAGTATACAATTCTCAGCATAATAGGTACGAGAGCTTTGTTTTTTGGACTTGGTACCGCACTTCCCTCCGAGCGGTTGTAGTAGACATGGATGCTGCATGATCGCCAATTAGATTTGACTCAGGGACCACGGGGCTTAATCACATTGCGATCAATAATATCGCTTAGAATTATAAAGTTAAACGCTAATTTGAGCACTCGGATCATCGGATATCGGGCTCCTATTTTTCACAATACCGAAGGTGCAACGGGCAGTAGATATTTTCGATTTAATAACTCATTTCCATAGAGAAAATTCCTCAGACGAGATGAGAAGCAAATATTCCGAAAAGCACCAGTGTTCCTGAACAATTTCCATCGCGAAAACGAGACTGGGAATTCGTGATCTTCGCCCGCATGACTAGTGCTTGGATCGACCCTGGACCTGCCCAGAAAGGTACCGGCGGAGCCTACCGTCACCCCCCAACCAGACAAAGCCCCGATTAAGTCAAGCCTTTGGCTCTATGACTCCACGCTCTTCAAATCCACCCCGTGAGTTTGAGCTATATCATGATTGGATATGGCTTGTGATGCACCTGCAACAGCAATATGCATGTACTTTCGGGGTGTGACCCGATAGCGTGATGATTTTCGTCAGCGAATTAAAGTCACCTTGTATCTAGACATCGTGTCATTTAACACTTTTTGATTGGGCGTCTATAGATTTTTGCCGGCAGTTTTCTGATAGGAAATGACCGAGGTTGATTGATTGTTCCTTGCTATGTGTAGTGTTGAAGTACCATCCATAGAAGCATGATACCTGAAGTCTGGTCCTTCAGAACCTGCAAATATGATTAGAAACGAACTCAAGGAGAACTGTATATGAGTGAGGCGGCTTATCTACCCATTCATTTCTTTCTAGCTTTTGCGAAAACAAAACAAAAAAAAAATTAATAATAACTAGAATGAGTTGACGTGCAAATTTTCTGAGGCCGGAGAAGAGTAAAGAAGATTGAATCTCTTGAATGCAGCTTCGGCCCTGAGCTAAGGTCCTAGGGCCCTTCCTTCATGTGTAAAATCACAGTATATGGCCTTATGAACTGGGATTATAGCTGAATACATACTTATAGCGAGGGTGTTATTGCTACCCACTATTCTGCTTGGTTCTGAGGAGGCACATCGAGCTCCGTACCTTATACTGTCATGAGGACACGAGGATGATATCCCAAATTGGATGCCACAGTCTCCACGCTATGCCATTCTTGGTTTGTAATGTAATGGATATCAGAGACACTATATCATATGTAATCTCTCTGACCTAAGATGGATCCTGTGTGATAGTATAATTCAATATTCGTCCGGTCAATAATGACAACATGTCAGCTCAACGCGGTTACTAGGTATCAACAATGTCAGATCCATAGAAGCTCCTACGGCACATGACATGTACCTGCGTCTGTATGTCATACTAGATCGGGACATCTGCTGACTTGGATTCGTCACCACTTTAGTAGGTAAATCGCATTCCTTGGAGCATCCAAAGTATCTACAATGATGAAGTAGTATGACTATTATGCCAATATTACTAAGTATATGATATCCATTTATACAGAATAAGTGAAATTCCCAGAGTTTATAGGTACTTGAAAATTTACCTCCATAAAGCTGGCCAAAAATTTAAGGTCGTTCAGTTGACAATCGTAGCATGCCACATGCGAGTGATCAGCAGTAAGGGGGCAAAAGACTCTAGGCACAAATCTCGTTACAATCAGCCTGTGATTCAATTTAAATCTGCAGTAGAATTGCCCAGTCAAAGTGATTGAAACAGAAGACTTTTTATCAGGGCAAGAATGATCCTCGGTGGTGCTTACAACTTGCCTATTCCGGGTAGCTTCCTTCGATCGTTCCTCGGTCTCCGCTCGCCCTCGCAGCTCCACTTGTTCCTGGCACCCTCATCCCACGCGATTACAATTCGTCTCTCCCCACTTGATTTTGCTGCTTCTGCGCCCGTGTGGTTATCTACCAAATATTTCACGGACAGAGTTTGGCGGCGCCGTGCATCAAACGTTCTTGGCTCCAGACACCGCCTTTCCTCCGCATCCGAACCACATCCCTTCACCTTCTTCTCCAGGCCGGAGGGACCGTGCGGGGAAGGGTGTTTGTCGGTCGATTTGATACATCGACCTCCCCGACACATAGATTATTACGCCTTGCTGCTGTATGCTCCCGCCTATCGGTATTTGCAGCCTAATCACCACCGCAACTCCCCGAGAGAATGAGGTACCTGTGAAGCACGCACCATAAACGACAACCAGGCGCCAGTATTGAGCTTCTTACCGTGTTAGCTGCCCGACTCTTGATATTGAGAACGTCGACATAGACCCGAAACTGTGCCATCCGACAAATATTAGCAGGAGCTAGATATCCCCCTGTCCCGAAAGTATCTCCGAACCAAAAACGAGCGAATAAAGTCATGGCGTGGTACTCCATTCTTCCACCACAGCTCATCCAGGTGGAAAGTTGGGCAGTGAAGATCTTCGTATGTTTACGGAATCTTTCTCAAATTATTTATGTGCGCTGTAGCTAACACTTTGCATCGTTCATAGTTCCTGCTCGGCCTGATCACGATTTTTCCCTGGCTTGCGCTCATCGTCTTCGACGCAGGGCTTTGGCTTTATCGCATGATACTATGGGAGCTTCCCTGGATTGGTGGACGCGCGCGTGGCCAACAGCGACCTCGAGCACCGAGTCTGAACGAACGACCAGACGGACAACGGCGGGCTTTTGGATTGCGCGGCGTGGAAACGGATTCTAGCGACCGAGACCAAGAACCAACGGACGATACAACATCTGATCAAGGTTCACGGAGTGAAAGAAATGTGGGGAAAGAGAATATGGCGCCCACTACGGATGGGCGGATTCATTCAGATTCAAATGGAGTGAAGCATAGAGCGGGCGGACGTGCATGATCGTTGCGCCTTGACTGGCGTCTTGATCTTTCCGTTGTATCAATTTTATCTATTGCCCCTGAATGCCTATGGGCTCTGAGGGGAGGTTTTTTATGGCGTTATATGATTCTGACTTGTTTTGCCGAATGATACCCGAATCGGTGATTCGTTGAAAGGATAGGAAGACCTGATTTATTATGCATGCATTGACCTGGAAGCAGACTCGAAGGTGTCTGTATTTCTGATTCTGTGAATATTTATTATGCCTTGTATGGGTGTTCCATTAGTTATACATAGCCCTTCATTGAATCGAATAAATCATTTTTCGAGTTGGATAATTCCACAACTTCAAGTTGACTGCACAGGCCCTGAGGCCAACCTCCAAGACCTTATCGGACTAAAAGGAGACAAAAAATGATCCTGCTGATCCACTTGATATACAGGATCCAATTTGAAGTCGCCTGTTTTACCAGATATTTCCAAGTGTGCGTATCTCGTCGGGAATAGGTAGACACCATCTGCAACGCAAACTAAACCTTTTTAATATCAAAGTTCAATCCAGCTCTGCCTGAACTGCCGCTGGTAGACGGCTGCATCTCTCGAATAGCCCCGCTGACCATCCATTTAGTTCCCGTCTTGTCGTCGATTTCGTCCCAAACCTGGAAGATCTTGCCATGTCTCAATGTTGTGGCGGTACCAACTTGGACCATCCTGCTGCTTGTAGGTAGCACGGTCAAGGGGATGCAGTGTCTCAATCTGCCTCCCAACTATTATCGCTTTGTTTGCATTCTTTTTTTAAAAAAAACTCACCAGTCGTGTGCCCAAAGTCACCTGGTCCTCCCAGTCAAATAGATGGAACAATGCCACGGCATGAATAACATCTACTTTGTCGTTTATCTCGTCAAGTGAATGGTCATCTGGGCTCAGTAAGTTCCCCGCTAGAAATTTGCCCCCAAATTTGTCGCGATCTTTGAAGAGGTCATAGCCCAAATCTATGAAACCCTGCTGAAGATCAATCCCTATGAGACTTGCTTGAGGAGCGCCATCGTTGGCAAGTTGTCGAAGGACATAGCCGAAAGCACACCCCGCATCAAGCAAGACGCCCGAGATCCCGACTTGAGGCAGTCTAGGATGTTGTGATATTCTGGTGAACTTGTAATGACACAATCGAGGAAGATCCAATGACTAATACATTCGTATGGGAAAATCTTCCAGCCTTTCTCACGCTGCACATTTGGGTTAATTATTGCTATAGCGCACGTTGCAGGAAATAGAACAGGAGCTTACAATGTCTCTTAGGTGGCTCTCAACCTCGTCCGGTGGAATGTGGCTGTATGACCGGAGCAGACTCTATAGGTACTCTTTCTTTGTCGGCTGGAAGCTCTTCATGGTAGTTGAATTCAGTCGCCTCAGTCGGGGAGTGATCTGTCATTCTGATTGCGATTGGGCTTGTTTGGCAATTGAAGATTATGAAGTATAGAACAAAGACCGTGTAATCGAATTTTCTCTCGAAATATCTCTTTCCAAGGCTCATAGCACGCTAAATGCTAGTATATGTGACCATACATGCCAGGGACACCATGGCCGAAGACAGATTCAAATCCAATTACAATCCTGGAGTCCTGACCCCAGATCTCCTGAGTCACTTTAACTACTATGCGTACATAATTCCAAGGTTTAATGACTCACCGTTCGAGCGCCTTGCCCCTAATGTGTCAAATCAGAATCCAGATTGCATCTTCTCGCCTAAAAAAAAAAAAAAAAAAAATTAAATAAATAAATAAATAAATATTTACCGCGCTATTAAGTAGGTATTCAGCTGAGAAATGTTATGCCTTCATTTGCGTCTCTAATCCGGTTGAGGTTTGATCCCGTGAAGGGCAAGCAGCGCTATCACAATGACCTATCGTCATTGCTCGTTCACAACTACTATCTTCACCATTCCAACATATTTGATCCTGATCCTCGCACTAATTTACTAAAGCTTCAAATAATGGATTTAGTCTGCTATGCTTTACCAAGTTAGCCTACTTCAAATATGAGATTATCTATAAAATTTGCTTTAGAAGCAAGCTCGAGCACTTATCCAGTAAGTGACTATCCCACTCCCTAAAATCGCCTACCGATTTAATAGGTTTTATTAACAGTATTTTATTAAACCAAATCCATCATATATCGGATAGTTCCGTCAGAGTGGAGAACGACCGGGAAACCGCACAGCCAGAGAAAATTTGTCAAGGCGAACGAACCCCTCTGCGGAGTCAATGCGGAGTAAAAAGGTTCAACTTGGGGGTTGAACTTGACTCATCCCTCCTCTGCACCCTCATACACGAGGGTTTAAACTACCATCTACAAGACGATAGAACGTGTGATTCATAGTGGCACGCAGATAGCGCCGGTTCTATCGTCAAGATGACAGAACTACTAAATGAGAAGCCAGAAATCGTCACTTCATGGTGCGAAGCATCATCTCTCTTGTCTCTGGTCGGCTTCGGGCTGTGTTTAGTCGGAGTCTGCGTCGGGGCATCCCGTTGGCTTAAACGAGGCTCTTCCCTTCCGACAGTACCCAGCAGCGAAGATGAAAGAGACACCAAGAGCGCGACGATTATACCATTAACGGATTTTGATTGGCAATCCACAGAGCCATTACAACTTCGTCCATTTCAAGGCAAAGAAAAATATAACTTGACCATGGGTAAGCAGTGTGCTGGCCTTCAGGGCTGGTGATTCGCAGTGGTCTCATTTGTGGTCAGGAAAACCATGCTAATAACTCCTAGCAATCGAGAACTTGGATCCATCTGAGATGATACCGATGGATAAAACATACAAGGACAGACTGGCACTTCGTCATCAAATCCTGGAAGAGCACCATGATATAGCAGTGGCAGTCAACGAATCTGCAACTGCAGACCCTCGCACCCGGATCGCCGTCAGCGAGCTTTATTCCTTCATACTAGGAAGGTATCTCCCATCGCGCTACCCAAGTATGTTCAAACTGCATTCAAGCACGGAAGAGAGGCCAGAACTTTTCGAAAACCTCGTGACTGGAGTATCTTGGCCGACGAGCGTGAGCTCTGAGATTTCGACGATCCGCGCATTGGAGATCCTAGCACAGACCGTTGACGAAGAGTTCTTGATCCTTCTTCCGGACCTATCTTCGCCAGATCAGCCGAAGTATATACTCCAAGCATACGCGACGTGCTTTCCTTCGGGGTTTAATACGCGTCAGAAGCTGGGTCTTAGACTTGCTGATATTCATGGTCCAGTGCCAAAATATGCAGATAAGCTTGAGCGTAGTATGGATCGGTTCTTTGCGAAGATTGAAGTTGGAAGGGTCGTAAAAAGAGTAAACTGGAGTATCAACACTGAAGGAACAAAATTGTTCCATGCTTTTGATTCGGAGAAGGAAGTACAAACCATAAAGCCTGGACAATTGAACGTTGAACAGGTACGTAACGGACCAACCCTTCCGAAAAGCTGATAATGACTTGAATATCAGACTTTTTTGCGTTCTGAGCGTCAAACTCTACACCGTTTGCCTCATTCTAAGGCACTGGTTTTTGCTTTCCATACATATCTCTATCCTTTACAGCAGATAAAGGATGAGGGGCTTGGAGAGGAGCTTGCCATGGCCATTGATGGCCTCAAAGTCGGGAATGTGCCGGCGATATATGAGTATAAGGACGGAGATTACTGGGGAGAGGCCACAAAGTACTTCCTACGGTCTTAGCTTCTCAATCAAAGTTCGTGAGATTGGAAAATAAACATAAAAATCCGTAAACCCATACCATATTCTGTACCCTTTAACGCCATTATACCGTTAATCATCCAAAGGTCCCCCCCCCCCCCCCCCGAGATAAATTTAAGAACTGCTCCAGAGCGCTATGTAGAGCTCAATTGAAGTCACGGTTCCATTGCGTTCCATGATTCATTCTCGCTACCATGGCTTTCTTCGCCATGGCTTTTCTGTCGTGTATTCTTAAGAGGAAATTCTGAGACAGACGCGGGGCCTTTTTTAGACCCGCTATGGATCGGGTTGGAGGGGAGCCTGAATCCGGACCCCGAACGATTGTGCGACGTACTCCTGTCGGTAGACCCTTTTGTAGATTGGAATGTTTTGCGAAAGAAGGGACGGAGGGTTGGAATACAAGCGGCGACGATGACAACATTTTGTTCAATCCTAGAGGACGGTCAACCTACACAGAATCGAAGTTCAGGGAGGAGAATACTTACAATCCCCATAGAACCAAGGGTACCGGGACCCATACTAACAACAATGAGTTTTAGTAGTGCAATCAAGTAGCGTAGGGGTAAAAGATATCAGGGGGACTTACATGGGTCGGTGTGGTTTGTAAAGAGATGCAGGTATGTCGCCTTCACGATCGTGACAATTGCAGATAGAAATGTCAATCCCATCATAATGCAGACGCTGAGCTTGGTCGAGGTGGGCATTTGTAACTTCCAAAATGCTCGGATAGGAACAATCGCCAGGATAATGTCCGTCATGGCTGTAAAGGCACTGACCCAGTAGGAAAAATCATCGAAAACATCCGCACTCCAGCAAGTGCCCTTCAATGTAGGATTCCACATTTTCGCTGTAGGATTACATTGAAAGAACACAATGAAGACTGATATCATGGCAAATATAACCTGGAATATTGTCATGAGATAAAGAGACCATTTGCGAAACAGATGAGGGTCCAGCAGATCAACAACCAGGATCGCAATCGAGATATTGGGGAAGCTGAAAGCACCTTAATCATGGTCCATCTGTTAGCAATTCAGGCTGGTTAATGTTGAAGATATAACATCATACCAATATTAAATGGAAATGCAATTATTTGCCAATAAGTGGCCTTCTCATAGCGTTCCATGCCATGTTCCGCGACAACTGCGGCGGTATGCCTTCCGAATCCCAATGTGACCGAGCGAGATACGAATGCGGTCGCAAGTATACTAAGAGCCTGAGGTTTGCAAGTTAGGTGAGAAATTGACATTTAGTCTGTTCCAAGGCTGTAGGCTATACCAAGGAGAAGAATATAAAAAAGTCGTCCCATCCAGCACGCTTGGTATCTACACGAGAGAATATCTTCAAGGCAACAACGGCAATAGCGATACCGGTGAATACCCATCCGATTGTATTGATCTCGGTCGCTCGACTCTCGCTATAATCGACGTTTGTATCAAACGCAGACATGACGAGAGGGTTGAAAACACGCGTTTTAGAAAGGGCGGCGACAAACCGAGATTGACGGCGACATAGCAGGGCGGGCTGGTTAAAGTTCTTAGACGCTTGACTTGAAGAATATTGCGCACAGAGCCTGGGCAGTTAGCTCATTTCGATACTCGTACCCGGGGAGACAGGTCGAAGACCCGCAAAAAGACCTATAACGGAGTACGGGCATGAAATAATGGGGTCACGAGCAAAAGAAAAAGAGATTCAAATTAAGCACGATCCTTTCTCTGTGGGTCGAACGGTACTTTTGTCAAACTACTATATGTGAGATGTCGGCAGAGTGTTGCCATCTCGCTTAATTTTTGCGAACATAATTCATGCAAGATTCAAGCTGACGAGTCTAAACCAAAAATTGGAAGATGTAGCCGGGTCGATCTAACAAAAGGTACCTACTTCACTGAAACAAGACTAATTCATTAGGTAGCCTTGTCGCCCATCAATATCTTCCACCGTTGTCCCGCTACGGGTAAGAGCCAGGAAAAGTGATGCGTCGGCTTATACGATGACGACTCCACAGCGGGTCGAGACTGGAAAATGAAGCTGCTTATCATCAAATTGACGAGTCAGAGGCGGATATATCAACTCCACTGCGGTGCTGTGTCGACCCATAAGGGGGATCATATGCAATCGTTTTTCAAGTTGACAGATTCATTGAGGTTGGAGGTCGATTCATTGTCAGACAAATGAGACATGTAAGTCAGATCCAGAGTTCTTCCTTTACGCATTAAGAGAGCCCGTAGAAACGGTACGGGTCTTAGTTCATCTGACTCGGTTTAGTGAGCCATGCAAGGCGTTTTTAGCGTCAACGAGCGGCCCGAGGATACTCCAACAAGATCAACCCGGGCTCGGATGAGCTGTCTCCACTGCCCCCAGGAGTCATTTGCATTGTTTAGCCAAATGTCGACCGTGACAAATTTAGTGGACAGTTTTTACTCCGAAGGTACTTAGCAGAGTGGGTGTCAGAGTGTGTTTTCCCACTAAAAGTGCGGTTTGACTTTCTCTCGCTGACAGCTAAACTTTAGTGGGAAATGTGGGTAACGACTGTGGCAAGAATATCCAAATTGTACACAATATACAGAGTGAGCCCCTTAAACTTCTGTCAAGTGTAAAAGGCGAGGTCCGTTCCCGAGGTTAGAAAGCCAAATAATAAACCGATAGTACCATGGCTCGGTACATGTCATTTTATGCCGTTCATTGTTTATCCCCCTTATTATGTACTCCATACCCCGCAGGTTTAAGGGTCGCCAGAGGAGACACGGCACTTAGCACCGTTCGCTTTGCCTTTCATTGGCTGACATGAGAAATGAAACTAGAAATACCGGTTTTATCCATGCGAAGCCAATCAGCACTCTCTGTGTTCTTGAACTATGCCCCTGAAAGCAGGAGGGGTTCCAAAGAGCGACCGCCATCGTAACGAGGCAGCTTATCAAAATGGCCACGTTTTCGCTATTTAGAGGACTTGATTAGCTCTGTTTGAGTCTGCTCACATTCAATTGATCTGAATTATTTCGCTCTCGGCAAGGTCGGCTTGGAAATGGTGTCTCAGAACCCATCGGAGATTTTAGACGGCATAGCAGCCGCGCGCCTCGCATTTGAGAAGAATGAGGCGGGGTCAAGAGAGGCTCTGATTGATTATAGTCGCGCACTGATTTCATCCCTGGAAATTCCGAGTGAATTTGTGCAGCGTACCTTCTGGGCCGAGGTGATTAGCTCCCACATTTTGATCAATTGTGACTGTACTTTGAAGCTAACAAGGGTGTGCTTGTAGCCTGCCCAATCTGCGATTATCCGTCTCGCTGTCGATGTCAACCTTTTCCAACACCTAAAGGAAGCTGGCGAGCAAGGATTAAGCCCCTCGGCTCTCTCTGAGAAGACAGGAATCAATGTCACCCTCCTCGAGCGATTGATCAGGCACCTGGTTGCCATGAACCTTATCACCTTCCACAATGGCGTCTTCCTTGGGTCGAAATTGAGTAATGATCTTGCAGCAGAGAACTACCAGCACAGTATTTCTTTCTGCTATGATGCATCCCGTCCGTCCTTCAACGGATTCCCAGAACACTTCAAAAACAATGGATACAAGCCTCCAACTCTCAGTGGAATCGATGGTCCCTTCCAGTCAGCACATAAAACAGATCTACCATTTTTCGACTGGCTGGTCGCGACACCCCCTCACCTCGATTATTTCAGCTCGTTCATGGCGTCTTACCGTGCCGGAAAGCCAGACTGGTTTGACTTCTACCCCGTTCAAGAGCGCATGATTGAGGGATTTGACGCCTCTGCCAATGAAGCCCTTCTAGTTGATGTCGGTGGTGGCCGAGGCCATGATGCTTCTACCTTCGCTGCACGCTACAAGTCTCACCCGGGGAAAATTGTCCTCCAGGACCGCGAGCCTGTTATTGCGACAGTCGAAGTAAACGGCACGGAACTTCCCTTTGATGCACAAGCTCACGACTTTTTTACCCCTCAGCCCATCAAGGGAGCTCGCGCCTACTCGCTTCACTCCATCTTACATGACTGGGGTGATGAGGAGAGTGTGAAGATTATCGAGAACCTCGTGCCCGCGTTGAAGAAGGGATACTCGCGAGTTCTGTTCAACGAAATTGTTGTTAGTGAAGAGAGGCCAACATTAGCTGCGACAAATATGGATATGATGATGCTGGCTCACCTGAATGTCCGTGAGAGATCCGAGGCAGACTGGACAAGCCTGCTTGCCAAGGGCGGATTAAAGGTTATCAAAGTACACACCTTCCCAGGTGTTGCGGAGAGTGTGATTGAGGCAGAGTTGGCCTAATCACTTGAGTGAATTGATCGCCCAGGGCGGACTGATGTACGAAGTATTTATACGAAAAAGAAATAATGGAAAATCAAAATAGAGGACCTGATCGTCAAAACTATACGGCTGCTGCTACTAAAAAAATGGCAAGTTGACCTGTATCCATATATCCTCGGCCTTGAAGTTCAATTGTTTGTAGTATCAGAAGCAGTTATCGACTTCACGTATTCCGCGAGTCACATTTGCATGCATTCGGCGGTGATAATCTACCTCCAGGACCCCAGAAGAGAATTTACAAAAGCTTTAGCCCGTATCTTAGTACTTCTTCAAAGTACTGAACCAGGCCTTGAAGAGAGCAACCTTTTTGCTCCAGGCTACTGGGATCTGGCCCCATCCATCACCAACTCGTTGAACCAATTCAGATGAGTTGACGGCAGGCCACGAGGTCAAGCTCTCTCCATTAGGGTTGCCACTTTTGATGAAGTTTGCCCAGTAACTGTTCATCTTCTTAGCAATGGCATAATCTTCAGCGGTCCAGGGCTTGTCAGTTGCGTAGAGATTGTTCAACACATAGTTGATCTCAGATTCATGGTAAGCACCCTGGTCTTGACCAGGTGGAGCATGGTCCCAGTAGTAGTTGTAGATGGGGCTCTCATAGGCCTCGTTCCACATCTGCGACCAGAGCCAGGTGCCAACAGTGGAGCGATCAGTCCACTGTGAGTTCTCTGCACCGGATGCAGTAAGAGAATCATTCGCGGGATAGAGATCAAGGAAGCGCTGAACCCAGGAGCCAGTAAATGTTTCGTTCAAGTCCTCATAGTAATCTTCTAGTGTGATGTTCAATCCATAGGTAGCTCCACTTTCATCTTTGGTGTTTCCGGTAAGAACAGGGACATCTTGTGCCAGCCTATTTGTCAGTGTTTTCCAGTAGGTATTCGGCATGGCATAGTAGTCGAGTGTTGCGCTGAAGGAATAAGCTGAGTCCATGAAGTTTGTGACAAGATCAGACATGGGAAGCTTCCGTGCCTCTGCGATTGTTGACACATTGAGACTGGCTAGGTATTCTTTGGCCGTCTTGTAGGAGGAACTGAGAGTGCTGTATCCCTCGGCAGCTTGCATAGCATACGGGTCCTCCGGGTAACGAACACCACTCTCAATGATAGCGCCCACGATCAACCCCTTTGTCAGTTCGCTGTTCAAAATGTGCTGGGTCGCGGCAGAACCAGCAGATTGGCCCATAACCGTGATGTGATCAGGGTCACCACCAAAGTCCGCAATGTTGGCTTTAATCCACTTGAGAGCAGCAAACTGATCCAACATACCCCAGTTGCCAGAGCTGTTATGGCCGTTTTGGAACTCTTCAGTCAGCTCAGGATTAGCCAGCCATCCGAATGAGCCGGTGCGGTAGTTGTAGTTCACGAATACGATTCCTTGGTCTGCCATTCCCCCACCATCAAACAGTGCGTCGGCCGCAGTGGAGAGAGCAGGATAACTCCACATAACCACGGGCAATTTTGCCGTGGACGAGCTAGCAGGGCTCCAAATGTTGAGATTTAAACAGTCCTCGTCGATAGTATAGTCATTGTCTCCGCTAGTTGCGGATGGGCACACGGGTCCCCATGTCTTAGCATCCAAGGTGCTGTTCCATGAAGAGGCGGGCTGAGGAGCCTTCCAGCGATTTTCTCCACCAGTAGTTGCAGCGAAGGGAATCCCCTTCCAGACAGTAATATCCTTCCAATTGGTCAAGTTTCCGGTATAAGTTTTGTTAAATGCAGGATAACCCTGAACAGCGCCATACTTGGTTTGGACAACAGATTCATATAGAGCAGCTGATACAAGGGGCGACAGCCCAGAAAGTATGGTAGTCGCAGCAATTGTCTTCGGAAGCATTGCGCCGAAGTATGAGAGAATATGGGCGCAGACGAGCTTAATTTCAACTGAGTGGAAGCGAGATACTCAAAGGCTTTTATGTCAATTCTTACATCTCCTGATGCCGATCTTCTGCTGGCGCGGCATTCAAACAAAGTGTTCCACAATTCGTCACAAGGATGTTCGGCAATTACAGTGTACGTAGACTGTGTGCAGACCTTCATAGCACTCATGTTCCGATGATCTGCATTCATGCCGTAGTGTTCTGAGTAAAATCGGCCTCATATTCCATAATCGGACCCCGTAGCCGCACCGAGTGTCCTCGGAGATTAGACAGGGGGTGGGGAACCAAACCCAGAGAACATGGACCATGCAGAAAAGTGGAGCTATAGCTATGTGGCTCTCGGTGCGAGTTTCATAAGATTCAAATTCTATAAGAAACTGGAAATCAGGCCACGCGTCGATGTCGACGATATGGGAAGAAGCCTTGGCATTCATTCAATGCTCGATATCAAGCGGGCTGGCAGTGCGATTATCGGCGAATTTATGACTGAAAGATGCATATTAGCGAGCATAAAGGAGGAATGACCCAGTAAAGGATCCAGTTCAGGTAATTTCAATCAATTCCTGACTCCACCGAAACTAAGTATTATACTACGGCTAGCAAATTGCCGGCTGATGCCATCCCTCAAGCTGATTAAGACGTATAGGGCATATTAAATCCAAATGCTCACTGCGTATATTGCCTGAGAATATGTGAAAAACCATGGAACTCTGAAGGCATTTGATGTTTTTGGAGGTAGATTTTAGTACTGTATAGAGGGATTCAAAGCTACCTGGTCCTCTTTTTTTGAACTTATGCATGCATACCTTTCACCCCACTACTAACGTATTCGTACATAGGTGGGAGCCTGGAGCCTGGGAGAACAAACTTGTATGACTTTTCTTATGCATTTCACTTAATCAATTGACTATCCAATCTTTCCTCATGGCCTGGCCCTGTAGTTTAAGGTTGGTCGCAATCTAATATAGATCGATTAAAGTTTCCATGTTTCTTCCTAATTAGGGTATATTGATGCCTCATAAATCCGGCCATAAATAATGCCTTATCGGATTCATATCGGCCTTATCGCTTTCACCTCCAACCAGCTCTCCATTTCGGAGCTTCTTCACGGGTTTGTCAAAGCTACCACAGCCCATCATGACATCCGAGCAAAACACACTATACGGAAAACGCAAAGCCAAAAACACAAAACATGAGGAAATTTCCAACTCATCCAACCTCGCCTTCAGCACACAACTCTCCTCCCTAATAGCCCAAGACACCGGTCCATCCCGCGGCCGAGCACGACCATCGAAAACCCCCAAATCGGACCTCTTCGGCAAAGCGAACAAAGGCGCTGAAAAGCGCGCTGCTGCAGACCTCCGCGATGACGGACACACACAGACTCATAAAAGTAGCAAGGATATCGGCGCAATCGACGATGCAACGCTTAGCCGATCCAAGCGCAAGATGCAAGAGAAAGTGCGACAATACAATGATATGAAGAAGGGACTCTATCTTGCTGGGGACAGCAGTGATGATGAAGCGGGTCCCAATGCGCAATCGGACAAGTATCTTTCTCGATTACGACGGAAGGAGAAGGAGGGACTTGTTGATTTCGATCGTAAATGGGCGGATGAGGAGCGCAAACGGGGATCAGATTCGAGTGATGACTCTGAGGAAGAGGATGATGATAATGCGTCGATTGTCTCTTATGAAGACGAGTTTGGGCGCTCTCGTCGTGGAACGAGGAAGGAGGCTGCTCGTGCTGCGAGGACAAAAGACGAAGAGGCGAATTATGGTCGTTCAGCGGAGGAACGGTGGAAGCCTGCGCGTCCGGAAAACTTGATTTATGGTGCTACGGTGCAGTCTGAGGCATTCAATCCGGAAGAGAATACCGCGGCTAAGATGGCTAGTCTTGCGGCGCGGAGAGACAGATCAGCTACGCCTCCGGAAGAAGTTCATTATAATGCTGAGGGAGAAGTGCGAAATCGTGGTACGGGTTTCTACTCTTTCTCGACCGATGAGGTGGAGCGAAGAAAGCAGATGGAGGAATTGACACGGGCGCGTCAGGAGACGGAGGCTCAGAGGCAGCTTCGAACGAAGAGGAGGGCAGAATGGGAGGAGACTACTAATAAGCGGCGGCGAGAACTTGCTGAATTGCGAGAGAAGAGAATGACCCAGCGGCTTCTGAATGGTCTTTCCAATGAAATGCTGTCTAACCAGCCCGAGGCAGAGAGATGATCATCCACAGACTATTTGTTTTTAAGATACCCAATATATCGTGTTTGTTCTCTTGTTCGTGATTCATTTGTATGAATGCAAAACTTGTATAACTTTGTAGGCATGAAATCAAGAAAGCTCAATCAGAACGCAGCAAATCCAACGCAAAGATGCCCAAAAGCTCCAAACATTACCGTGTCTCCGTATAATCGTCAACCACCTGGACACCTGGGCACGCTTCAAAGCATACTTGGCCTCGAAAAAACGCTCAAAAACTGTATACCGGCCACCGTTGTTTCGCCAAAACAACCAATACCAGCCCAATTGAAGGAAACTTTTGTCTTGATCATGGTAATCATAGCAGCATAAACTCGTGAGTCATGAGGCCAGGCTGATGGGCTCATGATTATAAAGCCGGACGAATGATGACGATGCAGGGGAGCGTCTAAGTGAGATCCATCGCTATCTCCTGCATGCAGTCCAGGAAACCTTCGGCATCTAAAACAATGAATATCCCAGCGTTAGTCTAATGCAATTGAGCCATTGCAGCGAAAGGTGATAGGAAATCAACATACCACTTCGAGAAGCGAATTTCAAAAGATGCTCGCCTCGGCTGGTCTGCGGCGGGCTGTAATCTTCACCCGACAGGAAAATGGCCAAGTCCAAGTCGCGAACTGCTACCGACCGTGCATCTAAGGCTTTGAGCCAGTTGCGCCGGTCAAAGAGATGGGTGACAAAGGCGGTCCAGACGGGTGTTCTAGTTCCTTCGGTCAGAATCTGGAGATTAAAATGTTTGGTGTGCTAACTTACCGATCCATAGTTCCTTTATGTATAGAGGCCTGCAATCGAACAGCTCCAGTTGTCTTGTCTTGATAGACGCGCAAGGCATGTGTATAGCTGTCATCAATAATTAGGCTATAGGAAGTTAGTACTACTGCCTGTAAAATATTGGGGGCTGGTATAACCCACCCGCCGTATACCTCCTCTTCCTCCTCTAGTTCGTGATCTTGGATGTCCTCCACCGGCCGACCGCCGTCCTGGGAGCGAAGGGCCAAGAACGTACAAAAGAACACAGTCAGACCTATAAAGCGTACATAGTTAGATTGACATCTTAACCGGAATTGTTCTACATATTCGACCTCGTACTTACTTTCAACAGTAGCGAACTTGAGACGCGCCCACAATACCAGTTTCTTGCCTGAATTTCGTCTACGACATAGCTGTAGACAGGACCCTTTCTGAACAACCTCTAACATGTTCAAGGGAAGACAGAAATACTCGCTCGGTCTGCTTCGATGTGGCACTTTGCAAACAATTCGCGCGCGGGCATCCTTCTCCCGCAAGTAAAAGTATGTAGTTATCTCCGAGCTATCATTGAATGCTCTAGTAATTGGTTAGAGTTTGCCAATGCCTAATATGTCTATTATGAAATACTCACAATTGGAGAATCTTTTCAAACCCTTGTTCTTTCAAAACTGATTTGATGCCTGATTGAGGCTCGTCAAAGCATCCCGCTCTGGGAGTTTTTGTCAATATAGATTGCTTGACAGTAACGCAACAAAAGATAGTATCTTACTTTTCTGGTGTGTCTGTGGTTGCCGTTGCCGTCTTGCAGACACTAAAAACCTCCTTTACCCAATGATATTGTATAAGATCATTTTGCGTAGATTGGCTAGTAGTTGTAGTAGCGGAAACAGAGCCAGTTAACGGTGAGCTCGGGGGTTCCGGCACAGAAGGTGGTAAGCTATCGGAGAAAGTACCAGAGGAAGGTGACAGAGGAGATTGGGGTGATTGTAGATTTATCGGCCGAACACGCTCGAATGACCGACGCCGGCGCCGGTCACCCACCGGGCTAACAGGCTCGGGCACAGCACCCTTACCGCTGGAACGGGGACGAGCAGAGGGAATACGCCCAGAAGAGTGTCGACTTATCGGTGGAGGTGGAGCCGGAGCCGGAGCCGGAGGGCGGGCATTTTGCTGAGAACGATTGTTTAATGACATGCGTTCAAACGCAGACGACAGCCGTCGTTCCTGCAATGCCAGAAGAGTTTTCAAATTGTTGCGAGAGACCTGGAGAAGAGGAAGGTCATAAAGCCGACTACAATATCGCGAGCAGGAATTAGTATAAGTAGTACAGGCCTCACTATTGGAGCAACAGCGTCACAGCTAGGAAAGTCACGGTTTACATACTCCTTCGTCACATCGCTTATATCCCTAAGAAAGCTCTTATACTTTGCCAAACGAGTTGAGAGAGAATATTGCGACTCTTCCCAGAAGAACCTATCCAAAGACGTCCAGGCCCACCTGTAGCTCTCTGGCGACCTCGCCTTGTCCAGCCGACGGAAATAATCAAAAATATCCTCTGTGGTGTACTTGAGACTCTTCCGCACTAGTTCGACATCAGGTTGAACGAGAGGCCAATTGCGCCGATAGCGAACATCTTGAGAGTGTGCTTCTAAGCTAGTTAACAAGGCGCTAATTGCGTATAGATCGGAGATTAAGCTTGTAATTTCCGGGGCATGATCAGGCAGAGGGACACGAAAGGTGGTGAAACCAGCTGCCGCATCCTCGGTATCTGCAACAGAGGTGGTCAAATCCATGGGTTGGTTCGTCAGGCCATACGCTGGGAGGTTTGAGTTCAAGTTTTCAGTCCAAGAGAAAAACTGCGAGCCTGAGAAAAGAGAAATCACCCAATTTCACGTGCAATGCGGCTCTTACTTTTTTTTTTCCCACCCTTGCGTCTTGCGTCCTGACGTGGTCGCGCGGGAATGGCGGGGCGTTCGGTGGGGGGAGGGGAAGAGGAGGGGAAAGAACCCAGTGGAATCAATGTACAACCTGCATCCCAGTCGACATCAGAATCCGTGCGGATGTAGAGTAAGCTGGAGGCCAGATGGATTCAAATATTTTAGTGCTCGGCAGGGCATAGAGTATGTAGATTTCGATTTTGTTGGATGAGCGGAAGGGTTTCCATGGAGCAGCACAACTTTAAGTACCCTGACGGTCTCCACAGTGCGGGAAACGCCCAGGCTGTACTCTGTTCAAATGCCGCAGGCACATTTTGGTGGATGATGACTCGAAGAAAAACCAGCAAACAGAGTGGAAAAAAGACGGGATAGAATGAATCAGATTGAGTATGACAGCTGTTTAATTATGTAGTAAAGGGGCAAGAAAGATAATAAAGATATGGATAGAGGTAAGTAGAGGAGAGGATGCATTCAAATCTTCAAAGCATAGACAGAAGTATGAGGTAGAAAAGAACGAGACGGGTGTCTAAGCCGGGCAGAAGCCTTGTTTTATATACTACATATCACTCCAAGAAAGATCAAAAAGGGAAGGTCCATACTGTTGCCTGCATAATCTGATAGTCCGGGCCTTCGTGCCCAATTTTGAGGCTGTGTAGACCCTTGCGAAGAACAAGCCTACTAGCGCCAAGCTAGAATCGGGAAGGAAGGACTAGTATTGCAGCTAGTGCTAGTATAGCAGCATAATGTACACCTATCTCGATTTTGTTTGCTCCCTGCATTTTCTTCCAATGCTGGGGCGCCTGATACTCGATCAATGGAAGGTCTATTACAGTCTGTGCAAATCTTTGTAGAGCCTCACAACCCGGGACCCACAATAAGCCTCGTCGTTTCAGCGCACCAGATATGAGAATAGGAGAGCTTCGACATGGTATAGAGAGTGATGGGACTTTCAAGGAAGTAAATGCACTCGAGCATCCATTAATGTGGGTGGACATGTCCAAGTTAACCGGGCGAGTTCTTATGCAAAGTCAGACATCCATACGAGACTTAGAATAAGCCGTACGCACCCACAAATTAACTATGAATATATGTCATCTATAATTGTATGAACGAGCTCGAGGCCATCTGGAGAATATCAAAGCAGACACATCATCTGGGGCTTCGGAATGTAGCCTTAGGCCGAACGCCGGAGATCTCCCGGCGTATCGGGGAAAAAAACAAACCCTTGGAAGCCCCACGGACGCGGGAGCTTGGACCACTCAAACCGCGTTGAAGGTGATTTTATTCATTTGAAAAATCTACAAAGGCAACTTTACACAGCAGAGTCAGAATAGAAGGGAAATTGGATGAAATTGACTAGTGTACAAAAAACTAGGCTTGCTTCGCGAGATCCAGCAAGTATCGTCTTAGCCATCAGTCAAAGCAGTCAGAGCGATAAGCTAAGCCTCCAGGCCTGCTTCTCTTCACAAAAGAAAAAAGAAACAAAGAAAGCGGAAGTTCAAAACCAAGACTGGCTAAAAGAGACGGATAGTCAAGATGAAAACCATTTCCCACACATAAACACTAGTTCGGGCCCAATTGAGGCCATCGTAAAGCAAGCAAAAACCACCGAGGAACCCATCCGTTAAGCCCATGAGTGATAAAGCGACAAGTAGGAAAAGGAAAACCGAGGAGAATCACCAAGAGAGCACACGAAAAACGCCAGCATCTGCGCAAATGAAAGTTGCGGAGAGACGCTTACTCAGACTCTTCGTCTTCACCAGCAGCCTGGCCCTGTCGTTGCGGGTGGTTAGTATCGAAGGACATGACAATGGGGGAGCTCGAGACAGGTAAGATAGAACATACGGCTTGGTACTTGGCCTTCTCATCCTCGTAACGCTTCTTGTCGGCGGCAGCCTTTTCATCGTAAGGCTTGCGCTCGGATGTGGAAAGAGCCTTCCACTTGTCACCGAGCATCTTACCGACCTGGCCTGTAGGGAGGGGTTAGACATGTGGATGAGACATAAAGCTTTGGCGAGAGTTCCCTACCGAAGGAGATACCAGGGTTCTCCTCGCGAACCTTGTCGCGGTTGTCGTTGGCAAAGAACATGTAGGCAGAGAGACCACGCTTGGGGGCGTTGGGGTCTAAGGAGAAGTCAGCAAAAGGACATCGATTGAGCTGTGAGACGATAACATACCCTTCTTGCGGCGCTGAACGCGCTCCTTACCACCAGCGGCGGCCTTGCGGGTAGACTTCTCCTTAGGCATTTTGGTCTTGGGGGCTTTAGGCATGGTTAGAGCTTTGTTGGTGGACGATTGCTGTCAAAAATTGATTTTGGGATGTTGACAGTGGGGAAATAGTAAAGAAGAGAGAGTGCGCGAGGCAGAGGGAGGAAGGTCGTAATGTAAGAGGAGTGGGCGCAGTGAAAAAACGCGCGTGCTGGGAGCAGCGCTCACTCCAAACACGGCTGGCGTGTGTTGGGCCTGATTCGAGTTGCGCTCCCTCCAGTCACACCTTCCCACAGCTTACAATGGGACCAAAAGCGATGGCAATCAGACGAGAATACTCACTAGAAACGAGGTTTG
Organism: Talaromyces sp. PF30-5; assembly: GCA_023626375.1. Taxonomy (NCBI): domain Eukaryota; kingdom Fungi; phylum Ascomycota; class Eurotiomycetes; order Eurotiales; family Trichocomaceae; genus Talaromyces; species Talaromyces sp. PF30-5. Next base: position 798,763 of record JAMAGU010000014.1, on the reverse strand, counting down.
TATAAAATAATTATCAGATCCCAAACTGGAATGACCTAGAGGAGCAGGCGCAAGTTAGTTGATGCGCAAAGTCATAGATAGGAAGGCAAGCGCGAACGCGACCGGTCGCGACGAGGATTAAAAAAAGAGGAAAAGACCTTGCGAAATGAAATCAAGGACAATAGAAACAAGAAAAAAAATAAATGGTGGTGGTGGAGAGAATTGGGGGATGCTGGTGGTTGTATAGATATTGGGGGGAGTTATCTGCAGTACCTCAGATTTGTATGGTCAAAATATTGTATGGGCGAAGCTGGTAGTAAGAAGAAGTGGAAAGAGAGAGGGGGGAGAGCCGTAGTAGTAGGGAAAGAGAGTAAGAGGGGGGGAATGCCCTTGCTGTTTGCTTACCACACTGAACTGGGACCCAAGGGGAATGTACCGGGCTGCGTCACGTATTGGCTGACGGTACGGTATGGTACTTCACAGCCTCTTTACTTCCTGGTCTTTTTTTTTTCAACCTATGAAATAAGAGAAAAATAAAATACTGTAGAACTTGAATACAAATATGAACATAGAATTCTATACAGATTCTCTATATATACTATCATTGATTTCTTCTCCAGATTATATGTTAACTACTCTCATCGGGGCAGTGTCAGTACAAATTACTGCTCCTACCCGGCTCAACCTCCCGGAGAGGGATTTCGTACCAAACATGGATGGGAACTTGGAAAACACCCGTAACATACTTAAGCCCTCTCACAGTGGAGCACCCATAAAAACCGCGCAGCTGGCCCCAGGACATGTCGTACCATATACCGCTGTAATCCATAATGGATTGACTTCATGCGCAGGTCGCCAGTACCATGCTGATACGCGGCTGCGATTGCTGTCCTGCCTGTCCCCTAACCTTGGAAAACCAGAGCTATCGAATCCACCAGTACAGACAGGCTGAAATGATTATTAGCGCTATGAAATCATATCGTGCAACTTCCGTGACTAAAACCACACTAGTCAAAGCACTTTTGATTTCACATATATCATAAGTAAGTGAATATTAGTCTCCAGTGCTGCGGCAGAGCGTATTTCTGCGCAAAAGTCTATCGTATACTCCCATCCTCCCAATATCCATATCCCAGTCAACACACCAGAAAAAAAAGTCTTTTAGACCACTAGCCGTTCATAAAGAAAGGTTGCGCGATTTCTATGAATGGACCAAATCCACCTTGCCAGAGACATCCCCTTCCCTTGTGATCTTCAAGTAATAACTCCGAAACGAACACCAATGCGTGGGGGAAATACTGTACCGCACCATGCGGCAAGTGGTCGTCCTTGCGACGGTACGGAGTACCAAAAGTATACATACGGATCCCTCATTAAGCTGGAGTAATTTTGACGACGGGACTCCTCCCCTATATAGAAAAGATTTCCCGCTCTGGTCTAGTCCGCCTGTAGGTATTAACAGCAAGTAATAAAAGCACCGACCACCGTGTAATGGCAGCCCATCCGACATCGAATTAGCGCGAGGTAAGGGCTTGGAGTTACAACCGCAGCTGGAGCGTTGCTCAATCATAAGCATGGCGTACCCTTTTGGCGTAACCGACGATGATTGGAAACACAGCCATACTACCACTGGGCATTAGTATAGGACCGTTGGCCGAAGTCTTTTTTTTTTCTCTCCCCTGCTGAGCTTTTCTTTTCTTTTTCTTTTTTTTTTTTTTTTTTTTTCTTGTTGCGGTGAAATTGGCTGTGAGGGACAGCGCTTATGATATGGCGGAATTATGTTTACATGTACATTTTGACGTATGCAATCAATCTCGGGATTCAAATCCCTTGGGAATCACGCAAGATTGGGATTCTACTTCGGTCGATCGGGACAAGAAGCGGACCCTGGAGACTGGTGATTTTCCCTTATTATTATTTTTTACCTTGCAGAGTTGGAAATCACACGATCACAAGCCGGAAAACCATGTACTGGGGCGTGTTCCCTTGCGACGCGTTTTGAAAGTTCCCTCGGTACTAGATGCAGAGTACCCTCAGGATACTCTGCTTCGCCGTGCAGAGTTGAATGCAGATCATCCTGCGTGGGACTCGGGTAAGCAAAGAAAATAAAAAGATATGGATGAACTCGATAGTACATTATATGGAATATCTATACAGTAAACCATTGCGCTATCTTCAAAGGCAAGCAAAGAGGTGTCTCTCAACGGTATTGTATTCAAGGTCACATTCCGGTACATCGGTCTCCATGGCCAAGTCCCGCAGGAACCAAGTACCACTCCACTTGTAATATTACCCTTCCACTTCTTCCGAGAGGAGAGCGTCATAGAGTGGTTGGACTCGCGTAATATGCTTCTGTGTAATGCTGGATTCTGCAGCCCGCGACAGTAGGGTAGCTTTCGAGTAAAGTATGGAGCCCAGATAGTCCTCCTCATTTTTTTTATTAGTCGCATTGCCTGGTGAGATGTATCTATTCAATGGAGTCTTTCGTATGAATGGATACACTAAATCCACCGAAGATTGAAGTGACCTGGTTGAAATTTTCCCTTTTCCTTTTTGTTTTGTGCTGTACGTGCGCATGACTGGACATCCCCCTAACAACGCGCGCCGTAACACCCTTATCTATCCACTCCGTCATGACGGGTGGACTGTGATGTAGGCGTGGGTCAATAGGTCTTACTGTACATACACGGCCACACTCCTGATGGTACGGAGCTTCTTTGGTCTCTCGCTTGCCGAAACTTCGAATTTGCAGGAAAGCCACAGAACCCCCAAAGGATGAAAATTGAGAATGAAAACTATAAAAGAAATCGTCCAATTTTTGCGTACGAAATCCAAATGTTGATTTCCGGGCCCACTGGGTATAACCATTGTAACTAAATAATCGTGACGCATAAAAGGAAGGTCTTAACGCCGAACCAACGCGCCCGTAAGAAGGCGAAAATAGAACAAAGTACGCCGTTCCTAAATCACATCAATCGTCGCTTTCATCTAAAACAAGGGCTCGGAGATGATCATCCTCAGCCCAATTAAGCCCGCTACCAACCACCATTGCGCTGGCGATATTCTTCATTGTCTCCCATTTGGCTTTGCTGCGGTTGTGTTCCTTCTCAAGCTTGTCAAGCTCCGATGCAAGCTTGGCGTCCTGCAGTCTTTCGCGCCAGGTAGAATCGTGCTTCGTAAGCTCCAAGAGCTGTCCGACTAGCTCTTGGTTTTCACTGTTGATCTGTAAATTCTCTACTCCGAAGTCGGAAAGCTGTTTGAGCACGGCGTTATGGACGGATACTAGATTCTCGTGTGCGAGCGCGAGCTCGTCGCGACGGTTGACGAGGCGGAGCAGTGCCCTGTGCGATTTTCATGAGACGCGCTGCAAGTATAGTTCCAGGGGACATGAACGTACTTTTCAGGGGGGGTAGTCGCCTTCAGATGAACGGCTTTCAAGATCGGATCAGTCACGAGGACCATGCGGGCGGCTTTCCTCCTGACATTGTATGTCGCTCTAGATTCTAGAAATTCGCGTTCCGCGATCGCGAGCGCCTCCTCGACATTGTCGCCTGAAAGGGTCTCTGGTTCTGAAGACAAGTTATGATGAAAGTCACAAACAAACAAAAAAAAGAAAAGAGAAGAGCATTCAAAGAAATAGAAAGAGTCAAGGGGAGGCAGAACCGCATACCTTGCTCCAATAACGCCTTTTCTAACTGTTGTTCCTGGATCTGGTCGGCGAGCTGCAGCACAAGGGCCTCCTGGTCCGATAGCGTCACCACATCGCGTGGGTCATCTGTAGAGTATTCAAGGAGGGTCAGCTCCTCAGCCCGTAGGTGTGGCCACTGGCTATATTTGGGAGCCATGGATAGATCGCGTGCGGCGGAGGACGTAATCTTGTGATAAGGACCGGAGGCGGTGGGGAACTCGTATGGAAGAGCTTCAGCCCCTGCTCAACTTAACTAGCACACTCCCCTCTTCCTTGAAAAACACCTGAGAGCTTTTGGTCTCGGTGGAGAGGAGGGGGACATGTCTTTGCACATTTACATTGCTCACTCTGGTGAGCATCTGCTGGCCGATCCAGTAGCCTTTGCTTCGTATGTTTGGCCTATCTCCCCAGGTTTCGATGGAGGGGAGTCGTCTCCATTCCGATGTCCCTAGCTTTATGCGTCCGCAAGCTAACTCCACCCCAAATGCAGTCCTGATGCGTTGAAAACATGGATCGTCCGAAAAACGTCGATTCCCCCATCCAGGCAGATATTGATGACCGCTCGAGGCAAGAACGTGAAGACGCAAACGCTTGCCACCGAGGTACGCAACTTCCGGTCCCTAAACCCTCCACATGAGGATCATTCATATACTAATATGATCTGTGCTGTGATAGACTGAAATATTCGTTTATGACCGACAATACGTTAGCGAGCCAGGCGATATCGAGCTTCCGGCGCTACCTAAACCCGAGCCATTTCAGCCTAGCAGCCCTCCGGCGTCACTGTCAGACCAGAATGATCTACAAGCATGGCGGAACTTATTCCTGGCAAGGAAGTCGTGGGCTTCCGAATTATCTAGTCGATGTGGCGTCACCGACAAGATGATACAGGAGCACAACGAGCGGACTGATATCATCAATCGGGCAGTGGGTGTCGCTCTCGAGAATCTCAAATCGCACGTGGGAAATCTTGAGCACCGGTTCAAAGAGGCCCAAACGTGGGCCAATAATTTGCTAGAGGAGCAGCAGGCTGCTCTGGGTGGCTGGCAACACGCTCTAGCAAGATTAGAGGACATCCCAGCACGGAAGGACTTCCCACTTCTGGGCCGTCCATCAACCCCCAAGAAAGACAACAACCGATTGACAGGGTCTCTAAATGACTTTGTAGATGCACATGAAGTCCAGCAGGCTGGTGCAGATGCAGCGATTGCCTCGCCACGATTCGCAAGTCAAATGCAAGATCTACAGAATGCTGTTGGTGAGATCTCCTCAGATACTCAAAATCTGATAAAGGAAGTGCTGTCTTCTCCCGCCAACTTTGATGAAGGTTTACTGGCTGAAGTAGAAACCATTGCAAAGAAGATCGGCTCCGACCACGAGCATGTCATGAATCTACAACCCAATCAGAAGATGCTTGCAAACGTCTCCAGGTTGGCGCTTAACCACACTCAAAATCTTCTGCCGTCTCTCTTGGCTGCGAGCGCAGATCTTCAGCAAGCTCTCGGGGAATCGCTTGGTCGCCGTGCCAACGCAGAGAAGACAGCGCTTGACCAGATGCGGGCCATTTCATCTCTTCAGTCCCGGTTGGCGGACGCTAATGCCCAACTTATCGGCCTCGATGTCAATACAAATGCTTTTGATATTATTTATACTGTATTCCAGATGCCCATGATATATGGGTCCATCCTGATTGAATCTGTACGACGCCGAGAATGGAGCGATAGAATCAAGACAGATTCCTTGAATTTAGCGGAAGAAATGGCCGTCCTAAGAGACGAGGAGCAACGACGCCGAAAGAAATGGCTCAAAAACATGGGCGATAACATATCTTTTGGGGATCCTACTACCCTTGGTATCGAGGTGAACTTGCAAGGACAAGATGAAGAATGGCCTGAGGTCAATCGGAAGGAGATCGAGCTCTATATTGAAGATTTAAGATCTAAGCATTCGCTTACGACCATTGCGGATGATTTATCCCAACAGCTCAAAGATTTGGATTCACCAACGCGGCAACAGAGACGACGAGCCAAGGCATTCAAAAACGGCAGCGTTTTCGACCTGAGCCGGAGCTCTATTCTTCTGAGGGGAGATGACATGGTTCGAAGCCTACAGGATGAGAAGACTAAACTCGAAGAGCGAATCAAAGGCTCCGACAGCCGCATCAGAAAGCTAGAGGACCTTCTACATCGTCAAAGCCATCTTAGTCGACCATCTAGTGGTAACTTTGGCCCAGAATTTCCCAGCTCACCGGCTTCTCCACACCCCGATACCCTCTCCAGGCGGTCTTCGGTTTCATCGAGGCGTGTTTCTATAACACAGTCTCCCGAGGATAGAGTTCTCGTCCAACGCATAGTCTCACTCGAAGCTGAATTGACAGCCGAAAAAGAGACCGTCCAAAGACTTCACAAAGAAGCCCACGCAGAGCGACAAACTAATTCCGACAAGTATCAAGAGGCTCAATCGACCAAAAAGGACCTCATTGGTAATCTCGAGGCACGACAGCGAGAATTTGAGGATGAAAGAAAATTCCTAGACTCCGAACTCAAGAAATGTCGACTTCGCGTTGAGGAAGTGGAAGAGGAGCTCGATGGGCGAGACCATGAGAAGCAAGAGATTGATGAGCGAATCTATCAGCTTGAGATGGAACTGCAAGATGCCCACGCAAGTTCAACAAAGGAGGCCAAGCGGGCGGAAGAGCTAGATGAACGCATCCGGGTCCAACAAGAGAAGGAGAAGGAGCTTCAATTGAATGTCGAGGATCTTGAGCGCCAACGAACAGAATGGACCAACAAAGATCAAGAGACCTACAGTGCTTTACAGTCGGCTTTCATGAATTTGTCACCTGGAGGCTCTGTACCACTTGGAATTCCTAGTATCATACACGCAATCGAGGTTCTTTCCGAAGGGCTGTCGATCCATGCTCGGAGTGCTGAAAACAATGCATCGAAAGCTTTGGCAGAGAACAAAACCCTTGAAGAAAAGATTCAAAGTATGGAATCACAACTGGAGGAGCAAACGACAGCTGTCCATAAACACGAGGTTGATCTTGTTCAGTTGTCAGAGGAACTTGAAAAGGCTCGCCAGGAATTAAACAACGCAAAGCACGAGCTAGAGCAGGAACAAGCCAAGCTCGGCAACACACAGAATGAGTTGGAAGAGGAGCGGTCCAAATTTAACGCCTTGCAATCTCAAGTTTCTTCTGGGGAAACAGGCTCGGATGAGCTGCGAGAACGGGTCGCAGAGGAAGAGCGAAAACATGCCGATTTGTCCCAGAGACTAACCGAGGCAGAGTCCAAGGCTGAAGAGATGAAGACTCGGGAAGCGGGCTGGATAAAGGATCGTGATGTGGCCTCGGCGGCCGAAAAGCAAGCACTAGCACGCTACGAAAGTCGTGGTAAAAATTGCTATGATGTCTCTAAACAGCTTTATTCGCAGGTCGATAAACTAGAGCGCATGCTTGAGCAATTGGGATTCGCTATTATCCAACAAGATGGCCAATTGATCGTTCAACGTGCTTCAAAGCTCACTGTCTCTACATCGGGACTTGGCGAAAGCTTGGCCCAGTCTGGGATTGTGTCTGCTAAACCGGACAGTGCACTGCTTAGTTGGATGCATGCAGAGAGCCCTGATGAAGAAGAGTCCAAATTCACACTTTTCATGGAAAGCCTTACCCGGTTCGATGTCTCTATATTCGGTGATGTGGTCGTGAAGCGAGTGAAAGATATTGAGCAACTTGCTCGCAAGTGGCAAAGGGAGGCGCGAGGCTATCGTGAGAAGTATCACCGGGCCCAGAGCGACGCTCATGATAAGATTGCCTACCGTTCCTTCAAGGAAGGTGATCTTGCTCTATTTCTCCCAACTCGAAACCAGGCCATTCGTTCTTGGGCTGCTTTCAATGTGGGTGCACCGCATTATTTCCTGCGTGAGCACGATTCTCACAAGCTCCATGCTCGTGACTGGCTCCTCGCTCGCATTACCAAGATTGAGGAACGCGTCGTAGATCTATCAAAGTCATTGAATGGCAGCACCCCTGAACGGCGCCCGGTTGGAGAAGCAAGTGAGGCTGCCTCCATCGATGACGAGAATCCCTTTGAGCTATCCGATGGCCTGAGGTGGTATCTTCTTGAAGCTGTCGAGGAAAAGCCAGGTGCACCAGCTACCCCAGGACTCGCCAAGAGTACTGTGGCATCCACGCAAGTCGATGCTAAAGGGAGTATCCGCCTCAAACGCACGACCGAAGACAACACAGTCGCCCAGACTTTGTCTAAAAGTCTAGACAGTCGTCGCAACAGCTCCAATTCCAAGCGGGGTACTCCTACTCCCTCTCAGCGGGCCAATGACTCGGCCATTGATCTGGTTCGACCTGCCGACGCCGATACGACTGCCGATGCTGCCGGCTCTCAGCCCCGTGAGACTGCGCCAATTTTTGAAGAGGTTCGCCGTGACCTGCTCCTCGGCCCGTGAAAAGTAGGAAAAGACATCATCTTTTCTCGGGTTTTATCTTGATTTTGAGCTAACATTTATTTAAGCAGACTGTGAACCATCCTACTTCATCTCCTCGCCAGCCACCAGGAGCCAATTCTCCTGCTTTCCCAGCATCACCTTCAAAGAGATCGACATCTGCTCGAAGAGGTCGACCATGGGAGAAGCTGTGGTCTCTTGAATATCGTCGTGAAGACACCCAACAATAGAAGACTTGAATATTTTGTATTTACGGCGTATGAGGGCCATTTCTATTTCTGATTTTATATTTGCGGGTTTTGCTTGTTTACATTTCTTTCTTGATTTCTGTTGCCCAGGAGCGACATTCGGCGATTGATCCTCATACTTGCCCTTGAAGGGATTTCACGAGATACCCACCAGTACATACCAAATCACGAATTTTCTCCAATATATGAGAAGACCATCTGGTAAAAATAGAATCGCAAGAAAATAATTAAATATCAATCACAAGGCCGGTATGACCTAGAGTATACACATGAACTATGACTTGATCCACCTTCTGACCTCGGAAGTGAGGAGGTGCGAGTCGCGTGAGCCAATGATTCTAACGCCGAGACCGGGAGCATCCGTGAGGAGCCATGAGGGGGAAACAACCTCAACTTCGCCTTCTCTTTATCACCGACCTTCAATTCACATCTAAGAGCACCGGGAGTCACCGCAATCTCCCAGCAAACCATGTGGCCATGTTCAAGAAGCCGAACCCCCTCTGCTGCGGCGGTATCCAGCTCCTAAGTCCGCAAAACACCATCTCGCCACCATTCCGCCTCACATTCATCCCACCCTCCAGAAACTATGCCAGCATATCAGATACCCCCGGCCAAGAATATTCATGGCCCAAATCATCCTCATTCACCCCATACGATGTCTTCAATATCCCTCGCAACGCCCAATACTCTAAATCCCGCTACTACGACCTCGTAAAAGTCTACCACCCGGACCGCCGCAGCAATGACATCACGCCTGAAACCCGTCTCCAGCGCTATAAAATCGTAGTCGCCGCACACGAGATCCTCTCAGACCCCATTAAGCGCGCAGCATACGATCAGTTCGGTGCTGGATGGAACCATTCTGCCCGTCCCGATCCGACAGCTGGACCATTTGGTCCGGACGTGAACATATACGCGAATGCAACATGGGAGGACTGGGAACGCTGGAATAACCGACATAACGGGAAACAGCAGCATGTTGTTGATCACCGGACGTTTACACGACTTGTTATTCTGCTTACGCTTTTCGGAGGCGCTCTGCAGGCTTCCTGGATTAGCCAGATGAATACGGGGTATGATCAGCGTCTTCGCGAGGTTAGTGAGGAGTCGATGCGGTTTTTGACGGGCAGACAGCAGGCAGCTGTTAATCAGATGCCGTCGAATGATGCGCGGGTGCAGAGTTTCTTGATTCGTAGGGATCCGACTGGGTCGGGACTTAAGGATGATGAGCAGCCTGTTTATCAGAGGGAGTTGCATCCTAAACAACGGGCGCAGGATGGTTTATCTGATCGGCCTGATGGGTCAGAGAATGAGGCTGGGTCTTCCTCTGTGAATAAGGTAGAGCAGTCTGCTGATCCTCTTGACTGATGATGACCATTGTGATTATTGCATTGCATTTGTGGTGTTTTGGGGCGTTCAGTAGGCACATTCAATGTACGAGCTTGGGAGATCATGGTAAGTGAGCCGCTGGAAACGGCTCAGTTGAAAGGATTCTATTGGTCCCAGATGTACAAGCCCGCAGTTTATACTATCTCGTGAATATACGCATGTCGCATGTCCATGTATGCTCAAGGTACATCATGATGGTAAGGATATTGAGATTCTTCAAATCCATGCTTCACATCTACTAGTAGTCCCAAGGTTCACATGGTTGGGAGCTCAGCAGTAGCAACCCATAGACTAAGCACCGTTATACCTAGAGGAGACAAAAAGTACCTATAAAATTAAACCAGGTAATCTAGCAGTCGGGCCTCGATTACACTCTGCTCGTCGCCTGGTGCCGACCACAACTTGACAAGCTTCAACGGCGGCTGGGCCTTGGCAAGCAATTCTATCCAGTGTCGATGCGTACGCTCCATTCCATTCAGGAGATAGAACATCGCCATATCCATGTCTGATTTACCCAGTGTCTCATTAGTATCTGCCAATACTATTTCGTTGATGAGAAGACGCGAATGCGGCTGCATGGCTTTGGCAGTGTTGGAAAGGATCTTGTGAGACGCTTCATCATCCCAGTCATGAAGGACTGATTTGAGATAGTAGATATCTGCACCTGTTGGCAATTAAACGTTAGTTGAAATCATTCATGTTGTATGTGAAGAAAGAACCCACCCTTGACGACCTGCTCCTTAAAGAAGTCATATACTACTGGCTTGATCTTTGGGTTCAACGAGCCATGAATTCCCTCCAGAGTTTCCGGTGTATCCTGTAGAATCAGCTCACAGTTCAGATCGGGGAAGCTTTCCACAAAGTGCTCGAGGTCATGACCTTGACTACCACCGATATCCACAATTACTGGCTTCGATGATTCGAGTTTCTCAAGCACCGGGTACTTCTTATGCCATGCGGTTGAAAGCGTTTTATTACGGGTTGCCATTGTATCGTGGAGTGCTTGATGCCAAGTGGGCTTCTTAGAAAAGGTTTCCCACACAGTCTCCCCTGTGGCGAACTCGTAGGCAGAGGGAATTTGGTAAATATCGCAGGGTTTGTTTTCTCTGAGATATTCTCGAATATTGCCAGCTAAGCAATGAACCATGTCATTCCTACATAACAGTGTTAGCACACGATATCAAGTAGTATGAAGTATTAAGGGTGTAACTTCACATTATGATAAGGTCGCCAATATTTCCAGGCTCACATTGAGAAAATGTACAGGCATTCGCGATATAAGTCTGATATCCGACTTCATCGGCGAACCCAGTTGCGGTGATTGTACGCATTATGCGGGCTGGAATGTTAGCATAATTTACTTATATAGCGCGCCATGTGTTGTAGCCACTAACCTATAAGTAATTCGTGGTATCCAGACTTCAGTGCCAGGTCTGCTACGGTCAGGCCCATGCCTTCGCTCGCGACTAGCAGTTGAAGTAACCCCATTTCAACAGCCGCAACAATTGAAACATTTTCAATGGTCTATAGAGATATAAGAAATTTGTCATTCCAAATTTGCACATGTAGTTCAAAATGTAGATAATCGGTATTTCTTCATCACTCACGTGAAATCGTTGCTTCATGATGAATATGTTCGGGGGCTCAGTAGCTCGACGAAGTTGATGCATGGCATCCTGAACACGAACCCAGGCACTCGGATCATCTTCCTCGTAATTAGCAACTTCCAGTTGGATCTGAGCTGCCAATCTTTCGAGTTCAGCCTTCTTTGCCATTGTTCCTTGTTTTGGTGATGTGGGCTCGGTTACTGGTGGGTTTTGCGATGGAAGGATGAGATTGATAATCGCACGCAGCTAGGAGTGGTGTTAAAGCTTTGAATAAGAATAGATGTGAAGTATTCAGGCAAGTTGCACTATTCGCTGGCCCTGGTATGTTCACACTGATAGTCCTGTTCGGCTCACAGGGGGGAAAAAACCCCCGCGGTAGAAACTGGTCGGATGTTGGTGATATTACACTCAGGCCTTGGAAGACCCCTCCAAACCCCCCAGAACCAAGTCCCACATTAAACTGAAGGATGAAACAAAGCCACAAAAATAGCTTTACATCACGAGCTTATGAATAAAAACTCTTATAAGCAGGCCATGCAAAAATGAGATGTGTAGTTGGTAGTTAGTCTCTATATTTTGCCACGGGTGTACATAGTATAGTGCTTTCAGATCCCTGTTCATTCCGTCTTAATTGGGTAAAGTCCAGCTGCACGGAAAATTATTCCGCACTGAACTTGGCCCCTCATCGAGTCACTAATAGTGTCATTGCTTACAAGTGGCTCTGCTTGTGTCCTGGACAGACCACCAAATCAGTGCCAGCGGGGAAATGCGGTGTAAAATATGACGCAAGCTGATGGCTACATGTAATTCTAATACCCTGGGCAGTTCAAGTTCGTGAGACTCGGTGTTACTGAACGAGATAGGCCCCACTGTTAACAGCCTTCAACACTGGCACCAATCTCCTGCCTACATATTGATAGGATATACTACTAGTATTAATGTTGATTTCCAGGGCGCAAAATACACACAGCCTTTGCCCATCGCTCCATGCATGTGCAAATCCAGAAAATGACTATACGCATCATTCTTCCACTATCGGCGTCCGTTTATCCGTGCATTTGACCATAGCATCCGCATAGACTAGGTGGTTTGGACAGTGATTGGCCGAATTCCTATCAAATACCTTCTTGAGTGGGTGGCACTTGACGTTCGTTCCCTGGCGCTCCACGCATTGCTGAAAGTCCAGCTCGCGCTTACAGCCACAAGTGTATGTTATGTAATTCAATTTGCACATTTGACTCTGATGCAACGATGGATGTTAGAGATAAATAAAACTAGGGATGCTTATCTTCTTACGGTGTTGCTGATTTGGTAAGTGAAGATTGTGGTTGAGGTCTGTGATGATACTGTAGAAAATGCTCTTGAAAAATAACCTGCCTGGTCAAACTTTACGTCAACCGGTAGCGTTTACAAATTTGTAGTATTAGCGGGGCGTGCAGGTCGAAACTAAGGAGGAAAATAAACAGGTGAAGTCCTGGCCATGCAGGTTTTCATGGCCGCCAACTCAGCACTTCAGTCACGTGTGATCCGATCAATGAAGAACTGACTACTTGGAGTATGAACCAAATCAAGCATCGCGAGAATATAAGTAATGTATGTTTTTTTTTTTTTTAAAAAATTGCTACACATCTATGCATGTGGATAGCCTTCAACTCATCGACAGACAAGGGGTGGAGATATTCTGTTTCTATGTGTAGCGCGTGTTACCCGACAATTTTCTGTGATTTCTCAACCACTTTACTCCTTCACTGTGATAAGGCTAGCTATTTTATTTTATTTTCAAGTTATTGTCCAAAATTTTAACACTGGTCTTCGCCGATTCAGGGAAATCGCCGCACCGCCTCGGAACCCGTGGACCTTAATCGAGTAAAGACTCCACAACTTCAGCACAAATGGGTGGCCTAAACTGATGACGGACTCCACCAAATGCTTACTTCCATTCAACTGATTGGAATCAGCCTAGTAGTCAGCTTGGCATGGGGTGTCTATTTATAAATCCCCAATAATTCCATTTCCCGATATTACTATTCCCTCTCATCCTACCGAAACACAACGCAGTTTCAATTCATATCTCACCACAGTCAAAATACAACCAGGTCCTCTTATACCATCACCAGATTTTAAATAACGGAAGAGTCCCAATGTCCACGGCCCCGCTTCTCCAGTGCCAAAACCTCCTCTACGACTGGGCCGAAAGCATCGACACAAAGTGTTGGTCTCTACTCCACAGTCTTTTCACACCAGAAGTGTCAATTGATTACGAGGATGTGGGTGGTGTGAAAGCCGAACTGGCATCACCAGATGTGTTCGTCGACTGGGTTTCCAGCCCCGAGCGATTGGGAAATCTGGATATAACGACCCAGCATTTCATCGGCGCGTGCAAGTGGGCAGAACTTTCGGAAACGAGATGGAGGGCACAATTTCAGATTCGGGCTGCTCATTGGAGGCCTTCTAACAAGGAGAATGGCGCGACTCTCAATGCCAATGGGTACGGTCTCAATACGATGGAATTTGAGCTGTGTGAAGGGGTTTGGAAGATTGCGTTGATTAAGGTTGGGGCGAGATGGATTGAAGGAAATATTCAAGCTGTTCTCCAAGGAGATTAGTTCGTTTCGGAGGCATTGATATAAGAGTAGCTTCACTAATTATCGAAAGTGCGAGCCCCCTTTAGTCTGGTCTGACCAACGAAGCCTCTTTCTTGAGTTACTAAGGTTTACACTAGTACTGCATTCACCCAGAATTTAGATAAGTTGCACCGTTTGGTACGTATTTACAATCTGACAAGGGGAGCTGTCTATGCCCTAGGATTCATCACAGTTTGGAATCACCAACCTTAGAGCCTGTCCAGACAAACTTGGCAAGTTCATCTCTAGCGGCTCGCATTCTTCGCAGAACTTCATCCTGGGGAATATCCAGTAGCTTGAATGCCATGGGAACCATTTCTAATTTCCCTAGCTTGACATAATACGCACGAGAATCGTGCTTACCCGCCCCGATATCCTTGCAAGCCTGTGCCCATAGATTCATAGTATGACGACTCTGCGGCAAGCCAGGCATCACGATATTCCACACATGCGGCATGAATTCATATTGTACAAACGTAACAGGGACACCGGAATCATAAATATTCTGCACAAGAAATTTAATTCCATCGGTATACGTCTCTTCACCGCACACGATCCACATAGGCGGCATCCCTGACCAGTCAGTCCATACAGAAGGATCAATGAGTGGGTGGCATAGAGCAGAGTTATCACAGTGCAGATCACCTCTTGGTGGATTCGTAGGCCATATCTCGTCGGCCGGGTAGTTAGTTTCAAGCCATGGGGCACCTTCGGACATCCATTCAGACCATTCGAACGTTTTCACAGATGGAAGAGATAAGGCCATATCCGATGCGGGCGCAATAAAGGTACACCCTGCTGGCATTTCAATAGGGACGTCTCGACCATTGAATCGGAGAGTAGGTGGGGAGGCTTGAGTGCAATGCGACCTCAACACAGATTGAAGGAATTGAAGTAGGTGGAGGTGATGAAGGGCCCCCGCAGAGTCACCTGCTAATATGATCTTTTTTGGATGAATAGGCTCATGTAGGGCGGTAGTGGGAGGTGATAATAGATAGAAGAAAGCAATGATCACATCTAGGAGTATTGTCGGGATAGTATGCTGCGGCGAGAGGCGAGGCTGGAAAGTAAACACGCGTGATCCGCTCTGCCTGCTTAGCTCCTTCATTATAGGTCGAGCCCCTGGAGGTCCCGCCCGACTATCATAGCTTGTTAGCCTACTTTACTCCACTCAAATTGGGTATATCCACAATGATGCTAGGGGTGCTCACAAGAATGCTCCACCAGTTACATAGAATATGGTGATATCGTTGTCTACATTCCGCTGAATGGCTTCA
Source organism: Talaromyces sp. PF30-5 (assembly GCA_023626375.1). Taxonomy (NCBI): domain Eukaryota; kingdom Fungi; phylum Ascomycota; class Eurotiomycetes; order Eurotiales; family Trichocomaceae; genus Talaromyces; species Talaromyces sp. PF30-5. Next base: position 783,490 of record JAMAGU010000014.1, on the reverse strand, counting down.
AATTTCTCCTGCTCACTTCCAGAAAGCTTGGTATGGATCTTTGACGTTTTTTCTCATTCCAATCCATTCTGCGGTGTAAGAGGTAGCACATGGGGCTGGAGGATCCAGCTTCTCGCAACCCTCACTTGTTGCTTTGTAGAGATCCCATAATTTTAAGCGGAGATGTTCCTCTTCTTCATAATCGCTTGGGCGTGGGATCTCGGTTTTTGAGACTACAATCGGACCTTTCAGGGGCCTCTCTCGAAACGATTGTTTCTGTATTTGGGAAACAGGAATCCAAGGCGCACTTTTGAAAGCTTTGCGGAAGCTTAAAACAGCTTTCTTCTGGGATTCTGGGTCGTCCATTTGGATTTTGACCTGCAATGCTTTGGATATCCGAACGAGGGTGAAAGAAGAGAACAAAAATCTGTTCATCTGATAATTTGTACGGCGTGGCCAAAAGGAATTTGGGGGCCAACGGAGGTAAACAAGTGGAGCCTGTCCATGTGGGGGAGCAGGGGTCCAGTTTAAGCATAAATCGTTCATTTAGTCTCTGAAAGAATGAAGTATTAAATAATATCAGTACATAGATCGTGTGTCAAGCCCATAATTGAAGTATTTAGGAATTGATTTCCCCCAAGCATCAAGTTATGCAGAATTGAATCTCTCATTTTTGGCTCGATCGCAGTGGATACCGGTTTTGGAGCGGGTCCTCTTCATTGGCCTAGACGAACGGACCTCGGCACAGGGATCAGACAAATCTGTACCAAACCGGTTTGGAATCTATATCAATCTCAACCCATTCCAGTCTCACACTAGAGGGGAAGAGGCAGATTCGTGTCTCTCTCTGTCGCCTAAGATGAGCAGCTTCAAAGAAGCCATTACGCGGCTTAAAATGCTGCTAGTACGGATTCCGCTGGCCATGAAAACGCTGATTCTGCATGGCATCCACATGTCCCCTGTCTCAGGAAAACAGGATTTGCGCACTGAGCTTCTCACCGTGATCATTCGCTCATTCCTCACGGCTGAAGAACCGATGCTCAAAACGCAAAAAGGCAGCATGCGCGATCCTGGGATTCAAGGACCAATGTGGGTTTCCAAGGTCACTCTGCCGCAGCCCGAATTCGATGTGCGTGATGCCGTTATCCGTGCGATTGAAGAACTTGGGACGGGTCAAGAGACTTTCCAGATGCCCGCGATTGGAGCTGTTGAGGCTGAATGGACTGGATATCGCAATGGGGTTAGTAAAAAGGCTCCCCAACTTGACATCTCCGAAGAAGAAAAATATCACGAGCTTCGAAAAGAGATTTCCTCGGATAAAACGATTTTGTATTTCCATGGTGGGGCCTACTTGTAAGTGCAACTCTCGGAATTGAAAAGTAGATAGTCATACCTAGTACTGATCATATGAATATAGCCTGATGGACCCTTGCACCCACCGTGTGCTTGTCTCTCACCTCTCGCGGCTGACAGGCGCACCAGTCTTCTCAGTGCGATATCGCCTGGCCCCACAAAATCCATTTCCAGCAGCACTTGTTGATGCGCTGACCGCGTATCTCTCGCTGATACACCCGCCCGAGGGGTCCCTGCATCAGCCCGTACCCGCCAACAAGATCGTGTTTGCCGGGGACTCAGCTGGAGGCAATCTGACATTCGCTCTACTGCAAACTCTACTCACTCTTAAGCGCGCCTCGCGATCAGTCCGGTTTCATGGGAAAGACGTAGCCATCGAGCTGCCCGGCGGTGCCTTAGGATTTTCGCCATGGTGCGATATCTCTTTGTCCATGCCATCCATCGTAAATAACAGAAAGTTTGACTACATGGACATCCGCCCGGGTCGTGTTGATGAACCAGACTTTGCTATCCCTTTTCCTAAACACACCTTCAAACCAGATGCAGCATGGCCAGTGTCCCCACCACGTGTCGATATATACTGCAATGCAACCGTGATGTCACACCCTCTCGTCTCACCATTGGCTGCTAGTTCCGACTTATGGAAGGATTCCCCGCCTGTGTTCATCTCGGTTGGGGAAGAGTGTCTCTCTGATGATGGCTTGATTTTGGCGCGACGTATCCACCAAGCGGGTGTACCTGTTGCCACGCAGATGTTTGAAGGCATGCCGCACTGTCATGCAATGCTCATGATGTCGACCCCGGTGGGTAAGAAGTTTTTCGAGGGTGTTTCAGAGTTTTTCCGTGATCTTGATAAGGGTCAGGTTACACGGAGTGGACAACTGAAATACCACGGTTTCAAGTTACAGAGTGAGCGTGAGATTCCCATAGAGAAGGCTTGCGAGGTTGGCGATGAAGAGGTTGAGGAACGACTTCGTACACATGCAGCTTGGAGGTTGAAGACCGAAAAGGAGATGCAACGAGAATGGCAAGAGCGGGCACGTTTATGATCATGACTTTCTATTATCTTCTTTTTACATAACCATCTGAAGGTGGCTCTGGGGAAGCCATTGTATACGTATTTCCTACGAACATATTACTTCAATTCGAGAGTCTAGACTTGTGCAACTGTACATGTTTGATTGATCAAGCTTTCTCATTTTAAATAAGTTCAAAAGTTGGGAACGATTTTCAAGTATACATAGCTTCAACTACTATCAATGAGGGGAACTTGTTATTCCAAAGTCATAACAGCCTATCCTGAAGGTAGTATCTTCACTGGCAAGCTGCCTGTTCGCACAGTAACGGTTTCCCCCGCAATATCCACAGTGGCTTTTATCTCCAATTCATTTGTGTGACGGACACCGTGGGTGACGAAATCAGGATACAAAGGTCGCATTGGATACAGCCGCTTCGTCCCCGAAGTCATACCATAGTCATGCAAGATGAGCTGAAACATATTGCCGAGATGTAGAGGCTTGCTTCCTTTATCAGTAGATACAGCCATAGGGCTCTCAAGTAACGAAAGCATTTTGTCCAGACCGAGATCCGAGCTCTTAACATGACAGTCGGTATGATACATGGTACTTAAAGTCCTGCTCTTCACTCGAAGGATAGTTCTCGAGCCAAGAAGAATCTTAATAGAGTCAATTCGGATTTCTTGCGGAGTGTTTTTAATCTCGAGACTGGTTTTATCTGGCATAGGCTCGAATTGAATAGTGATTGGGATGGGCTCTGGATTATCGAACTGAATTGCCATCGGCCACGATGCTTTCATTCTGAAATGGAATTCAGGAACTTTGGAAGACCGGAAAAACTTGCGTGTTTTATCATGCAGTGAAAGCTCTGCATTTTGCATCCCAGGCAATAACCGCTGACTTTTAACTTTTGCCTCGGATGGTGAGGTCTGCTGTATCCGATTCTGACCTGTGCATGTGGCTCGGGGAGAAGAGTATCGAATTTTGACAGGCCATGTTATCTCATGGATTTTGACAGATTCGCCAGATCGATGCCGTAATATAGCCCTGAGATGGTACCTGATCGATGTCCGTGATGAACTATATCCACCTAATCCGGCCGATTCGAAGGCCGGAGGGAGAATAGTAGGATCCGGGTTATCTGGGTCATTTGTCGAAAGCAGACTTGTCACAGTGGTATAGTCTAGCTCAAGATTATCCGCGAGTTGACTAGGAATCTTGACGCAGAATTCCCAGTTTATTTTGTCATTGTTGTCTGCAGGCTTATGCAGTGGTCCATCGTAAAGCAAGATCGGCTGGGAATCAATCAGATCCCTGCTATCTTCATAGGTTTTTTGACTTTCACCGTGGCCCTCCTCTATAGTAGTAGATATGCGACCTATAAAGTCGATTTTAACGGTTGCCTCCGTGGCGATAATCTCGGCGCTGCGGACTAAGTTTCCAATGATCGTATCTCCTGCAGCGAAAGCCCAGCCAGTGGGCGCTGCGACGTCAAACTTCAGATCTTCAGCAGTCGTCTTGGTAGATATATGGCGCATTGTGTTGTTTCATCTGTTCAGAGAAAGCTGCTCTGTGAGGGTACCCATAAATAAATTAGGTAGATACTCTTCAATTTGCAACCAGAATGGCAATAAATAAGGCTTGCATGTGGTGGGGGCGGGATAGAATGGTTCAGCGTGGGGCATGACAAGGTTCAAGTTGGCAGCAGATGCCAGTAGCCCAAGGTGTCGTCCCGTGCGCTTAGATACTATTTTTACGGGCTCGGCGGTGTTTTTCATGCGTTGCCTGCTTTTGGGGCCAGCCTTGGAAGATCGGTCGTACTTATTCCAAGGTTCCATACAGTGCACAATTAGTAGCTGGTGAGCCCGATTCAAGACGTTTCTTTGATGCACTCCAGCTATGGTGTAGGTATCGGCTTTAATATTTTTCATTAAACAGCTGGTTTCAATTTATTGAATATAGAGAAAATAAGACCTCTTGAGATATGGCATTTTTTTAGTAGTAATAAAAGATTCGCCAATTTAGCTCTAGCGCCTAAATACGACCTTCTGAATGCAGGCCTCCTTATCCCCCGCAAAGGCTCGTCTTCATCTCTTTCTTCATAATAATCCCTTGAACCTCACTCATGCTTGGCCCATACATCTGAGCTACCCCAACTTGCCTCTCCCCGCTCCGGTGTGACTGACCCTTCGATTAAAATGATGGAAGAACCCCTCGAATCTACCTGCCACTGTGGCGCTATCACTGTGGTCGTGCCTCGTCTGCCAGAAGAAATCAATGAATGTCAATGTACAATCTGTCGTCGCTACGCAGCCGCTTGGGCCTACTACAAAGTAGATGAGATCAAGTTTGAGATACGAGAAGGCGCCAAGCTCTCTCAATACGTCTGGGGCGATAAAGAGAAATCCTTCAATTTCTGCGAGAATTGCGGATGCGTGTAAGTCCTGATCGGCTCGGTACTTATGCTATCCTTTTTCTTTTTTCTTTTCTTTCCTTTTCTTTTCTTTTCTTTTCTTTTTTTTTTTTTAAATCCGTATGGGCAAGCTAATTTATCTGAATGAGATTAGGTGCTATCATTGGCCATTTGAAGAGAAGAATCCCGACGGTAGTGCAGCTACCTTTGGGGTTAATACAAGAAATATGGATCCAATGGCACTCTTATACATCAGCCGCAAGATTGATAGAGCGTGGGTTCTCGCGCCGATCAACGATAAAGCCATGGCGCATGAACAGGATCGGGCCAAGTACTGAGCTATTTGTGTAGAACATAACCGCATTCATGGATCCTGATCACACATGCACTACTAGTATGCACATATACTGCTTTGTAAACTTGAATCATCTCACTCATACTAGTAGTACCGTGACATACTCATGTTAGCTTCTAAGGTTGGCAATGTGAGGGCTTAAAACATGGGGAAGCAGGGAACGCTCGGATTTTTGCCCGGCTGCCACCACAACAAACAAGCGTTTTTCTCTCATATAAAACCCGACCCGTGGAAACGAATGGTTGATTTGTCATTGGCAAGGTCAGATATGTGGATGCCGGCCAATCTTCATGGTGAATAGTGCCGATACCCCGCAATATTATGATGTATCAGACGGAACGGAAAGAGCGGGGAAAGCCGAAGTTGTGGAGAGCCCTCTCCATCGACTGACGGGTTGTCGATCTTATCGAGAATTGTGCTAAAGCTTAGTATCTTATTGGTTCATATAAAATGGTGGATCAAGCTAAAATGTGGCAGTCAAGGAGGATGAGATGTAAGTATTCGGTCCTCGAGACCGCACCTGGTTAGTGGCACCGACTACACCTAGAAACTCATACTACAGTTGCCGGAATTTTCGGCCCAAATCGATGTTCGAATAAAATCCCCACAAAGGACATTCAAATGTCCGAAATTATAATTCTCTCAGACAGGAAGTATGAGCGGCATACTTTCGGTGATACAATTGTCAACTGGCTTATCGTCAACTATAAAGGATGGGAAAGTAGCCACCATTAGTCCATCCCAGGCTTGAGTTGTTGATGGCGATCTTGAAAGGCTTCAAAAGCAAACTTACAAGCCATGATTCCATTTGACTTTTTGTTGATTGGCGCACTGATGGCCATCGGTGTTCAAGGTGCCCCCTCAAACAACAAGAATCCCATCATTCGAACAAGCTACGGCCATCTTCAAGGAAACATTTCTGAATACCGTGATAATGTCTATGCCTTCAAGGGAATTCCTTTCGCATCCCCTCCGACTGAAGAGGCTCGTTGGACCCCTCCAGAAAGACCAGACTCTTGGAATGGCGTCCGTAAAGCCACCGTTCCGGGACCTCAATGCCCCCAGCCCCTTATTGATGGTAAAGGTCTATGGACAACCGGAAGTGAGACAATGAGTGAAGACTGTCTCTATCTAAATATTTGGACACCAACCACCGACGCGTCGGCCAATTTGCCTGTCTACATCTGGATGTATGGAGGACGTTTCGTTGATGGCTCCGGCGATGTCATCACATACGACGGCTCTGGGCTTGCCGTGAAGAATATTGTCATGGTAGCAATAAACTATAGACTGGGTCCATTTGGATATTTGGCTCATCCTGAACTGTCTGCCGAGTCACCGCACAACGTATCGGGGAATTATGGTGTGATGGACATGATTGCTGCTGTCCAATGGGTTAAATCAGAAATTGCCAATTTTGGAGGCAACCCGGAGAAGATTACCGTGGGAGGACAGTCTTCTGGTTCTTCGTGCGCTCTGGATATGTTTTACAGTCCACAATCATCCGGTCTGATTGCTGGTGTTATCGCGGAGAGTGGCCCTCGTGCACCATACGACCCTCTCACAGGCTCAGTGGCCACAAGTTACCGAAAGGAAAAGCATGCATTGGCTTCTGGAGTTGACTTTGTATCAAATAAACTCAACGTGTCATCGATTGCAGAGGCACGTAAAATCCCGACCGCCAACCTGACAGTGTGGAGTCAGCTAAACGATACAATATTCGATGGGACACACTTCGAGAATGTGACCAACTTTTCCGAACCTCCACTATGGCGACCCGTTTTGGATGGCTATGTTCTGCCATATACATACTTGGAAGCTCTGTTGAACAATAAGCATGCGGATGTGCCCATTCTTGCTGGAAACAACAAAGATGAAACAGGAGCATCACCAAACCCAGGCTACACAGTCAGTACCTACAAGGGTAACTACACTGCGATGTATGGCAATCTTTCAACTCGCTACCTGGAGCTCTATCCTGCAGATACAATTTCCGAGGCAAATAACCAGAGCAATTTGATGTGGCGGGATTTTAGCCGCGTTTCAACATGGCAATTTGCATTGGACATGGCTGCAGGTGGAAATGAGAAACCTCTTTGGTCTTACTACTGGACTCATGCGCCTCCAGGTCAGGACCTAGGTGCATTCCATGGAAGTGAGATGTACTATGTCTTCAACAATATTCCATACAATTATCCTGATATGCCTTGGACGAGAGACGATTATGAAGTCCAGGACAAAATGACAAATTACTGGGTAAACTTTATAAAGACTGGCAATCCAAATGGTGAAAATCTTGCAAAATGGTTACCAAGTAGGTCGGGTCACCAGACAATGTGGTTGGGAGATTCATGGGGCTCGGATACCATTGGGGAATCCTCCCATGTCGATTTGATTACGGAGTTCTTCTCATACCAGACACCTTATTGATTTCCATATCGCCCCAGATAGTGTTTAGTTGCGCAGTGCACAACAATCTAGCTGAATCTGATATCTGAATTTGAGAACTTAGACCAAGTGACTCCTCGCTATGAACTATAACTTACTAAGTATAGTCTATGCGAGCCAAGAGGAGTCTGGAAGATTGGTAGGAGATAAAGGATTTATTATAGAATAAGCTAAAAATAATATTGGTGATACAAAACGCAGAGCACCAAAGGTGTCACTGATTACATGTCGCTAAATCTAACAAGCCTGGTGATCTCTAAAGCCAATGTCGCCCATCCTCAAACCATGAATTGGCCACAAGACGCCGTCCCAGTGTAATAAAAGTCTGGTTAAATAATTTCGTCATCATCCATAGATTGCTGGTCATCGTCCCATCTGACAGGGGCTTCGTTATGCGGTGGTGGTGGAGGTGGAGGTGATTCATTGCGTGGTGTCCACACGGGCTGCTGTGGTGGTGGGAGACCCTGAGCTGATGGCGATGCAAGCCAAGGAAAAGCCACCGGTGTTCCATTAATACGGACTTCACCAACAAGATTTCCCAAGTGTATTGGTTCATCGGCGTATCCATCCCATAGCCCTAGTAACATTCCAATCAAACGGAGGAAGGTCATGAGGGCAGTGAATATGGGCATCAGAATGACCGACAAATGAGACCAGCGCCACAGCATTATGACGGTCACAAATGGAAACTCGGGAGCATCTGGCCGAAGACAATAACCATCACAAGTGTCCGAGATAATGGGGTGGCTGTACTGTTCTACCATCAGGCACTCGATGACATACCAAGCCAGAGATATCAAAGTAACCCAACCAAGCTTCGTGAGCTGGTTTCGACGGGTAGATGGGTTTCGTGTCCAAAGACGAGGTAATGGGATTGCAGCATAGACCCTGCCATGTGGGTGTGATGCACACTGTTCGCAGCCTTCGTTGTTTTTTGGGCGGGTGGTAGCTTTGGCAGTCTTCTCAGTAGAAGAGCTAGAGGATGCAGTAGAACCTTCTTGGGAGACATGATACTCAAGTTTGGTGAGACCGTTCTTCACCTGATTGATATTACTTGCGAGGGATGCCAGCTTCTCATTTAGACGATCGAAGTCAACTGAGTTCTGCCCGTTCGAACGAGCTATTTGCAATTTGGCTAGGACTTCTTTCTCATAAGCCGCTTCTTCCTCTTCCTCTGTTTTCAAGTCGATTTGCTCATTCATGATTGCCTGAAGAGATTCAATAGTATCATCTCCCAAATCAAGGGTCTCTTTTCCGGAGTTAACATCCTCGATAACGGTTTCCAAGCCACTTTTTGGAAGCTTCGGTCGAACAACCGGCGGCCGTGACTTTTTTGTGGGTCTGGTCTCTTCTGGTGAAACTTGTTTACTAGAATTTATGGTGTCTGGCCTTTTATCCGAATCTTCTGGTTTGGTTTGTACCTCCGTGGGTGGCTTGTCCTGCTGAATCTCGTCCTGCTGAGTCTTGTCCTGCTGAGTCTGTGCCTCAACAATTTTCGATGCGACGGGCGGAGCTACAATGTCCTTAGTCAAATCATCTGGTATGTGAGTGACCTTCTCTGTCATCGGAGTATCGATCCATGCACCTGTCACTCGAGGTGTCTTATCGTATATGCGTCGTTCGAATAGCTTTGGTTGCTCTGGAGTCTGTGTCTGCTCCAACTTTGGACTTTCAGTCCTCGATAGCAAGCGTAACAAGTTTTGAGAATCCCGCTTTGGTTGGTTTGGTTTGGTATAATTTGAATTTTTAAATACCACAATAGGAGTATTCGGGATAGGGTCGCCTTCACCGGCCGTATTCTGGTCCGGGCTGAATAGCCTTTCATTCGGTTTTTCTCTGAAGTCCGCTATGTCTGGTACGCGTGAATTGGCTGGCCGCTCCTCTAGAGCACTTCGAGTAGGCACACGAGTTCGTTCCAATGAACGGGGCGAAGACCGAGATTTAGAGGTAAAAGCATCGTTTGATCTTGTGTTGGGTTCAAATATAGTCTCTGATGGCTTGTGAGACACTTCTTCTCTCTCCTTGGACTCGTCCGAGACGCTACGTTGGCTGACATTTCGAAGCCATTCCTGCCGGCGACTTGCTCGGCTTCCCCAACTAGCTGGTAAATTCAACGACGGTCCACGCGCATTGTCCTCCTCTGACATATGTTGGCTTTCGGCATCCTCCTCTTCGCGGCGTTGGAGGTTATCGGCTGTTAGAGCTGCTCGAGCTCCGGTCTTGGATTTGCTGAACACCGGCGAATCTTTGCCAGTGACGCGTCTCAGGCGCTGCTCATCTTTGGTATAATCTGTAGTCCTTCGGCGCGGAGAGTATCGCTCAGTGTCACTGAACAAACTCACTTCCGAAATTGCAAGGCCATCATGAGCAACGTGCTCGTAGTCGCGGTTCCTTGTATGAGACGACGAATAACTTGCAGAACGAGCACCCGGTGGTGCATTCGATTCTCCCAGCGGCGCGTGGTTTGCCCGCGAACTATATTCTTCGGTCCCTCGATACTCGTCCATCATGTCCGCTCGTGGGTTCGATGTCTCGGAATTAGGGGAGAACGCGCCGAATGGCTGTCGCGCCTGGCGGGGACTTGGGGACGAGCCCGTTTGTAAGCCTTCCTCCATAGACGTTCGCGATGCAGCTCGATATGCTCCTGCTAAAGTACTCGTTCGATAGTTGTGACGAGACCGCGACCCATTCTGTTTGGAGGGTGTTGGGAAGTTGGAAGTTTCCAGATCGAATTCGTAGTTAGGTTCGCGCGCGCGGTTGAACGGCGACTGCGGATAATTGTGACGCGCCAGGGGGATTCGTTCACCTTGAGAAGTGGACATCGCGCGAAACGATGAAAAGAAGAAAATGCCCCCTTACTTTGAGATTGAGAAGGGGACGAAAAGCGATTTCTCCAGGGATTAACGAGGGGAATGACTTGGAGCGCTTGAGTAGAGTAAATATGGAGATCCCGCATTGCCCGATGAGGTTAGTACCAGAGCTTCATGTCGAAGGGCTGCAGTGTGGAATTTAACTTCCTGAACCCGCTTTTGTGTGGGATTGTCGTTCTCCCTTCTGCCCCTCTTCTGCATCTATTCTTCAGCTATCCGTCTCTTTCCCATATACTTTCTTCCGTTGGCTGGGTTGAATCATGCGAGCAGTTTGGTGACTCGCCTTGACATGTGACCCGCGCACTCGCTCTGATCATTTGCAGAACCGCGTTTCGAATAAAAACCACGACCAACGCCAGGGTATACCGAAGCCCTGATAATAAGGAATACCCCAGCTTGCATCCAGCCGATATACCTCAAAACGAACATTCCCGATCTTCTTTTCAAAGCTCTTTCAAAGCTACAGCCTCTACCAACCATGACGAAATCCTCCCGCCGGAAGACACCCGGGTCAACTCCGGCCTCATCGGGCACCTCTACCCCAAGCTCCGCATCCTCCGGCCCTATTCCTCCCTTTATCAAGATCCCGACCGTCTTACAACCCTTTGTCGAGCCTCTATCGTCAGATGAGGTATATCTTATACATATCGATACAACGTCACCCGATTTAAAATGGCAGAGCTTCCTCGTCCCCTTGATAGTGAACATAGTGCTGGCCTTGGCAATTGCCGCGCGTGTATACTTTGGGGTTCAGACCTATCCAGAACTGATCAAGACTCTACTCGGCCTCCAAAGCTCCCTGCCGGTTGATGAGTCTGTTTCCTGGATGCAAATGGTACAGCTTATTTTGCGCCGAACAGGAACCGTGTTCATCGACTACGTCCTCGCAACTCAATTAGTGGCTTGGCCCATTAACTTTGTTTCCGGTCCACTACGCTGGCGGCGTGCGATCGGATTCCGTGACCGTGAGATCGTTGTTCGTCGCAGTAATCGCAGCTGGAGCAAGAAGCTCGAGCGTAACAAGTGGATCCGTGACAATGAGGCTATGAGAGATAAGATCGTGGCCGCAGTCACGCCCGAGCGAATCGGCAAAACGGGATACTTGCTTGTAGATGAGGATTGGAATCTCGACTATCCCGCTATGATCTCCGCTCATTCTTTGGTTGACAGAATAACCAAGGGGGATGGCGTGCAACTGGATGAGTTCCGCACTGCTGTGCTGGTGCACACCGATGCTGACGGGTGGTTAATTTGGCGTGTTGGTGATGAGAACACGCCAGCTAACCGACAGCGCTCGGCGCAGCGGGATCAAATTCTAGCTTTCAAAGATAAGTTGACTGCGATGGGCAAGGAAGACTTGTTCTTCCGTTGGGTCGAGTTGGTACAGTGGGAGAGCTCGCAGCCTGGTGGCTTTACGCCAGAGAGGCAAAAGTCTGCCATGCTCCAGGTGCAACAGATGTTCAGAGATGAGAATGTGGATTTCAGTGGTTTCTGGGAAGATTTGGGTGGCATGGAAGGCATGGAAGATCTAAGCTAATGGATTTGTCCCGACCTAGCCATACTCATTTCGGAGTTTGTTTGATTATTTAGCATATTCATCCGTGTTTTCTTTCTTCTCCAAATTTTCAATCTTTTTATAATTGTCTTTTGAAGTTGGTATGATAGTTCATGATGTACACGTGAATTAATGCGCCGGGGTCAATCAAAATTAGAATTTCTTAGCCAAGATGCTCCTTGGCCTTGCCAGCAGCCTCGTTTGCCTTTCCCTTCACCTTGCCTGCTGCTTCCTCTGCGGTACCTTTGACTTTGCCTTCGTACTCAGATGCGTTACCCTTTGCATCCCCGGCCTTGATCTTGGCCTCCTGCGCGACGCCACCGACGGCATCCTTGAGTTTGTGGGCAGCTTCATCTAAATGCCAGAAATCGACGTTAGCACTTTTACCTAGATATTCAGAGAGAGAGAAAAAAAAAAGAGAGAGAACGATAGAAAGAACAATATTATAGGAAACCTTGAAAGTAGCCTGTTAGAGAGACACCTACCACCCTTATTGATGCCCTTCACTGCAGCATCGGAAACCTTCCGGTCGGCCTTCTTGAGAGTATCCTTAGTGGCCTCAACTGGTCCCTTTTCCTGCCTAGCAGTCGAAGAAATCCCCCGAATAGCTATGGTAGATCTTGGTGCGACAGTTGCCACACGGGACTTGGCGATTGTAATGAAGCGTGCGGAAGACATGATGACTGTTGAAAAATCGGTGGTGTTATACTATAGTGTTGTTCGATCAAAGAGAAGAGGATTGAGATATGTGAAAGCTGAAAGTTCCTTGGGAATTTAATGGAGTGTCTTTGGCATTAAAGTGGCTTTTAAGCTGAATTGTTGGATATGGTTCGGCTGTTTCCTGGCATCACGACGTCATTGGGATCGCATTTCTTACGTCGATTCTCGGTCACTGCCCCGGATCCACAGCCAGGCTTTGAAGATCTGGTTGGTTATTTTCTTGTTTCAACTGGAAAGTTAGGACTTCCAAGGAAGCCACCTTGCCGTTGAATTTGTTTGTGGCTGGCATTCCTTGAAGCTTGCAGCTCCAAGCTTGACGAACCTATGTAGTGCCGCAAACCTTAATTAAGGGTGGAGCTAAGCCCATGCCGTGCAGCTTCAAGCTCCTGCTGCCGTCGGAATGGTGAAGCTCTCAGGGATCTACTCGAATCTCTACTACTCGTCGTAGTAGAGGGCCCCCTTACTGGTCATTTATTGGGAGTCAATCATCTGCATTTTTAAATCTGACTTGCGAAAAAAAAATTATTCGATGGATATTTGTCAAGATGGATGGATCATTTGGACATAACATAGGCGTTCATGAGGGACTGACCGGTTTCTATCCCAGTCTAAATAGACAAATTTAATGCGCCCGATCACTCATCCATAAATAAATTAAATTCTTATCATACTTTTAATAGAGTTGGGGGGGGGGGGGTTTATGCAGCTTTGCGCTCGTAGTCATTCAGCAAAAGTTTTCCTTGGGCAAGCGCCATCCGATCACGGTGCCACTAATACCAAGTCAGCAACTCACAAATCATAACATGATATAAATCGGAGTATCTTACTTTCCCACACGAAATAGGCTCGTATAAAGCCGGATGGTCTTCATCGATGCATGACGGAACAACCTGGCAAACCGAGTCCGCATTAAACCCAAAGAAAAACGGCATAGAGTACCGCGACCTAGTCTGTCGGTTATAAACCCGATGCACGGTAGACTTGAACCTATTATTAGATAACCGCTGCAGAAAATCTCCAATATTGACAACCAGCGTGCCAGCAATAGGCCTTGCGTCGAGCCATTCATCACTAGCTGACAACACCTGTAGACCCCCGGACATATCCTGCCAAAGAAGAGTAATACACTGGATATCTGTGTGCGACCCAATGCCGACATCCATATCGGCATTCTCAGGGACAGTTTCCGGTGAGCCGGGGTAATGTATATAGAGCCCATCTGAGCCAGGTTGTGTAGTGACCTCGTCGAAATAGTCTTCTGGCATATCAAGAGCCAGTGCAAAGATCCGGATCATCTTACGAGCTAATGTGAGACGACGCTGCCAGAATTCAATCGTTGTTTCTTGGAAGCCTGGAATATGACCAGTTCCCTGCCAAGGAACTTCATGATCGCGCTGTAAAGAATTATCCTGACCAAGAACTTGAAGAGTTGCGGGCTTGTTGGTTGCTGGATCATTTCGTGGATCGTACTCGAGAAAAAATGTCTCTTTCCGGTCTACATGATCAATTGTAATTCGGAGTTAGTATTCATTTCAAAGAAACATATGAATATCTTGGCGCCTTGAGTGACATCAACCTTTGCTTTCTTTCTTGTTTATCTGTGTCGTTCCGACTGCACGGTATCTATCATGAGCCTCATTTTTTTGCTCATCTGTCTGGTCAAAGAAAACCCGGGCACTTTCCAAGGCCCTTTCGATGAGTTCCTCATCGATTCCGTGATTTTTAATGTAGAAAAACCCTGTATTCTCTGACGCAGCTTTGAAGTGTGATGCAATTTTCTTCCTAGCCTCGAAGTCGCCATTGATCGTACTTAGGTCAATAACTGGAATCTCGTCGTCCGTAGCCGGTCGAGGCGGTGCCGTTGAAACGCGACGAAATACTGGACCGTGCAGGGTGAGGAGCTCGATTTGTGTATACTGAGTCATCTCCAGACAACTTATTAGGCGAAAAGGCGCGAATCGCGATCGGTCTATAAAGAAGCGATCTTGACACAAGGTTGCTTCAGTTTACTCTCAAGCCTTCAAAATGCGGGGGAGTGGGCGTGTGCGTATCATCAGAATGGCGTTATCCACACACATAAAGTGCGTGGCAGTTGCTCGACCAGTTGATGTTTGACGTAAGGTCGTATATAGCTTGAAGAGTCTCAAGAAATATCCACTGAATATAATGAGTACTTGATTAATGAACACCGAGCTAGTTGGTTCAATCCTTCAAGTTCCATTGCATTAAGATTCATCTGAATTTCGCTGATTCACAACCACATCCCACATCCTAGGCCCCCGAAAAAAGCCAATGCTGATGCCACAGATCCATTCATCTTTTCACTTTGAGCTAGTCGGATTCACCATAGACTGCTACCATGCCGAAGACTCTAAATCTAGTACCCAATCGGCATGCTCATCCGCTGTCGGTGGCGTGAATGTTCGTGTTTTACTGCTTCCACATTGCGTATAGTCAAAAGCAGTATACTCCCCCATCATAGGATCATACCAACTCGCTTTCACTTCACAAGACCCTAGGCTACATGTTTCAATTTGGAATGGCAATCCTGTGGGCGTGTAAACCATAATCCACGTGCCGCTGTCATCCTTGGTTTAAATGTTGCTGTGACCCTTTGATCATTATCTCCAACATCACCCACAAGATATGTATTTCTTGGGCTGGCAATCGCTCGAAATAGGTTGAACTATTTCTTGCTCCGATCGTCTCCGCCACCGGAGGGGAGTACATAGCAACACATGCACTTGGAGATTATATCAATAGTAGGTATTACCAAGAGTCCATCATAGCATAGAAAGCATTTATCGCATTACCCAAATACAACGAGAACAGGACACGAAATATTTGGCGATTTTGGGATGGCAACGGAGCGCGCATGAGATTGTTAGAAGCATCATGATTGCGGTTTGTCAAGTCTTGCAATCCCCACCTCGCCCCCTTCTGCCTAGCACCAACTGGTGGTTGCCTGGTTAGAGTTGTCCTCGCCGATTAGACTTCAAACCATGCATGCGACTCCCTAGTATGACCTTCCCTGTCGATTACAATACCTTTCTTCTCTTTCCCGCCCCGAATTTTGTAGCTTCCGGTAGATATGACCCCTCTTTTTTGCTTTTTCGATCAGAGCTGGCTTCTGGGGGCGATAAATTGCTCCAATCGTCTCCGCCACCGGAGGAGAGTACATAGCAACACTTCGAGATCATATCAAGAGTCTATATCTCGAATGTTTTTAATTTTTTTATTTGCCTATAGAATTTTCGGACTGAGTCGGACGCACAGGATTAACAGCCCGTGCTTCCGTTAATCAATCCCTAGAATAGATTGAGTAAGCGTAAGGGTCATCCACCTTTGTTCAAAGTGAGATAGTTCAAAATCTCAATAAAAAGTACTTAAATAGTATATGGTATCTAACGTACATATTATAGTACAAGAGAAATACCTGCTATGTATCTTCAAGTTCTTAGGTTGCTCATATTGACTGCGATTTTCATGACTCTTCAAGTTTTCATAAACCCCTTGAACCGGCCTCGGGAACTTGGAGGTCTCATTTGGATAATGCATTAAAGTGTACAGGCATATGTATAGATTTTATTGATTAAGTCAAGTTAACAGTGATATACTTTGGGCTTTAGCTCCTCAATAAAAGATGCCGTAACCATAAAGTCTGGATTGTTAGCATAAGTTTTCAAGGTTCCGAAATTATGTCTCGTCTGCATGAGATACCTCATTTTTGTCTTTCAGCCTCCGATTTAGCTACATGAATATTGCATGAGATATCGATAAACATCGATCAGATGAATACGGAGCACACCGACTTTTTCTTAGTTATCTCTTCACTGATGAGACATTAAAAACTGAATGAGGCTTTTTTAAATGATCTTAAACCCAAGTCACCGTCTTCAAGTTTTTTTTTTCGATCATGAACCAATTATTTGATCCATATCCTTGACTGTCCACATACTCAAGACTTTAAGGGCTCTTCAGAGCCTTAGTATACAGGATCTTAAACTTGAATTACAAGACAACCATCATGGAACGTGCCATTACCGACTCGGATCTTTCAAATCAGTCTTGTCGGTATATTCTACGCCATCTATACAAGGTGATTCGAGACGAGGATGCAATAAATTACATTTGCAGTGCATACAAATATCCAAGTACGATCAACCTCTGAGCACTTCCAGTAAATATACACTTACTGAGAACCCAAGTTTGTATTCAAATGTTCAAGTTGCTAATTAATATCAGGTGCAACCTCTATAATATCTCCTAACCCTGTGCTTTGGGCAGATTGGATAGTCTTACTGCTATTGATCCTGGCTTAGATATCGCCATTCTCGCGCTACCAAATCGCCTTAAGCTGGTTCCAGATTTCAAGTATTACGGCCCCTATTTACGTCCCCACTCGAGGACTGAGACCGAAATGAGTTTTCCCAGTGTTAAATGATAGGTCAACAACCTAGGCAACACCAGGCAGCACTACGAGGCTTCAGACAGTCTGAACCAACGAATTCTGGCCCCCGCGGTTGGTCATACTATTCCTTCATGCAAAGTCGGCTATAATAACAACTATTATGCAGTTCATAACTCGAACAAGCTAGCCTCCTATTTGCATGTGCTCTTATCCTGTAACTCAAAGGTCGAGACGCCACGCGCGCGCCTAGTGTATGCACGGGCAAGGTATCGCTTGTCGTGGAGTGTTATAATTGGCGTCGTGGAATTGACCCCGCGCCCGGATGGGAATTACAGAGGGACTGGAGCATGCATAATTGGTCCACTATTATATCGGGAATAGACTATCGAGGGACGTGTATAGCATCATATCCGTGAATGTTATTGTGGCGCATTAGTGCTTATTCTGTTGACGTCAAAACTTGTTTGAAAAGCATCATGCAAACCTAACAACCCTGTCTTTGCATAGACACGTCGGTAGCAAAGTCAAACAATACGCCATTGGCAATCATCAATCTAACGAAAAGAAGTCGGATGATCATTGAAATTGACAGGGATGCTAGACTCGAGGCGGATTTCCCGCGATAAATGCCTTTAGGCACTGCCCCAGAAGTGTGCCTTGTGCAATCTACTCCATGCCCATCAGATCCTTAGTTATTCGCAAGACTATATAATCTGTCTAAGGAAGGTCTCGGGGTATATTCGTATTGCTTGATATTCTCTACTTCATCTCTGCCAAAATGACATCTGCTTTTGACAATGTGAATGAGGAAGCCTCCCCCTGCGAGCGTCTAGCCGCCCACGCCTGGCGCTTTGCAGCGCTCACAGGTCTCCGCAAGGTAGACGCTATGGATAGACTCTTCCTCATAGTAGGACCTCCAGGCTCGGGGAAAACAAGCTTCATATCTCGCTGTACCGGTAAAGATGTAGGAAACCACGAAGGCCTCCCATCCTGTATGATAACCGATCCTATTAAGTTCTAAGCGATCAATAACCAACAAAGTCTGCCAGGTACCGATACAATCGATATCTACGACTACAAATGGCACGGCAGACGGATCTTTCTCATAGACACACCAGGGTTCGATGATCCCAATCGCTCAGACATCGAAACCCTCCAAGTCCTCGCTACCTATCTTGGCGCATCATATGCAAACGAAGTACGCATTGACGGTGTCCTGATGCTGCATTCCATGGAGGAAGATGAAAAGCCCTCTCAAATTCTTCATAATATCAATATGGTGCTTTCCATGTGCGGATTCGCCTGTCATCGACATTTTGGTATCGCAACGACAATGTGGCCACATCAACCAGAGCAGAGCGACGGAAGATTGACCTGGAATCGAAGTGCAAGGGTACAAAATAGAGAGATTGGAATCATCCATCAATACTACGGTAAACTCAAGCAGGATGAGGCTTTTTCACGCCGGTATAACGAAAGCGGAACTTGGAATCCATACGAGCAAAAAGCATCTGCACAATATATCATGGCACATCTTATTTCCCTCTCTGATGGTTATAAACCCGAAATTCTACAATTCCAGCGTGAGATTTTCCGCGAGGGAAAGAAATTATCTCAAACTGAGGTTGGGCACATTGCGGGGCTGGAGTTGTATAAATCACGGAAAGCTTTTGAGGCGCATCTGGAAGAATTGGATGAAGAGATGGAGAAATCGTCCGATAACAAGGATATGGAAAACTTGGCTGAGCTTGAAAGTGTCAGGGATGATCTTATGGACTATTTGAACCAGGCGCGGGAAGAACAAAAGATCTTGAGGAAGTCTTTTGAGGATTTACATGGAGGAGAGAGGGAGGTTTGGCGGGAGAAAATGGATATCCTTGAGCGGGCGTTTCGAAATGAAGTGAATGCTAAGAAGAAGGAGCTACTGGAGCTAGAAGACTTTCTTGGTGGACTGCACGAGGATGCTAAGGGGGATTATCGATCAGCCAAGGAAGAGGAGAAGGTCATGCGTGAGCTGAAAGAATACGATGAGTCGATTGCGAACGGCAAACTAGACTTGATGGGATCCCAAGATGCCTGCAATGAGTTCTGTCAGAGGAAGGCGAAGATTTTCGACAAGCTTGACGCGGATGAAGAGGCAGTGTGTACGATAATGTAGCACAATTAACGCTTGGCATTTAGCAAGTAGTATATTATACACATATAAGAGATGACTTATCCAAAGCTTCACCAGGAAGACTGTAATTGACATTTTAATGAATACAAAATATGGGGGGATGGCAAAAAAAAAAAAAAAAAACAAAGAAAGAAAAAGAAAACAAGGAAACACCAACTTAATACTCGTAACCATAAAGGCAACAGCATGCACATGCACTCGACACCTTTAAAGATGCTCTCTTGACATTCATGTCTTTCTACGTCTTTGTCAAAGAGACAAATGCCCCAAAAAATACTGAACACTCGCCTCACCTTTCATTATCCATGAGGGTGTATGCAACCAAAATTCATCAAACCCTATATGATGATGTATCAAAAACAAATTAAAGAATAGTGAAAGAAAGACAAAATTGCGCCATCGGGAATGCAAAAGAATGCAAAGACGTTTAATGCAGAAAAGAGAAATATAATAAGATGTTTCGGATAAGGGAAAGAGCTGTATCAATGGAATCGTACACCCAGTCCGTCGTAATGAGGGGGGCGCTGAGGAGTACTACCACTTCGCGCGCGCGTTCCATACACCTCGAGCTGTGGAGCAGGTGCATACACATGCCCACCGTCTTGAATTAAAGGGCCAGATAAATTGGGGTGGTAAGGCTGATATGTGGGCACATGCCTCGGTATCTGAAGCCTGCCAGACTCTGACAACCGCTGGCGAGCTTCTCTCACGTCAACGCGGTGACCACCAAAGTTGAGTAAATTTGCAGGTTCTATCTCAGGGTCCCAATGTGGCTTGGTTATCTGCAATCGCTCGTCTACCGAGCCCACCCGGTGATGATTAGGAACGTGTGGAACTGAGCCAGGGTAGAGCAAATCAGATTGAAGAGCGCTGTTTATTACAGGTACTTCGCCAGTCCAACTTGCTCGGGCAGGAATTGGGCTCTGAGGTTGAATCATTGGTGTTGGGGACCTCGGTATTTCAGGCGGTCCTTGAAAGCTCGGGTGGGGGGAGAAGCGTGGTGGGTAGCGGACTGGTTCAGTGGCCCATGATTGCGTTGAGACTCCCGAGGATGCACGAGATAGTGCGTCTGGTCCTAGCCGCTCTGTAAATTGGGATATCGGAGCATCAGAAGGGAGGGAAAGAGGCAATGCACCAGGCATTATTGCGGAGGGATGAGCGATCGCTGGAATGGGCTGGGGACCCGAGGGAACAAAAACAGGCCCCGGGATATTTTGGGCCATTACTGAGTGGGTGGACCTTGTGATAGCAATGTTGTCATCATAGGGGAGCAGTGGTCCATAAGGGAGCAGTGATGGGGTGCTAGCAGACATGTCCCGGATAGGCTCGAATGCAGCAAGTGAGGCCCGGCGAGAGTTAATTTGAGAAGTCGGCGCAGTATGCAACTCCAACTCGCGTAATGGTTCACTGAGAAAGTTCCGACCAGGGTCACTGTACGTTGATCGAGTCATAACTTCTGCGGCAATCTCATGATGGGCTAATTCATGCGATAGGGGCGAGGCAAACAAATGACTCGTATGACCATCAAGAGATTCTGCGGATGCTTTCATCCGTGGGCCAATTGGCTCCGCTCCTCTTCGTGAAGGTACGGAAGCAGGGCGCTTTGGTTCAGCATCGAGGATACGATGAGCAACAACACTCGCATAAGTATGCTCGTTTTCGTGATTTGGGGCTGGAGGGCTCGTCCTTGGCTTGATATTTTCACCCGCCC
The DNA here is from genome assembly GCA_023626375.1 of Talaromyces sp. PF30-5. Lineage (NCBI taxonomy): Eukaryota > Fungi > Ascomycota > Eurotiomycetes > Eurotiales > Trichocomaceae > Talaromyces > Talaromyces sp. PF30-5. The sequence goes on along the minus strand of JAMAGU010000014.1, from coordinate 762,483 downwards.
CTTGGTTTTTGTCAGATTTTCGAACAGCTGTAAGTGCTCTCTCTGCGGCGGATGCTAGTATCTTAGAGCTGCCTCCTTCGTCTACTGACTTGCGGCTTGATGATCCTCGTCCTTGGATAGGTGAAACTTTGACCAGTGGTGTGGCGAGCTTATTGGTACGAAATCGTCGAGAGCTTCCTCTGGTGCGTCGCTTTTGTTGTTTCTCTTTCGGTGGACGCGATCTTGAATGCCGGTCGACTAGTTGCCAATCTTTGGTGTCGTCAGACTGTACAGGAGGACTAGAAGATAAAGGCGAACGTTTTGGCTTCTCGGTCATTTGGCTCATTTGTGACAATGCTGGGGAGATTCTGGGGGCTTCTTTAGCTTCTCCATCAGTTTCGTAGCCTTCTTCCGACTCATAGCCTGCCTGCCGAAAGATGTGGGGTGGGAATAGATCCAATTTGAACTTGGGAGGGGCGATTTCTTCAGGTGATTCGGCTCTGGGTGATCCCGCGTCGGTAAAAGCCCAAGTTGATTGTCTCGAGATGCCTTCATCCGCCGAAGATTCAGGAAACGAGGACGATGAGCTGCTGGAGCGATCAAAGACGGACCTTTGATTGCGTGCACACTCCTGAGAGGAGCTCGGTGACATGCGATTGATCTCATTGCTGAGACTCTTCATCAATCGTCGCAGACTTTCTCTTGCCTCGCGGAGAAGCGGTGGGTGTGCTCCAAGGCCATGCCTCTTGGGGAAAAGCTCGACTAGTCGCGAGGCATGTGTTTCGTATTCACGGTAGTCTCGAACAAGTCCACAATCGGAAGAGTGAGCCATTCTTTCCTGGGCGGCCTCCCATGATTTGCACAAAAAGCGAGTAGCAACAATCAGCCACGAGTCATAGAAGCCAGGGTCGTCTCGTCCCATGGTGGCCTTGTATTCTTCATCCTTAATCCTGAGCTCGTCTCGACAAAATCCTTGAACCACGCTGTGAATTTTAACGACATCAACAGCAGAGTTACCACGATATATAGAGAAAAAACCTTCTTGGCTGCTCTCGGTCAGAGATTCTGATAGTTCCGGCACAGGCTTCACATCCACGTTTATCTCGTCTCCTGATGGTGCCGAACTATGCTGTGCAAAAAATGGGTCCGAATCAGAGATTCGCTCAATTAAACCGTAATGAATCAAAGTTCCCAGTGTGTTATCAAGGTCGGGGTCCTCTCCAATTTGAATGCTGGTTGTTATTTCAGCATTCTCAGCAGTCATTGCATGTTTACCAAAATTCAGAAGTCCAACTGGTATTTGATGGCCGAGAAAGGAGAGCAAGTTTATAAGATTCAAGGCTTGGCGCTGCTGTAGGCGATATAGATCGTTCATAATGCTGAGGAATGGTTCCGCTAGCTTTTTATCTGTCACCTGATGCTTGACGTGATATCTTTCGATCGGTTTACCCGTGGCATTCAGGCGATGCCCAATAGCATGAATGGCCAAAGGCAGGCACTCATAGTGTTCAACAATCTCCACAGCCCGGAGAGCCTGCTCCTGTGTAGGCTTTTTGATCCCAAGGTCTTTGTAAAGAAGTTTGCATGCATCCTCAACGCTCAATCGAGGCATCGACAAGCAGTATGGTTCAAACAGACGTTGCTTTTTTCGAAGTGTGGTATCAATGGAGGTGTAAATGATACTACACTTTTTATTCCAGGGAAGAAAAGGTCTAAAATCATTAATATCTGTATCGTGATCAAAAGTGATCCCATCATAAATCAAAATCCACTCTTGACGTGTCTGGAGCCAATTTCGAACAGTGCTGACGTATGATCGGGCCTCGAGATAAGCCGAATCCTCGGCATCTTTACGGTCCACTAGTCTAGCTGCTTGAGCGATTTCCCAGAAACACTTGTATGCCGATTCGCGGGATTTAGCATCAATCCAAAACACTCCTCCTGGGTAGCACTCTCGATGTGCAAAGACGTATTGTCGTGCTAAATGAGTCTTTCCTGATCCCGGTACTCCAGAGATAAGAACGGCCATTGTTCGATCTATACGCGCCTTCGCCTTGAATAAGCGGTTGTGCAGGATCTCCAATTCCTTTTGCATGCCAAAAAAAGTAGCATTAGGATGAAAACCTGGTGGAGCAACAAAAGGTTGCGGCTCTCGCTGAGAGTAATGGGAGAACGAAAGCACACCGCTATTACTCAGTTCTGAGACTGGGGAGCTGCGGCCTTCAGTGGCAGGCGCGCGGGGGAGTGTTGGTACAGAATGATCTAATGGGGAAAAAGTCAGTCAATCTTCTGACTTCAGATGGTTCACGGGGAGACCAATGAAAATTTTGAATGATATCAGCTTGATTGTTGAGGGGAGAGATGGGAGCCACCCTAGGACCAAAGACAACAAGCTAGATACAAAAATGACATCGAACACAATTTTTTTTCATAAAAGATTTTTTTGAAAGGACATGAATGCAAAGGGGCCGTCCAAGTAATGTAATCGACAAAGCGAGTAATGCATCCTCGGGATAGTAGAGGCTGCAGTGATGCATGTGTAGACAGATGTGTAGACAAATAGGGAGACAAGCGTGTAGACTATCATGAGAAGAGGCGTGAAAGCAGCGTTGAATTCAAAATAGTGTTGGAGATGTAGAAGTTGGTCAGTGTGTACCCGAGGAACTTGAAGCCACATTTGGATCCTAGTATATCCAGACAGGGCTTCCAAGATTCGCAGAGCTTTCTGGTCATTTGAACATCACAAGCCGTCATTGGCATACCAGTCGAACAAGGGAGAGAGAGAGAATCAAATAATGAAAAACAAGAAAAACAAGGAAATCAGAGAAATAGAGAGAAATAACACAGTGGGCTTTATTTTCAAACAGGTGGCTCCTCAACTTCATAATCCCTCAACGTGAGCGTGGCTGACTCACTCGGCGCAGGAAGAAGGTGTGTCCTACCGGTATTTAAATTTGGAGTGCTTTGAGCGAGAGGGTCATTCTTGACTGTGTCAGTTAGCATCCTAGGTATCTTCAAATTCATCCGAAAGCATAGAGCTCAGACCTACCGTCGTATATTTCGCGAGCTTTGGCTTTCATCTCCATCGTACGGGTAGTTCGCTCTGCAACCCAACGGTCGGCAATCAAGGCAGGCGCTTGACGGGAATATCGAAGAAGAGCTTCGGCTACCACCTCATAGCCAGCGGAATTCTCATCATCGAATTTGCACATATGGCTATGATCCGCTTCGATACCCATCCGCTCCACACCCTCGATATACGGAGCTGCAGAAGATTCATCCACAATGATTTCCCTTGTCCCTCGAACATCTGTCGAGCGAGTTTCGTGAAAGAAGTAGATATGAAAGCGGCTTATAATATCAGCAAACAGACTATTGATATGCTGCAAAGTCTCGTTGTTTGTCCGTAGCGCTTTGACAAGCTGCGGGGAGCCTTCCATGAACTTCTTTGGCATAACGGCGCTACAGATGTTGTGCAACAATAAGCCCCATTTTGCGATGTCAGATCCATTATGAGGCGTGCCGAGGAATAAGATGCCAAAGGTTGAGACGTATACAGATCGGAGGTGCTCTGTCCGCTCGTTCGCCAAGCTACGACAGTATATCAAGGCGCGCTTCACCACCAACCCCCCGAGAGAGTGACAAACGAAGATTATAGGTCGATCGGCACAGTCTCGAAGATTTCGGTTGGCGGCTAAGTTGGATGCAAGAGTCTCCGCATGGCTGACGATTGAGTCGCGCGACGCGCCGTCAGTGAATGCCGTGACCTGTGCATTATAGCCATAGGTTAAGATACGGGGGCGTTGTGAGGCAAGAACCTCGGGGAGGAGGTCGACAGGCCAGAAACAGTTGGTCGACTTGCTCGTCCATGAGTCGTGCGGGTTTCCGTTGAGGCCGTGAACAAACACGATATCCACCGTGGGGTCACCGCGGGGAAGATACACCTGAGTCAAGCCAAAGGGCTTGACTGGGTGGGGATTCGACATTTGTAGTGTAGCCAGAGATCACGAAAAGGCCATAGTTGAGATGGAAGCAGAGAGGCGGAAATTAATTAATATATACCAGACGAGAAGAGCCTATTATAAGCCTGAACAGAAGAGGGAAACTGCAAGTGATCCAACTCCCCTGACCCTCCCAGATGACCCTGTAAACAGTTTGGGGGTGGATCCCCCCGGGCCGCTAAAACAGCAGCAGATTATTCGATCCCCTGACGCAGAATGATCAGGGCTGCGCCACGGGTGAGAGTGGGGTCTATACACCCAAAGCCGGGGCTGTCATTGGAAGCAAAGAAGCTGATCGGGGAGTGCTCCGTAGACTCATCCCATCTTGCCTTTGTTACGATCACTTCATCTACTAATTAAAGCTCCCCGATCCTAGTCTTCATGCATGAAGGAGTTTCAGTGGCGAAGTCTCCATATACATCATGATTCCCTAGGCACAATTCACTGAAACATTATTCTGATAAATGTATGTCAAACTACCCAGGTGTATACCAAAATATGCGGCAACCGTATAGATCGGCCAAGCACCATCTACCCGCCCAGACTTTCCAAGGTTTTTTTTTTTTAGGATATTCTTCTCTGCAAGTGCCTGCAGGAACCCTGGTCAAAACCCGGGAAAGGCGCAGGGCGATGATAAAAAACAGAATCAGACTAAAATCCAGGCGCCAGACCAGTGACTCATGGCTTCCCACCCACAGCGATCAGGTTGCATCATTCGCTCAGCTTGAAAGGAGGTGGCGGGCATCTTGAACAGGTGCCCGGCCCAATACCACTCACAAAACTTTGGAACCTGCAGATGAGCCCTACAGGGGATCTTCCCGTAGCCGTGAAGAATACGAGAGCCTACTAAAAATCGGATCAGGATCTGCCGAGATGCACCCCGTGTGGGGGCTGAATACTCCGTGCGGAGTTGCGCAGCCCTCCATCGGACGAGTTCGTTTTATTTTTATAAAACGCTTCTACCTACAGCATCGACATTCAAATGAATATTATTCATCTTGAAAGCTGCCCATATCCCCTAAATTCCATTTTTCGCAACCACGGGGCGTTTCTGAATAAGCCTGCTTCTGTGCCCGGCGAGGCTCACCCCAAGGTTCATGCAGGCAACCGGGCTGAGTGAGAATGTTAGTGAGTGGACCCAAGGGTCGACTAATATGTATAAGCCAGCCCTGCAGTTAAGGGCAAATACCTAGGCCTACGAAGCAGCGAGACATATGATTCACTGCGCCAAATTCTTCAAATGAGCAAATGAAAACCTTGCACGGTCGGAGAAGGTATGGATGAAGCGCTTTGGTCTTCTACTAGTACACTACATAAGTATGGCTTGATGTGGATGCGAGCCATCAAGACATAGGCTGATTCCCATGATATGATGACTGACAGAGGGCTCCAGCTATAACTGTTTTTCAGCAGATGCTTTACCTTTAGAAAAAAAAAAGAGCATTTGAATGCCCATAAAATGACCTCTGCTACTTTGGGCTCTCTTAATTCCAAGGAATTGTCTTAACAGTGATTCTTCGACCTAAACACTGTTTTTGTTTTATTTTTCTATGATCTCAATGGTTCCAAGGTTTATTCTATAGTCTATGGCTAGTATCAAAAATGAAATTTGCTTCCGTATTGTTCGCTCGAAAGACATCCATGGCATGGATGTCGCCCACATGTAATCAGATGTTACGGCAAAATCTACATGCATTTATCTTCTCTATATCATATCGAAGCATCATATGTGGTAGCACAATTATTTAGATTTGGATTCACTATATTTGATCTTGTCAAGTACAAGAAGTTGGCATCTTTTGGCCCCAGAATACATAGTTCAAATACAAAGACATGAGTACCTATACCGTGCGCATGACATTTACCGTCCACGGAAAGCTGGCTTGCGCTTCTCAGCAAAGGCGCGCAGCGCCTCGTACCGATCTTCTGTTTCAATAACTCCCTCATAGGCTCTGTTCTCCGAAGCCTCGCCCATAGGCGCTCCTTCAACTGCAAGCAAAGCCTGCTTGATCGCGATAGGGCCGCCCTCACAAATATCCAGAGCCAATCTGATAGCCTCCCTCTCGACCTTCTCGCGTGCGACGCCTTCTTGTGTCGCCTCCTCGGGCAAAACCTCCACCAGACGGTCACACAGCCCCATGAAATAGGATTCTGGACCGGTCACTCGGCGACCGGTGAGAATCATATCGCGCGCACGGTTCATACCAATGATCGCAGGCAGTCTGTATGTTCCGCCGGCACCGGGGATGATCGCGAGGCGTGTTTCGGGAAGTCCGACGATACTTGAGGAGCCAAAAACGCGGAGGTGTGTGCAGAGGGCGAGCTCGAGGCCGCCGCCCAGCGCCATGGAGGAGATAGCCGAGATTGTAGGTACCTGGAGGTTTGCGAGTTCTTTGAAGGTGCTGCGAAGATGCAAGAGGAAATCTTCTGTCCTGTGATTCGGCAATAACGCAGTCAGTAAATCTGTGTTTAGAACCGAATTAGGAGAAGAATCTTACTCGGCATGGGTCATTGTGGCACGTTCTTTCAGATCTGCGCCCGCGCAGAATGCGGCGTCAACGTTGCTTGACACTACCAGGGCACGAGTGGGACCGTTGCCCTCCTCAGCGGCAACGGACTTCACATGCTTGGAGAGTGTATCGAGCAGCTGACGCGAAATCGCGTTACGGGCGTGGGGCCTGTTAAGCTGGAGCACGCGTACATGGCCGGATCCTGGGGCAGGGACCTGTTGGGTCTTGATCACTTCGTCGGAACTGGTGCTATAACGCGAAATGAAAACCCGGGTGCAGGTCGAAGTTGGGCGGGAGAAGTGGGAGAGTGGTGTGAGGCGGACGAGTCGGGGAGACATGACGGACGTCATTTTCCGAGGCGAGTTTTAGATCGAGATATGCTCTCGATCACAGGCCCGTATGAGATATTTTACAGGAAATTTGTGAGTCAAGTGGTGTTGAAACGCGAGGTCGATAGGAAATTCCCGTTAACATTTGAAGTTGTTCTCGGAGCTCCGGCTGTGGGGAAAGCTCGAGAGGCCGACGATTACCGAGCTACGGTCACCTTTCTTCAAGGTAAATCATGTTCGTGCACAGACTCAAAGTCATCTCGTCAGAATGTTAAAAGGGGGTATCATAATTCACACAAATCTATACACAAAAAATTACACTATTGTACATTCAGGTATTCTTCAACCTCCGCAAGGTCGGGCCATTCCCAGCCTGGTGTCCGGCTGACGATGTCGTATGCCTCCTCCAACTTGGAGTCCGACGTTATCCGATCACCCGTAACAAACTGGGGGTGGAGTTTCTGCAGGTACATTCGAATTGCTACCAAGGTCTGCCGCATCATTTGGTTTCCATTTAAACGCTCTTCGGCAACTTCGTTCAGTAAAGCAGATGATCGACTCATCCATCGGAGTAGATGTAACAGTCCGTCATCGTCTCCAACCATGCCCATAGCCCGCACAAAACTGTGAAGCGTTGCATACGACGGAACATGGAGGAGGGAGGGTGTGGTGAGAAGTGAGTCTGTCTCATTATCCATGGCAAATATGCTTTGCTCCGCTACACCAGACGTTTTTGCAGAAGGTAGAACCAGCTGATCAAAATGAGCCTTCAGAACTGCCAGACCATCCTCAACCAGAGAATCGAAGCAATCTCGATCGTCAGTGTCTGGAATTTGAGCTGAAACGTGATATAGTCTGGAGGCTTTTTCCACTAATTCAGGTTGTTTAATTCCAGAATCAATGGCCCTGCTAAAGGTCGTGCACAAGGGGTGAAAATCATCCGGCCCAGGTGCAATATTGCGGGCACGCATCCAGGCGAAGACTTGACAGATGCCATGCCATGCTAATAAGCGAATGAATCGCTTGTTACGTGCTGTCTGTTGCCCGCCGATGGGATCAAAGTGAAAAGCAGAGAGAAGGTTATGCCAGGCCCAACGACAAGGTGGTTGGCGCAATTTAACCAATTGAGTAGCATGCCAAAAAGCCACTGGATGTCCCGCCGAACTTAAGTCTTCCTGATACTTCGAAAGGAAAGCAATGGGGACATTGGCTTCGTATTGTGTTCCGAATTCGGCGTCAAATTGAGTCCGATCGGCCATGAAAATATCCTTGGCATATTTACTGACGGTCAGAGGCGAATGCTTGCACAAGAACGAGATAAAAGAGCCGAAAACGACGTCTGGTAGGCTTTCAAGAGCTTTAAGATGTTTTTCTTGGTACTCTGATGGATGACGCCACACAGTACACAGCCCCATAATCTGATCTTCTGTAAGGTTGCTAGAATGCAGGTAGGACAGGCCCGAGCGGAAACTTGGAGCGGACAGCAAAAGGTGGGCGAGTAATCTGCCAGACGGCCGAATACCATGGGAGATCATATCATCTAAGAATTCTTTTAAAGACGGAGGTTCAGTACGCACATAAATCACGTCCCTAGCAGAAGCTGGTTCAGGGTAAACCTCCCGTCCATCGCCCGGTAGAGTCAAACTCATCTGGTCAAAATCACTGCTAGTCGCCTTTTGGCGGTATAACAATTTTTCGGCCATTGCCTCGTATAGCGCGGCTTTGGGCGGTAAGCCATGATCCTGGTAAGCTAGGAAACAAGCCCAGGCCTCACGTACGGTTCTAGTGGCACGAATTCGTGCAACCCACATGAGATGATGTTCACGGCCCTGACGACGCTTCAACGACCAAGACTGCCGGGGCGGAGCAAGAGACCTTGTCTGGACTGTCGGGCTACCGTCAGTATCCCAACCCGCCAAAATAGCAGATATCTCCTCCCAAAGCTTGGGGGAGTAACCAGCTTCTTTCATTTGAGATAAGACATTCATTGCACGGCTGTGAAGACCTTTATTTCCTCGTTGGGCGTCTATCCCAAGTTTTTCTTCCTTCCACGGCGGCCACGACGGGGCTTTCAAATCTGCAGATTGCCGTTCATCTGCTGTTTTCTTATGGGCCAGTTGAACTGCAACCACAGCTCGATAGCCTTCCCTTGTGACGGGGAGAACGGGCTTATGAGTGGCCATAGCGCGAAGAAGCTCAAATTGCGCTTGCTGTTGCATAAATGCCGATCGGAATGGATGGACTTTTGCGGGAAACGAGAGTAATGAAAGACAAATGTTGAACATCTGGGTTCTGAAGCGTTTATCCTTTGATTCGCCGGCGGTTGACTTACTGCCCTTGCTCATGTCAGACATCGTCAAAAAACGAGCAAAAGATCGGGCAATCACAGGAAAGGCTTCAGGCCAGACTTGGCGCGCGTGGCGGATCAAACGCTTGGTCAATAGCATACAGGTAGTCACATCAACCTGAGGACTTTTGATTTGCGTGCTATCCGCAGCGGGTATGTGACTTTCGTTCAAGGATTCACCCAAATGGTTCAGCGTGGGAAGAGGATCACCGCTCATCAGATGCAGAGAATGAATCAGTAGCAACCGAAAGACATGAGGATCTAGATGTTCCTCTTTCAACAGAAGCAAAACAATAAATGGCGGAACGCGAGGCCCAATAGTCGATATCTTTCGAGTTTTATAATCGGCTTCTAATAAGAACAGCCGTGAAGCTGCCTGGTATAAATCACGGCTCGTCAATACCCACGCCCATGCAACCACATCATCGACGTCGTAGCCTCGAACTTCGAGGTAACGGCGGTTACTTGCCCGGAAGACCTCCCCGAGTGCGACTTCCAAAACATTCAAGTTGTCCACCTCGGAGCCTCTGCGAAACAAAGGATCGACATGTTGAATGTATTGCCCAAGCGTTGTTTGTAAAGACTGTCGTACGAATTGTGACCCAGAATCTCTCTTGAGGCGGTTTTTCGGCGAGATGACGTATTTTGTATTAATTTTAGGAATTCTCGTGGCTGGTTCAAATTCACTTCCAGACCCAAGAGAATGCCCTGCTTGTCGAAGGGAATCAGAAAGATATTCAGAGGGCGTAACAATAAACTTGGCGGTGCGCTTTCTGCGAGGATTATAGGAACGCGTTGGTGGGCGGTCTTGTGGATTGCTGTTGGTTTGAACATTATCCTCGTGTTCGAAATTCGGCTCTATGGGTAGGATACGTGAGTTGAGTCCACGAGAAGAGCCATTCGTGTGGAATGAACGTCGGATGTCTCGAGAGCCATCTCGCGGGAGGTTGTGGCAGTGATGCGTAATATTTTGGATATCACCATAATGCCAATCCTAGATAGAAAGTTCAATTAGTTGGCTAAAACCTCAACTTCGAAACAATCAGCCAAACATACCGGGTAATACGTATTAAAAGTTCGTTGATGCGCGGCTCTTAAAGAGGATATCCCCGAAAGGCCTCGAAGATGATTGAGAGCCGATGACATCCATGAATGTAATCATAGAAACACCTTCCCCAGAGCAGGCACTCCAGTCAGGTGTTACAACAATCGTTTCCCGGAAGTTTTCCAAGGAATCATTGATCTATTGAAAAAAGAAAAGAAAAGGAAAGCGTCTGAGGCCACAGCTTCCGGCAGAAAATGGATGGACGGGTCCATCACGTGACCGATCGACACAGTTCGGGCAAGCGCGCATTCTGAGTCTCACGAAACGGTATCGCCCTCGTCTTCCCAATCCTCATACAAATTCACTGCTCAACAAATTAACCATTTGGGGTGGTGGCCTAGTCCATTGCACACCTCCAGGTGGACACGCTACAAATACAATTTTTTGTATCCTTCACTCCTGCTTTACCCCCCGGATACGGACTCTTACGTGTTGTTCCTCGACCACCATCGTCGCGATTTCATCCTTTCTTGATCCTGTCGCGAGCCTCGCATCAAGATTACTCGAGCCACCAGTCGCGAACGAGACCAAATAAAACTTTCAACCCCAACTATCCATTGATAGTCGACTTCCTAGTCGCGTCATCCTGGTTTTCTCCTCAGTCTTTTCAGAGTCCTTCTAGGCACCATTCACGTTGGAAGGGACCGCGTCCAAAGAAATCCTGGTCACTTGGTCTCAACCACAAATATTTCATCATGAGCGCCGACGAGGGTGAAGATCCCAGAACCTTGGCTCCAACAAATGGCGAGTCGCACCCAGAGTCTGCCGCGACCGCGACCCCAGGCAAGAGGAAGCGTTCAACCCAAGATGATAAACCGTCGGTTGAGTCTACTTCATCGACATCGCACGAGAGAAACAACCTGCATGAGACTCTCCGTAGTCTTGTTGGACTCCTGATCAAGTAGGCTGGACCATTTTTGAATAGTATCCATTTCGTAGGATTTACTAACGATTCGCAGACATGATACTGAACTTCAGCTCCTGTCTTGTCCCTTTCCCACCACAACAGCCAAACCCCGGGCGAAGCGAGCTAAAACTTCGGGTGATCAAGAAACATCAAACATACGGTCGCGAGTCGAGTCGAGTCACTACAACACACTGCAGGAATTCTTAGCCGACATTGAGCGAGCATCTGCTGCGGTGATTGAGCGCAATCAAAACCAGGCAATTAGTGCAAAGCCTGAAGGCTCTGCTTTAACGGAGGTGGTCAATCTCATAGCAGCCTTTAAAAAACACATGAACAACCTCGTCGGACAATCTTTTGTCAATCAGTCTGACATCAAAGCTGAATCTCCAGATGAGGATGATGAGCAAGTCCTATCCCTCGTTTCCAATGTTGGCGCCCGTGAAGACAGGCAAGCTTTGACTATGTTTGGTGGAAGTCAATCGCAACCCAAACAATTATTCTCTAGTCTGCAAAAATCGGTCAAGGTGCCACTGCAGTCTTCTGAGTCTGGCACAGAAAAAGTTGTTGAGGTACAAGAGAAACTCCGCGAAGGTGGATTGCCTAATGGTATCACAACCACTCAGGTAGTGCCAATTAATTTAGAGTCTACTTCAGAGAAGCCTCAGAGGACATTTGGCGATGTCTTCGCTCCTCGTTCAGGCTTGCCGCCCGCTGAACCTAGGAAACGCCGTCGAAGCACAGCAATCTCTTGGATCGATCCATTTGACCTTGTCCTGGACGTCAACAACTTTTCGGGTGGGAGTAGCAACTATAGCTTTGCAACGCTGCCCTCTACACAATGGTTGCAATACGGCGGCGTTTCATCATCACCATCATATTGGTCGCGTGTTGAAAAGCAGCACCAGGGGACAAGCTTCGCTTCGAAACATGAGGATCCTGCATTGTGGACTGATGATGAATCCTCTCTTTTACAAGGGGTTTACTCATCGTTTGCACCATCTTTCGACAGCTCCGGTGCCGTGATACAGGCCGACTCGAAGAATCTTGTCTGGTGGGGCCAACGAGGAGCAAGACGTTTACGTTCTCTCCTCTCTCTTCCATATCCCGAAAATGGACTGGAAGACGGTTCGCGAGAGGTCGATGTAGAGGCCATTGACAAAATGGATGATAGTTTCCTTGATGAGATGGTCAAATCGCTCAAGCCAAAAGATTATACGGAGTACATTGCTCAAACAGAGCAAACACCTAGAATGGATACGGAATCTAGAGAGATCGACGATGTTCTCGCGGAGGTCTCAGATCTGCTGGAGACACTAGCTTCATATCAAAATATTCGTCGAACTACCTTGCCCTCAAATGCTGAAAATCCCGAGTCCAATGAATCACCTGCGCCCGATGCCCATGATTCCGACGCCCCCTCCGATGCCGAAAGATCTGTTTATGAGGACCTGAGATCAAAGCTTGTTACAATTATCAGCAGCCTGCCCCCATATGTTGTTTCGAAGGTAAATGGTGATCAGTTGGCAGAGTTAAACATCAGCCAAAAAATCGTCATCGAAAACCCCGACTGGAAGGGCACCATGGAAAAGGATGACTATACTCTTCATCAAGAGCGACAGGCGGCCATCGCTGCTCAGAACAATGCTGCTAATCGCGCCTCAACGCCGTCTAGCTCTCGACCTGGCAACTACCAAGCACCCAACTCTGCATACAACCAACGTTCGTTCAACGCGAACGCTCGCATTTCACAGCCACAAAATGGATTCCAAGTACCGCCCCAAAACCGTCAACCGTCAACGTCCGGCTCTTTTACCCCCGGATATACTGGTGGTCGACCACCGAGCACTCCTTCCCAACGCCCCGGGCAAACCTCTCAATTTTCGCAAACCAACCCACAGTACAACCAAGCCAACAACGTACCCCAATTCCAGCGCCCTGCATCTAACGGGTATACTCCCCAGTCCTACTCACCACGACCCGGCCAATCTGCCCAGTATGGTACTCCTCAAGGACGTGCTCCATCTGCATCGGCCCCCTCTGCCTCCGCCCAGCGATACCAGCAGTATGTCAATCAAACACCTTCACAAGGTTATTCAAACAACGCTGCCGCTGCAGCATATGCTCGCAGTGTCGCGGATCAGGGCGCTGTAAACAAGGCGCATTTGGCCGCTCAACAAGCCAGACAAAGTCCATCCACGCCTCAACCCCAATTCGAATCTCGCCATTCACAGGAAGGAAGCTTGACTCCTGGGAAGCAGAATGGGACCCCTATCCAGTCATAGGGCATTTTTTTTTTCTCATTTGTTCCGGATTATTGAAAAGTTCTCTGTTGCCCTATCTTGTCTGCAGCTATAGCTCCTACTTTCTAACTTGGGACAACTCTTTTTCCTCGAACATGGCTTCGAGTATGTCTCTTCATTTCCATCCCTTCACATTCTCCATTGTGTTTTTAATGATTCTTTGCAACCATGTTTTGTAGGGTGTACCAGGTCTTTTTTCTCCTTCTGTATCGGTGGTGTTGTGTTGAATAATAAGCGATTGGCGCGTGTCTGTGCATGGTTTTCTATTTTACAAGAGTTCGGCATGGGTGAAACAGGCAGATGGTGCGAGGCAGTCTGCTCTTTGTTCGGTTTATAGTGTTCGCTAGACGAGATGAACATTGCTTTCGCTTTAATTACAATTGATGTACTCTATGATACTTGAAAAAAAAATCGTCCTTAAGCTTGCGCAGTTTTTCACCACCATCCCTTCCAAGTAGTATGAGAAAGTCATTCAAACTGGGTTATAATGCATACTATGTAGTACATAGGTAGTCAATCTTGTGGATTTTTGTCCTTTTGTCTTAAATCCTTTTCAATGACTGTCAGACTAATGGGGGATAATTATAAGCTTAAATGAGATCCACCTTATAAAGTGTCGAGGGATTTTAGGTCGGGCTCTAAGCATGAACACTGGGGCTAATTTTCTGGGGCGGGAGGCAACTAAGTACTAGTACTACATCATGATAAAGTAGATAGAACATCATGGTATTACAAGTTCTCAATCCCGAAGTAGATTCGTATCTCTCATAAATGGTACACATAAAAAACAAGGAAATCTCATATAATCTCTCCATAAACACCTCAATCCCAAATCAAAATAGTGAGGTATCTCCCATCCATCCCAATGCTCAAATTCCAATGCTATCAGACCCGACAATTCGTCGGTCATCGTATAGTGTTATAACAGTTCAAAGAAATACAAACGCCATTCATCGATCTTTCAACCTGCGAGAACTTTTGGGCTAAACCCTCTTAGACGTAATGAAAAGGGCTTTTATGTGCAATCATCTTGTATAAAACTTTTGCGAAGCAGCCATGAAATCAAGTAACGCTTGCGGAGGCCTGGCGGCTATGTTCTCTTCTGGTGATCAATCTTTTGCAGACGGGACAACAAAAGAAATAAGGAAATTCATCACTGATGAAATGAATGGCTAAAAGACTCGTCATTCGTAAATCGCGTTGTTCTCTATGGAATGAACATTGCGGCGAAGGTCATGAAACCAAAGTATCTATGTAGCGAGTTAGCTCTGTGCTGGTACTGATGGTCATTGGTGGATATCTTACAGCATGGCACATCTCCAGCCATCTCTTGAATCAACTAGGGCATCGATGCCAGCGGAGTAGTTTGCTGCGATTGCGGCTGCGGCGCCGGCGACGACTGTTACTACTACCAGTCGACCGGAGAATTCGGATATCATGCTGAATGCAAGAAGTGGAAGTAGGAGGGCACCGGCTGCGATGACGATGGCCATGTAGACTGGTGCGGCAGCGGCAGATGCTGCCAGGCGGGGCGTTAGAGATACGAGATCGACATTTTCGTCCAAAAAGCGAGTTTCAGCAGCAGCAATGGGGTTGTGTTCTTTCATCCAGGCACGGTAGTTTTGAATGTCATCATCCGTGGCGCGAGGAAGAGTCTGAGCAACTTTACTGTATGCGCTAAGGGCATTGTCTGGAAGACTCGTCAGAGATAAGCTCGTAGACTTGGAACTTATTTTGTGACTTACTATATTGCTCGGTCTTTTGAATCAGAGCCGCCATCAGATCCATCCGTCGATAATGGAGCGACGAGAAGGACTGTGACTGGGCGTCCAACCGGCGAGATGCGGGCACTGGCTTGTGACCCTCCTTTTCGGCGGTAGCGGCACGTTGCATTTCTTCGTATTCATCCAGGAGATTGAGGTCTTCTTCCATTTGTGCAATCTCATCTTGAAGATGAAGTAGAACACGATGATTAAGGCTCTCAAACCGTCTGTACATTGGAGGGAATGCCCCTTTGTCCTCTCCACGCGAGCGAGTCAGATGTGATGCGACGAGTCCATAGCCCGAGGTTGCTTGGGAGGCATTCGAATCCCTTCGCTGCAATGCACGGTGGATACTATCCTCCGGGCTGCTAGGAGGGGAAGGTGGCAGCGGGGGTCGGTGGACAGAAGCAGTATCTCGATAGTAGCTCTCTGGTCGGGATATTTGTAATTGACGCTTGCCTGTTGGTGGTGGAGAGTCGGCTGGGGGTCTAGTGTATTCCCTCGGAGAAGATGGCTTTCGCGCTGGGGGTGACAATGGTTTGCGCGATACCAACTGGGATTCAGGTGGTGGCACAGATGGTGGTGATGGCGCCAATGGCGGCCGAGAGTCACTCGATGTTCTCAACGCTCCGCCTGCGGAGTTCGATGGTTTTGGAGAAGTACCAGCCTTCGATACCAATAGCGCATGCGGTACGTGGCTAGCACGAGGTTTGGGTGACTGAATCTTGGTGGCAGCAGTACGAGTTGCGGGAACCTCATCCTCAGAATCGGATTCTGACTCTGACTCCGATGATTCCGACGATGAAGACGAAGTTGATGAGACCTCGCTATCCTCAAGAAACTCGAAAACGTTAGGGACTTTCTTTGTTGGGTCTGCGGGTTGTGGTGATGACTCTGAAGCCGCCTGCGGCTTCATCTTTTTAACACCATTGCTTTGGGTAGAGGAAGACTGGGCTTTCTCTGTTGTTTTATTGTTCTCGACAGGACTACCCTGTGTAGATGTTGTCGCAGCGGAAACCGTCGACAATGTCCTCTTCCTCCCGTCTTTCTTTGCTGGCTTCCTAGTAGATCGCAAACTATGGAGTGGCATGATGATCGGCGATAATCGGATGATAGCGTTGGTTCATTAATTGAAAAAATGGGTTGTTGAATGATTTCTAGGCCATGCCCATAGGAGCAGTGTTTGAGAATCATAAATCAAGCCTTTGTGGTTGTTGTTGTTGTTGTAGTAGTAATGGGTTCAAGAGCGTCACTATCGGGCCGCGAGGCATGGCAAGGGAGGGGTTGAATTCCGATCAGATCACGACGTCAAGCCGCGGAATCTAGGGGTCTGTTCTGTACGAGCAGAAAACAAGGTTTGAAGAAGAAAAGGAAAAAAGAAAAAGGGGAAAAAAGGAAGTCGAAAGTAGAAAATAGTGGGAGGAAGCGTTGATAGTCCAGATGATGTCTCACGTCTCACCAGTCCCCTCAGAACATTCTTCATGTATGTATGACCCAGAGACAAAGGCCAAGTTCGAGGCCGCTCTAATTAAATAACGAGCCCCAGGATGGCTGCACGTCAGCTTTGTCCTAAGTTAGAAACAGTTCGCGTCACAACACGACTGAAGCGAAACCACGGCGGTAATCTTTGCAAATGGAGTGTTGCAATTCGTCGCACAGGGAATCTCCGTCAATCTGAAGCAGATGAGAAGCGCCGGGGGCTTCAGATCGGGAGCCAATGACGGAGGGTCCGCAAGGAGGTTCCTTGCAATCCCTGCCGATCGTAATGCGGAGTCGGTGATTCCTGCTATCACACAGGAGTCTTCTGAAATATCCTTGAAATAGCGTCTTCCTTTTGTGATACCTCTCTCGTCTTGGGGGTCCCTCCGTTGAAAGAAAAGATCCAGTAGTTTGAGAAATGGGGACACCCGTTATTCAATAGCCCTGTGGGCCCCTCTGGACTAGGCACAAATCAACCGTCATTCCTTTCCGATCCGAGGAACGATGCATGCGTGTCTGAACATAGTTAAGTCATTGGGGACAATGTGTTGGCGAGTCGCCTGTCGATCATCTCCTTGCGTCTGGACCATCTGGCGGTCTGGCAGACATTTCGCCCCGATTTTTGGGTGCCGAAGGATTGAGGGGGGAAAAGATGTGACCAGTCGACCTCATTCCTGTCATTGTTGCATGATGGTATGCAGTGATGGTGGGCTATACATAGAACCATTGCATTGTTGGCGCCCTCCAGAGACACTGTTGGGTGACATACATGGGACTAGAAAGGTCGAAGGATGATCCATGGTTGTCCCACGATACATAGAGTATGCCGACACTACGGAGTCCGGAGTATCTATACTGTACACACTGATACTGTTTGTATCTGCTTCATATTATAACATATGCAAATACAAATCTTGAGAATCCTTTCTCCCTGTGCGATGATGTGATTCTTCCTGTGATCTTCAGTGGCACAGAATCCTCCCCAAAGTTCAAAGTTCCAATAGTGGGATCCATGATGACTCTAGTGCGATCGGCAGATCGCCAAGTCAATCCCGTCCATTCCGCTTCCTCTCCGACTTCACCCTCTGCAACGCGCCTCCATGCTACGGCCATGGCTCAATAGCGGCGCGATTCGCACCTTCGGTCGCCTACATTGTCCATTGAGACCATTACTCGTCTATCCCATCAACCGATCCTCATCCCGCAATCTTCACGCAACAAGTGATCGCATCCCCCTCCGCAAGCAACTCAAACAGGAAGCCAGGAGCCTGAAAGCGCAGAAAAAGCAACGCAAAGAGAAAGAGGAGATATCGAGACAGACATGGGAGCTGACAGTTGGTGTGGAAATCCATGCCCAATTGGATACGGCCACGAAATTATTCTCTAGTATGTTCCCCCAATCTCGCAGCGATAACCATGGCGCTTTGTCCCTTTCCTAACGCATGATAATTTCCCCTCTCTAGAAGCGGCGACATCTACAAGCGATGCTCCTAATTCGAATGTCGCCTTATTCGACCTGGCATTTCCAGGTAGTCAACCGGTTCGTATTGATAAGACAATCCTCAATATGGCTGTAGACTCACAGTGCGCAGGAATTCCAAGCGGCGACTCTCCTCCCTGCCCTCCGTGCGGCAGTCGCCTTGAACTGCGAAATCCAACGTGTCAGCCGGTTTGATAGAAAACATTATTTCTACCAAGACCAGCCCGCGGGATATCAAATCACACAATACTACGGTTAGCTTCAAGATTGGCCGATCCTTCCCAGCCTATACTAATACCACCACCCAGAGCCATTCGCACGAAATGGCTACGTTGATCTGTATGATTACGATGGAATTGCGCCGGAGGATGGTGAACGGGTCCGCATAGACATCAAGCAAGTCCAATTGGAACAGGATACCGCCAAATCCCAGGAATACCCTCCTTCAACGCAGCTCATCGACTTCAACCGTGTATCCCACCCCCTCATCGAGATCATCACCATGCCGCAAATTCATACCCCTGCCACCGCTGCAGCCTGTGTCCGAAAGTTACAATCGATTTTACAATCCTGTGGAGCTGTCACAACCGGAATGGAGCTGGGTGGCCTGCGTGCCGATGTGAATGTCTCGATACGGCGTCGTGGCGAGGCACCGGGCCATTGCCAGTATGATGGGATCTCTGGACTAGGCCAGCGCACCGAGATCAAAAACTTGAGTAGTTTCAAAGCGGTGGAGGATGCCATTATTGCCGAGAAAAATCGACAGATCGCAATTCTAGAGAGTGGCGGTGTCGTTGAGGGTGAGACGCGAGGATGGACCATTGGAAGTACGGAGACTCGCCTTCTTCGAGGCAAAGAAGGTGCCGTCGACTACCGCTATATGCCTGACCCTGACGTCCCGCCGCTTGTAATTGGGGAGGATCTCATCGCTCATTTACAGGGTACATTACCAACCTCTCCTGACGCATTGCTAGTTCATTTGACAGGCCCCGAATATGGGCTCTCCATCGAAGATGCTAAACCTTTAATTGAGCTGGATGACGGTGCTCGTCTGGAGTACTACCAAGATGTGGTGGACATTCTCCGCGCCTTGCACAGCAAGCTGGACAAGCCTACGCAGGCAATCCTCGCCCGCATGGCGGGTAACTGGGTACTCCACGAATTGGGTGGTCTCTTGACCAAGGCAGACCGGTTCTGGGATGCGGAGATTGTCCCGGCCCGGTCTCTGGCTGAGTTGGTCAACCATTTACAATTGAAGAAGATTACTGGACCCACGGCGAAACAAGTGCTAGCGATGCTTTTCGAAGGTGATCGTCGGCCAGTACCCCAGCTTTTGGAGGAAGACAATCTTCTACTTCGACCCTTAACGCGCGAGGAATACCTGGCCCTAGCGAAATCAGCCATTGCACAGAACCCGAAGATGGTCGAGCAGATTCGTAGCAAGAACCAGCTGGGTAAACTGGGATGGTTCGTGGGGCAGATGATGCGCACAGGCGAGAAAGGCCGAGTTGAAGCGCCCAGGGCGGAAGAAGTCCTCCGCGAACTGATCCTGGAAGAAGCAAACACTGTATGATTTAAGTTCGCTGCATGTACTATCTTAGTTCCATATTTTAGCCACCAATGATACCCTTGTGTATTTCTAATCTGTGTCCTTGCATTGCACGCCTTTTTTTTTCTATCATCATAACCTCACGCGAATGAACTCGATCAACAATAAGCAATGGCGGTGGTTTATTGAGGGAAACCTCCCTTGCCGCCCCAGACGCAGCCCACGGCTCCATTATTCCTCCAAATAGGCACTCGCAGATGAAATTACGACATTTGTCGGGCCTTTCCCCTCACTAGGAGCGTAAATTGCAACACGGTGGGACGATTCGGGGCCTCTGGGTGGCCGAAACGGGGCGGCTCTCCTCAACCTGTACTTAACGGAAGCGATGGAGAACCCGGCGGAGCGTCTTGATCGCTAAGTGCAGGTTTTAGCGATGGTTGCGACTCACAAACCGGAAGGATGTAAGACCGGGAGGAAAAAGGGGGTTGAGAGTATTTCAGAGGCAAGATATAAAGTTGGCTTGAATTCCTCTTTGGAATTCCTCCATTCCTTCCTTTGTATACCTCTTCTGGTGCTTTGATCTTGGGTGTCTTTGATCTTTCCATCTTCATCCGATCCACTTCTCTATCTTATCGCCGATCACTTAGATCTCCTCTCTTATCGCTCTTCAACCTCTATACTACGAACGCTGGAACTCCCAAAGTTCACAGGAATTACCTCTGCATTGCTATTAAAGTACTTGCAGTCCTTCCATTAACCTTTACAACCTACATATTCACCACGCACAATGACGCAACCATCCACCATCGCCTCGCGCTTCCTCAGCCACCCCCACCAGCTCGGCGTCGTGGCTGTCGGATTCAATGGCGGGCAGGTATGAACAATAAGAGCTTCAAAGCAAGTGCTTTCAAAGTTGAAAAATGCTAAATATCGTATAACAGATGAAAAAGGGCGTCGAGGCCGCCCCAATGGCCCTGATCGAGTCCGGACTCCTCACCCAGCTCAGCGATGATCTCGAGTATGAGATTCACCACGATAACATCGTCCACTACTACGAAAATGACATCCCATCCGAGGACCAAGATCCCCCTCACCGCAACATGAAGAAGCCCCGTGCCGTCAGTGCCGTCACCGAGCGCCTAAGCTCCCAAGTCTACGACTACGCTAAGGACGGCAAGTTCGTCCTCACTCTCGGCGGTGACCACTCTATCGCTATTGGTACTGTCTCTGGCACTGCAAAGGCAATTCGCGAGCGTCTGGGCCGCGAGATGGCTGTGATCTGGGTCGATGCTCACGCTGATATCAACATACCTGAGATGAGCCCCAGCGGTAACATCCACGGAATGCCCATGGCGTTCCTGACTCGGTTGGCTAAGGATGATAAGCGGGATATCTTCGGTTGGTTGCAGGATGAGCACATTGTCAGCACTCGCAAGCTGGTTTATATTGGTCTTCGCGATGTGGATCGTGGAGAGAAAAAGATTTTGCGTGAGAATGGAATCAAGGCCTTCAGCATGCACGATATTGACCGGTATGTTCTCTTGATATTTTCCCTGTGAAGAATTCATAAAACTGACAGATTCTATTTCAGTCACGGAATTGGCCGTGTTGTTGAGATGGCTCTGGCGTACATTGGCAATGATACCCCCATTCATCTGTCCTTTGATGTCGATGCGCTGGACCCTCAGTGGGCCCCTAGCACCGGTACCCCAGTCCGTGGAGGCCTCACTCTGCGCGAAGGAGACTTCATCTGCGAGTGTGTTCACGAGACAGGAAACCTGGTGGCTATGGATCTGGTAGAGGTTAACCCCAACCTTCAAGAAACGGCTGGCGCCGCGGAGACCATTCGCGCGGGATGCTCGTTGGTCCGCAGTGCACTGGGCGATACCCTCCTGTAATCTTTTCCTTGGCCCTTTTTATATTTTTCCTTTTTTTGTTCTTTTTTTTTAGATGACCGTCATGAGATTTAGAAAGAATTCTTTGAGAATAAAATAAAAGATTTTGATGACAGTCTGCTATGAACTGTACTGTATGGAGTCTGGCGTACAGAGTGGGTTCCACCCGCGTATCTACTAAATCCCCTGCCACCTTAATTTCCGCTGATCAGCCCGACTCCCCCGCCTCCTCTAAATCATTCTCTTCCTCTCACCCTTTTCTCATTCTTTCCCTTCCAGTTAAACTGCCAAGGCTCTTGTCCTAAATTTCTGACAAAAGAAGCTATCACAAACGTCTCAAAAACATTCTTTGATCTCACCTGGACGTTGCGCCTGTCGGCGCCCGATGCGCTGCCCTTATCGCGTTTTCCCCGGATCTAAGACCAATCTCGAGCATTCCACGGGCTTCAGCTTTGCGCTGTTGGGTTTACACTGGTCGTAGCCCTGTAAAAAGGCCATAATACGACCTAATTGAATCGGGTACACTTTGGGACACTCTCGTTGAATCCTATATATCCCAATCGCATCGCAATCGCAATCGCAACCCATCACAACAAAACAAAATAACAAAATTCCGAGTCACGATTCCAACAACGACAATAACTCTTTTCGCAATTCAAACGCAGAGGTTCTAGGTGGTCCTCTCCCTTCATATTTTATCTGGAAATCCGATATCGAAGTCAATTCTCCCCCAGCCGCACACCTGCGGCATGCCCATCATGCCTCGTCATCGCCTAAGCTACCACTGGCCCGAAATCCAGCTTAACATCTGGCTCATCGTCGTCCTAGCAGGCTCAGCAACATGTCTTGGTATCTTCGCTTGGTTCATGATCATCCAATCAACAATGAACCTCGGCACACCATGGTGAGTCTTCTTCTCAGCTCCCCTGGCCTTTGTTTACTCCACTATGCCACTGCTACACTGGAAACCCAACTACCTAACCTTTAAATCCATACTAATCTTCCACTCGCATCCAGGCTCTTCCCATTCATGGTTGTCACCAGTGCCCTTGCCGTAACCTTCATCTTCGCCGTTCTCGGTCTAATCACTCGCCGCCTCTTATTACCCGGCATCCTGATTCTGGGCAGCTTCATCCTTTTCGTCCTGTTTCTAACAGGTCTCATCGAGACATCTCTACAACTCTACGGCGTCGTCGGAAACGTGAACAGTAATTGCCAGAACTATGTGGTGGATAATCACTCGAGAGGAAATAACATCAACACATTGGCTTGGTTAACGCAAAGTACCATCTGTGAGTTCAAACTATGATAAATATGGAGTGAAAACTTCAAATTAATACTAATCTTTCGGTTACAGGTAATTGTTGGAAAACGGCGTTCGCACTGGAGCTTGTCAATGTTATTTTCTATATTTGGATGATGGTGATGTCCTGGCAAGTACATCGGAACTATTATCATTGATTTACATTATTCTTTTTGCAAAAGAATTTCTTATGGCATTTATGCTCGTTGATCTGATTCTTGTCTTTTTTTGTGATACCATCTCTTTTGCATCAATGTGGCGTTTGAATGAGCATATGAATAGCGATATAAATAATATTTTGAATATCAAGGACTCTTCCAACGTTGGGGTCTATTGAAAATATTTCAAACTTGAATTTGAATCGTGAGATTATGGCAGATTTGAGTAGACCTAGGTAGTAGAACATGTCTTGACTAGTACACTTCGGTGATTGTGTTATACTATCAATCTACAGGGATATCTACTACCTACCTAGTAGGTAGTAAGTGTAAAACCTTGGAAGATTTCATTCATGTTGAATTTTGTATTTTGGTTCTTTTTGGAAAGACTATACATTCACAATAAACAGCCTCAACGAGCACATTTCTAAGCCCAACGCCCGCCAGGATTCTATCCACATGAAACTAGTAGATAAACTCTCAGACAAGCGCACAGAAGGTATATCAAAGGTGGTGAGAATATCAACTCATAACGCCGTCGCTATGCCAGGAGCACATTGCTACTGCACATTTTAAATCTGGAGATAGGATAACACGAAATAAAACATAGTCGAATAGAAGAGTGGGGTGTAGATTGAATCAAATCGGAAGTGAAACAAGAGCAGCGACAAGGGCTTCGGACATACGTAAATCAGTTATTCTCATCAACGTTGTCCTCATCTACAGCCTCGTCGTCTTCATCCTCAAATGCAGCGAGCATCTCTCGTTCAAGATCATCTTCGTCTTCATCTGGGTTCTCCGGGTAGCCATCGTCAGTGCCTGCGTTGCTGACATCTGGCTTTTCGGCGTCTTCCTCTTGCTCATCCTGTTCTTTGGAAGGTAATGCGTTGTTTTCAGTTGGCGCGACACTTGCGACCTCTCGAAGACCCGTGCTCCGCTCATAGGAACGCTTAATCCGCTGTGAGAGTCGTGATCCTTGCTTATCTTCGTCGTCATCATCGGCAGCATCATCATCAGTGGCACCATCTGCGGCATCTCCGCGTTTCCGCTTCTTACTTGACGCACCCGGCTCGTCTCCCCATGCGTCGGTGTCACTCTCGCTCTCGTCATCACTGCCAAGGAATTCCTTAAGCTCGTCATGTACAGCTGCTTGTTCGTTTTCGTCATAACCGATTGGCGAATGGTCATCCAGGCCGGTCTCTGGGAACATGTCCTCCGACTCAGGATTACCTTCGTCTTCGGTCCACATGGAACCTGTCGCCTCGTCAGAGGATGACAGCCAAGCGTTCTCTGCAAGTTCTCGCGACTTAGGGGAGAGAGGTTCACCGCGATCGTCTGGGTGAACGGGAAGTAGATAGGGCTCTTCATCCAGGTGCCTCCAATTTGTTAAGGAGTCCAGGAGCCACTGTGTCGTAACTATCTTCACATCAGGCCATCTTGTAGCCTCCCGCACCTTTGCAGTCCGGTTTCGACCAGCTACCAAGTGAGTGGTACGGCTGTTGATTTTCGACGCAATGACAATCCCGAAACTCATCGCCCATCGAGAGATATCAGCGTTCTTTGTATCTGTGCCGAGGGGAAGAACACCAGAGAAAACAACGACCACTCCTCCAAGAATCCGTGATTTTATTTTAGGCATGATATCCTTGACATCGGGAACCAGCTTCAAATCAACATCCTTGTCTTTCATAGGCACTCGTTCCCCCCTGAGAGCGGATATGCGGCCTCCAAGTCCACTGGTGCGTGTTTTGTCATACTCGTCGAAGAACTTGGTGTGTACTTGCTCCAGTCGTTCTTGTAATTGGAAAAGCTCTCGATCGTGATCTTCAAGTAAGTGATGTCGATGTTTGATTTCTTGGGATTCTTCAACGCTAGAAGATGACTCGCTACTCTCAGCAGTAGCGTCATCTTCAGCATCTAATTCTTTTTGTTTTTGTAGTAGCGGACGGTCTTCCACTTGGTGCAAGATAGTCTCCTCTTGGGCATTGGTCTGCTCCTGCCGTGTTCTCGGGTCATCGCCGCCTCCCATTGTTACGAGTTGAGTTAATGCGGAGACATCCCCCTCAGCAGTCGTCTTGTCAGCTGTTCCGTTGACATGGTTTTCCTTTGTTTCAGGCTTCGCTGGCTTGGGAGCCGGCTTTTCCGTCGCGCCAATATCTTGTTTTTGGGGTAGAAAACTTGAGTTGATGTCTCCAATTCCAACGAAAAAGTCATAGGGAGAGACTTTAATGAGATTTTTGTTCCATCCCCATACGTCACCACGGTCATCAATGATGACGACCATATTTGTGTCAGTTGGAAACAGGCGGTGGAGGTTTTTGGCCGTCAAACTTCCACTTTCATCGCGACTAAGAATGCGGTCTCCGAAGAGTTTGCGTGTCGGATCAATGATATCTGCAATGTTTTGTGCATATGCACGAGTACCCATTGTATAGATGTGCAATTCATACAGCTCGGCGACGTTCTGCAGGAAATCTTCCAGTCCGGGCCGCAGTTTAATGTAGTACCAACAACCGCGCATTCCCGGTCCATCATCAATCAATTTGAATTGCCTGACATCCCTCAATGCTTCATAGTTTGGATTTTCCTTGTCCTCTTTCCATTCTCCAACGGTAGGGTCAACGGTGGCATGGATAATGGTCTGGTCAAGATCCACTACAAGCGAGAGACGTCGAGATCCCAAAAGACGGCGCTTGGCATCTTCTTCAACGCGATTAGCCTCCTTCGCACTGACAGTCAAAGCAGTGTTATCATGGGACATGTGGATCGGGGCGCGCATGGAGTCCATCATTTCGGTATTGTAGGATGCTCTACCGGCGGTAATAATTGGTCAGCTTGCTAACACTTTCTAAGTGAACGAAAAAAAGGGTATACACACTCAGTCATGTCTTTTCCACACTCTGCGCACATCCCCCCGAATTGGACCTCGTGAGCACAAGGCTCGGTGATTTCTACGACATCCATCCTGAATTATCTGTTAGCCTAATGGGAGAATCTTTCGTCGGGATATTGACACTCACGGCCCATCAATGACATCTCCTTCGGAGATCTTCCACTCCTCGATCTGGCCATCAACAGTTGACTCAAACCGAGTGGGAAATTTACGTTCAACCAACTTCGGCTCACCCCATATGTTTATTTCTTCAACACTGGTCTTATAGTCGTACCGAAACAATGCCTCATCCTTATTAACATCATCACCCGCATTTTTGAGCAACGCGGTGATAGTTATCGGGTAATGCAGGCTGTACGGCAGACGGAGAAGCATCTTTGCTCCCAGCTCACCCTCAAGGCGACGATATCCACAGGGTCCTGGTCAATGACTCAACAAGCCCAGTATCCCCGGGACAGTTATGAATCTTTTCTGATTCGCAGGTTCCACGGCGCAAGGCGGGTGTGAATCAGATTGGAAGTGAGGTAAATATGATCGCGTGCGCTCCAAGCTATGGAGCCATTACTGACACGCGACGCGTGCCAAAGAGTTTACTGGTGCGTGTTTAGGTGGTGGGGCGATTCGACGTGTGGGGAGGAGGATAAATGGCAGATATCCTTTCTTTGACCTTGAAGCCTAGACCTGGGGAGGCTAAGGGTTTGATGGGCGAAAGCGCAAGGCAAGAAAGTTTGTGGATGCAAAGTCGCCACACGAAACGGATGAAAGGGAGACGGGTTGCGTCTCGCTCAATCTGGCGCGCAGATAAGAATAATAAATGATGCGACAGATAAATTAGGGTAGATCACAGAGATCGAGGTTTTGACTGTGGGAAGAATGCTTGCGATCGGAGAAAGGCAAGCTCTGGGGTGCGGGGACTGCTTTGAACTTGGGTCAAGAGCTCCGCTTATGTCAACCTTCCACCGCCTCCGGGGAACGCATCTATCTATCCCATTTATTACTAGGTGGTAAATAGTTTTGGGCCCAGAATGAAGGCTGTGGGGTTAGGACGGCAATTAGAATTTGCAGAGGATCAGATGATGTTTCCAGAAATATGTATGTGTATTTTAGCGACTTTTGATACACTGATATTAGTTGGTCGTCCCCACAGCATGGTAGACCTCCTCGGCCCGAATTAGCACCCATGATTGGCCGTGAGCTCATCACTGAGCGGCCTTGCTGCAGCTACGGGGCCAGCCACTTGCTATATTGAACTTAGCATGGAGTAGAGAATCGCTTTGTCCCTAAATTAGAGTTATCACTGTCAACAGATAACGTATCGACATTTTACGTACGGTAGGTAAAGCAAATATATTACGTTGACAGCAGGCTTACAGTACAAAGAAGCAGGGGGGTGGTGTCAATTTCAAGCAATGAATGAGAGATATAGAGTAAAAGCCATACAGCATCAATACGACAGATTGCGCAGACAGTATTCATCGATGGTCAAGCGCAGGAGTGGAAGCCATGCTGATCAAGAATCGAAGAATGAAGAGAGCCCGAAAATAAGACAATAAGGAAAAAAAAATTCGAATCAAATCAGGATTGATATGCGTGTATTGGTGAATAAGGTAGTGTATTTCAACCAAACACTTCACCCTTCAAATATAGCCAGATGTACAGAGCTCTATGTACGGGACATTCCTTTGATTCCTGGCTTCAGGCTCATCGAAAGCTACCACCGAACAAAGTCATTCAATGAGTGGGGTATTTACTTGGCCTTAGCCAGACCAACGGAACCGTTGCCAAGGTCGTAGATGCTGTACCACTTGCGCAGGAAAGCGTCACCCAGGATGGCCAGAGGGCCAACAGGCTCGGGCATATCCATACCCATGAAGGTACTGATGCAAGAGCCGGAGACCTCCAGGATGTAGTCGTAAGGGGTGATGGTGAAGTCGTGGCCGCTCAGGGTGAAGGTAAGGTCGGGCAAGGAGTCACGCTTCTCACACTCAACGCTGTACTGGCCAGTGAAACCCTTGGTAGCACCGATCTCCTTGTTTAGGAGCTCAGCGAGAGTAGAGGGCAGAGCAATGAGGGAAGTACCAGTGTCAAGGATGACACCAGTGTTGTCGAGTTCGGCAACATCATTGCCGAGCTTGATGGCATTGAGCTCGACCTCCCAGTAGGCCTTGCGGCGCAGGGGAATGGTGGTGATCTCACCAGTGTAGTGGCTCTTGTCAACGCCACCGAAGGTAACCTCGGAGTTGTCCCCCTCCTTATTGGTGTCACCAAGGTAGAAGGCGAACTTGGGCTCGTCCAGCAGGCCCTGGTTGAGCATGTTGTAGAAGGGAGGAACCATCTTGTTAACAGAAATGGTATCGTATCCCATACCCAGAATACCATCAAAGCGGCCAAAGGCAAAGGCCAGACCGGGCTCGCTGGTAGCCTCGGCAAAGTCTTGGTTCTTGACCTTCAGGTCACCGATCTGGAGGGTATCCTGAGAGACAAAGCCGCTCAGACTGCCAGAGCCATACTGAATGGAGAACTCGGTGCCATTCTTCTCGTATGTGCTGGATGAGGATGAGTCGTACTTGTTGTGGAGGAAACAAGCGATTGAGGAGCATCCCGATGATGGGACCCAGAGGTTGGAGCTACCAGTGTCAAGGACGACCTTGAAAGTCTGGGGAGGCGTACCGATGGTGACCTCAGAGTAGTCTTGGGGGGGGAAGAGATGTCAGTATCTACATGATACCCGATTTAAGTGGGGTTGGATCAGTTAAGTGGAGCTTACACTGTGCGTTCAGGAAGTTGTCGACCAGAACATCATGGCCAGCATTGGGCTTGAAGCCAGTGTCCTGGAACATCTCCTCATGCTTCTCAGGGCGAATGCCCATGTACTTCTGACCCAACTTGTGGACATGGGCGTCGATGTTGTGGGTTGCCTGGGATGGGGGATCAGCTTGGGTTCGTCGCTTAAAGCGGTATTGGTGATTGCTTACCAGCTGCTCGCTGAGGGGGACCTTGTTGAGCTTGAGCTTGTGAACCTCCGCAGAGGCGCTGCCCAGAAGCACAGAGGCTGTCAATAGGCCAAAGGACTTCATGATGGATAACGGTTGTGGATGATAATAACAGAGAGGTTGATGAGGAAGATAAGAGGGAGCTGGGGGCGGAGTGACTGGAGACGGGGATCGGCATAACGTGACGGGAGTGCGTCATTTCCCGGAATCAGCTGGGCCCGGTATGGGTTACACCCCCAGCGTTGTCTGCTTCCGTTTGCCTAATTTTCCGTGCTTGACAGATCATCTCTCACGGATGTTACAATGGAAGTACATACTATATATATATATATATATATGGAATTTCATTCATCGTTATAGAGGTGCACTTAAATTCGAGCGCAGGCAGAACCCTTTGAAACCCTGTTCTGCAGGAGCTCTGTCTGCGTGTAGTCCGAATACGGGAGGGGGCTGCCTAGTCTGGCGCTAACTCGGAGAGGGGTCAGAGCGAACTGGTACCTGGCAGCAGCAAGTGAGGTGGCAAGGGGCGGCCAATCCTTGATTTGGGCGCTCGGAAATCATCAGACAGCACAACCACAAATGAAATGCGTTGCCCTGTATCCTACTTTACCTTGTTATACCTGGCTGGTTTGACCTGCCCAGGTGGCCCCGGGGTGCTGAGGTCCCGAGGTCTTTCTTTGGTCCTACCTTGAGGGCGGAAGTGCCACTGCCGCTATCATTCGTGGCCCAGACCCTACTGCTCTTTGTTGTACAGGGCCCCCAGAACACATTAACCTCTAGGGCGATAAATCTATAAACCGGTTGGAGAAACGAAGACCGGGTTGTTTTATGTAGCACTTCTATCCATGAAGCCAACCATGCACCGGCAAAAATATACTGCAATAGATCATCTATGGATTCCCATGTGTCACAGATTATTGATAATACAACAAAAGAGGGGAAAGGCAACATTCCACCATGCACCATTACCCCACCATTCCCAAGAACGTCCCCGAAGCCACCAGTCCGCTTACCGGTAGAAGTCAGGTCTGCAGATTCATTAGTCGCACGAACTCAATCGTAGAAGGAAAGGGGCAAGGGGGAACATACCGGTCGTCATCCTGGCCGCTCTTCACCTGAGCGGAATAAGCATCCTCCAGATCGGACTGGATAATGTTGTATCGGTTCTTGCGAACTGCTCGAAGACCGGCCTCCTGCATGATAGCGGCAATCACGGCACCTGACAAGGGGTCGTTGCGCACAATCAAGGAATCCAGATCGACCTCTGGTGACAGAGACATCTTGGACGCAATAGTAGAGAAAATAAGTCGACGCTCACGTCGGTCACGCAGCGAAGGGAACTCAATCTTACGATCGAGACGACCGGGACGCAGTAAAGCAGGATCCAACGTGTCGGCTCGGTTGGTAGCCATGATAACCTTCACGTTGCTGGTCTGCTCGAAACCGTCCATCTGGTTCAGCAACTCGAGCAGGATACGTTGGACTTCACGATCAGCACCAGTTTGAGCATCGAAACGTTTGGTGGCGATGGCATCGATTTCATCGATGAAGATGATGGCAGGGGAATTCTCGCGCGCCATCCGGAAAACGTCACGGACCATGCGAGGACCTTCACCCAGATACTTTTGTACGAATTCTGATCCGTTCACACGAATGAAGCTGGCGGTTGTGCTGTTTGCCACTGCTTTGACAAGCATGGTCTTACCGGTACCGGGGGGGCCATAAAGCAAGACACCACGGGGAGGGTCAATACCTGCATGGAGTTAGCAGAGCACTTGCCGTATATGTAACAGAGTTTCAAGACCAACCAATCTGCTTGTAAAGCTCAAAGTGTGTCAACGGCAGCTCGACGGCTTCCCGAATCTCCTGCTTCTGCATGTCCATGCCACCAACATCGGCGTATGTGACATCGGGCTTCTCGTTTTCACCTAGCATGGCAATTGAAGAGTCGGCCTCTGGAGGGAGAATGTCCACCAGGGCATTGGAGTGTCGGTGGAGGGCAACCGAGGAGGATGGCTTTAGCTTCTCACGGTCGAGTGTGGACAGGATGCGAACAACGTAATTAGATCCGGTCGAACTCTGGACAATACCAGTGCTAAAGAGAAAGAGACGATTAGCGAATCTATCTTGCTATCAAACGAAGCATATATCGCGTGGCATACTTCTGATCGATAGCTTCCATGAATTGCCCAATTACTAGTGGCACACTCTGTATCCGTTTGATCTCCTCCTGCGCTCGAACAAGCTCTCTCTTCAAGCTCCTGCAATCGGGTAATCAGTATTCTGATGATGTTCAAGGTTTTAAAGGAAGATAGTGGACGCATACCTCTGTTCATCCTTGATGTATTCCTCCTGCAGTTGAATATATCTGGGGAGGCGTTAATACCAAGCATAAGTCGAGATTCAGAAGCGCCACTTCTTACTCTAGATGTCTCTGTAAGCGTTTCAAAGTAGCATATTCATCATTTCCATCAGCACCAGTTCCCTCCAAGGAGTCCAGGTTGCCAAGGGCGTCCAGGGCACCTGGCTTAGGAAGAGGCGTGACGTTGTTTGCCGGGTTTTCCACGGCGACGTCTCCCATGGTGAGATTCTTTGTTGGTGAGGCCTAACGTGTTCGAGATGTAGAGAGGGGTAGCAATGGATCTCAGATGTAGATTCGTGGGCGTTAAGGATGCGCGATGAAGAGTTCTGGGGTGTGGTGTCCTTGGAGCTCGATCAATCGGGCAACTGAGAGCTTACGCTATGGTCACGTGATTGGTGTCCGGATCGAAAGGAGTCGAAGGTCGAATTACTTGAAAGTGATATTTAATTTTTATCCATACATTTAGATAGGCATTTATATTTTTGTATATTATTACTACCTTCCTTACATATGTCTTATACTGAATTGCCCCAGGATATTACAGCTTCTTTGTGAGATTGATTGTGATGCGCAGTTGTGATGCGCCGAGTTGGGTTACGGATTACGTCGATGGATCTAACCCTAGTGTTGTACTTTAATCTGAACATGAGCTCAAAGAATCATTAAAGATTAAGAGAAAACATGTTTCTGGGTGGTACATTGTGAGTTCAGGCCTAAAAGGCCTAAGAGGATAACATTTTATTGTTGGCATAAGCGAAGGTCACGCCGCAGTTTTCTGTTCAAAATACTCAGTTTAGACTTGCACTGAGTGCTTCCACCAACCTTGGAACACATGTGCATTGAACTACTCGATTCAGCCCCATGACATACTATTCAGTACACTAGGTATATATATATTTTAGTGTCCCCGGGCCACGGGTTGGTGTTCATCCCAGGATCTTCGTATTGGAAATTGAGCAACACCATGGGTATATATACCCTGTTTATGGTGCCAGTGGCCACTGGCGAAAGAGCTCAGTGTGGCCAAGGCGAGTCAGCATTTCGATCATTTCTACCTAGGTATCGTGCGTTATGACATGTTTCAGGGTGATAATCGGTGCTCAGGTGGTCAGATACAGCCAAGTTCGTGGCAGAGCCAATAAGGCCGGACTACGTTTGGCGATGTGTAGCGGGCGATGCAGATCCAGCTGATGGGTTCCTCGGAACAAGAGGTCATTTGAAATTTGAAATGTTAGCTAATTTGACTCTTTCCCACCGTCTCTTAACCCTTTCGAGCTCTGCCATTGAGCCCGGACCCAATCATGAGAGTGGAGCAGGCCCGCGGCTAGGTGGGACAGGCACAAGAGACCATGATTTTTCCCATGCGGATCGAGTCGGATCCTTGCCACTGGGTGGAGGGGGAAACCTAGTTCTTGGCCTTTTCGTCTTTGCTGCTGCATTTCAGATGATTGCTATGAGTGTTTTTAAAAGGGGGATTTTTTTTTTCCCTCGGATTTTCCTCCCCCCAATTTCCCCTTCAGAGGGTGGATTGGGCGTCATGATTATCAGACGCTAGCCCGAGCTTTATATAGTAAGGAGCGCCCACGTCCACACCTCACCCCGGAGTTTCACTCGTTTTTCTTCGGTCTTTCTTTCTTTCTTTCTTTCTTTTTTTTACTTCTTTTCCCATAAATTATCCCCCCTCCTCTTCTTTCTCCCTTTTGAAACTTGATTTCTCTTTCTTCCTGGGGATTGTTTTCCTGCGCCCTGATTAGCCTAGCATCCTCAAGTATACAGACTAACCTGACTAGGCGAAGACCGTTGGAATGGATCATCGCTTGCTTCATTTAGCTTTTTTTTTCCCTCGTTTTTATTTTCTCTCTTTCTTTGCACTCTTCTATGTTATTATGCGCACCAAATGGAGGGATTTGAGGGGGGAGAACCCCCATCCCACCAACCTGGCAAGAATTCTGGGTTTTGCTTGGTCCTGCCTCATCCTTATGGTGGATGAGGCGTGAACCAGCCGAGACCCGCGATTAACTAACCCATGGACGTCATGGCGACCTATGCCGACCCCCAAGAGAGCCAGAAAAAAAAAAAAAAGAGTGGACTTTTAGAGGGGGAAAAAAGAAGAGCCATACTAATCATTCCAAAATACACAGCAAACTTCGAATAGACTAATCTTTTAGGGAGCAACAAGAAGAGAGAGGACAAGCCAACAGTTGGGCGTGGTACACAAGCAAGGCCGGAAACGATCCTCCGCAGTAATAATTTGCATCAGCCAATTTTCACTCAGAGATCTCTCCACTTCCCCTTTCATCCCTAACCGCCCTGCACACTTTGCGAACTGTAGGTATTCCCCCCGTTTGTTTTGGTATTTTATATGTTTTTTTGAATGGTTCTGGTCCTTTGATTTTCGTTATTTTTTCTTTCCCTGGTATTACTGTTTCCCCCATTCCCCTGTGGCCACGCACCCTCTTCCCTTCCCACCCCCCTTCTTTCCGGGAGCCCACACCTACGCACTGTCTGTACCCCCCCCTATTCGTTTCTTTCTGGTTTGTTCGGGCCGGTGCTGTCCCTTGAGACCATCAAGAAAGATCAGCAGCGTTCTTCCCCTCCCCCCCAAGCCTATCATTTGACTGCCCCTCCCCCAAGGCCCACCCCATTCCCTCTCTGCCCCTTCCCTGCCTGGCAGTTACTTCCGCCTCAGGCCCCAACACCACGTGACCGCACCTCACACCTCCAACCTCTGTCTTTTGTCCCATCCGCTAATTTCGGGACTCGGCTTAGCCATCCGTTCGCCTATCGGAATTCCAGTGATCCAGCCTTGTCGGTATGTATTGTCTTTCACTTAATTCTTATACCCTTTTACTCCTTGGTCCATGGTCTCTATGGACCTTTTTTATTGGTGAGGTGAAAATACCCTTTCAATCATCCTGAGCTCCCGGGTCGAACCGTGTCGCGACCGAGCGCGTATCCCCCCAAAACAGCTCCACCCTACGCGTGCCAACGGAGAAGAACAATCTTCGGGGCATTGCATGCGGTTTTGTTTCGATGGATGAAGATGATTGAAAGTGGCAATAGTTGAATTTACGACCTTGGCGCGCGACTTGAGATGAGAGCAAGTGTTGACCATAAGTGAGCAGATGGGTTGGTAGAACCACACGACATGAACGCCTGGGCCGTCGACGCCTCGAATCTTCCTGGCCAGGATAATGGGGCTTTTAACCCATCCACTATCGATCCCTCAGCCGCCTTCCTTCACGCCTCTCCAAACCAAGATCCTAATAGCTTCCAGCGCATGTTCAATGGCGTGCCGCGGAATGCTTCCCCCGGCTTCCATAACCCTGGCCAGGTGATTCCATCAAAACGACCACGACCCGAAGATGGTATGCCCATGTCTCCGCGACCTGCCCCCGGCGGTGTAGCTGGATCGCGGTCGCAAACACCTCAAGTCCCATTTCCCGGTTACCAAGGCCCGGCCAATGGAACTCCACAATTCCCTCAACATCCGACTCCTTATCAACATCTTCAACAAAATGCATCTCCTAATGTAACCCAATCCCCGGTTATGCAAGACTTTGATCAACAAAGCGTTCGTATGGGGACAGCCTCTCCTAGCCCTTTCTCCCCGGCCGGCCCCCATGTTGGTCCTCATATATCTCCATCACAATCAGATCATGGGAGCCGTGTCAATACCCCGCAGAACGCGAATTTCATGCAAGGCCAGCCATTTCCACAAGGCATGAACCCTCAATTCCAGCAAGGACCCGGAATGACATCGGCTGGCCCTCAGCAACCCATGCAAGCACAGTTAAGTGGCATGCAACAAGTTCCACCGAGCTACCATCAAGCTATTGCCAGCCAGCAGCAGCGGTTACATGCTATGAATATGCAAAACCGTCAGATGAATTCGCATCCTCAGATGGGTGTGCGCCCTCCCAGTGGCATGAACCCTATGGCAAACCCCCAACAAATGGCTGCCATTCGGCAAATGCAGCAGAACATGCCCAAGCCAACCAATCCAGAGGGCTTCATGCGCACTCTGCAGAAATTCATGATGCAGCGGAACCTACCATTTGATACGAACCCCATTATTAGTGGCCGCCCCATCAACCCAGTCCAGCTGTATGGAACAGTTATGAAAATGGGCGGTTCAAAGAAAGTCACCGCAATGAATGCTTGGCCTGCAGTTGGTCAGCATCTCCAATTTCCCCAAATGCAATTCCCAATGGCTGCACAGGAACTTCGCGAGTACCATCAAAGGAATCTCGCCCTTTATGAGCAAGCTTATATAGCCTCTCAACAAAGACAGTTTGCAGAACAGATGCAACAGCAACAGCCGCAGCAGCAACCGCAGCCACCACAGCCGCCACAAGGTGGAATGCCTCGCCAGCCTAGTGACCCTTCAGCTATGCAAATGCAATCCCCAGTAGTCAAACCCGGACAGGGGTTCGAACAAGCACAGCAAATCTCCCAATCCCCTCAAAACCATGCGCCTGCTCCGAACCAGGCCCAACCTCCGCCAGTGAATGGTTTCTCCACACCGACGCAGGCTCGGAGCCAAAGCAAACCTCCTCAGGGTGGGCATCGACCCAGCATTTCGCGACAATCTCAACCCCCAATACCCCAAGCAGAAAATGCAGGACAGTTTGCCACGCCTTCATCATCACAACAATCTAAAGCACCATCAGCAACACCTGTTCCACAGCCTGTTCAAGCTGAGAGCAAGCCTGAACAGGTACCCAAGGTGCCAATTGAAGACCCCTTTAAGCCTACTGTCATTACTGAACACCGTC
Source organism: Talaromyces sp. PF30-5 (assembly GCA_023626375.1). Classification (NCBI taxonomy): domain Eukaryota; kingdom Fungi; phylum Ascomycota; class Eurotiomycetes; order Eurotiales; family Trichocomaceae; genus Talaromyces; species Talaromyces sp. PF30-5. The sequence goes on along the minus strand of JAMAGU010000014.1, from coordinate 726,352 downwards.
TTCATGGGCCCATTGCCGTTGATGAGATGTTTCAGCTTGGGGAGGATATCTCACGGTTTAAGCCGCTTGTTCCATCGTTTGCCGAGCTTGGTGTGGTAGATATCCATGCTCTCAACATGGGACTCAAGTCCGGGATTCAAGCAGAGATTCGGGTTGCTTTGGATACATTGACTACCCTTTCATGTGAACCTACGGTACCGATATCTCTAGAGAATTGCGACGACTTGGTGGAAAGCTTAGTGGATTGTGTCCAGGACCAGGTCGATTATATTGTTGATCATATACCTCAAGTCTCTGAAGTTATGCATTTACGTTCTTATGAAGAGGTGACGCGAGGATGTCAGTCTGAGTTTACCTCGCTGGCGGAAGTTCCTGAGTTTGGAAGCATTGAGTACTACCTTGATCGTGCCGTTGAGCGTTTAATATGCATCACAACCATTTTCCGCAACTTTTCCTTCACTGAAACAAACCTGGGAATTCTGGGCATGCCGGACGTCACTCAAGTTTACGCTGACATCTTCCGATGCATGGGAACGCGCAAGATGTTCTTACGAACTGACCAGAACACCTTGGACTTCATGAAGGATGCTGTCATCTTTATGAGCAATCTTGCTCATGTTATGCAAATCCCCGGAAAAGAGGAAGCTCTGAGTCTCTTAAATTTCCTGCTTGCCTTTGCGCCTACGCCCGAACCTATGGCCACCCCAGATAAACTGATGTTTACTACCTTCAATCCTTCTGTTCATCGATACACCCCTGCTGCCGTGGACGGCCTCGCGAAAATGTTGGCACGAGATGATCCTAACAGAATCTACCTTGGAGCTATATTCTCCGGTGATGGTTCTGTTCCACCCCGCCCTGACCTGCTGACTCGCGCATTTGGACTCGCTATATGTGCTGTCCCTGACAAGAAGACACTGGTGGTTGCGGATGCACGTAAGGTATTCCTTATGCAAGGCCTTTTGGCCGCAGACGTGTTGTCTACATTTGCGAACGGATCCATGGCACGATCATGGCTTGCGTCTGTGGATGGCTTTGCAATTCACCTCTTGAATCTCTCCTGTCTTCTTTGCAACGAACGTCTCCCGCATCTAACCAATGTCCGCCAAAGAGGAGGTCACCCCAACACCAACGACGCGGATGCATATGCTTTCAGCTCTATCATCCATCGTGGATTGGCTATCCTCCGCCGTCTCGCCGAGAAATCAAAACAAGTAGAGAACAGCTCCCCACTCAAGCTCCCATCTGGGGTCATTCCTAGCAAGGAAAGCCTACTTGGGGCATTGCTGCTTACGAACATGGACCCTACTATCATTCGCCATCTCCTAGCATATGCTAGTCTCGCTGAGTGACTAGTATGCTGCTATTTACCTTGCGCACGTGGATGAGCAATCTCTTTTGTGTTTTTTTCTCTTGAGCAAGGCGATGTCGTTCACATTGTCTACAGCATATACGACAATTTTGATTCCTTTCATGTCATTTGGCCTCATGTTTTCAGCCAATGGCCAATCTTCGTTTCTTTGGGCGCCAGTGGAATTGGGAAGGGGTGGGGTTTATTTTTTATTTTTACCTTTTCAGATCTGTTTTCATTGTGAGATAGCGCGTTAAAATTTTCCGTGTACAATGCTCAAAATACCCTTCACAGGATCATACGATCTATATATACAGGTTTACAAGGAACGTATGCGCTCTTGAATTTAAATAGCTCCACTATATCGGAGGTGCTGTATGTAGTAATGGATGTGTCCACACGTCAGAACTCCGCAGCTCTGCAATATGGTACGATCTTCGGGGTCCCAATTGTACCATAATTTCAACCACAATACGACTAAGTTGCTCATAGATGCATAATTCAATCATTCGATTAGAGAGAAGAGTCTTCACCGGCACCGAGTCGTGGAAAATATACACAGTAAAAATGGTACAGGGAGAGTAGAACTCAAAGAGTCAAATATGCGCCTGATAACTGCAGATGAGTAAAGAAACAGCGAAACGAACACCAGCAAAAGAAAGGAGGCTAGGAAAAGAATAGCTCCGAGGGGTAACAAATTAAGAAAAAAAGAAAAAAAGGAAAAGGAGAAAAGAAAAATACACTGAGGAGAGGGCCAGACTTAGCTCATGGATATCTCAACCCATGAATGCCATTAGAGATGATTAATCGCACATGGCTTCCTCTTTAATCCCTCGCAAAATCCAACTGTTCCGTGGACATATCTCAAAGTACAAATCCCAAATGATTTGGAACTTGTTGAATGCTTTTTGGTGACCATTGTGGCTTATGGTATGATTGACGACCCATGTGTCGGAAAGAGTCGCTAATGAAGAGTAAGGACGAGTAATAGAATTAAAAGTTGCGCTCACGCAAGAACTTCAAGATCTCAGGTTTGCGCCAGCCCTGTAGTAATAACATTAGTCTTCGACTCTTCATCTATTTTGGTGTGACAAAATATATCGTATATGAGAGGAGTAAAGGCGCTATCAACATACCTTGACAACAATGTGACCCGTGAGCCGGTTGATGGTGACGTCGGAACTCCGCAGGTCTACACCCAAGAACCGAGCCAGATCCTCCCGGAACGCATCCAGATCACCCTCCGTCTTTTGAATCTTGGTAAGCTGCTTTGTGCCACCGGCTTTCTTGTCCAGGTACACGGGCAGTTGGTTGGAGCCAGTGCGGCGGACGAAGTAGGGAAGATTGTTGAGTTGGAGAGGGGCTGGGGATTGCGTGGTCTGTTGCAGGATTGGAGTTGGTGAGGAGATGGGCTGCTCTCGAAGCGCTTGGGCTTGGCGACGGAGTTGCGTCAGGAACGTGCGGGTTTGGCGGATGGGGAGGGAGTGAGAAGATGTTGAAGAGATAAGTGAGCCTGATTATCATGGGTTTGGTTAGTTGCCTGGTATTTTCTCCGCGAATATATGAACATATGGTTTTTTTTTTCTTCGTTTTTGAATGCGGTCGGCAATATGATGGAGACGAGATCCCAGAATGTGAGAACACTCTGTATCCGGTCTACGTGCACATGACTGCCACTGCCATATATCACATTGTCCAATATAGTCGTTTGAGGAAATGGGGTGTGCAAATTGGGACATACACGTAGGCCGTGTAGATATGGAAGACATGTAAGATGTCTGCACGGAAGCGACGGACTGAGCCAGGCGAGAGTTGACGTTTTGTTTGCACACGGCTGAGATGGCCGGGGCCGAGCTTCGAAGAGACGCCATTGTGCGTCGAAGATGGAGGAGGGGGAAGGGAGGGAGGGGAGAGACTCGAGTAGCAATCAACAAGCTTCAATCGGCAGCCGAGAAACAAGAAAAAGCGCAAGTTTCTCTCACGGCCGAATTCTGCCACCGCCCCACGTCTCACGGCCTACCCAAACGGGTTTAGCGCATCAACCCTCCCGCACACAAATTCAATCAAAGAGGCATCGTTGTATCTTTGAATCAACCCACATCCTGCGTTCCACTATGGCAGCCAACGCCCCTCCTTCCGCTGAGCAACTCAGCGGCGCTCAAACCGCGGATGCCGCCCCCCATTATGACCTGCTTCCCCGTTTGATCCCCTATCTCGACCGCCACTTGGTTTTCCCGCTGCTGGAATTCAGCGCCGGCAACGATGAGGAGGACAGTGAAATCATCCGCGCCAAGTACGAGTTGCTGAAGCACACGAACATGACCGACTATGTCGCCAACCTGTGGAAGGACATGAACAATACCGATTCGATCCCCGACGAGTTCATTAAGAAGCGCGAGGAGGTTCTGGCCAAACTGCAGCACTACGAGGGCCAAGTTGAGAAAATTACCGAATTGCTGCAGGATGAGGAGGTCGTCGGCAACTTGCGAAGCGACAAGGCCGCTAACTTGCGCTTCCTTGAGGAGCAACACGGCGTCACCAACGAGATGGTTGACAGCCTGTACGACTACGGACGCTTCCAGTACAGCTGCGGTAGTTACGGTAACGCCGCTGAGCTGCTCTACCAGTTCCGTGTTCTGTCTACCGATAACGACAAGGTTGCCTCCGCCACCTGGGGTAAGCTCGCTTCTGAGATCCTGACCACCAACTGGGAGGCCGCGATGGAGGAGGTGCAGAAGGTGAAGGACTCAATTGAGACCCGCCTGTTCAACAACCCACTGGGCCAGCTCACCAACCGCTCCTGGTTGATTCACTGGTCTTTGTTCCCATTCTTCAACCATGACGCCGCCCGCGATGTCCTGACCGACCTTTTCTTCTCCCCCGCTTATATCAACACCATCCAGACCAGCTGCCCTTGGGTTCTTCGTTACCTTGCCGCCGCCGTCATCACCAACCGCAGCCGCCCTCACAAGCACTCCGGTATCTACCAAAAGCAACTCAAGGATCTGATTCGAGTTGTGCGCCAGGAGGACTACGAGTACACAGACCCCATCACCGACTTCGTCAAGGCGCTCTACGTCGACTTTGACTTCGAGGAGGCCCAGAAGAAGCTGGGTGAGGCTGAGGAGGTTCTGCGCAGTGACTTCTTCCTGGTCTCTGCTGCTGATGCCTTCGTTGAGGCTGCCCGTCACCTTATCTCCGAGAGCTACTGCAAGATCCACCAACGGATCGATATCAAGTATGTTATCTTTTCACTGGAAAGCAACTACCGTACAGCCAACTAACCTTATTTTTTCCTCTTCTAGGGATCTCTCTACCCGTCTTGGTCTGAGCCAGGACGAGGGCGAGAAGTGGATTGTCAACCTCATTCGTGATACCCGTGTCGATGCCAAGATCGACTACAAGGAGGGCACAGTCATCATGAACCACCCACCTCAGTCTGTATACCAGCAGGTCATCGAAAAGACCAAGGGTGCCTTCTTCCGCACCCAGGTCCTCAGCTCAGCCGTCGCAAAATAAATTACACCCCCCACCCCCACACATCCTTCTCAATGAGCTGATGCCAAAACCTATTCTTTCTTATCTGTTCTTATCAATCCTAAATGTTTTTCTGCCTTCCCGTTATATTGTGAATCTCCCCCCCGTGTATGTCACAACACGGTTCCGAGAGATAAGGGACTCCGAGGCAGAGTGGCATCCGGCTGGCGTTCTTAGGTGGTCCAACCTTTTCTGATGTTTCCTTTTTACCTCTTAGTCCACAGTTTCTCTTCTTCCATTCCTATATTTCCCTTCGCCACCATCAGACAGTATTTTTAAGTCTCAGTCACTTTCTATTAGTGATTTAAACCGCTTTGTTATATTTCTTGCGTTCGCGGTGAAGTGGATGATATCATGGGCTTATAGCCTTTACCCTGGGACCTGGTTACAGGGAAGAGGGACAAAAATGAGACGTGGATGATGTAGCAGACTCCTGATATTGGTGAAGTCTGATGGATCTATGCTGTTACGAATGGTCTATAGAGATGAGTGAAAATGATGTCTGACAATATGTCTGGTCCAATGTTCTTCCCTTGTAAACAGCCCTGGAAGCTATGTAGACCTGGAGACATTCAGCCACACCAAGGGAAAGCAAAACATAAACGCTAGCACATCTTTCCAATGGAAGCAACAGTAACGAGAGGCTCATAACGCTCAAACAACCATGGGTATCTAAGAACCGAAATGATACGCCCGAAAAAAAAAGCACCATATCACTCTACGGCAAACAACCAAATCACCACTGTTTCCACTTTCAGGTTGTCCTGGGGGTAGGTCAGAGTGTCCATTTTCCTGGGTCAAATCCATGGAAAGAACAAAGTAACAAAGCAACGTTGGGCTGGGCACCGGCGGAACAATGGCCATTCCTGTATAACCTGGACAAGTCTGGATAAGAGATGTAGACTGGGAACTGGAGCTGGCACTAAAACAGAGTCTGGAGCTGATGTTCTGCAATCAAGTATCAAATCTGTCGTCCCGCTGACTAGAGCCCGGAGTGGAAAGGTCAAAATCTCGTGGACTTCACATCGAGGACACCTGAGAAATGCCGGCAGCAAGTACCCGGAAACTGGAAGTCAAACGCAAAAAGAACAGTTCCGGTTCATAGGCCAAGTCAGTGGGACATCGATATTAGGATTAGAAATCAACGAGCCCTGGTCTCTGGTTCCGCACGTCTGCGGGGTCGAGAGTTTTCAACTGGAATCAATTCATTGATGTAGGGCTCCGAGGATGACTGGCGCGAATCAGCAAGACTACCAGCGTAGATGCCATTGCTGCTCTGGTTTTGATTCGTCATACGAAGAGCCTCCTGCATCTCATATTCTCGAGACATGACAGCCAAGTCATCGATTTGTTCCTGTAAGCAAGAAAGGAATATAAGTTAGCCAATCTAGTATCTATCAGTTTAGGATTCTGTTCTCCTATTTCCCTCCTCTTTCCATATGCTCCATCTGGTCGTGGTAGAGGACAGACCCGTGTAAGAGGTGGGCCTTCAATGAGATATCCTTCGCGCCCCTTTGTACATGTAAGGAAATCTGGTTAGAGTGGATTAACCGTGGCGCGCATTGGGTGGTGTGGCCCGATATACCTGGTAACTAAACGGCCGAACCGATGCACTCGGGCCGAGAAAGTAGTGAATGTTTCCTAAGACGACATGACGAGATAGGCCATATCCTGGGAGCCAGTACTGTTGAGATGGAGACATTTCTCTTAATTATGAAGAGAAAGTGATATCAAATCGGTTTGTTGGATGTGGTAGTAGGGCGGGCTTTGATATTCAAGTAAATTGAATGACACCAACACACGAGGACCAGAACAGTGAAGTGCCTGGAGCCTCTGTGGCGGATATCGTTGAGTGGTAATTGCTTGGTTATTTCCTCCTGGGGTCTTAAAAAGCTTTGTTGGTGCCTTTTGTGTTTGAACTCTGCAGGACTCAAGTGCTCATGAAGGGGGTATATATACCCCGTAGCACAGGAGCCGAGCCCAGCATTGAATAAACCAACTCTCCACTTCCCCCCATAAAAATGCGATTTATTGAGAAAACCCGTCGGAGGCAAGGGGAACGAATCAGCAATGTCCCAGTTGGAGCTACATTGCTCTCATCTAGATCCTCGGAGGGGGCCAGGTGAATGATCTCACGAAATCCACACAGACACCGAGCTCGCGAGAAACCCATGTTTCCTATCGTCCCATAGAGACAGCTTAAGATCCACATATGCATCATGGTCTTACTCACGGACAAATGGAATGTAGTATAAGTCATGAGGAGAGCAAGGAAATCCCCGAAGAGAAGGTATATTCTCCACCATTGCCCAGGTGCACGCATGCACCCGGGTGTCGACTGTAGACTCAAAAGTAAAAAACGGGGCGAGCGTACCCGCACTGGCAGCAAGGGCCAGGTAAAATCGTCAAATGAGAGCCAATTGATTGAGTCTAGATTTCCCCTCTGGGCAAGGAGGATTCACGGAGTCGTCGGGGACAGGCGACAAGGTGGATGGCCGCCTCACTCTATAAACCGCTGAGACCCAACGCTTTTTAGGGGGTGAACCGTCATTCCACTTTTTTTTTTCTTTTTTTTCTTTTTTTCTTTAATTTAAAACAAATTAATGAATTCGATTAATCAGACTCGGATCTGATCATTCTTGAACCCTGATTGATGAATTGACATGCTGATGATCGGGAGTATATCGCTCGGGGCGAATATGAAAAGTGAGGCTTGTCGTTGGAAAGATGTTGACGCAACGCTACTAGCCAGGTTAGATGCAGCGAACAACGCAGAGGAGCGAAATTAATAAAATGGAAAATAAATGTCATAAAATTTCGACGGAAAGAGAAAATGAAACGAAGATGGTCTTTGCATCTTTCTGACGACGACAGTGACATTGGCATGTCTACACCGCACCTTCGATGCAGTGCCAAATTGGCTCTTGCTGCGTTGATGTCGTGGCACCAAGAGTTCCCTCGGGTTGAAGAGGCCCAACCTAAATGTTGCAGGAAGGTTCTGCATCTGGCGCTTTTCGGACAATAGACTTTGCCTTCGCTAGTGCTCTTCTTCTTCGATTCACGCAGAACACATGGCTGATGCAGGCGAAGGTTCCTGGATTTCTGGACTCGAGTTCATGGTCAAAGTACAGTCTGTGGATGTTGTGTGGAGCCTGATTTGCTCAAATTTAATGGACAGTCTGTCAATTGACCTGATTGGAGTTCTGGCTCCGTATTAATTCCATTCGATCTGGTTTAATCTATTGTGTTGGATGATCTGGTACTGTTGAGGTTGGAAAGAGAGGGGGAAGTCCAGAGGGGAATAGGAGCAGGAGACTATTGGTTTCATGTCCATCGGGTGGGACGAGAGCATGCATATCGCCTATTTCACTATAGCGATTCTTCTCTCCGGGGTCCCCGACTCCCCACGATTGAATTGTCTACTGGTTTCTTTTGTATTTATATGCTTCCAGGGTCGCATATACAAGAAACTACCAAAAATCATTGGTGTGTCATGTATTATTCTCTAGTCTTTTCATAATTCGTCCGAGAAACAAAGAAAAAGCTGCACTGTCCATCTCGTATCCTGTCAAATCATATCAAACCCTTACTCCGGGGGCACATATGGGTTGATCAACATGTCGCTGAATCTATTGGAGAAACGGGTTGTTAGCGTCTGATCTAATCGCAACGAATCAGCAATGGGGGGAAATAATTGAACTAACTTTTCCAGCTTCTCTTTTCCGCGAACTTCCTCCACCAATAGTGGCATGCGAACCACGTTGAAGTCCTCGTACAACTCCTCAATCTGCTCGAGGTACTTCTTTTGCATTTTTCTGCGCGCATTGCACTGGTCACAGCTGCTTCCGTCCTTGGGGAAAAGCAATTGGTTCACAACAATCGAGTGGGTATCAATGCTGTAGCTAGTCAACTCCTGAATCATACGCTCGGTTTCGTAAAGCGACAGGAACTCCGCAATGCACACGCAAACAAAGGTTGTCATATCCGGGTTCTTGAACTGTGTGTTGACCTCGCTGATAGTCTCCCGCAGCGACTCCATCTTTTGCAGGAGCTCATCCATATTCTGTCCACCGGGCAGACCACCGCGCGCACCCAGAATGGAGTTCAGCATAGGACCGAACTGTGTGGAAAGCTGAGACAACTTCGCTAGGGCCTTCTCAAGAACTGTGGGGAACTGTAGGAAACGCAGGGTGTGTCCAGTTGGCGCAGTATCGAAAACAATGACCTCATATGAGAGTGACTTGACCTGCTTCAAGACTTCGGCAAAGGACATAGCTTCGTCAACACCGGGGATCTAATCGTAGAAAGCTTGCGATCAGTATACCACTCATTCAAGGCTAAGCCATAGACACCGTTTCCCCACTTACGCTGAACGCCAGGTCCTGCATCATGTTGCCCATACCCATTCCACCCATGGCGTCATCTTGTCCCTCTCCATTTGCCAGGAGATCCTGAATACTGCCATTGGGATCGATCTCCATAGCGCTGAGGTTGTCATATCCATCGACAAGGCGGGCCTCCTTTCCGAACTTCTGTCCAAAAGCATCGCTCAGGTTGTGTGCGGGATCGGTAGAAATTAAAAGGACGGACTTGCGGGCTTTGGCAAGTTGGATGGCGAGCGAGCAGGAGGTGGTGGTCTTACCCACACCACCTTTACCGCCAACAAAGATCCAGCGGAGAGTTTTTTGGCTGATGATCGACTGGAGCGTGGGCTCCATGTCGAGGTCGTCGCTTTGGACGACGGCGGAGGAGGACATGGTGATGTGAGCTTTAGGAGGTGGTGTGGGGGAGGGAGATTGGGAGGTGAAGTTCAAAATTGATGATTTGCCCCGCAAAGCAATCGAACGTTCCGGAAGATGATCTAGATGACCACAATTAGCTTTGATAGAGGCTATACAAACTGCTGGGTGTCTCTTCGATGTCGCCAATGAAATTTCAAGGCCATAATATATTTAATTTGTCTTTGCGCAATTATTCCCGGCTTCCACTTCTCCGATGAGGGTATTGTAGTATGCTCCATGGTACTTTGCAGGTATTTTATAGTTGATTAAGGCCTAATAGCTTAACAATCACTCTTTACAACACTCAGAATAATTTCAAGCTAATTATATCAATCATAAAAGATCCTCCTTACCGAGAGATAAACCAAATCAACGATCGCCGATAATCCGAATGGTGCAAAGCTGCTGATCTCCACACCATGGCATCCTCCGCATTGCTATCGGTGCTCTCCGATGCCAACGACCCATAGAAATTAATACAATCCCCGTTTTCTTCTCGCAACTTACTTTTCAATCTTCCAATCTACAAAATCCACTCTACACTTTTCTCCTCCTAATTTGCCTCTTAACTGTATGAATGGACAACCCCAGTGACTCAGGCCGCATCACCAACCGCCTCGCCCTCTACCAGCAACATCTTAACCCGGCCCCGCTCTCCAACACAATCAACCCACCAGCACAAAAACCATCCACGATGGCTGCCCGCGACCCAATTACCTGCCATGTTCTGAACACGCTGACCGGCACCCCTGCTGCCAATCTGCCTGTCACATTGAGGTTGCTGTCGGCGCCTGCATCCTCCAGCCCCGTCATCTTCCATGCTACTACCAATGCCGACGGCCGCGTCGCAAAGTGGACGCCTGCCGGTGGCGACCAGTCCGTCCCGGGCATTCTGGCTGCATTGCCCGGTGCTGACAGCAAGACCAATTGGGCCGTGAGCTTCCAGGTCGGACCCTGGTATGAATCGCAGGGCATTGAGAGCTTCTGGCCTGAAGTTGAGGTCAAGTTTACTGTTAAGGGCCGTGGGCGCGAGGGCGAGGAGGGCTGGCGCCATTACCATGTGCCTGTTTTGCTGGGTCCCTGGAACTATTCGACCTATCGTGGTTCTTAATACTCTTTATGTATGTTTTATGAATGAATCTGAGATGTTGGATCTATGTAAAATGTACTTTTTGTCTCTTCTATAGAATGAGGGATTGTCCGTAAATTTGAAGATATTAGGGTATATCTAGAGAGATGATTCGAGTTGTAAATAGGGATCTAACTTTCTTTCAAAGCCCATACTATTTTGATCATGCGTTCGCTGTCGGCTGGCTTATCATCCTAACTTCATTCTACGAAATCTCTGGATACTATCTATCTCCCTATGATGGCATAATTGTCATGTCTCCAGTATCTACGGCAAGATGGCCGAGCGGTCCAAGGCGCACGGTTCAGGTGTACCTGATCCAATTATCCGTGTCTCGATTTCGGGGCGGGAGTTCGAATCTCCCTCTTGTCATTTGTTTTTTGCTTTCAAAAGTTTTGCTTTTGCTCTATCCATCGAAGAACGAATGCGTGTAAATATTGATTTTTGCCATTGATCGCGGGCGAGTCGCGTTAGAACTACATTCTGGACGCAAGTGAAATTTCAAAACATTTTATCATCTAGTCTATGAATTTTTATTAATTACAAGGTATCATTTTTATGCGCCTCTTGGGCCGCCTCGTCCGCCACCACGTCGTCCTCGACCTCCACGGCCTCCACCACGACCAGCACGGTTTCCTCCTCGACCACCTCCTGACTTTTCAACACCTCCTCTGTTTGAACCAGCACCGGGGCTGAGAACATCGCGTTTCTTGCCGTTAGGACGGCCGTGAGATCGGCCACGACCACCAGAACCGTCTCCATTGAAATCATCCAGACTGCCATAATTGAACCCAGGAACTCCCTTTAATCCCATCTTACCAACGACCTTCTTGTCCATCGGAGGTGGTTCGGGGCATGCCATTCCTTTAATAGCCATTTCGTTTGCTAATTCAACAAGACCAGGCTTATCCAGACGAAGCTGCTTCAGAAGACCTGAGCCAGCAAAGAACCCAATGTAGGATGAGTAGGCACGTTGCTTGGTAACTTCATCAATGTTGTACATAGCTTGGTTGACAGCGTCTGCGCACGATGGGGCTTCCGCATTGATTGTTTCGGTCTGCGGGTGCGGCTTAATAGGCAAGTGGCGGTTGACCTTCATGAAGAAAGACTCGCGTTCTGTAAGGAGAATAATAGCACGTCCGTCATTGCCAGCACGAGCTGTACGACCAACGCGGTGAACGTACTGTTCGCCGTTTGATGGTAAACCAACCTGGATGACCAAGTCGACGTTGGGAAAATCCATTCCGCGACCAATGACATCCGAGGCAAACATAATTCCAGAGGCGGCTTCCTTGAACTGTGCTGTGGTTCTTGTGCGGACGTTCTGGCTGAGTCGGGAGTGAATCTCAAAGACATTCAATGATGTCAATCCCTCGGAGAAGACCTTTGCAGATAATGCGACCATATTGGCTGTGACACCGAAGACAATGATCTTAGAGCATTTTTGACTTTCTAGGTTAATGAGTGTAGCTAGGGTTGTAAAAGTCTCAGCCACGGATGGAATCACCACATGATACTGTGGCACTCGCTCGTGTGTAGGAGCTTCGTTCTTGTCAATTGTCGAAATATTGGTGTAACCCTCCTTCAGCACAACATTAACCACGTCTCTGACCTTAGGTGGGACAGTAGCCGAAAAACACATGCCTTGCCAGCCAGTTTTCTTCGACGGAATCAGACGAAGGATTTGCTTGACATCAGCCAGAAAACCAGCCTCGAGCATTGTATCAGCTTCATCGAGCACCAGACTTTGAATGTTTGATAGTTTCTCAGCAGTATATTCGTCGGATAAGTAGTCCTTCAAACGACCCGGGGTTGCCACAAGAACGGAGGGGGCGCCCTTCATAAAGCGAGAATGGGCAGATGCGCGAGCAGTTCCACCAACGGCAATATGGCATTCGAGGGGCTTCGACAATTGTGATGTCAGTTGATCGCATGACTTGGCAATTTGTTGGGCGAGTTCTCGTGTCGGTGTGATAATCAAAATAGCGACCTGACCCCTTGGTGGCGCTGAGTTACCCTGCAGCAGGCAGTGCAGCGCGGGCAGCAAGAATGCAAGAGTCTTTCCTGTACCAGTCTTGGCCTGGACAAGACAATCGCTACGCCAATCTGGCAATTCGCCAAGTACTCGCTGCTGGACGGGTGTCATGAACTTGAAGTCCATCACTTCCAGAGCCTTAAGAAGACGGGGGTCTAGCTTTCCCGCCATGGTGCTGTATGGCAGAGCACCATCCATGTTTGGAGGGCTTGACATGGCAATTGACACAAGGTATCTCGCCAAAACTTGCAAATAGCCGTAGAATGAAAATTTCGACCCGAAAGGTACCTGAGCAATGGATAGTCCTTGACGGTAGGATGTGGCAGAATAATATTTTTGGGGGTTCTTATCGATAAGAACTATTTTAGGCGGTTGAACTTTGAAAGTTTCTTTGTTCTTGCTGTGAAGCGCTCGTCAGAAGAGTAAAATAGGGGTGAATGCTTAATCCTTTTATACATCAGACTCTAATGTACCTCGTATTTCTAATTTTAAGTCTGACTCTGTCCATAAGAATTATAAATTACTTCATGAAAGCCATGCAGTTGCTGATAAGCTTAATCTTTTGGGTATCGCTATATAAGCACATGTTGATTGGCTGCCGCTTGGATCTGCGTTCCACATCAGTTGTGAGCAATGACCATCAGCGTACTTCAAGTATAAACGCTTTACCATTTGCGTATAATTGATCTATCTGATATCTACATTTAATTTAATTGTAAAACACCAAGGTGAGATTTAATCCCTTCGATCATATGCCCAAAGCAATCAATCCACAGAGCGATGAGCGGCTAGTCTACATACAGTCTAGCCTAAATGAACTCAGGACCCCTCCGAGGTTGTATGCCTATTGTATGCCTAGACTTTCTTGGGGGCGCTAGCGCCTCCGTAAACAAAATCGACCTTTGTTTCTGGTTTCCTTCCTTTTTACTTCTATCTTTTCTGCTCAATCCTTGCATTATCAACCAAAGAAAATAATTCGTTTGAAAATATGAAAATCAATGGCATCCTCTCATTTGCCCTGCTATCATTATCATCAGCGAACCCTGAAAACATTATCATAAACTACGGCAATGACCCCGAGGCCCTTAACCTCTTGAACTCCATCGCTTCCGCCAAAAGTGCCAACAGTCCAGAGGCAACAGCCCTCATTAGCCAACTAAATGAGCTTCGCAAGAAGCCCGTATTTCAAACTAAGGAACCCGTGTTCAAGATCGCCTGTGAAACTTCGGGCTACTTCGATGCGGAGATCTACCCGCTAGACCCCGATGATCTCCACCCGAAGATCGCATGGGCAGCCCCAGAACTGAAGGCTATGTTCACCGGTCAACCGTATCCTGGCGATTATATTTCCCCTTCCCCGGGCGGGTTCCGTGTTGTGCGAGCAGATTATGATACGCTGCCCATGGCTGCTAGGGAGTGGATAGAGAGCCGGCCTGGGCAGAAACAGGTATGTGTCGTGGATGGGGTGGCATTTTTCGCGCCCGCGGTGATTTTTGACCTGCTTGGATTCTTTGCTGGGGAGGGGAAGGGAGATTGTAAAGGTAAAAAAATGCCTCTTATTAATACTTGCACTTTCTTTCCCATTTTCGTCGTGTCTTCATCAGGAGGCAGTTGAGTAGCGATAGTCACTAATACGATGTGGTTAGGTCGTTTCCCCACAGATCCTGATCTGTACTTTGGTAATCATGATGATGATGATGTTCTTTTCAGCCGTGAAATGCTTGGGAGTTCAGAAGTTGGCAACGAATTGAAGTTCCACGCCCGTGCAACTATGTTAGTGAAGGAGGGTACGAAGGCCGAGAATTGGAGGGATGAACTTAAATAGAGGATGATGCTACTTCTTACTATATTTGCAATGATGTATATCTATTTTATCGAAGACGAATAGCATTTTGATATTCGTTTGGCGAAATATAGAGAATGTGCACTAGGTAGAAAAATGGTATTCAAACAGCTCATTCTCTCCCGCACCCAAATTGTACTACATGCTAGGTAGAGAGTATCGTACATGGAAAGTAACCAGACGCTTCAATGTTCGCTTTGGCTTGAGAAAGCAAATGGAAAAAGCCGCTAAAAATGTTTCCAGGGAATCTTTACTTCCTCTCAAAGGCTTTTTCAATTGGGCCTTCATCCGCAATGTGATTGTAAGGGCGATCATATCGATGTTCCATTTCCTCATTATGCTTCCTCACATCTTCAGGTAGCTCTTCATGTGGCTGTCCTTCCATATCGGACAGGTTTGACTGCCTGCCGTCGCGTAGAGTTGGATGGGCTTTGTTTGAGGGAATAGGGTGGTTTGGAGTATCGTCTCGCTCGCAATTTTCGTCTGGTTTATGCTGGTTCGCTTGTTCGAATTTTTGAGGAGTGTCGTGAACATAAAATTGTTGAGTAGTGGTGATATTCACAGCTGGGCGCCTGGTAGGAATAGAAGACAAAGGTGCCCGAAGTCGCGAGGAGAGATGCAAAAAGGAGCTCATTTTGGACGCTTATAGTTCCCTAGGGAGGATGGGGATCACGAGTATAGAAAACAAAGGAGGGATTTGGACTGATCATTTGACCTGGAAGTATCAATTCTTTTTTAAATCTTTCTCATGGCTAAATTTTACAATTGGTTCTCAAGGAAAGGTTGATCTTGAAAATCAGGTTTCTGTGCCTGACGAGAAATGATGCTCGTTGCATATCATCGTGGGTTTTTGCAATGACGTACCCCCTCGGGGCCGATGACATAGTATGTAGGTCTCTTTCCAAGATCTTGCATGCCCACATGGTGACTGGCTGTCTTTGTATTTATTGCTCCTGAAAAGTACTAGGCGACTGATTCAATTGAGAAGATGTACTATCCACATTGATGTCGCGCAACCCGAGAGCCACCATTTGATGTTCTTCAGAGAGGTGGTATGCGTCCACATAAAGCCCGGCAACCAGACCGACCGCAGCAAAAGCAACATACTTCAGAATTTTCAAAATTAGTTTCTACAGTTTCTATTTTTGAATAAACTGGTAGAATCTAGAGGGAAAAATCCACTCACCATTATCCACATCGCTTGCAATGATTGATAAAATGCTTGTTGCGCTGCCATTTTCTGTGCGGTGGGCAGAGAGTTGATGAGTTCTATATTGGCAGTAGCACTGCCATCTGTAAGCTGACTGGCTAATTCTTCACCCAGAGCTGTAATTAGTCTAGGGCCTTGCTGAGCCATTTTATTTTGAAATACTACCGCTCCAATGACCACTGAAACCGCAGTGGACAGACTTCTCACAAAGCCTATAGAGGCGGTCGCTGTAGCCGTGTTTTCTGCTCCCACAATCGCTTGTAGCGCTAGTAATGGCCCTTCAAAGTTGAGGCCTACTCCAGCACCGGAAATGACTTGAAAGCCAATGATTTTACCCCAATTGACACTGGAATCCAAATTGATGAGTAGACCGACACCCAGTGTTAAAAGAACCAACCCTACCCATACTGCAGGGACGTACTTTCCTGTCTTTTGAATGAAGAGGCCTGTGAGAGCACCAAATATAGAGATGGAGAGGACCAGAGGCAAGAGATAGATACCAGACATGATTGGGCTGGCACCAAGAACGGCTTGAAAATAGAGTGGCAGGTAGTAAGCTTCACCCATGAAGATGAATCCATGACAGAAACAGACGAGAAATGACGCAATGCCAGAGCGATCTCGGAAGAGAGATATCGGGATGATAGGATATTTCACCAGTTTCCATTCATTTACCATAAACAGAGCGATGGTAACCGCACTGAAGATGATCAGACAGATCACTGTTGCAGAGTTCCAGGGATGGGTGACACCTCCAAAATCAAGACCCAGGAGTAGCATGATTGTACTGCCGATAACAAACAGACTCCCAGTCCAGTCGACTGCTTTGAGACCATCCCATATAGGAGTATGGGGTGTGTCAAGCTTGAGAGTAAGGCCCAGCAGAATGAACACCAGAGCAGACATGGGCACTAGGAATGATTTAGCTTGACAGACTGCAGCTTGATTCCAGGCTGCATACAATTAATCCAGAAACACCAACGCCAACTACAGAATAAGACGTCAGTATAGGTCGTATTTTTTTGAAGATGCACACATGTGCATGTGCATTCATATTACTTACGAGGCTCTTTCGGTCAGCAGACCCCCAAGTATTGGTGCGATTCCACATGCCAATGCCCACACAACAGAGAGAAGGCCAAAGTATAACCCCCGATCTCTCATTGAAAACAAATCACAGACGCATATGTTCACCAGAGTCAGCAAGCCTGCAGCTCCAAATCCCTGTACGGCACGACCAAAAAGAAACAATGCCATGGTCTCAGCAACAGCACATATCAAGCTGCCTACAAAAAAAATTACCAGCGCGATAAGGAGAAGCGGTTTACGTCCCCAAATATCGGATACTTTACCCCAAGAGGGTATAGTGGCACTGTTGGCCAGAATGTAAGAGCTCCCAATCCAAGTGTAGCCGGAGCTAGAATGGAAATGACCTGCGATTGACGGTAAAGAAGTTGTGATAATCGTGATGTCTAGAGCCGCCGCAAAGACCGCTGCACATAGTGAGATCAAGATAATTGAGATTTGCAGTAGACTGCGCGAAGTAGGTGTGGAATTGTCATTATTTGAAGGGGTTTGGGCTGGTATAGATCGTCTAGGGTCAGTCGAGTTGTCTTCTGCTGCCATGATGGTGGTGGTTGATGGAAGAAATTGATCACAACGTTTCTAACGTCGCTTATATCTAACACAATTCTCGTGATCGTAATCGTGTTCGGATTTCGGTTCAGATCCAATGGCTCCACTTGGCCTGGGCGAGAAGATGGAGAGCCGTTTTTTGAAGATCTTACTGGATCTACATGAAATTGTTTATTAAGTTGGGTCCAATTACAAGCGATTTGTAAACCTCAAATGTTGAAGGCTATCTTTTCTTTATCATTGAACATGATGAGCTAGCTGCCAAGAGCAGTTACATAGTACATAGAAATGAATTGAGTGGAGATAACCCACCAGTGCCACCACCACCTGCATACAAAGTATCTAGCGCCATGGGGGTCCTGCCGGAGCCCTGTCTGATGATTAGTGCCATGGATGTCTCGCTTTGGTGAAAAACCACTCAAAACAGCTTTCATTGTCCAAACTAGCCCTGATAAAAGGTAAATCCTAGCTTTGAAAGTAGTTTCACGTCCGAAAGCGGGATGGTCCACATAGGCAGATAATTTGGGCGCCAAGATCGTTACTCAAATCTGCGACAGGACGGCGCCGGTCATTCCTTTTTTCGCGTGCATTCCGGATGATCCACCGATCGCAAAAATCCCTGCCGATCAATGTCCCTAGACAAGCAGTTCAGGGCAGAAGCACGTTGGCCTCGGGGGCTCTGACGTGACCGTGCACGTGATCCGATACCACAGCCGCTGCTCACAGCCGAAATGCCCTTCTGAGTGTCTCTCCACCTTTTAAAGCGGAGGTACGCTCTCCCAGCGAGTTCTGCCAACCCTGGGACCACTTTTACTTCGTCATCCTTTTACTTTGACTCCCCCAAAAGATGCTGACCCGTTTCTCTTTGTTATCGGGTTCGGTACTTTAATTTTATTTTCTGCTTGCATCTCATTCAAGATCCATCTCGCCTTTCGATATGGCATCTCTTCCAGGCTATACTGCGGCTGGAAGGACGAGATCGTCCGATGGCGTCACTTCTCACATAAACGGTGCTTCGACTCTTGAGGGCACGTCAAACCAAAGCGACTCGATCGAAGAAACCGAGACGGTTTTCCTTAACAAAGGCACCTCAACGCCAAGCAGTCTCGAGAGTCTGACTGACATGACCGATAAAGCTACCAGCCGATCGCCCAACCCCCCGGACACAGTGCAGGAGGAACCGCGCAAATGCTGGATCTGCTACACAGACGAGACTGAGGACTCGCCACTCAACCAAGAATGGCGATCACCTTGTCCATGTGCTTTAACAGCGCATGAAGCGTGTCTACTGGACTGGCTTGCAGACATGGAGAATCCTCGTTCGCGGAAACGGAACGGCCACACCAAAATGCAGTGTCCTCAGTGTAAATCCGAAATCGTTGTTACGCGCCCGCGAAGCTACATCGTTGATACCTTGCGATTGATGGAGAGAGTGGCGGGGCGGCTGGTCCTCCCGGGTATGGTCTTCACTGTTGCGGGAACTGTCTGGGCAGGATGCTGCGCCCATGGCGCATATTCAATGCAGCTTATTTTTGGTCCACAAGAAGCCAGACAAATTATTGAAGACAGTTTGGATGGCCCATGGAACCCCGGACTAAATCTCGGACTACCTCTCATCCCACTCGTTCTGATATTCTCACGCACGCGATATGCCGAGGGCCTACTACCAGCCATCCCCGTCCTGTTTTTTGCTGTGCACAATCCGGGACAGGAGCCCGACTTTGATATTTGGCCACCCACTCCGACGATGACCTTTGCCGCCTTGCCTTATGTGAAGAGCTTCTATAGCGCACTTTACGATCGAATGTTCGGTGAACTGGAACGTAAATGGATCGCAGAGGTTCAGCCTCGTGCGGCAGAAGAGATTCTTGATGATGCTCAGCAGCAGGATCAGGCGGAGGGACTGAATCGATTTGGTGACAATGTCAACGGTCAAATCCTTATGGAGATTGACCTCGAATTACAGGTAGGAATGGGCAATGACGACGAGCTTGCCGATGCTCCAGCTCTTCCTGCCGCCGAAAACGATGATGGCGCTGACAATGGCGCCCAGGACGGACAGGCCCAAGGCCAACCCGCAGGTCAAAATAACGCCCAAGGTCTGGGTCTAGGCCGACGACAAAACGAGATTATTCACGACACCGGCAATCTCGCCGATACCGTACTCGGGGCTCTTGTGTTCCCAGCAATCTCTGCCTCGGTGGGTGGTCTTTTGAAATACATTCTACCAAAATCTTGGACCACTCCATCTTCGGTCTTGGAGCGTAGTCGGCCTGGACTTCTTCAGACTCGCTGGGGACGCAGCGTTGTCGGTGGCTGTATGTTCGTGTTGCTGAAAGATGCACTCGTTCTCTACTGCCGGTGGAAACTGGCGCAGACACACCGACGGCGCAAAGTGCTAGATTACGAGCGATCTAAAGCGAAAAAGCAGGGCACAAGTAAACGGTGAATTTGAATATCGAATTTGTGCGTTTTTTTCATTTTGTTCTTGACGCTTGAATTTCACCCCTCTTTTTTTGCATTTGATGGCGTTGATCTACTGGCTTCTGCTTGGGGGTTCTGGCGGGACCTATTTACACGCATGTCACTTTAACATTTGATGCCTCTCACGACTCCTAAGATACCGTTATGCATTGCAAATTACTCCAGTTTCTGGATTTGATACATTTCTTTATTTTCTTGCTGGGCAGGTGGTGATTTTCGATCCCATTTTGTACTTCCTACAGTATTAGTTTAGTAGTATATCCCTAAATATGGAAAAATCGCTGGACATCTTACCTGACTTGAACATACCTATGGGTTTCTCGACTTCAATCATAAAACTTTAGAAGGACAATGAATTTGCGAGAATTATGGTCACAAGTCTACAGGGTCGGATGTATAGACTCCGCAGTCTAAGCGCGCGTCTAAGAAAAAGCGGTAAGTATTCTGCCGTCAAGGAATTATTCGCCCTGAACTTCAGCGAAACAGCCTCTTCCTTAACCCCATATACTATCCCAATCACCATGCGGTCCCTTTCACCAGCCCTCGCGTCTCTCGCGAACGTATTCCGCATCCCCATGTCAATCACACCGGCACGACCCTCCGTCACCCGGGTATGCCACGAGACACTCTCCCGACGAACACAACCCGGCCCGATCACCGCGGCTGTGCAATCCGCTCCATTCTCATCAACAAGCTTCCTAGCCAAGCGCAAGGATAACCGTCCTAACGTGGATAAGCGAATCAGTATGTCGACCCAATCTCCATCACGAAGATGCGACTCAATTCCCTCCAATTGCAACCAAACGTGCCCCCGATATACCGAGCATAGAAACACTCCAGGAACCTATTGCTAACATAACTTTTCCAGCTCTTATCCGTTACTTCCTTCACCATCCTCTTACTCCCCGTCCTCTTCGCTTCTCTCGTAACCGCTATCTCCGCCACTGGACTATTCACCGCGCTTGGCAATTGTTCCAGGCTAAGCAGCGCAACAACCAGCAACTCGAACTGCAGCGCCAGTTTCAGAGTATGCAGGCTGCGTGTGAGGAGCTGCGTACCGGCGCTGGAGATGGTGGCAAGCTTTTCCGGAAATCTATGAACAAGAAGGGTATCTTCACCGATTTGATTCCAATTGAGTATGGGCGTATGCAGACTGAGTACCCGCCTGCTGAAGGGTGGAATCACGAGTGGAAGAAGGTTGAGAAGAAATAAGTGTTTAGCATCGCATGGTGAATGGGTATGTGAGTTTGTTGTGATTGAGATGGATATTTGAGACGATTATTGGATTCGTCTTTTGGGTGTCTTGTATCATTGGCGCCATGTATTATTATATATAAGCATTTATTCCTTTTATCGACGTCTTTTGAAATGTAAAGACTTGCCGTATTTTGCTGTATGTGTTTTGCTGCCATCTAGTAAAGTAAGTCCAAGGTTCGTAAGGTTCAAGTTTCTGGAAAGTGGGTTTCAAAATTCGACATCTGGAGATAATCATTCCACGCTATGGTTGACCGGGGAGTAAGTAGATCACATTGGAACAAATTCAAATGTCTGAATCTAGGTACCTACTACTAGTACTACTACATATATGCATATGCGTATTAGTTCATTGTGCGTCCGAGTCTGAAACTCAAGTGCTTATTCCTGGAGCCGAGGAGTTCATGTACTTAGTAGGTTGCTAGAATGAATTGAGCATAGCTCTTACTAGTAAAGGACTATTAACTATGTAATGAAATCAAAATCGGTTCCAGGTTAAAAACTTGATTATGTATTCTTGGAACAGAAAAGGACAAGGAAACTTTATGAGAACACGAAAGTGACAGGAAATACTACATGAGAGAAGAGAAAGACATCAAAGGAGCGGGGTTCGCCATGCACTTCGGGAAATATGCAAAAGAGAGACAGGTATCCGGAGTTGCACGTGCATCAAGTCGGGAAATGGTGGTGGTAAAAGCACTTGTTGAAGGAAAGACACGAAGTGAAGAATAAAATGTACGCCGAGCTAATCAGAACGGCCAGAGACGGTGCAATAAAAAGGATAAGCAGAAAAAACAAAATGCCCAAGCCGATCGAATAGGCGGGCATTGGAACCTCCCAAACGCCAATGATGCATGATACAGCGGAAGGTCGATTGAATGGCAACCCTGAGATGGAGCCAAGTTCATCGCTTTCCCAAAGTGAGAGTGAAATAGATTGAACGCTGGTAGAGAAAGCAGTTGAGTTGTAACGGTCGCACGTTCCCATGGAATGAAGTCGTTATAGCACCACGCAGCAGGAGCCTTTCCGCTTATCGAAGGTCAATAGCGCAGCTCGAGTGGCAGCTTCGAACACATCATCAACGCCCTCACCAGTCAAGGAGGAGCATTCGAGATATTTACGAGCTCCAATTTGGGTGCCAGTTTCGTTGCCTTCTTTAGTTGTGACAAACTTGAGTGACTTTTTGCGCATCTCTTCGATTGCCATTGGGTCTTCTCGCAGATCTTTTTTGAGACCGACGAGGATGATGGGCACACCGGGGCAACGTTCATTCGCTTCTTCAACCCACTGTGATTTTCGAATGTCAGTATTGCTGCCAACATATATCTTACGAATTGGTATTTGGTCAACTGACCTTATGTTTTACATTCTCCAACGAATCAGGAGTGTCCACAGCGAATCCGATTAAGAGGACGTGGGCCTTGGAATATGCCAATGGCCGCAATCGTTCATAATCTTCTTGACCAGCGGTATCCCAAAGAGCCAGTTGTACTGAACGGCCATCGACTCGACAGTCCGTTACGTAGTTTTCGAATACCGTTGGCACCTAAACAATAGATTAGATACGGATTGGGCGTTTGTTTGTTATGGCGGGAAGGATCACTAACATAATGCTGAGAGAAGAATTCCAGTTAGCCAACGAATCTAAATACAATAAGAATAGATGGGAGATCATTATCTGACGAAGACTTACGGTGGGGAAGTAGCCAAGAGTGAAGACACTCAGCAAACTAGTCTTTCCGCACGCACCATCTCCAATGATCACCAGCTTCCTACAAAGATTGGTTCATATTAGTATATTTGAAATGAAATTCCAGCATATCCAATTGCATATCATGCAGAGAATGGTGATGGGCGAAAAACCACCATCATCGTTCGTGGATGGCATTGCCACTTAACGAAGGTGCTTCGGTATGATTTTGAAAGGTCTAGGCCGGAGGGGGTATGACAATATGCAAAGTAAGAGAATGGCCGCGCGTACCTCCGCATCACATTATCGCCTTGTTGCTGCGCCATATTTCAATGGACTGGGCGACGGAGTATTTGGAGCGCTGCTCGACAGGAGATGGGAAGAGAGAAGAATGACCGGATCACAGATGCGAGATGGTCAAGTCAAGCCCACGATGCCGGGGGTTGATGAGCAGGGGTAAGGGTGAGGATGGCCCTGCGCGTCCACTGTACTTCCGCCCAATAGTAGATGCAGGCGTGGTCGGCCTAAAGAAAAACAGTGACGTGACTTTGGGTTCGTCGAAGGCGGTCGCGCCGGGGCTGAATGATGGTCGACTGGGGGGTGGGGGAGAGGTGGGATGCAGGTGAACGAATTAGAAGCAAATGACGATCTTGCAGGATGATCCGATACGAGGAGAAGACCGCAGACAAGAAGGGTCGTTAAAAAAAGAGTAAACGAGAGAGAAGAAAAGGTTGAAATTGGGTAAGCGAGAGAGAAGCCTTAAGCTGATGATAAGATGAAGGGGGCAGAGCGGGAATGCGGATAGAGTTGGGAACAATCCGGAGATTTAAGGCACACCAGGAGAGAGATGAGGTAGTAGTTCTACACGATTTATTTTTTGGATGCTACACTCTCTAGGTAGTTTCTCCGGGAAATGACATAGTTTTGTTTCTGATTTACGGCCACTCCGTTCGCATTGTGAATAGGGTGGGAATCGAGGAAAAGTTATTTTTGTCATTTAGCGCTGTGTCTCACTGCCGGTGGAGCTGAGCAGCGCAACGACCTCAAAAGTGTTTGGGAGCTTTTCAATGCGCGACAACTGGAGAGTCTCAGCCGACTGACCGCCTGCAGTGGGAGAGATAGCGGCGGCAGTAAAGGAGGCTGCATGTAAGGCGGTGGGGTGAGGTCAGGTGACGGTTGGTCATCGGTATTGTATGAGGTGTAAAGGTGCATGACTCAAAAGTTCAAAGAAAGACCTCACAGCAAATTGAGCAAGACGAACCAAAGTCCTGAAGAGCACAGAATCACTCCATTTGGTAGGATAACATAATTGTGCTATTGTGCCTGAATCATCAGGCACCAGCTCGCTTGCGGCGGCTATCCCGTTGCGGCGGCACGACAACCAGCCAGAACGCTGGAAAGCCCATCGCTCTCATTCATCATCATCGATATACGATTTCGCTGCCGTCTGTGTCCCGCACGCTCAGGGCTTCGCTTCGCTTTGCTGGCCCGGGTTCAGATCCCCTTCCCTTCGACCTCCGGCAGTACTCCAGCCTCCTCCGGCCCCATTCCCGATCAAACACGCCCTGGGCCGGCGGCTTTTATTGCCTTTCAACCACCCCCTCCTCCCGATATCTCGATCTCCCGCCAGCCCCTCTTACTCCCCTACGCCTCGAAATTACCTCTGAGTGACCAACAAAGGGACCGACCAGGCGCCTTTGTGGACGCCCAAAGGGGTTTCGATCTTTTGGTGAGTGCTTACATTGGATTGAGTCGGAGCTTTGTTGGTTCTTTCGTCCTCCCGCTCTCCGCTTTTAGGCCCTGGGCGGTTTTCTCTGAACCACCCCACTCTCCAACCACTACTGGTGATCTCTCGCTGCTAACCTTGTGGCGCATGTTAACAGAACTCAGCTGAGGACTGTCGCCCTCAGCTTCATTCCTACCCATCATGGCGACCCATACATCGGCCAACCCGACACCACCGACCAACGGAGATGCGCGGGGACCTTTGAGCCACACCACTCCTGGGAACATGCCTGTACCGGCACAAGTCAACCGCAAGAAACAAAAACGTCGACAGAAGCAGGCCGCACGTCTCGCCGCTGACCCAAGTGATGTCCATGCCTCCGCGGACTTAGATTCGGCCGCCGATGACCAACATTCCAATGATCATGGCGAAATTGATAGTGCTGATTTTGACCCCGGCGACGTCGACAATATGTACCATAATGGAGTATCGGGTGTACCTCACAACTTAGATGGTCACCCAAGATCGCATGAATACGACAACACGGCGGGCTCGAAATCAAAAAAGAAGAAAAATAAAAAGGGCCGTTCTGGATCGCATACGCTTGCTGATGGCAGCTCTACACCTCTATCGACACCTTCCGCCACCTTTTCTCACCCTCCGCCATCGCACTCCCTGCCATATCCAACTCGATTCCCCGCCAAATCCGTCAAAGAAAACAGTATTTGGAACCAATCATCTTTGGAAGAACGTGAAAATATCCGAACATTCTGGTTTGATCTAGGCGAAGAGGAACGACGCCAACTTGTGAAAGTAGAGAAGGATGCTGTGCTAAAGAAGATGAAGGAGCAGCAAAAACACTCTTGCAGTTGCACAGTGTGTGGCCGAAAGCGAACTGCAATCGAAGAGGAGCTTGAAGTTCTATACGATGCCTACTACGAAGAACTTGAGCAGTATGCCAACAACAACCAAGGTTCCTTTGACGAAGGCGCTCCTATCATCCCACCCCCTCGATTGTATCAACCTCCACTTCGATCTCCTGGTCAGCATACCCGGACCCACGGCCAATATCACCCATCAAGAGACCGGGTCCAAGAGCTACCTGAGGATGAGGATGAGGAAGAAGAAGAGGAAGAAGAAGAAGAAGAAGAAGAAGATTTGGAGGATGATTACGATGACGAGGAGGAAGAGGAAGAGGAAGAGGAGGATGATGATGAGCTTTACAGCGATGAGGAATTCGAAGATGAGGAGGCTCGAGCTGCTCGAGCTGACTTTTTCGCATTTGGTAATAGTTTGACGGTAAAAGGTACGTTGGAATGCGCCATTAAAATTTGAAAAATTTTCAGTGTTTTCTAATTTCTTCTCGATTAGATGGTATACTCACTGTGGCCGATGATCTTCTCAAAAATGATGGCAAACACTTCATTGACATGATGGAGCAATTAGCCGAGCGTCGTATGCAACGAGAAGAAGACACACAGTACAACATAGCCGCCGCACATCAATCCTTTCACGCCGGTCATAACCACGGCCCTCTGGATGATGAAGATTATGACGATGAAGAGGATGACGATTACGACAGTCAGGAGGAGGAAGAGTTTGACGAAGACGAGATGGTCTGTTCCGGCTCTATGGAATTACTCTCTACCGTAAACTTGCTAATAATTTAGAAGGATGCTATGACGGAAGAACAGCGCATGCAAGAAGGTCGGCGAATGTTTCAAATATTTGCCGCTCGAATGTTTGAGCAACGCGTTATGACTGCATATCGAGAAAAGGTAGCCGAACAACGCCAGAAGCAGCTCCTAGAAGAGCTCCTAGAAGAGGAGAATCGAACCGAGCAGCGCAATGCTAAGAAGGCGCGAGAAGCCCAGAAGAAGAAAGACAAGAAGCGACTTCAAAAGCAGGCTAAAGAAGAAGAAAAGGCCCGTCGGGATGCTGAAAAGGCGGCCGAGGAAGCTGCTGTCAAGGCTGCCCAAGAGAAGAAGCTAGAAGAACAGCGAGTGAAGCGTGAAGAGCAACGAAAGAAGCGCGAGGCTGAACGGAAAGCCCAGGAAGAGGAGCGGGCACGCAAAGAGGCTGAGAAACAACGGCGTATCAAGGAGGACCGCGAGCGACAAGCCGAAGTCGAACGCAAGCAGCGAGAGCAGAAGGAAGAGAAAAAGAGGCGAGAGGAAGCGAAGCGCAAGGAAAAAGAGGAACGTGAGAAGAAGGCTCAGGAGGAACAAGATCGCAAGATACGCGACGAGCAAGCCAAGAGAAATCGTGAGGCTGCAGCTAAGGCGGAACAAGAAGCTCGTGAACGTGCTGGAAAGCCGGACGCCCAAGCAAGACCCTCGCTATATCCGGGAAATGTCTCCATGCCGCCAAATCTTTTATCTCAGCCTGTTCCTAGTTCTCTACAGTCTCCTCATTATACCACGGCTACACCTGTCGCGCCCAAAATCTCCACGCCTGTGAGGCCACGCCAACCGTCCCAACAGGGATCCCATACCTCTTCTCCTCACTCCCAGCCATCCTCATCTGATTTCTTCCCTCAGCCATCTATTTCGCCGCGTTCTATGGCGCAATCGCACCCTGGAACCATTGGTGGCAGACCGAGTAATCAGCAGCAACCTCCTTTGCATCACCCCCAACCTTCAGCTCCTTTGTCGCCTCTGGGTAGAAATACCCATCCTGGCTTTCCCGGGTTTTGTGGGCTACCTTCGAACCCTCCGGGCTTACCAGGAATGGGTGGTCGACCCCTCGGACCTCCTGACCTGCACATGTACTCCCCCAACTCAGCGATGATGAACCCACTTAGATCTTTCCCTGGACCGGGTGGAATTCCTGCGCCCCCTGGTATCAATGGTGTGCGCCCTATGCCTTCGGGACGAGGCTTCCCCTCGGACCCAGGACATGGCTTCCCATTTCCTGGACACCACGGAATGCCTGGTGTATTCCCGATGCAGCAACCAGGTTTGACAAAGACTCACTCCAGACAACCATCGAGCTCCTTTGAACGATCCCCGCTAGAATCGAGCGGCCAATCGTTTCAAAGGCCTAGTCCTATTAAGCGGCCATCGAGCGGTACACAGGATCACCAAGAAAGTGGCCATGGAGCATCACACCGAGAAGTCGATCAACTGAGCACTCAACTAGGTAGCAGTGCGCTACTAGACGATACTGACGCTCATTACTCGTCGAAGCTGTCTCAGTCGCTGCCCGGTGCTACTGCTCCGGGCCCGTTCCCCACACCATCACGAGCAAGTTTCCAAGGGCCGTCATTCTTCCCCGAGCCTTTGGGCTCTAAACCTACAAACTTTGCAGTGGGCTCAGCTGGTTGGGGTGCACCTTTTGGTGGTTCTGCTTTCCCTGGTGCATCAACTTGGGGAACAACAGCTGGTAAGGAAAATTCACAATCGTCAACGCAAGAGTCTCGTATTGACATTCTCATAGGAAGCGGCTGGCCGCAACCACAGCCACATAATGTCTTTGCAGCGGGCGCACACCATCGCGGGCATACATCACGACCTGTTACTATCCGTTTATTGGTGATTCAAGCCTGCAAGCACCTTAACACGTTAAGCCCACAGCCTGGTTCTGGAGGTTATCATAACGTGAACGTGGTTCTCAGCCAAGTTGAGCAGCTTCGTTCTTCTAGTGAGCCTGCTATTAAACTGGACGAAATGCTGGATATCTGCGACACTGAAGGTAACCACCAAAATGGCGGTGGTTCATTCTCCATAAAGGAAGATGAAAATGGTCGATACGTCAAGTTCGAGCCAGATACCAACAGTGCGATTCCTGGGCATCGCGGCAGCATTGTTCCAGGTGATATCGGTAGTCCTGTTCCAGGTAATAGTCACCCGGCTCCATTTGGCGGGTTCAATGCCCCTTCAGTGTTACGGCAATACGCATCACCCCCGGCTGGGTTGTATGGCGGGACTTCTTAATCCCGGTACTCTTATGAGCCCTTTGACTGAAATGTACATGGCCATCCTTTCATTTCCATAGGAATGGCCTACTTACGCAATCTTATGGGAATGATATCTGAAATGCCCCTCGTCCTTTCCTCTTTTCTTCACGTCTTTTCTCCCCCCTTCTGAATTGAAGCGTCATGGCTTAATGTCTCACATTCACGCGTCCTCAAGTATCTTTCTTTTCCAATTTCCATGGGTTTATGTTGATCGGATTTCTTTTCATTAAGTTGTGTCCAAGCCGGTTGAACTTGGACCTGGGGGCATCAGGGTATATCTAGTGTACGGTATGAGCTTTTTTTTTTTCTTCTTTCCTTTGCTGGCCTTTCTGCATTATGCAGCGATATCCAAGGAGCTTGGGATAATCTCCCTACCCATCATCGTCCTCGATTCAATTGCATGATTGAAGGTTTCTTCGTCTTTCTATCCTTGGCTAGAAGTGTATGACAGCCGATAGCGTAGCCTTTATTTAGTTTGGTAAACTCCAGTACATACTGCCCCCCTCTTGAAGAAAATATGGCGTCTACTCATCCGTCAATTGCCCTTGTCGACCTGTACTTTGCCCATGCTCATCTCAAATCTCGGATCAACTCAACCCAGCCCGCCCCCCACATGATTTTCACAGCAGAACCCCACTCGATAATCACGCATGTGCAAAGAAAGGGGGGTCCGTCCCAGAAACATGCAGTATTTGTAGTATAATACGCTATTAATAGCACTTGAGGCTTGGAATTCCCTACCTCAATATGTATAGACTTAACCGGTAGCGTTTGTTGCTCCTATCACATGTTGCCTCATACCGCCGATGTTTGCATGGAACCCAAACATTCGAAGTCAATTTACATAACTCTGTTGGCAGAAAGCTGATCTAGCCTTCAATGAAGACTGCTTACTAGTAGTATACTCAAGAAGATGTGTCAGGCGAGCCAAACATTGAATTAACCCTTTCATTCGATGTCTGGAGCCCTTTTAAAGCTAAGGTCTGGAGATGGCTCTTAAAACGCATTCAAGTTGGAATTACATTCAAATACTCAATGTTCATTGTATAAAAAGGCTAATAAATAACACATGCATGCATGACCCAAAAAATCTCTAAATATCTACTATCACAAACGTACATAATATCCACAAAATTTGTTCGCAAGCAACAAAATCTATAGCCAGTCCATGGATAGTATCATGTGAGGACCTCTAAAATCTTTATTTGTAGACCCTGACGGTAGACTCGAGAGGTTCTTTCGCAGGTCGAGGTGGCATCTCGCCAGACAAAGCACCAAACACGAGCTCTGCCTTGGGTGACCACTTAGCTGGAATATCAAATGCAGCTCTGATCCCATCCTCGACACCAGGTAAGAAGTGTGAGTGTTGCAAGCTAGCACCTAGACCTTCAAGCTCAACGGCTGTCCAAAGGGTAATTTGGTGCATAGCATTGGCTTGTTCGGCGAAACCCTCAAAGACACTGATGGGAAATTGAGGAAACTTCTCATGGAGCTTCTCGATAGGCTCGTGGTCCTCAAGAACAGTAATCTATTGATTAAAGTTAGATCTGAAGGAAAGGGCTAGAATCAAAGGAATATTTCGCTTGGTTGTATTTGATATGGACAAGGAGACACGTACTGTACCGTAGGCATTCCGGAAACCGTTAAACCGTTCCTCATTGCGCACCCAAGCCTCTTCACCCTGAGTCGCGAGAATAGATGGCTTTGCAGATTCGATGACCGTATCCCAGAACTTCTTATGCTCCTTGCCGAGTGTGATGATAACACGGGTACTCTGCATATTAAATGACGAAGGGGAAGTTTGGATAACTTCATTTACAATCTCAACGATGCGCTCATCCGGGACAGAAACGTTGTCGGTAACGCCATAGACAGTCCGACGATACTTCACAGCCTCGAGATAGGCTGAGCTGTTGGATGGGGTGTTTGATACAGTCATTGTGGAGAAGTTGAGGTGTAATGGCTTTGAGGCGGATGTAAAGCGAAGTGGTTGCTCAGTGAATATAGAAGGTCGTGGGAAGATTGATCGAGTAGAATAATGATAAAGCGAATATAGACCACGACCGAACGAACGGCGACTTATATGTAGACTCGGTGCGAACATGGCTGGTACATAGAAAAAGTACTCATTTATCAGCAATTTGTATAGTATAAGTCAAGGTGCCTTTGTCTGACCAGCGTTTTTTTATTATTATCATGAGGCTTAATAAGTTTCTTTAATAATCTGGTGGATCCGAGCCGCGAAAATATCGTCAGCAGCCCAGTAAAATTAGCATGTAGAAAGGAATCTTGGATAGGATGATAGGGCATCCCCCAAATGGGCAACTTTCCAACCGGAAGAAAAAAGCTCAAATTACCGGATATGGTTAGAATCAACCGGAATCCTTCAGACTCCCCACCTGATTAATCAGTGAGAAGCTGCTTCGGCCAATCGGGGTTTGGAAAAGTATCTGATTTTCCGCAAAACATTAATCAAATTGATCTGTCGGCATCGCGTGTACAAGTTGCTAATCCCAGAAAGGCGAGTTTCTTAACAAGGTTCCCAGGCTTCCTATAGGATGTTCATCTACGCATAGACTCGAGGTTCTTTTTATCATCATCCAAACATTTTCATTAATTTATGTTGTTAAAAACTGCAATTAAAGCTTATGTCAAAATGAGCTCTATTTATAGACTCCTGTATCTTTCAATTTCAGAATCGTTCTGATATGTATAAAATAGCTATCGATATGTAGGTAGTGAGAGAGACCTCGGAAGCGTGACTTTTTCAGCCAGAAAAGATGGCTTGAACACCAAAGTCTAAAGCTAGGTCCAGTTTTGAGGGTAAAACGCAATGGGCACGAGCGAGGTAAAGAAATAACGTGTTGACGATCAATTCGCCGGGGTATGCAGCACCCCAGAAGAACTATAGTACTGCTTTCTCCTTTGCTGTTTGAAGTCGCTGTGCGAGAGCAGTGCCTGCCAACCGACCAAATGTCAAAGATCTCAATACCGAAGTAGCCGGGGGGTATTCTTGAGGCCTATTAGCTTGAATTCTACCAAGAAAGGGAAGATCGCGTATACATACCGTTGTAATAAAGTCCAGTAAGTTCTCCGGTAGCCCACAGACCAGGAATGGGGGCACCATTAGATGCTAGAACTTGGGAGTCGGGGTTGACCTTCACACCACCGAAAGTAAAGGTGAGCTGAGTAGTGACGGGGAAAGCATAAAAGGGAGGGCTGTTGAGGGGGTTCGCCCAGTTAGTTTTGTTGATCTTCAGACCCGTGGTGGCTTTCCCGTCAAGCTTCATTAGGTCTAGAGGCTTATCATTACAAGCCGCATTGAACTCAGTGATGGTTTTCTCAAGCTTCGACTCCTCTAAGCCTAGCTTCTTCGCCAACTCAGCAATCGTCTTGGCCTCAACGGGCGCCTGATCTGTTGACTCATAGACCCAGCCAGGGCGAAAGCGATCCATGGTAGTAGCATCCGTAATGAAGAATCCCTTGTTGTTGTGATCACGCCAGAGTTCAAGAGCAATCATTTCGAAAGTCGCGAAGAGATGTCGTTTACCTTCATCGTAGAATCGCTCACAATCTCCATTGACCACAATGCCATAGTTGTGGCCCCAAATCACAGCGTCTGGCTTTGTAGCACGAGTATCAACCAGCTCGGAGTGAATGCTGTCAAACGACCCAGCGGTGTCGGCACCGACTTGCAAAGCCATGTTCAAGCCTTGACCACGATTGTATTTGAGACCGGGTGCAATTATTTGCAGCTCATGTGTCTTGGGGCCAACGTACTTCGCCAGCATTTCTCGGTTGCCTTCAAAGCCACCACTAGCAAGCATCACATCAGGAGCATAGAGATTCTCCAAAAGGCCATTGGCTCGGCGGACCTGGAGTCCATTGATCCGTCCTTGTTGATCTGTCAAAAGCGTCCGGCCTTCCGTTTCCCAGTGAATATCACAGTTGTCGAACTTCTCGATGTCCTTTATGAGGGCCTTGATGATAGCCCAGCCTCCTCCATCCGGCATGACAAAATGCTGATTTGTCTTGAACTCGAGAAGAACCTACAACGTCGAGTTAGATCAGAAACACGAGAATAATAGGTTACCGACATACATTTTTCTCTTCATGTCGGACGAAGTTGACCCCGCGATCCTCAACATATTCCACGCTAGCCTTGGCCTCCCGTGCCAGCTTGCGACAATATTCCAAATCGGCCTGACCATTGCTGACCTGAATCATCTCTTGTATCCAATCCTCATCGAAGGTCAAGTCTCGCCCCATACGAAGAAAAGCTCCTGTCCAGCGAGATGCACCACATCGCTCGCCTTTCTTTCCAACTTCAACTAGAGCGACGCGAGTAGGCTTGTTCAGTCTTTCACTAGTCTCCAGGAAGTTCAGAGCAGTCATGCAACCAGCAAAGCCGGATCCCACAACGATCAAATCATAAGCGAGGGAACTCATTGTAGGTATAATGAATATGACGGCCTCTAGTTAAAAAAAAGAAAAAAAAAAAAAAAAAAAAAAAGAAAGAAAGAAAAAACAAAACCTGTCCGAGAAAGGTGAAGAGTCCGTGGATATGATGTGGGGAAATCCCCATGGGGAGAGCGTGACCTTTTTATCTGTAAGTCTAAGCTGGTCAATCCGAACCCCGCAAAAACCCCAGCTTAACATTCCAAGCCTTCCTGTTCCTGGATCGGTACATGAGTTGGGCCTCTCGGCTCTCGGCGTCTTTCTTCTGTTTAGCAAGAGACGGCTTCAACCATCAAGTGATCCGACCTTCTTACGGCAGATCCGTTGGAGATCTCCAACTTGCCCCACTTTTCAAGAAGCCGTCTTGGCACTGCGAAACTCGGTAAACCGTTCTTGAGAATGTGAGAGAGACCGAAAAGAGATGGGAAAATCTGATAAGAAAAAGGCAATAAAAAGAAGCTGAAGGGGATAATCGCCTGCAAGGAATTGTGCTGAATTTTGAAAAAATTTTGCCGACGAAATGATCTCAACATACAACCTTCCATTCCAGGTAAGGCTGATACTTGCTTGTACACAAACAAGAAAATGAATGCTAATCGCGTCGGTGATTTTAGTTGGGGGATCCAACGCTTTTGAAAGAGCAGTCATTTGTAAATGGCCAATGGGTCGAAGCAGCGTCAGGTGCACGCTTTGACGTGGTCGGTATGTTTAGCGACAAGTCTTAACAGAGAGAGAAAGACTAATACATTTCTCTCCAAAAAGACCCAGGGACCGGTAATCCATTCGCCTCCTGCCCCGCGACCGATTCCGAAGATGTCGACTATGCCGTTCGTGCATCCCAAGCTGCGTTTGAACGTTATAGTCGCATTACGCCTCGCCGCTGGGCGCAAATGATTCTACGCTGGCACGAACTTATCACTGCCGCGAAAAGTGACATTGCTACCATCGTTACTTATGAAACAGGCAAACCGCGGGCCGAAGCTCTTGGAGAGCTTGACTATGCCTTGGGCTTCACCTGGTGGTTTGCTGGAGAGGCCGAGCGAATTCAGGGAACTGTCGGACATTCCTCAGTCCCCAACCGCCGCACTATAACGATCAAGCAACCAATTGGAGTCTCAGTCGCACTTGTTCCATGGAATTTCCCGGTTGCTATGATTCTTCGGAAGGCCTCAGCTGCCCTCGCTGCTGGCTGTACCATGATTATCAAACCATCACCTGAAACCCCACTTAGTGTACTTGCTCTGGCTGAGTTAGCAATTCGTGCAGGGTTTGACAAGGCAGCTCTTACAGTCCTAACAACCGATATGAAGCATACTCCAACCCTTAGTGAAAGCCTATGCAAGCATCCATTGGTCCGCAAGGTTACCTTCACAGGCAGTACCCGGGTCGGCAAGCTGATATCGCGACACTGTAGCGAAGGACTGAAAAAGCTCACACTGGAGCTTGGAGGAAATTGCCCATTTGTGGTCTTTGACGATGCTGATCTTGAAAAAGCGGCTGAATCTCTGATTCAGCTCAAGTGGCGCCATGCTGGCCAAGCATGTATTACTGCAAACCGTGTTTACGTACAGAAGGGCGTCTACGACGCGTTCGAAAAGCTATTAGTGGAGAAGACCAAGAAGCTAAAGATTGGCCACGGGTCCACTGATGGTACAACTGTTGGTCCTTTAACAACACCCGGTGGAGTAGACAAAGTTGAGTCCCACGTCAAGGATGCGATCGCTCAAGGTGGGCGACTGGTGCTTGGAGGTTCTCGCCCTACTGGCTTAACCGGCTACTTCTATTTGCCTACTATTATTGCAGAAGCAAATGAACGAATGCAGGTTGCTGAAGAAGAGATATTCGGTCCCCTGTGTGCTCTCTTCCGGTTTGATACCGAAGGCGAGGCTGTGGCCTGGGCAAATAATACTAGCATGGGCCTTGCATCGTATGTCGTCACCCGCGATGTGAACCGTACATGGAGGCTCCTTGAAAATCTGGAGGCTGGAATGATTGGACTAAATACAGGTGGGTTGAAATGAATTTCCAACAGAAGCACGCAGAGATAAGCTGACAATAATGCAGGAAATCAATCCGCCGCAGAATCGCCATTTGGCGGTATTAAGGAGTCCGGATATGGCAAGGAATCTGGGAAGGATGTGGCAATTAATGAGTATCTCATTACAAAGTCTGCTACTCTCACGCTGGATGAAGTTCCTTTCACTAAGTCCAATATATAGAGAATCATAGCCTTGACTTGAAACTGCGAGTGGCTCATACTAGTAGAAGTGCTGGGAATAGAATAACAAAAATATTGAACACCGTTCATCTTTAAACTATACAGCTACTACACACATGCATCACGGATGAATTGATCATGTCTTATGAAGAAGTATTTATACGATATAGATTGTGAGCTCAAGTGCTGATTCATGATGCAATTTCACCTGGGCACCACCCGTGGACGCCGTGACCCGGGTCCTCGGCTTAGCAGGAAGAACCTTCAAGTTTTTACATTAAGTACGTAAGTTTCAGATAAAGGTTTCAATAGATGCATTAACTTCTAAAATAGCTGTAAGCCTTTTGAATGATAAATATCATGTCAGACAGCCCGCTAGAAGCTCCAGATCAACAGGAGTGATCCCATCAAGGCATGAAAGAGCATTGACCCAAGACTCATCTTGCCCTTGGTGGCAATTATTATCGAGAGCATCTTGGCCAAAAGACCAAGGGAATGGCATGTCGAGTCCAAACTCGTTTGGTTCCACAGAAAATTCCATCTGGCCATTTTCAGAATTCATGGGGAGACCAGAAGACACGTTATTACCATCTCCCACGGGCACCACATGGCCATTTTCATATTCTTGCTCCTTAGTATCCAAGAGGCGTGCCATAGATCGATCCAAATATTGGAAGAAAAGCTGCAATATCCAATTTGTAACTTCCCAAGTTTTCTGCAACTCTCGAAGTCCATACAGGCATATTTTGGCACGATGCTCTGCTACGAGCCGTGCTGTGCCCTTCACTCGGCGTAGATTAACCGTGTGAATGCATAACGCATTAAAGAGGCACGTTATGAGATGAATTTGGCCATGTCCCAGGAGATCCTCTGCCAGTAGGTCCTCGGCAATTCGTGATATTTGACAAGCTGCCTGATAGGCAATTTGACCTTCCTCCTGGCTCTCTGCGTGGTTATCTGCAACGAATGCACGCCGTGATAGGAGAATCAGCAGATTATTGTGAGCCATATGTAGCATACCCACGAATAGGTCCCCAATTTTGTTTTCCAACCGAAGGCAGTACGGAAGTCGCTGATACCAAGAACTGAGTTCTGATCTTAGATGCGCTCGGCCCAATGAACTGTGATAGCTGTTCGGGGCATACTCTTTGTGGACTATTCTCCCAAGAAACTTAGCCAGAGTTGCCATTTCAATTGCATAATTTATCTCCTGACGGTTTGATACAGGAGAGGGAACATCAGAGATGTCGGGGTTCTCGAAATCCTCTGCCGTTAGAGGAGAAATGTCACAATCCTCGTCACGAATTCGATTTGGCAAGCCCAAGGCAGCTGCGCATTGACGCTCTCGTACATAAATTGACCACCATATTCTTTTGCGTAGTCTAGTTTGGCCAAGGTTTGGGCTGCCAAACGATCGATGCATGCCTTTTTTCTGGGCGAGGGTGATCGCACTTCCAAGCCAGTACCGGCAGTCCTTCTGCAAAAGTGGCCCAGCGCGCCAGAAACTTAACAAAAACATAGTTTGTACTTGGATCAAGGAGTCGGATTCAAAATCGGCATCATATAAGTCTTTGGCTCAATTGTAGAACAAGTGTCTTGCTTCCTCGCCCGTCCCCAGACCGAGCTCTTGTAGCTGGTCCGCGTTGCAGTGTATAACGCCAATAAACATCATCGCTTGGCACAGCATTGGTGACATTCCATCCAGCTGAAGCCCGCGAGAACATGTCTGTTTATTGACCACAGGAAAACAAACATGGAACCATTTGAAGTAAGCCTCATAAAGCTTTGTTTGGACAGAGTTATCCGGAAGAGTCATTGCACCTTCCGCGGCCAGACTCTCCAATTTCCGCTTTCTCCTTTGATTCTCCCATTGAGGAACAGCAGCCATTGCAGGTAAAGGATAGCGGAGGTTAGACTTAGAGCTCCGGTGTGATTCAGTCTGAGGTCTGTCATTGTGAACAGCCCCTAGGAGTGTCGATTCGCCCAAGTAGACTTCATTATCCTGGCAAGGAATTGTTAGATGATCCAAGGATCCCCTCTGACAGCTCTCAATCCGCTTGTTAGTTTCATCAGATACACGAGCTGGCGAATCATGCGCCTCCGATGAAAGGGCGGGCTCGGGTTCAGGGTGAGGCTCATATGGGGATGTTACTTCCTTGCGGCTGATTTGTGCCTTAGGCCGACGAGGCCACTTTCCTCTTCCAGATTGTCGCACAATGCAATCCACGTTGGCTGCAGTGCAGTTGTGACACGGCATGGACTCCGTCACATTGCATTTGATGCGGCGACCATTGCAAAAGTTACAAGCTCGTTTCGCTCGTGCAGGGGGCATATTGTCCGAGAACCCGTGTATCTTTACTCGTGGGCCCGTGGGGCAGATAATGGTGGAGAATCTTGAGCTGGAGAGGGAGGGATGAGCGCCGACTTGCTTCGTTGACTTAAGGGTCTGTCTTGCATCTGCATCATCCATGGCATTGAGATACCTGTGAGTTCGGCATTTTCTTGTGGCGCCCGGAAGTCTAATTCCCCATATGCGCCCCACTTTGTTTGGAGAAACCGGTCGGACATGGATGGCTCCAGGTTTGGAGACTAGGCTTTTTGTATGTCTAGGTATGTTTCGTCTGGTTGACTAATGATTCATAGCACTGCGCCTTTTAGTGTCGTGATTTTTATTTTCCGGTCTACTTCTACGTGTTCTAATATACCGAGCAAGATTATGAAAGAGCAGCGCATAACAAAAGCCTATGACACCTTTGTAATTTCACTTCGGCTCAGCAATGGTAATGAGGATATCAAATGGTCTTGATAAATTAGAAGTTCACACTGCAAACGTGGCAATGGCTTGTATACACATCGTGGACATTTTACTTTCCAGTAGCTTCATAACCCTTGAGTGACCGGTAGATCTTCCTGTGTTGCTCTAAAAACACCAAAGTAGCCATGGTTTGTGGACCCAGGCGAACAAAGCTCGGCGTCCAACCACGAAAGAGCCAGCGATAACTGTCCGTGTGTACTAAACCCCGCAAAATTCCCCAAAGAGAGGTCTTCTTGGGAGAGCACATCAGCTGTGTTCGTACGACGTCCATAGGACTGACAAGTGTTGTAGCCACGAGACTAGCAAATAAGGATGCCGGTAGATGGATCCATAGGCTTTCGCTTCTTGTCCCGACAGCCCACTGTAATGCTTCCTTGAACACGTCGTAAGAAGCAAGCTGACTGGCAGTCATTGTTGCGCAGCGGAAGCAATTCGGCCACAGCCCTTGTGTGAATGCTCTCCACCCTTCAGTCCGTTTCATCTGCAACCAAGCGTCGAACACATTTCGGTAATTTCGGCGATGTGTAGCAGGCAAAGATCGATCATTTTGCATGCGAATGTTTGCGATATCAGAAGGTGTACCTGCAATAGCTCCAACAAAGCCAGACACAGCGGCCATGCCGGCCAGCATTGGCATACCTAGAGCCTTGCCGTCTCTTTGCTTTTTGAATTCTTCGTACAGGGCAATGCGAGTCGTCCCATATGTCACTTTATTAAATCAGCAAACTTGATAAGCCGGTCATAGCAAGGGATAAGACGGACGAGATCTCATAAATCCAGCAGAAAGCTATACATGAAAATTAGCTGTGAATGTTCAAAATATGGACACCAGTTTGGTGGAAATACCCCATGATAAAGACCTCTTATGCCTTCACCTTTGAAAATCTCGAATCCAATTCGTACAAAGCCCTTCTCGCCACTTCCTTGAATTGTTTGCATGCGAACCTTGACTATTTTACCCAATCAGCAAACCCCGAGCATTAGAATTAGCATTGAAATTAGAGGGTGTTTGTCTCACTCAAATCAAAAGGGTGTGAGGTTACCACAGCCATGCAGGAAGCAGAGCCCCCAAACCATCGCGGGTAGTCAATGCTTGGGGGAGTTAACCTTTCTGGTAGGGTAGAAGAAAGAGCCGTGGAATTTCGATTGAATTCAGTCATATTGACCTGCATACCATCTCCTGACTTGCTGCAGACTACTAAACTTAATAAAAATTGACCTTCCCCCCCCCCCCACCCAATATTTTTGAAGGACTCAAATTTTCGTATTCGTATAGCAACGAGAAAACGCCGTTATCATTACTTAAGTATTATCACTCAGGTGATGTCAGCAAACGGTTAGCTTTAGCCATTGTAAGAATTATGGCATTTTGTATTTAAATTTAAAGGGATTCGAGACTTACATCATAGGCGTATGTAGGTCCATCAAATGGTTGCCGAGGTATCTGTTATAGAGTCTGCGTTAGACGCCTTCTTGCAAATTTCACGCAATTGCATCCA
Organism: Talaromyces sp. PF30-5; assembly: GCA_023626375.1. Taxonomy (NCBI): domain Eukaryota; kingdom Fungi; phylum Ascomycota; class Eurotiomycetes; order Eurotiales; family Trichocomaceae; genus Talaromyces; species Talaromyces sp. PF30-5. The sequence goes on along the minus strand of JAMAGU010000014.1, from coordinate 686,729 downwards.
AACCTCGGGGATGTTTAATTCTCCTGTTTTCACTTCCAGTGCCCAATTATCTGCGCTACCACCGTGAGCAGTGGTATCTCTTATGTTCATATACGTTTTGCCTCTTCAATCTAGGCTCCTAGGTACCAAATTATTGGTGCACATGGGGTTTCCGGAGAAGAATCCACATAATACGGGGCAAATAAAAAAAAAAAAAAAGACCAAAGGCAAATCCATGGAAGTAATTGCTGAGATATTTGGGGACACAGTGGAGCATCCTGAAATAGAAGATGCCAAATCTACATCTTACGAACATGCTGAGATCCTAAGTGAGCGTACATGCGTTTGATATTGCTGCAGCTGAAGGTGAGGGTGACGGTGGAGGAGGAAAGGAAACAAGAACATTTGAATTACCTAACGAAGAATGAAAAGAAAGACCACAATTTGAATATTTGCAGATATTTCTATTTAATAAGATAGCCAGACACTTATCATAGTCTTATTTTACTGTTTCCAGGGACAATTCTTCAATGTTCTTTTCTTATTTCGCTTGGCCTCAAAAATAATCCACCATGCTTAATTACTTTCTAAAGTTTCTCCCCAAATGCTTTAATTCTATATTGATCCACAACAGGGTGAGAGCCTTGCCAGTCATGTCTATGCAAAGCAAAAGTTTCAAACTCAGGAGCTGGAATTCGCGGAAATAGCCCCATTTTCATGATCACTTTCCCTGCCAGTAGCGGAGTCACGGACCTGATTGGACTGGGAATGATTAGAAAACATGTACTAATTAGCAACGTACTATCACTTACTTTCCACATCGCGAGCAAAACCATCGTTCGAGAGGAGTGCCACTTCCAGTGTGGGTATCTACAAACATTGCAAGTGTGCCCTCGCGATCCTCAACTTGGACCTTGCTTTCTTCAATGATCAAGTTACTGGCGGCAAAGCTGCCCGAAACTTTTCGGCAGTTCGCGCAATGGCAAATATGTCCTCGTCTTTTGGTGAACAGATCTGGGTCATGGATTGTCACCTTCACTGAATCACATAGACAGCTCCCAACCAATCGGTCGGTAAACTCTGAGATTGAGTGCGAATTGGGATTTCCGGTAAGGGGTGGCATCATGGGTAAATTTTAACAGGCCTCTGATAAATTGTTGGAATTGATTGAATTTGACGTTTCATTTTATCGAGTTTTTGCAAAATACTAGAATTTTTTCAAGACAACCCTGTTCCGGGTGGTCCGAACCACAAGCGGGGATGTAAAGACGGCTTCTTGCTCTTGCATCTCCACGCGTTGGAGATGGTATTTCGCTGCCAGTGGACCCTCAAATCGAATGAATGTTAAAGAACGGTTTATTTTGATTTTGATTTGAATCGAGGCAACTTTCATTCTTGCATAACTATTTCTCGAAAATGTATTCTCAAGCTGCCAGTCTTTCCCTGTAGACTTTGTTCACCGCACCTCAACCATGCTCCCGTTGTCAATGTAGCATTCCTCCTACCCTAAAGTTCGCATGCATTTAGAACCATCAAGAAACTGATCCTCGTCCGGCATAACAACTTCCCTGTAGTAGGGATCGGCTGAAGCACTTTGGAAGCACTCCAGAGAAGGAACATAGAGCTGGCACTGTCCATCAAAATCGTTGATAGAGCTACGTCCCAGGTGCTCCCAGACGTCTTTAGCCTGCCTCTGGTAGTCGGAAGGTAGATGATACTGTATTGGGAGTTTTAGCACCCATAATATATTGGGAGAACCTTAGTAGAAGATGAGAATACCTGGCAATATCGAACCAACCCATGCTCTTGGAGCCACCTTTTGACCAATGGCCCATGAACATTCGTCCAGTAATGATGAAATTCAGCGTCGGTGATATCGCTCCTGCTCGTCTGTAAATTCTTAGGTACAAAAACTCAGTTTGATCAAATTTCTGCGGTCAGTTGGACTATGTTTCGATGGTAAACACTTTAGGTTTGGATTTAGTTTACAGTCAAAGTACTGCGCTCGGAAAATAGTAAACACTATCCCTTGGAGCAACCAAGTGCAGAGTACTATGTACCGATTAGGAGGAGTAAGACAGCAAGGTTCAAATTCGTGGTTCCATAGGAAATTCCCCCTTGCGGAGAACAGCATGGATAAAATTGAAACACGACGCATATAAGTAGGCCGTACATCCTAGGCCTTAGCAATGGGTAATCACAGAGCCAATAGAAATGAATAACAAGCAATAAAAGTCAAAAGTCTCACGACACTTTTATGCACATGTAGTAAACATGAAATTAAAGAGAACATGCTATAAATTCTGGGCATGCGGCCTCGAACTTGAACATTCGCCTTTCCTCACGAAGTCCTCACTTCAACTTGAAGTTCAACCCAGACTTTCAACAATATCTTCAAATTGATTCAAGCCCAACCCTCTAATCCGTCAATTAATATCCTATTCCTCACAATGAAGACATTTTTTGCTTTAACCTTCGCCACTCTCTATCAATCCGCTCTCGCTTTCAAAGAAGGAACTTATACCATCCGCTCAGCTCATCTTCCTACTTCTGAAGTACTGAGTGACACGGGCGACAATCAACCTGTGGAATTCTCTCGTGCCTATTCAGGTCATCCAGGCCAGACATGGTTCTTCGTTGAGAGTGAAAACGAAAACGAAGAGGGTGCTTTCCAGATTTACAATACACTTGGTGAATACCTGAACTGTGATATTGATGAAGGTTCTATTTGTGTTACGGGAGACAACAGTACGACGCAACTTTACATACCTGAACTGAGTGAAGGCGGTACATATGAACTGGTGGCAAAGAACTCGGGATTTTTTCTTCGTGTGAATGAGGAGAATTTGCTGGAAGTTGCTGCGTGGGATCAAAGCCCTCGAGAGGAGTTTATTTTGACCTCGGCTTAATGTAAGCCCATTCCTCATCGAGATAATTTTTTGAAAGTAACTAATGACCTTGCTTAAGGATTGCAGGTGGTTTATGAAAGTATTATGATGATGGGAAGTCTTTGCTACTAGAGTTGTTTGAAGGCAAGGAGCCTGCTTCGCCAACGAGTCGCCATGGCTACCGATAGAACGTTAATTACCCGGAAAAGCACACCTTGGAAAAGAATCGTGTCGTGTATTTATTATCGAGTGTATCGTGTTATTTTGTCATTGTGAAGTAATATGAATTGTTTCTTCAAAAGTTCACGGTGCTCAGTCTGTGTCATAAACTTTTGCTTAAAAAAGCTATCTATGCAGATGTAGAGTCATGGTCGCATTTTTGTCTGGAGATTACCTTAATAATTGGGTCTTTGGTACTAGATCTCACTTTATTTAACTCCTGGACGACAGGCTTTGGTACTCGACAAGTACATCGCCTATCATTTTTATAAATGGAAATGGCGAATTGCCTTGCATAATGTGCGACCAAACCGTGATGATCTGCTCTGGTAAAATGGCGGGCCGAGGAGATTGGTTAAATGAGCAATCATTGGCCGAAGATAGTCCCTCGTAAATAACTTCTTGAATCCAGGATACGAGCTGGATTTCGTGGTCTATGAGAAGAAATTAATGATGTCCGAACTTTTTAGCTGATCAACATGATACATATTACATACCTGTCAAGGGCACATCTTGCATCGTGTCTTGCACTTGACGGAGCCATTTTTCAAGAAACACCGAGCAATCAAGACCACACAAAGTAGCCTCGATGTTCCATAAATCAGCTTGGTTATTCTTAAAATATTGGACACCAAGTTTGACCAAGGTATCAAGTAAATTTGTTGCATGATATGCTGCGAGAAGCGTACTTTGGTTGCGATCCACAAGAATCGACTTTTGAAGCGTTTGAGCAATCTCCTTTGGAGCCCAGGTAAAGATTTTTCTCGTTTGGAATGTGTCAAAACAGTTTCGAACATATGCAAAGCTTAACAAAGCGCTGGATGTGAAAGGTAATGGCCCATTGGGATCTAATGGTTCTAAATTAGATTCTGGGGTATGTTGCCATGAGAGAGTCCATCTTTGTAGTGCCGATCTGGATTCACAAAAGTTGATGGGTCAGAAATGCCAAGTAGTTGATTACCAATAGCCAATAATTGTATAAAAAATAAAAAGGAGAGATACATACTCAAGAGTCGATTGAAAGTCCTTTGAGAAGGTACGCGACAAGGTACCAGAGACTGATCTTCGTGTCCACAGAATCTTGTGCAATAATCCATGCATTAAAACATAGTTTCCAACAGGTGACGGAGTGGCAATACTATCATCTGATTGGATCGAGAAGGACAGCAATTTTTCAAGGGTATCGTTAAATTTCCCATGCTCATTTGGTGAGGTCCCTCGCATTAGGCTCCAGGTTGTTGCATCTGGTGCCGTCCACTCTGGACAGGAACACGGCAGTTTCAAATCAATCTCGTCACACCAAATGCTTGGTGGCGTATCATAAGCCATGTTTTGAACCCCGAGAAAACAAAAAGCAAATAGCTTGGTCCGTCGTTCAGATTCTAGTTGAGACCATTCTTCCCAATCGATATACTGCCGGGTTTGAGCTGGCTCTTCCAACCCGCTTGATCTCAAAGATTGTCCTAGTAGACTCTGTAGAACGCATGCCTCGTTCCTAATCCCCGGGTCGCTTTGCCACGAGGCAAACTGTGCGAGACAGAGCAGGCAGCGCATTTCGTCAATTGATCGACTTCTCAGCATATAGCCATCATTGGATGAATCCATTCTCCTGTCTATCACTGATCGAGCTCTGTGCTGTTGGCTGTCAAATAAGAGAGCCTTGGAAAGGTAAAACAACTCAACTGCCGAGGTGAACTCAAATCTGTCTATAGCACCAAGCGCCATCATGGCCAAGGATAGTTCGGGAGAACACGCCTCGAGTTTGAATGTTGGCCCGTGAGTAAAAGGAAAGTGGGGATAAAATCCGGTAAAATATCCAGCCACATATCGCGTTAAGGCATTACCGGAAGGTAAATTTGGATGAGGAAATGTTTTATAAACTCTTCCTAGAGATAAAAGTAGCCTGGATCTATCGGAAGCTGTCACTTTTGGACTCGCACAGTAAGGGACAACTTGGGTAGCTGCATGAGGTTTGTCAGTTACTTAGTATTGCACAAATCGAGAGTTGATGGGCGATGTCGTTACTCACCCAGGGACAGTTGCGGCGACGGGAATATGACAGGGAACTTATGAGAATCATATTCATGTCTATTACTCTGCTCTCGTGCAGATTCATCGGGACCTAAGCCAAAATCAGTTCTGATTGACTTTGTGGGTTCTGACGGACTCAGTCATCACAACAACCGATACTTACTTGCTTCTTGTGGCGCCTGTTGAGCTACAGGAGAAGTAAAAGAGTTACCAAGTGGACTAAACATATGAGTTGGGCCTTTTAGTACTTATAGGACCGATCGAGTATTTTCTATGATTTTGGGATGAAAATCACAATCTGATGGGATTTGGAATATACCTGAAAGAATGGCTCGCCAGTGACTCGGTTGAATGCGGAGTTTGATAAGGAAAAGTTTGCCCTCGACGGATAGCATTATCTCTATTTTGAAAATTCATAGAGGGTGAGTTATCCTGTGACAACATGGATTGCTCATCATCTTCCCAAGTTCGTGCACGCGCATTACAGGAAGCAGAATGGTCGACAATTCGCTCGTGGCGACGCAATAGATCGCGGCGAGAAAATAGTGCCCCACAATGACATGCGAAGGGCTTTTCGTTTGTATCTGAGCGAATAACACTTAGCCAAGGCATTTTCAGAAGGAAAGAGGACACAAACGTCGTCTCGTGTGGCGTTGAAGATGCTCTAGCCTGCGAAATGTCCGCTGACAGTAGGTGCAACTGAATTGCCTCCCTTCATCAGAGCCACCTGAAGGCAATGCAGACATGCTGTGAATGGCTAGCAATACAAGTGACGGCCTTGATAGGAAGGAGGTGATCTCCATCGCCTTCTCCAACTGTGAGCAGGCGGCGCATCGGATGACTCAGCAACTACTGGGGGCGGCGCATCGTGATTGGACAGAGCCACATTAAAGTTCTATTCAGCCTCCAGGGCTCATTTGGAGAAGGCGTGGGATAGCTCCAAGACAATTGCTAATGATAAATAGGGGAGTCTCTTGTTAAGATCATTAAACAATAGGTGTAAGGATTAGGATCGCACAATTTTAGTATCTAACCCAAATGTCATCATGTTTTTTTGACCATGGTAGAGTAGCTATAGTGAGAGGTAGAAGAACACATGTAGGAACAAGCCCTTGAGTAGAACATCTGGGCGGTTGGGTGCATATCAATGTTGAGCAGCTGAAGAAATTACATGAGAATACGACAAGCACTATAAAAACGTTTGACCAGCTGTGCTTTATGAGGAACTTTAGGATTTCATTTGGATTTGCACAAAAACAAAACGAGCTTAAAAGTAAACAAACAGTGATCAGTAAAAGAAAAATAATCTAGTGGAAGATATCACTGGTTTCTCAATGCCAAGCAGCTATCATCATCACAATGACGGACATGCAAGACCATTCGCTAACTATTGATCGCCCCGATTCACTAACAGAAGGAGTATGGATGCTCGACGAAACTGAAAAATGGCTCGAATGTCTCCCCAACTCAGAGTTAGAACACGAACTTCATCGAATGCGTGAAGATGACTACAACAGTTCCACGCCTGAGGAACATATCCAGTCTAGATTCATCACAAGAAGAAATGTGCATGGAACTAAGAAGCCTTGACTGGGGTTATGCGGCTATCCACGAGTTCCTCTGTTTACTGGATGATGACAGCAAATACTTTCGTGCGGCTTTACAGATGGACGAATATAGCGAGGAAAACCTTAAAAGTCTTGATGAGCTTTGCTGTAGTTTGAATGCTTGATTTTTCCTACTTGATGCCCTCCGAGGATGAAGCCGAAGACAAAGAGAAGATGCATTCAAACGTATTTGATGGATGAAGCAGCAAGGAGACAGATCTTTTTTGGGAGTTCAATGGGGCACGATACTAACCTCGGTTCTTTCTAGCGATGAATTTGGAATTGACTGTATTTTTCGGCTTCATTTCTCAATACGTCAATGTCCACAGCCTTGGAATCTGTATGTGTTAACGAAGACTTACTCTTACAACCAAAACAGCGAGCTATTAAGCACATCGGGCAAAGATCAAGCATAGAATCAATATTGTTGAAGGGTATGGTATGGTGTCATCCGGAGACAATGATACACTTGTATATACTCAGAAACGAGAAGAAGAAAAGCATCGTGGGCAAAGGCCGGCTTCCAGAAAGCAAGTAGGAAAAAGGAAATCGAAAGGACAATGATACCCATGAAAATCTAGGGCCCACAACAGAAAAGAAATACTCTCAATACAAATCCTGCGTCTCATACAAAAAGTTGTGCATGTACTTGGGAGGGCTAAGTCTAACTAGTTTGATACCAAATGTTTCGAAGATAGTTAGGCCTGAAGTTACTGACGTTCGGTGACAACACCTTCGTAACCTCGAGACCGAATATATTCGAGTGTGCGTTCGAAGTGGCGTGTCGGACCGTCAAGGTTCGGGTTCGGCTCTCCCTCGGTACTGTGCAGATTTGAGTGAATGAGTTCGATAAGTCCATTGAGGTACTTGGTGGTGACATTTTCATTTTGCTGGTCGAAGTAATAGACGTAGCGGTTGAGGATCTCCACGAAGAGCTCGACAGACACGGCTGTATCCATGCAGGCATCTGCAACGCGAAGAGCACGCTGGAGACACTCGAGAACACGCTTTCCATCACGGTAAAGCTAATACTGGTTAGCACAATTGTTTCATAACAAGCAAACAAATTAGAGATGCTTACATCCTTGGGGTCTTCCTCTCCACGTTGCGGGTTCTCAACGACCCACCAAAGATGGCTTGCAAGGTACACCGCGCGACACTGATCGGGCTTCTTAAGTAGCTTGCTACCATGTAAGGCAGCCTTGGTAATCAAGGTATCGTAATTCTCCTTGGAAAAGCCACGGGATCCATGCAGGGCCCCGGAAATGATACAAACGGCCTGGAACTGTGCTCGAGAGTCGCTAATTGCATCCTCGTAGATTGTAAATGCCTGGGCAAAGAACTCGTAGCTGACTTCTTCAAACCCAGTCTGGTCGGCTACTTCACCACACATCACGAACAATCGAAGAGACAGATCCGCACAGCCAGGGTTTGCACGCTGGTACAAATTGTTGACACATTGATGCATGAAGCGGTAAAGGGCCGATGATTGTGATTGCCAGTTGTCGTCATAGTGTTCACGCGTTTTCAATTTGCGAGCTAGACGGATCGAGGCCGTGACAATAGCAGGCGTGGTGTATCGAATACGCTCATTGCCATCGGCGTATGCTTTACGTGTTGCTTGAAGGAGCTGTCCATTATGTTAATTGAGTGGGAATACAACAAAGATGATTAATTGCCTTACCTTAAGTTGGGTATCATTTTCTGATGCCTGGATCAAGTGCACCATTCTTGCGAGCCATCCTTGCTCTTCAATCGTCTCATCTGTCTCTCCCCCGCGGCGCTGCGATTGAGCTCCTGGGTATCCTGTGGATTGCTGAATACCCTCCTTGATCAGTACTCTGGCAGTTTGCAGCACACGGTCGAGGTTCTCGGGGTTTGTGATGGGGATCTTGTTCTTCAAAATACTGCGAACTATCTCACCCGCAATCGACCTTCGGGTAGGGTAAGATTGCGAAGTTAGGAGTGGTAAATAGTGTGGCAAGGCCAAGGCTGTGAAAATAGAGGCATAAGAACGGAGGGGAGCGTTGAGAAGGTGAAGGATATGTTGTTGTGTCGGTGCGGAATGCAAGTCGGCATGGTCAGTATATTCCGCTGTCTTTTCTGTCGCAAAGTTCAAGATCTGGTCAACGTATTCCAGGTGACCAGGGTAAATATTCAATGCGAGATTCACCAGTGATACCAAAAGAGCCATGGTATCCTGAATCGGCAACGCACGTGTCTTGACCAAGTTCACTACCTGGTCATAAAAGATATCATACAGCTTAGCTTCCGCTGGAAGGCCGGACTTGGGGTCTTCTCCATTTGCGGGCTCTGATTGATTGGCGGGCTCATCGGGTGTACTTGATTCTTCCGTCCCGTTCTCTTTGGGTGCATCTGCGGCAGCAGGCTTAGCAGGCTCAGCAGACTCTTGCTTTTTTGTTTCTTTATCGAGTTCAAGCTTCTGCAATAACCGAGTGACAGCTTCTTCCTCGTTCTGCTTCCGGGCCTCCGGCTCAACCGTGGCGTCTGCTTCACCTTCCTTTGCAGCATATGTAGATAACCGATCCATGAGACCAATGACGATTTTCTTTAGATCGACATGTGGGTTGAGGCGGGCAATGGCGGACAGTAAGAGATCGAGGGTATGCAGGTGGAATTCATCGGGGAAGACCTTAGTAATAACTTGTGTCATATTAGCGATTGAGTCAAGTGAAACGTTCAATGCAAAGAATACGTACCTTCTAAGAGATACTCTTGCGCTAGCACATCTCGGCACTGCACCACCTGCTCAAGGAGAGCTTGTAGGATGCCTGATTTGTACGTCTCTAGGTCTACCAGCTGGCTCAGACGGACTACATTGCTACCAACAAGCAGCTCAAGCTCACGCCGTTCCTGTATGCGCCGCTCTCGCTCTCGCGAGGGACCTTGGTGCTGAAGTCGCACCCAGAGCTTGTTCATTTCCACAAAGTTGGTCAACACAAAGTTGATCGAATCCTGGAGATTTCCTTCAGGCCCGTCACCGGTTCCAGAAGGCAAATAGTCCCGCGCCTGACCGGAAAGGTAATATCTCAGGAATAAACCCCGAATCGGGTGCTGAATGCCACGGCTCATTTCCATCATGTCTTTCATGATTTCCTTAACAGGCGCATCCTCGACAGACATGTAGACGGTACCGACGGTGATCATCAGATATAAACGGGGGACAATGTTGCCCGCATACTGGACGAGTTCGTACAGGTCCGCGAGGTGATTGACGGGGTGGTTCTCCCTGAGATAGACCGAGAGGTGTCGCAGCGCATCGAAAACAGCCATGTACAATTCGTAATATTGCTTCGGACCGAGGCTAGGAGTTCGCAATTCGGATACAAAAGCCGATCTATATAGTCGCAGTTCCCCAAATGGGGAGGTAATTAGCATTCAAGTTCATTGCGCAGCGACCCGACATCGCTGCCTGGAGAGCGCAAAGGCTCAGAGAGGACACCTCACCCATGTTTGAGCGCATCCATTAGCTTCCCGGGGGTCTCCAAGCATTTGCGCATCATGGCCGACTGCTGCCTCACCACCCCCAATGCCTCCTCAAGGAGGCGGGTCTGGTCCTCGGGGACAGGCGGTGGGCTGGCCATTGTAGAGTGAGGGGGAGCTGAGGAATAGGAAGCAGGCGGTAAACACCTGCGCGGTTAGAGCAATGATTGAGCTTGCAGGGGGCTCTTCACCACTTCCAACAATTCATAAGAGAATTAAGTTGTTTGGTGGGTGGAAGTGTGGTGTTTGGAGGAGAAGGAGGGAGAGTTGAGTTGGAGTTGAAGCCGAGAAGGATAAGCTCACTGGATGCCGTGACACCAAACGGGGGTCGACATTCCACCGAACGTCACTGACCACGGTTTGATCGCCTCTACATTCAGATGTTCTCGACTGCTACTGGTATATAATGTCCGCTCCCCATCTTAATTTGAAAATATTCAGACGATTTCTATTCAGCTCAAAAAATTTGAGATTATAGTAAAATGCTTATCCATGTGACTTGCATCTTGAAATAAGCCATAGTATTAATCAGGCATCTCTCCAGATGTCATACGTGTGCGTGTGCCACATCATCCACAACTCAGAAAGGTCCCAGAAATCTTTACATAGAACTGCAGATGCTACTACATACGTACCATGATGGATCGTATCTTTGCTCTACGTGGATTTAAAAATGGTTAAAGATATGAGCTTGTGGAAGAATTTGTTTTCGATGGTGGTCTGTTCCAGGAACGCAGTAGCGGAAGCAGCACATCCCAAATCTCGACCAATGACTTGCAATACATGAACATTATATACACACAATGTGAAAGAGGCGGCTTAAAGGAAACGAAATCCCGAAAGTAACTGAATAACCACAGTGGACATGAGTCATTTGGGAGCCCCTGGCCCAAATCAACTACCTCGGGACAACAAGAGAAGTAGAGGAAGTCCATAAAAGAGAACGGACACCAAAACCTTTGCCACATCGATCGATCTGCGGGGGGCGATATAACTTTTGGGTGGAAGAAAAATCCTTTTGTTTTTGGGCTCAATTAGACTCTTCCAATCGCTTTAGGTGAACCCGCCTAAGAAAACGCCATGGATATCAATGGAAAAAAGAAATGACGGTCAATAATAAAGACCGGCATCCAATCTGGAGGCGAAGTAGATTGCCGGTTGGCCGCTGGCCTTAAGACATTTATTTGCGAACAGCAAAGTCGACCTTGCGTTGACGCATCAGGTCCTTGCGCTCCTTCTCCTTGGCCTCGTCGTAGACAAGGAACTCGTGCAGACCACAGCCGGAGGGAACCATAGGAAGAACAGGCACCTTGCGATCAGTGACGACCTCCAGAAGGGCAGGGCCCTCCTGCTCAATCAGCCACTTCAGCTTAGCCTCAACCTGAGCAGGGTCGGAGACACGGTCGGCAGCAAGGTGCATAGCCTTGGCGAGAGGAACGAAGTCAGGGTTCTTAGCGTGGGTGTGAGAGTAACGGTCCTCGTAAAACAGATTTTGCCTATTGATAATAATTAGTAAATTTAACTTTCTCTCGAAATTATGCAATGTCACCATACCATTGGGTAACCATGCCTTGCTCTTCGTTGTTCAACAGAAGGACCTTAACGGCGATACCGAATTGAGCAGCGCTAGAAAGCTCGGTAAGGGTCATGTTCAAGGAAGCATCGCCATCAATATCAACGACAAGGCAGTCAGGGCGAGCGACCTTGGCACCGATAGCGGCGGGCAGACCGAAGCCCATAGTACCAAGACCACCGGAAGTGATCATGGTACGGGGGTGACGCCAGCGGAAGTGCTGAGCGGCCCACATCTGATGTTGACCAACACCAGTAGTGATGATGGTCTTGTCCTTCATGTGAGCAGTAAGGTTGCTGAGCTTCTCGATGACAGCCTGGGGCTTAATGGGACCATCAAGCTCCTGGCGCTCGTAAAGCGACAGAGGGAAACGCGCCTTCCAGTCATTAATCTGCTCGAACCATTCGGGGCGTTCTGGGACAGGCTTGACATGGGGAAGGAGAAGACGCAGGTTATCAGCGCAGTCACCCTCGACGGCCTCGGTAGCCTGGACGACCTTGTTGATGTTCTTAGGCATAATTTCGAAGTGTACGATACCACCACGGCCCTCAGCGGCAGCTTGCTTCGCTTGAGGGGCGAACTTGGGGATACTCAGAGTCACACGGTCGTCGAAACGGGCACCAACAGCGATGATCAGATCGGCCTCCTGCATGGCCATGTTGGCGTAGGCAGTTCCGTGCATACCCAGCATGTGCAGAGCCTTGGGGTCTAGCTCATCGAATCCACCAAGACCCTGGAGGGTGGTGGTGACGGGAATAGAGCACTTGTCGGCAAGCTCCTTCAGGATCTCGGGGCCATCAGGACGAGCAAGAAGACCTTGACCGACGTAAAGAATAGGCTTCTCGGCCTTGTTAACAAGCTTAGCGACACGGTTGATGGTAGCATCGAGAGAGCGCTGGCTCATTTCACGGGCAGCCATGGTTGCGGCACTTGGGAGAGAGGGAATAGTGCTCTGCATGGGGATAGGGTTGCGGAGAATGCCAGCGGTGACATCCTTGGGCAGATCGACGAGAACGGGTCCGGGGCGACCGCTAGTGGCGATCTCGAAGGCCTCTTGAATACGGCGAGGAAGCTCACCAACAGACTTGACCATCACGTTCCACTTAGTGCAAGCACGAGAGATACCGACAACGTCGGCCTCTTGGAAGGCATCGGTACCAATAGCGCTAGTGACGACCTGGCCGGTGAACACAACCATGGGAACACCATCTGACATGGCATCCTGCATAGGAGTAATGACATTGGTGGCGCCAGGGCCAGAAGTAACCAAAACAACACCAGGCTTGCCAGATGCACGGGCATAACCCTCAGCCATGTGTCCGGCACCTTGTTCATGCTTGGGCAGGATGAAATCGAAGTGTTTTGAGTTGTAGATGGCATCGAATACGGGAAGAATGGCACCACCAGCGTAACCGACTATTTTTATTAATTTCATTAGCAAAAAAGGAACGAATTGATCGAGTGTCAAGAAGGAAAGGTGACTCACAAACGTGCTTCACATCATGACGCAGCATCATCTCGTGGAAGATTTCACCACCGCTCATTCCGACCATACTGATAGCATTGTATTAGTTTCATGTCTGCACAATGGTTATAAGTGAATATTGAAGCACGTACGAGTCATCGAGCTCGCCAACCTGGCGGTTCTGGAGAGGCGAGACCTCATTGCGATGGGGTTCCTGGTTAAAGGCCGGGCTGGGAACAGGACGAGCCTCTCTAGCAAGGGCGTTAGCAGTGTGCCTCGTTCGACGGATTCCATTTCATCCGGTCTTTCCCTCTTTTTCTCATTTCTCTCCTTCTTTTCCTTCTAGGAGCAGAACTCACGAGGTAGCGGTAGCAGTGCTCTGAGCACGCTTCTGGGGAGAAGAGCGGTGGGGCGAGGCAGCCGAAGCCACGAACGAAGTCGAGAAGGGTCGGCGTCCAGAGACCAGCTGTCTCTGGATATGGATGGACCGCAGAGCAGTCTTTGATGGTCTGAAAGGCATCATCTTGAACGACCCGGCCAGCACAGGAAGGATAGGTGAGTCAAGAAGAAGCAATTGGCCCTTGCTAGTGAATCTTTGGGGGAATGAAAAAAGCGCCTTAACCTAAAGCACCGACCGCTCTGACTCAATTTGCAGCCCTATGATTGGCCTCTATCTCCATCTCTGCTTCTCCGCACCTCCGACCTCGGCGCAAATCGGCGTGTCACATGACCCAACCGTTTTCGTTGTCATGTGACCCGCGCCGGTTCAAGTTTTCTGTGCATTTCCTGCATCGCCGCTGCATAAAGTGCCCCCGGGAAAGGCCGATGCAAGGTCTGGGTCATGCGAGGGACTCAATCTATAAATCATGAAGTGCACCACGATTACGTACCTGCAATCGGGCAAGCACATATGAGAATTGCCTCTGTATACATACGCTGAAATAGAGTTGGACATATATTAGTCTAAATACTTGACCCCTAAATGCTGTCAGAGAGCGATGAGAGTACATAGTAATTACATTTCTCGCCCAGATTTATGGGGTACGCCTCCACATTAAGCCGAGATTTGAGTATTAACCGATGTTTCCTTTTCCCGGAGCCCCAGTGGCATGCCGAAATGAACAATTTCGGGCCGGTAACCCTACAATTTGACGGACAGGAATTGAAAGAGATCTGTGCTTCAAATCAGGTGTAATTGGGTTCCTAGCATACCCACATTTCTGCTAGTAGTAGGTACATAGTATATATAGTCGTGTCTCAGGCCATCGGGCATTTTACCCCGGAAGTGTAGGGTCACCCATACTACTAAAACTTACTCCGTACAATACCACCTTCCAAGGGCCGAGCCCGGTACTCTTACACAGTCCTAATAATGCCCCAATGACGATGCAAGAGGGGCAAAGCACCGGTCCCTGTCTCTTTGCACCAATAGACGGGATGAATCAAATTGTATTTGGGGGATCAATGCGACCTCCCCGCAAGGACTAGCACTGCAAAAGGACACCGGGGATGGCAGCTGGGTCCCTGCTCCCCCACCAACATTCCATTTTACCCGGGGTTGGACTCTTTGGAACCGGGGCGTCATTCGCTTGCGGGTATTTTTTATCTAATGAATTACTTTTCTTTTTTCTCGTCTACTCTTCATTTCACTAATTCCATATCGTTGAGCCTTGCGCTTCCCTTCTTTCCTTTTTCTGCCCCTCCATCCCACCAAGTTCCTCTCACTCTTAAAAGTCCGTTACCCCGCCATGTCATCCCCACAGGAGCTTGTTCCGCAAACAGAGTCCATCGCGGAGGTTTATGCCACCAGCGATGCCTCTGTGAGCACGCCTGCCGCCGAGCACCAGCAGCGCTTCTCTGCTCTGGTCTCTCAATTCAATAAAGAATACAATCACCGCCCCGATTTCGTAGCTCGGAGCCCTGGTCGCGTGAACATCATCGGCGAGCATATTGACTACTCCCTTTACGATGTCCTGCCAACCGCCGTGAGTGTGGATGTGATTATGGCCGTCAAGGTTGTTCCTGGTACTTCCGGCACTACTATCAAGATTGCCAATGTCGCACCGGAGAAGTTCCCCGCCCGCGAATTTAGCGTACCACATGATACCGATATCGAGATCGACCCCAAGAAGCACGAATGGGTCAACTACTTCAAGGCGGGTCTGTTGGGCGCATTGAAGTTCCTGCGTAAGGAGAGGCCAGATGGCGCAGCCCCTGCAAGCATGGAGATCTTGGTCGATGGCAATGTGCCCCCTGGTGGTGGTATCTCTAGTAGTGCCGCGTTCGTCTGCGCTAGTGCGCTGGCCGTCATGAAAGCCAACAACCACAATGTGTCGAAGCAGGACCTTCTTGACCTGGCTGTTGTCTCTGAGCGTGCGGTCGGTGTGTACTCTGGCGGGTAAGTCAAGAAATAATCATATGCCGAATAAAGTTCATAATCGTTTGCTGACCATATGCGATCTGGGACGGACAGTATGGACCAGGCTGCCTCTATCTTCTCCAAGCGCGGCTTTCTTCTCTACACCCAATTCTTCCCCACATTCAAGGTCGAGCACGTCCCGATCCCTACTGCAGCTGATGAAATCACCTTCCTCATGGCCCAGAGCTTCGTCACCTCGAACAAGGCCGACACCGCACCCCGACACTATAACCTTCGCGTAGCAGAATGTACACTCGCCGCCGTTATTCTAGCCAAGAGCTTTGGCGTGACCCTGCCAAAGGATAACAGCTCTCTGGGTTACAGCCTGCGCAACTTCCATGAGGAACTTATGACCAAGGAAGGCCGCTTACACGATCCCCTGGAGTACCAAATCGATTCTGTTATCCAGGCTACCCAGGACCTTTTCACCAAGACCGAGGGCTACACACGCGAGGAAATGGCCGAGCTTCTGGGCATCACTGTCCCCGAGCTAGAGTCAAAGTTCCTGTCTGCATTCCCCGTTCAAGCGGAGCGATTCCGTTTACGCCAACGCGCACTGCACGCTTTCAAGGAGGCCCGTCGTGTATTGGATTTCAAGGCTTGCCTGGCCAAGGCATCAAAGCTGGATGAGAAGCGTATTCACTACCTCGGTCAATTGCTTAACGAGTCTCAGGAATCATGCCGCGTTGATTATGAGTGCAGTGCTCCTGAGGTAGATGAGATCTGTGCCATTGCTCGCAAAGCCGGTACTTGGGGTAGCCGACTGACTGGTGCTGGATGGGGCGGCTGCACCGTCCACATGTTGCCACAGGGCAAAGTCGAGGCTGTGACGACTGCCTTGCGAAATGAGTACTACCTGAAGCACTTCCCTGATATCAGTGCTGAGAAGTTAGAGCAAGCTATGGTCATCAGCAAGCCATCTAATGGCTCGTTCATGTATGTCCAACTTGAAATCCTTCACATGGGAAATATTTTACTAACGTTCATCTTATCTATAGTGTCACTGGAGCTGCCATTGATCAGATTGCTCTTTAGAGTCTTTGATTTAAAAATTCTGAGATTGCTAAATAATTCGCCATACTTTTGCAGGTCGATCTTTGAAATTGTACATAGCCTCAACAGACATCAATCAGCCCAAAGATTCTGCTCATTCGGACGATTAACGAATTAAAACATCGTAGAACATTATATGGGTATATGCGATTCCAGTAAAGTTTCAGTTGACGAGGGCAGTTCTGCTTGGTTGCAGAGCTTATAGTTCATGCATTAATGCCCATGATCGAGGCCGTTGCCGAATTATAAAATCAGATGCATAGGGGCGTGCAGCTGGTATTAGCTCCTGCAATGATAGTAGGGGCCTCGGCGATCCGAGCCATGCTGGTTTGACCGAAGAAAAGCTTTTGATTATGCTGAGGAAGCGAGAAATGTCACCTTATTTAAGGACCATTTTCTAGAATTCGCTTCCGTGGGGTCGTGGGGTGACTCGGTAAGTAAAGTTGACTGCGAGTGTTCAAGCTTTCTTCTTGGCTGCGGCCTTGCCAAAGAAATCACTCATCTTCTTCATGCCCGATGTGTTGACCTTTTTCAAATCCCGGACACCACGAGATTCTGACGCTTTCGCTTTCTTCTCTTCTTCATCCTTCTTACGCTTCTTCTCTGCGCGAGCCTCGACTTCCTCGTCATCAAGAGCACGCTTGCGAGTGAAATCAGACATATTGCGCGATGCGACAGCTTGTGCACGGAGAGCGGCAAGCTCCTTCAAGCGATCCGTCAAAGGCTTGAAGTCCAACGGGGTCTCGGGGGCGCCAAGGAGCTCATCGATGCGAGAACATAAATCCTTTGGCAGATAAGATTCTTTCATGAATGATAATGCCGTAGAAATACGCAGAAGACGAGTGACGCTGTCATCGAGTGTGATTTCCTCTCCATTCGGTTGAGGCGCAGGTGTCGATTCACCAGCCGGCGTAGAGACTGATGGAGTAGCCGTGGTAGTCGCTGTGGATGGAGAGTCTGCACTTTCGTTCGGCTTGCTTGTTTCAATCTCATTTTCTTTGGGTGTTTGACTTGTAGGGACGTCGTCGCGCTTGACGGACATCAGAGGCGCAGCCAATGCCTCACTAATAAATCGCTGTTCTAAGCTTGCGGGTAGACTCTGTGCGGCTATTCTTTCGGATTTCGCAATTAGCTCCTTCAGTAGCTTCGATTCATTAAATCGGAGCATTTTTTCATCTCCAGCTTCCACCGTGTCGCATATAGCCTCTGCACGTGCAAGCAGGGTAATTCGAAATTTGTCATTGTAGAGAACGTTGCGGAAGTGCGTTGGCAGGTCGTCATTGGAGTCAATGATGTCGTCTAGGGGCTGGAAAAGGGATTGGCCCGATTTTGAAGAGGCAAACAGGAGGGGAATCAAGAAGAATATCGAGTCGACTGGTGTTGCGATGAGGAGATCCGCGCTCTTCGAAATTGAACCAGCCTCGTTGACTGGTCTCTCAGTTGCTGGGCTTGATTGACGCGCCGAAGGTGTAAATAAGATGCTGCGCGCCTGGTTCGGAGGCGCTGCGACCACAGTGAACTCGTAAATTCCTCGCTCCGGACAGAAAAAGTAGTGCCTCAGTTCGCCCGATTGCGGGTTCGGAAGGGAGAGTAGGCGCGCGTCGGCGCTCGGGGACGCGGGCAATATGAAGGTTTTGCTGGGTTTCTCAGCGGGCGTCAAGGTCTTTTTCTCTTCTGATTTCGGTTGCTCCTCAGGAGCAGTAGCGCGAGTGCGAGGCATTATGCGAGTGATATAATGGCAGCGGAAGTGACTGGAGCAAGGAAGGAGCAAGAAGGTAAATCGGAGGGTACTAATGTACTAAAAGGGAAATCGCGACGCGCAGTGACGCGCCCAATCATGTGCGGGCCCTGCATGTGTGTGATCCATCATTTCCGCTCCCTGCATCCCTAGCAGTTTGGCAATCTCCGAAGTTTCAGGGCTCAAGTACCTTGACATTGCTCTTTTTTTCATTTATCCATTCGTTTGAGTTAGGTGTTTGGTCAAATTCACTCGTTACCCAACGACTAAACAGAGCAATTTGGGTTCAGCCGGCGAACACGGCGATCCTGGCGGGGAATGACATTCACTGTGCATGGCCATTTATGAGTGATTAACGCTTGACGTTGAAATAAAAGTGAGTCTGTTTTCTGGCCCTTTCAGTAGGTGAGACTACTGACAACTTTTCTTCCAGTGGTCGACTCAGCCTGGCCACCCCAGTCACCACGAGAGGCTCTACTAAGCTCCCCCGGAGGTCGGAGGAAGTACCAAGACATGCAACGGAAACAACTCCTATCGTCTCCCTTGAAACGCTCGAATACTACCCCGAACTTTCGGTCAAAGGTGAACCAAGTGCTAGATGAGGGCGAAGATGGGGGCGAGGGCGAGGGCGAAGAAGAAGATGAAGAGACCTTGGAGCTGCGACTCGCCGAAATTCAGGCTCGTCTCAAGTTGAAACAACTCCAGAAATCCCGTGGTCGGTCAGGCACCGCCACATCCCACAATGAAGAAGATGATGATAGTTTGGGCTCTGCCACACGGTCTCATCATACCGCTGCTCCGAGAAGCCCTCCGCGCAGCCAGCGCAAGGCCCCCACCAATGAGGTGCAAGTTCCTGTGTCGCCCACCAGACGGCCCGCCCCGGCACCTGAGCCCTGGTCTCCGAGAAGATATCAGCTGGGGATTGATAAGGGTTGGAAAGCTAGTGATGTGTCATTGAAACGCCCACCAAGCTCGAGAATGGAGGCCAGGCCCACAAGCCAGCTTGGGACTCGCAGCGGTGCCATGTCCCGAGCAAGTGACACTTTCTCCTCGCCGCGACCCCAAACATCACCAAGTTCTGGAGGGCTGCCCAGAATTAAATCTTTTAGTGAGCGAATGGCTGAGGGTCGGATTGCTGAACAGGCAGAGAAATCCCGCCTCGAGAAAGCAGAAAGGGTGCAGGCAGGCCGTAGCACAGCCTTTCAGTTTGACCAAACCGAAATCGAGTCTTACAAGAACGCAGCTGCCAATGAACCGCAGTCTACACTTCCAACCTCTATGGGTCGTGAGCCTGAAACCTACAACTTCAACCGTGCGGAAATCCTTCGTTCCCTGAATCGCCCCCAGGGTGCTGGCTTAAAACGCAGTCAAACGACTCCGAACATGAAAGAAGACAATTTTCGCAGGAAGTTCAACAAAAATGATGGGCAGAATGAAGAAGTTGAGGCAGCTTCAAATGGGCCCGATTCATCAAAGTTTGAGTCCTATTCATCCTTGCATCTCTCAAGCCGCATATTACCTCATTCATTTCTAAGCCGCACTCTAACCGATAAAACCGTCCTCCGGATACCCGATCTTCTCAAAAAGATTAAGGGGCCTGCCTTTGAACTTCCAGATAGCATAGACGGTGATTACGTCGTGTTTGGGATTGTCGCATCCAAGTCGGAGCCAAGACAAACGAAGCAGCCACAGAATGCCACGTCAAAATCTGTTGACCCTTATGACGACGGGTCCAACAACACTAGTCGCTATATGGCCATAACTTTAACCGATCTTAAATGGACGATCGATCTCTTCCTGTTCGATACCGCTTTCCCACGCTATTACAAGATCACAGAGGGAACCCTTGTTGCAATATTGAATCCAACCATTTTGCCGCCTCCAAAGTGGAAGCTAGATACCAATCGTTTTAGCCTGGCTCTTTCATCATCTGATGATAAAATCCTGGAAATTGGGAAAGCCAAGGACATTGGCTACTGCAAAGCCGTAAAAAAGGATGGCAAAACTTGCCAATCTTGGGTGAATGCCAAGAAAAGTGAGTTTTGCGAGTTTCACGTTGATCTTCAAGTGCGGCGTACACAGGGCCAACGTTCTGGTGTGAATAGTGGTACAGGTCTGTTTGGCCCTGGTGGTCGATCTGGATCACGGTTGGGTGTCTATTCGCCTGAGCGCGGCAGACAAGGGAGTCGACTGGTCAACCCATCTCCTAGAGAGGGATTAAAGCCTGAGGGTGGTCAATACGACATGGCATCTGGGTCAACATATTTTGTGGCGCCAGCTCCTAAAAGTCGTGGTGCAAACCGTACATCCTACAACCCCTTTGCTGGTGGTCAAGGGTCAGCGGCGATGCTTGATGGCGATGACGACCCTTTTATTGCGGCTGGAATGATGGGTCGTGGAAGTGAGAATAAAGAAGAGCGGTTACGCAAACGCCTGATAGCGCAACAACGTGAGCGAGATATCACAGAAAAGCTTGTCACTGGCAAAGCTGGTGGCGTGGGTCTTGAATATCTGCGGTCACGTACCGCCGAAGGACAGCCTGCAAATAAAGGTAGCAGCACACAATCTGCTACTTCTGGAACACCGAAGGGCCTTCCTTCAAATAGCAGCGAGTTCAACCTGTCTACCTTCGGCAGAGCAAAGAACGTTCACCTCAGTCCAAAGAAACGCTCTCACGATGGGGATAAACCTCATGGGAGTGGTGTCAAGAAGACACGGTTTATTACTGCGAAGGGAATCCGGGAAGCTGGTCGAGAGAGTCTTGGAGGACCTGAGGCGACAGGTAGCCAACGGCAAATTCCATCGGATGATGACGATGATGAACTAGAGTTCGTTTGATTATGGAATTAAAACATGTATAAATCTGTCTTCTTCAAAGTTTCCTAGCGTTTGATCCAGGTTTTCTCGCCCATAACGCTACCATGAAAAGAGAAATCACTCTCAATTGCATAAAACAACATTATTCAAAATATATCTTGTGAACTTGAAATTTCCAAGCTTGGTATCTTGGGAATTCTACCTAGTGTAGTGGGGAAGGTCGTCCTCTACATATTCTGCCGGAATTGGCGGTGAGATGGCGACTTGAAGCCTAAGTCTAGATTGCTACGCTTTACAGAATATACATAGCACAACAACACACACTTTCCGCGTTCATATGAGCTCTCCCAGCCGTCCCCGACCATAGGCATATTATATATGTTGGTTGTTGGTGGTCTTCTTCTCCATATCGACCTGTACGGCTAGATCGTACTGCCGAAGAGCGTACCCCGTTTCACTAGGTAGGTGCTGCTGACTATAAATCCAGGCAGATCTTTATAAAGGGTACCTACTAGAGAGGTAGGCTTTTTGTCCTATTACATACTAATTACTATCCAACTTCAAGTTCCAAGATTGAACTTGCATGGGTGCATCTAGGCAAGTCCAGTAGTACTAGTAAAATCAATTGATTTGACCTATCGACTAAATCAGAAAAAGCCACAGAATTACGCAAATATTGACAGCGGGTGAAAAAAAAAAAAATCCATTTTTTCAAAAGTACGATACGTCTCATCAATCTGTACCCAGACGCTAGCCCCAGAAGGGATGTACGATGCAGTCTAGAAACAGGCAGAAGGAGCACCACAAAGAAGAGAAGCATGCAAGAAAAAAAAAAAAGAAAAGAAAAGAAAAGAAAACGACATGATAAAGCACCAGACTCCCTTGACCCATCCTTGATAAAGCATCAGAAAAGAAAATGCGTACGCTTTGATAGTTGGTATTCCCTTCCCTGAATTCAAGTCCGACGCGCCAAGTGATAACCGCAGTAAGAGCAAACAAACAACTCCATGACCTGATAACCGCGCGTAAGTCGTGAATGGAGAACAAATTAGATCATGACTGGACAAACAAAATGCAAAAAGCCCCAGGGGCCAGGAAGGATAAGAATAATCTTAGATGAGAGGCACAGCAGAAATATGCCGAACAAAAAAGTGACAGTCACCGAGGGTGAATGACATGCAACGAACGTTGAGGAAACAAGAAATAGACGCCCAGACAATGCACAAGTGATTAAAAAGACACCAGGACTGATTCAATGAGACAAGCCTGAGTGTAATCAAAAACATCTATGCAGTGTTGGCGCTGCGGGTAATCCGGGTTCTCTTAGCACCCGGGGTCTTCGCAGGCTCGTCCTGGGCGTCACGCTTGGCAGAAGTGGTAGCAGGAGAAAGTTCCTCCGGACCCTTCTTCTTCCGCAGCCAAGAGTTGAAAGGCGTGTTCTTGCGCCGTGAGGTGTTGACCGTGCTCATTGACGGAGTCTCTTCAATATCAGCATCGACACGAGCTTGGGAGCGCAGGTTACGCGTAGCACCAGGGGCACGGGGGAACTCGAGGTTCTGAGGGGTGGAGACAGGTGATCTCGGGTTAACCGTGTGTGATTCATCATCCACGCCGTCCTCTTCATCAGTAGCATCGTCTTCAGCTGCTGGGTCCTCAGCATGCTTTTGAGCAGGCTCGTTTTCGTCTTTTGGCTGAGGTCGGGGGACTGTCTTTCCGTCGGCAGTCCACAGCAGGCGAGGCTTGATGTCTTTGCGACGAAGGGGCTTGATTTTCTCAAGAACGGAAGGATCAGGCAACAGGTGCTCACGGCCAGCGAACAAGCCAAGATCATTTGGATCATCTTCCTCCATCTTGTCAAGATCATCAAGTTTTTTAGTAAATTCTCTACCACGGCTGTGGGGAAATAGACGTCAGTATGGCGAAGTGAGTGTAATACAAAGAGTAATATGAAAGAACTTACAAGAGATAAGTCATCTCTGCGTCTTGACCTACACGCACTCGACGAGAGGAACGGGTAACAGGGCGATCACTGTCACTGTCAAGGCCAGCTTGAGTGCGGAAAGGATTAACGGCCTGCTGGGAGGGCGCAGGAATCCGATCACGAGAGTCAGTGAATATCTCGATACCCCGAGAAGGTCCAGAAGACTCATCAAAACTGTCGAGCGAGAATGGAGTTTTCACCTTACTCGACATCTTGGCACTAGGTGGAAAGAGAGTGCGGGCAGTGGATGAAAGATCACCGTGAATCTTCTTCTTTGATGGAGTCTTGGCCGGCGTAGGCAGAGCCTGGCTCTCCAAGGTTCCAGAAGAAGGTGGGAAGGCAGAGGAAAGTCGAGTGTTCTGAGGTTCGTCGTAATTTAAAGCATTGGCAAGGCGTCCTCGGCGTTCATTGGCTCGGGATTTCGAGTGACTACCTGGAGGTGAGAGAGTCGTCTCTTCTACCTTCCGATACTTTCTTGGTGAACCTTGCGATCGGCCCTTACTTGGTGAGCCAGGGTACATCGGCGGGGTCGTCTCTTTCGATCGCGAGCGTTGAGCCAGTCTAGCTGAAGATCGGGTGGGATACGGTTCGAATGTGTCGTACCCAGCACCATGGAGCGGTGCCTTGGGAACCCTCAGACTAGAGGGTGATGGTGGTGGTGGTGTGCTCGCCATTATGGATGAAAGTTGTGACGAATAAGATATTTTGGCAATTGTTGCGCTGAAGTTCGTCGAGGTTGTACCGGCGACCTAGGCCTCGATTCGCTTGGGCCCGTTTGTTGACCCAACTCGTGGATTGACGTTGAGGGATTCAATCAAGGGCGCGGGCACAGATATATCCACTCTGGAGATAGTAACACGCTGAAAGTCGTGATAAAAGTTATACCAGCAGCTTTAAATATAGCTTGCGAGTTTCAATGTTGTATTATCACAAAAAAAGGCAATGGAAGATGGATTGTAGTTAAGAAGAAAGAAGGGCGAAGACCCAAGAAAGGGCGGCATGTTTGGACTTCCCAGCCACCGTATTCCCGTCACCGCCCCGACCACCTCCACCGCCTGCAAGATTCGGTCAATAACAATCGGCCCCGCGATGATTTATGATTTGTTCCATGGATCTACACCATTCGTGCCAATCAGTTTCCCCTGAGATCTAGGCTTGTTGATAGCTCGGTTCGTGAGCGGCAAGTCATATTTATTTTCACACCAGTCTTCGGATTTTGCATTTCGACTCGTATCTATAATCCAGAGCAACATTACTGCCATATCTCTGCTTCAAAATGGCTCGAAGCGCTGCGGAGGAAATGGACCGACTACAACTATCAGACGAAGATACCGAGAATCTTTGGGACTCACCTTCAAAGCCTGGAATCAAGAAGAAGTTCAGTCCCCGATCATCCGACGAGATCCCCCGACCAGAACCACAGCAACCTCGCAATACAGGTGACACTATGTTTGATCGTCAAGAGGCTCGGGAAACCGCGCTACAGAACGAATTGCAAACGGTTCGAAAGGTTAATCTAGTGATTGAGAACCTGCTCGGTAGTATTGATAGTGCTAAAGGCAACATGGAGGTAAATTTGTCACCATGTACTATACAAACTTAGGCCAGATCTAATTGCTGTTCTACAGACCGTCTCAAATACCGTCACATCTGCATCGACGCTTCTTAATACATGGACTCGAATCCTATCTCAAACCGAACACAACCAGCGCCTTATCCTCAATCCAAATTGGCACGGCGCCACACAAGATGTAGCCGACATGGAAAATGAAGCGATTGAGAAACAACAAGCCGCTGAGCGACGAGAGCGGGCATTACAACAGCAACGAGAAGCTGCAGCTCGAAAGGCGGAAGAGGATGCACTGCGACGAGCACAAGGCCCCAGGGGCGCTCGTGGGACCAGTCGAGGCACTGTTCGTAGTACAGGTCTGGGCAGGACACCCAGTGTAAGTACCAGCCGAACGGGAGCTACGCGGGGATCATCGACAACTACGGGCCGGCGGCCAGTTAGTGGGATTGCGCGCGCAGGCGTAAGTGGAAGTGGAAGTGGAAGTGGAAGTGGCAGTGGAATCGCCCGTGGAAGGGGCAGGCCTTAGAATAATTCATGCGTGATTTATTCTTCGTGTATAATAATAGAGCGACATGAAGATCAATGTGTCCAACGAAAATGATACCCAGTTTCAAATGTTCTGCCCACAGATCTAAAGTCTAAAGAAATCCTGGTGCCTGAGGCTGTAAAGTTTGCGGACACGCGACCGATAGCGATAAGGAGCTTGGGGGTCCATTTCCCCAGTAAATTGATCTGCCCCCAATTCTCTTCTTCATCATCCAGACAGAATGAATTTCGCTCCCTATCAAGACGAATCCCCAGAGACTGAGCGGGCGCTGTCCCCTCCTCACCCCGACCCCCGTGGCAAGTCTCCCAACCTTCGATCACCTAGAGCATCGGCCGACCTGCCTTCTCCAAGCCACTTTGCAGGAGGTGGATATGGGAACACTGGCTTTGGACGAGACGTCGAAGGCGGACATGTGAGCTTGGGAGCATTTGAGACAAGTCTTCCTATCCGCATGGATGTGGAAGCTGCGTTGGCGTATTTGCTTTTACCTCCTGCCGGCGGTGTCTTTCTGCTATTAGCCGAGCACAAGAGTGATTATGTTCGGTATGTCCTCCGTAACCAGCTGGGCTATATTGGATCTCGAGGTTACTCATATGGGAATACTAATTGAACCGCTGTTCACAGATTCCATGCCTGGCAATCTAGCATGCTCTTTGCTGTCATCTTCGTGAGTATTAATCTCCTAGCCTAACTCGATGCCTTGTCTGACTTAGGGGATAGATACTTCATCTGATATTATCATGGTCGGCGTTTCTTTCATGGACTCTCTTCATCTTCGACCTCGGCTTAATCGGTTACCTCAGCTTGCGAGCATATCGCGACGGTGAGTTCGGCCACGTGTTATAGTAGAAATGAAGTGTTAATAAACTCGCAGTCGACACACTCGATCATTTCGAGGTCCCCTTTATTGGTCGCATGGCCAATTCATTTGTTGATGACGAATAAGCCTTGTTGGGTCGTGATTTTCTTGAATTTTACATACACTTGGAATGCTTGCTAAGAGCGCTGTGTTCTTTCTCCATATACCCTTGCTATTTGTCGATGTATTAATGTTTTTGTGGTTTAAAGACACTTGCCATTTACAGTCAATATGTTGCTTCTGGTATCGTTCCAACGTCATTCTCAGACAACTATGTTATGGGTACTGAATTGTATATCTATTTTGAATGTCTTATAATGTGTCTTGATATACATCCGTTGCTGCATACCCGCGTGTGCATTGATTCAAATCCTTACCCCCATGCAGCTTCTCTCACTCTACTGCAGGGTATAGCCCTCCTGGCAGCTGATCGGCCCTTGCTGATAATTCAGGTGAGTAGTGGTATTGGCGTTCCACCAGAAGTCCAGATACTGTGGGTATGACTTGGGAACCTTGCAAGTAGTCAAGTAGTTAGGAAGGTCCTTCTCCAGGATGTATGTGTAGTCATGAAGAGAACAAGAATAGCCGGGGCCGGACTGGCATTTGTTGAATGGTACAACAGCCTCATTGAGCACCAAGCGCACGTAAGTCCCCTTCTCAGACATGGCGGTAGCATTGCAGCTGAGACGTTCAATGGTGAGGTGACCACCCATCGGAACGATATCGCCAATTGAATAAGGGTTTCCAAAAGGAATTCGGTCCAGAGGGAGATCTTCGTTGGGGATGAGGATGCCGAGGGCCGCAACAATTGGAGTAATATCCGTGTCATGGGCGCTGGATTAACTTAGCAATCGTACAATCTCGAAGGAAACACCTGGGAAAATGGCCATACAAGTTGAAAATTAAAGGTCCTACTTTTTCTGGGCCCTCGTTGAGAAGGCTAAGACTCGCGTTCACGTACACAGCTCCAACAGCAGCCATATTTTTGTCACCCGGCCTTCCTGAATGTCAGCATCTAATCATGTCGATCACCTCTTGAGGCTCTCGACTTACCCGGCACAATAATAATAATTCAAGTCACCCAAGTAGCCAAAGGCAACCCATTCATCTTGAGTGAAAACGTTGATCCAATCGGAAAATGCACGGTTATTAAGCTCAAAGGATGCCATTGCTAATAAATAGTTAACATTTGAATCTTCGATAAATCTGAATGGCAAATCAAAATGCTCACTCATCAAGTTGTAAATATCAGTCTCGTTGAGGTTTAGTCCAGAGTTTTGGGAATTCAACCGAGCTGCGGCAATCTTGAATTGCGGCATGGTATTGGGAAGATTATCACAGGCCTTGGTGTCCGTATCATTGTAACAGACCGGGGTCAAGCTATTGGCACCCATAGACTCAGACTCCGAGATAATGTTCAGAGCGGCATCGGTCGAATAGTTGTATCCAAAAAACCCCTCTCCAAATTTTCGAGCAGTGTTGATAACACGACTGTAGCCACTGCTGAAAAATGGAACCAGTTCGCCGTTCCACAAATCTCCATATCTGTCCCGATATGTAGTGCCGTGCTTATAAGCATCTAGCAAGCCGGCATAAGGGCCGCTGTATGTCTCGGCTTCATACCAGCACTTATTGGGGACATAGTATTCCCACTCATCCAGGAATGCCAGATCACCTTTCCATTCAGTGATACCGGCTCCATAGACCTTCTCAAGGCTGGACTCGATAGACTCTCCCGTTGAGGATAGAGGGTAACGTTCACCATGGCGCTTAATCATGATCACTTGGTCGACTGCACAACTCTCTGGCGGGTCACGCGAGATACCAAATGAACGTCTCTCTGAGTAAGGCCCATTGCCACCGATGTGCTTCAATATACTGTACCCTTCTGGGAACTCTTGCGAGAATTGTTTCTCTGTAGAAGACTTTTGGACCGAGTCACCATATGCAATGGCTGCAGCGCCAGATGAAAGGGCGAGGGCGCAGGTAACGCCCGAAATCAAATAAGAAGGCATGCTTTATGGCCGTGAAGTGTAAAATCAGGCCAAGAAAAAAAAAAGAAAAAAACGACCTTGGTATGATTGACTTTAAATGTTACTAGTAGTAGTTCTGACCTCCAGAGCTCGGGATAAAGTCAAACATTAAATTAAATCAATAACAGGTCTGAACCCTTCCAAGGTTGCAGAAACGAGGCAGTCGGAGCAACTTTAAATATTCATACTGACTGGTAACCTATGCTAGTCCAACTGAACAAAGCTGCCGTCACCAAATCAAGAAAGTGAAAGAATAGGTAGCTTAGTCTGCTCCATACCACCTGGGAACACAGCCGGAAATGGTATTAGCTGCGGAACTACTCCAAAGGTCTACGCTGTTATTACTGGATTGATTCTATGGCAATTCCAAAAGAGCCGATAAGCACGGCATCGGCTGGCCGAACAACATTGAACACCTACACTTTCGGCCATTTTGTGAGTCTTCGACTCGCCAGACGTAGGCCCGGGGTGATAGCTCTGGTTTTCTATCTCTGAATTACACTAGTCAAGAGAAAAAGAAGCGTACCCGCCCGTGTGTGTAGACATTGATCACTTATGAAAGCTCAAAATATGGAATCAGTCCTTTGATTCCTATAGACCGAGGTGCATGTACATCTCTATCTACTGGACTCCACTTAGCATGATACCAGTGCGGAGTAACATCGGCCTTTCACATAGAAAGGCGCGTGCTCACTTTCCAAACCTTCACTAGCGTAAGCCGGGGTGATGTGGGTCAACGTGAAATGTGATGATAAGTCTTCCGGCATCGGGTGTGGCCTGACCAAGCCTTTTGGTCCGTTGCTTGGCCCTTCAAATGTTGGCCATTGTCAGGCATTTTTGAGACCAATGATTGCCAGTGATAAAAGTAGGTTCAGTTAACCCGATACGGAGCCTCAACTGTTCAAGCTTTTACTTCTGGCATGGCTGGCAGTCCCAGGTCATGTGTTGTCTGGTAGCTTACAGGATTGGGATATTTATGTTGAGACGGACTCCGGGATATTGTAACCAGGCCGTTATCTCCGTCGGGGAATGATTTAAGAGGCGTTTCTGACTCGTGAACATCATTGAGACTAAAGAGGGACTAAGTTTAACTAACAGTTAGTGCGCGGGGTTGCGGCAAGTCGGGTATAATTCATACGGCTGATGTGGTTACATTCAGCATTACAATTTCGAATCCTGCCCTGTTCACGGTCCCTGGGAACCTTGGAAGTATAACCAAAATATGATTTCGCGTCGATCGATGAATTAAATTTATCCTACGGATTTTACGGCGAGGAAAAATTTTTGCTACAAATAAAAATCATTCAATTACATGAAACCATCATATCCTCCAGCAGAGCCATAAGCGAGCGACGGCGGAAAAAGAAAGGAAACAAATGAGAAAAAATTAAAGCAAAAAAAAAAAAAGAAAAAGAATAAAGACCTCCACCACCAACCATGTTCCCTCAAGATTGTACATGGCTCAGATCGTTCCTGGTGCAATTTTGATATGAACAGATCTCGGACCCCTGAAACGCAGAATAGACAAAAAGACCGCGGTTAATGAATCGATAACGATCAAGATATCGACAAAATAGACAAGACACGCTAATGCTCTCAAATAGGCAATCAAAATGAGAAGAAAAAGTTGGAGAAAAAAAAGTGTAGAAGTCAAATGTTGAACAGGCTAGCAAGCGAGGCTGGTGCACCCCCAAGACGCCATGCTGAGAATCGAAATAGGAGTAACAAAGGATCGTGAATGTGCAAGAGATTGGCGAAGAGCGTGGTATCTACGTGAAGCGTGAACAAGGATGGAAAAGAAAAAAGTATCTCCGTCAGGACAAGGACTTAGTAAGGTCGTGGCGGGTCGTAAGAGATGGTGGGCCGAAGATCTAGATGATCTGCAGATAGTTGCTGGGAACTAAACCAGGGTGGCCACGAGCGTTGGTGACTTCAGCTTCCCACCAACCATCGTCCTGGAGGCGGATGACAGACAAAACATCGCCTTTGCCAAAACCAAGTTCCTCAGGAATAGCAGCGCTGTAACCGTACATCGCACGAGCTGAGAAATGACGTTAGTGATGTGATCCCTTTCGTGCAGAAAAATTGGTGTGTACTTACCGAAGTGAAGAATTGGACGACCATCACGACTAAACTTTCGACCTGGTTCGGCCACAGCAAGAGTACGACTCCTAGAGCGACCAACAGGTGGAGCACCATTGTCACCACCGTAGTGGGATCGAGGGCGGCTATCGCTTCGCGATGGAGCATAGCCAGTCTGACTTCCACCTCCATACATATCACCACCAGAAAGCTGCAACTCCATGCCCCCAGCACTAGATGGACGGACCTGCTGTCTAAACTGAGGCTGGGGAGACACTGCACGATGAGAGGGAGCCGGAGAAGCCCTTCTGGCATAGTCGTTGGGAGAGTATGGTGGCTCTTGAGCCCGGCGTGGAGTTGGCGACTGGCTGTAGCGACTGCGAGTACTGGAAGCTTGATAAGTACTTGGGCTAGGGCTGGCACCTCCACCGCCGTATCCTGTACGTGTATCAGCCCGAGGTGAAGGAGACACCTGAGGGCTGGCGCTTCGTCTTGGAGCTGGCGATCTAGCAGGTGCGGGTGACCGTGCACGAGGAACCTCCTGAGATTTTGATGGGGATGGGTTGTTGCTTCCACCTCGGAAAACATTTTGAGTCTGCCCAGTGTATCTTTGCGTTGTCTTGTGCATCTGCTTCGCAGTGAATGCTGGCTCTGGAGCATCCAGTCGCTTGACAGATGGATCATTGTATGCGGGAGGAGCAGCCGCATTACTACCTCCATAAGCAGATGAGGGTGCTGAAGGTGTGGGAGTCTGAATGCCGTGATACCTATCAGCTGATACCCGCAAGCTGGATTGTTTACCGTTGCCAGTTGTCTTCAAATCTGCCAGGGCCCTCGCGATAGGGTCCAGGTCATCCTCGGCTGATTTGGCAGGTTGGGATCCAGGCTTCGTCGAGTTCTTGTCAGGCGATGCGACATCAAAGACGTTATTACCGACATTCAGCTGGAAGTTAGCTCGGGGGTCAACCGGTTCAGGGCTACGAGACCGGGCCTCTGGACGGGAAGCTGATTGGGGTGCAGGTTTAGGAGGACTAGCCTGCTTTGTAGGTGAGCTCCATGGGCTGCGCGAGGTTGACTGAGCGGAAATGGTCGGCCTTTCTTTGTCGTGGCGACTCTTGCGACGGAACGGGCTGTTACTGAAAAATGTGCTCTTCTTCTTTGGCGCTATGGCCTCTTCCTGTGCGTTGGGTGACGAGACATTGTTGATGGGCTTCGGTGGAGACTGCTGCTGTTGCTGCTGTTGCTGCTGCTGCTGCTGCTGCTTCAGCACACTGGGGAGCGGTGGTGCTGGTTTCTGAGTGATTGGCGCCGGAGCTGGCGCTTCAACGCTGGAGGCAGAAGTAGGGTTTGAAATATCACTCTGAGAATCACGGCTGGAGGGTCTGTACCCACTAGTTGCAGAGCTACGCTCCGACGGGGGGCCTGTGCGGCAGAACATGGTCATACCATCAGTGGGGTAAGCATTATGAGGGATGGTATTGATCTTTCCGTGTTGCTCTGGGTCATAATTGGGTGGAGGATGTCCGCCACGGCGCAGGTCAAGAGGAGCTGGCTGTTTCGCCATACTTTGCATTTGTTGCGATGGCAGTTGCTGTGGCGGTGGCATGCTTTGAGCAGGGGGCTGCTTTTGCATCCGTTGAACTGGGGGCTCTTGTGGAGCACGCGACAGGGGAGGCTCTTGTGGTATACGCTGCATTGGCGGTTCCTGGGGCACGCGCTGGATTGGAGGCTCCTGAGGTGCGCGCTGAATGAGCGGCTCTTGTTGTATACGCTGAGCAGGGGGCTCCTGTGGGATGTTCTCAGGAGGCGCTTGTTGTGGACTGGGCATAGGAGGAGCCGGATGATCCATTTGAGCTGCAAGGTCTGACTGTGGATCATGGTGGGATTCAAAAGTCGATGGCTGCGGTGAAGAGGTTCGGAAAGCAGGGTTCATCGTTCGTTGAAACTGGGCCACTGAGTAACCCTCCCCGGAATCGATATCCGATGCTGTGTCGTCGTCCTCTTTGCAAAAGTTGATAAAACGAGGAGGATCAGGGATCTCTTGACCAGTTCCTCGCTCCTTGATGAAGCAGACGATGTCCTTTTCCACCTCACAATTCTCCAGAGCCAAGCGGATCTTCTCACAAGAGGCATCGTCAGAGACACAGACAGTTGATGCAATATTAGCGTACGTCCATAAACTGCTCTTAGTGAAATCCAAGCGTTCCTCCTCCAAGTCCTGGAATTTGTCGCAAGCAGCCTTCCACTCTTTATTCCAGCGACCCGTCGTATCCTCCAGAACCTTTACTGCAGCCTCATATTCTTGGCTGTTAGATGCCATCTGAATCTGTGTTTTCTCAAGCTTGGATTTATTTTTCCGCTCCTCTTGTCCCATCACCATGTGTCCTTGGGCGAGATAACCCTTGATTTGGAGGCAATTTTGCTCAAAGCGATCGCGAGTCTGCACTATAGTCAGCTAAAGTTTTGGTCGCAGTAATGATAAAATGACGCTTACCTTGTTCACAGCGTTGGTCTGCTGCATCTTTCCCTTGTGTAAACGTTCAATCCCATTCTGAATGATCTTGCGTCTTTCCTTTAGTCCACTAGCAAAAGCACCGAGTGGCTCTTCAAGCTCGGCCTTCATCTGACCAGCGATTGCCGCGTGTGCCTTCGCAATGGCTTCTGTTTCTCCGCGCACCACATCCAATGAAAGTCGCAGTGATCCGGATTCGCATGTTCCCAGCGGCTTCCTGCAGAGTGCTTGTAGTTTTCTCGCATATTCATCTTCAATCGCAGCCCGTACTGATAGAAGTAACCGTTAGTATTAGGGGACATTGAGCACTTTTGGACGTCGCTGCTGGCGTACCGTTGTAAAAAGCCTTCAATTCATCACTCGTAGTTTTCGAACCGTGCATGCGATCAAGCATAGGCTGAAGACCGGCATCGTCCTTACCCCAGAAGTTGTTGGCAACTACATTAACTGTTAGACACGATCGCACAAAGAATTCTCATCTTGCCTGTCTTACAAGACATGGACACTGTCGGTCCATCTGCCACTGTGCCAGGCATGATTGTCAATGTTGAGCCTCGGCCAGCCTTCGCTCATACACAATATCCAGGTCCAAAGAACAGTTTTTTTTAAAAAAGAGTGAAAATTGTAGAAAAAAGCTGGGTATGGACGCAAAATCCAGAATGAAATACAAAAAGAGACCCTGCGGTCGCTGAGTGTTAAGGTGGTGAGCAGAGGGATGAGCGGTGCCAATGTTTATGGGCGCGTTACTCGGGGCAACAGGATTCATGCGCAGCTGGCACTCGAACGCACCTTACGTAACCCCGCTATCACGCACGCTCGCTCGCTGCCTGACGCGTCACTATATTCCTTTTGTTGCCAACGCATCTTTTCTGCTATCAGGGATGTTTCTTCAATTTTGGGGGACTCGGCACATACTTCAAATCGATACAAACGAAATTGCGGAGATTGTCATAAATGAATATCGCGTGTTCTTGTATTGTGATCCTATCTAAATGAAGCCAGAGCCACGGTTGAAGCAATCTATGTAGTGAAAATCTCCGGAATAAGATCCACCTATTTTTCCGTAGGAATTGAAAAAAAAAAAAAAAAAAAAAAAAAAGGAATACACAGTGTGAAGAAAATAGAAACAAAAAAGGCTCCATAAAAACGCCTAAAATGCACCCCAGACTCGTCCGATCCCAAAAATGTTCAACCCGTGGAAGAAAAACAAAAACACCGATCTGTGTTGATGGCAGAGATCATCGGCATGTATCATATGTCATCCGGCATCTGCATCATCATCATTTCATGTTGTATCATATGTCAAAGAATTCATCATCTCATACAATTTCATATCAGCAGCATGTCCCCAGGAAAAAGGAAAAGAAATTATTGATCACTCTCTGTCTCTCCTTTAGTAAAGGAGGGCTTCAACTCGAGCATACGAGAAGGGCGAGCTGGGAGAGCTAGGAGTTGGGACAGCTGAAGAAGAGTAGGGGATTGAGACAACTGAAGAGGAAGAGTAGTGACCAGGGCCACGCTTTCCAAAAGCAGGAGTAGGCGAAGCAATGATGCTTGCGCTAGAGGAAGGTGTGCCAGAAACGAAGCCAGAAGAAGAACCAGAGGCGGCAGCAGCGTAGTCTCGAGCATAGACGTATGCAGATGGAGACACACTGGAAGTACCGGATGGTGTAGCGACTGAGCTAGAGGGGGCCCACTCACGAGCGACTAGAGGAGTAGCGGTGGGAGTGGGCGCGACAGTAGGTGTGGAAGAGAATTGAACGCTCGATGACCAACGGCCATACTGACGGGCTGCCAGAGAAGGAGTTGCAACACTGGCACTAGGAGTGTAAGAAGAGCCCTCGTAGTTGCGAGCAGCCAGAGTAGGGACGGAGAAGGTCGAACTAGGGGTGTAGGAAGAGCTCTCGTAGTTGCGAGCAGCCAGGGAAGGTGTCGAAGTTGGCCATGCGGCGCTAGAAGAGAGATAGTTGCGTGCAAATTCACCTGGGTTGCCAGCGGCGTTCAGCCCACGGCGGAAGAAGCCGTTGCTGTTGGATGGCATAAAGGAACCGCCTGGTGGAGGAGCCAGGTGCGAAGCCGGAGTCGAGCTCGAGCCTGCTGGAGAGGAAGGTGTGCGGGATGGAGTTGCAGTCACAGTCACAGTTTGATCCACGGCAGGAGAACCGGGTGCGGTCACAGTAGACTTCAGAGTCTCGGTGACTGTCTCAATGTCAGGAGCGACAGAGCTACCGGGCTCGCCATCGACGTTGACAATTTGGTAGGTGATCTGGCGACGGTTGAGATCATCCTGCACATTGGCTACTGGAGCGGCATGAGTAATGCTGAAGGAGGAGATGGCAATGAATGCGGCCACAGAGGAGAAATGCATGATATGCTTTTTGAGGTTGAGTGCTTGTTGATGGTCGAGAAGATGCAAGTATGTAGAAGTATGGAGTAGATGGCTTGAGAATTGTTTGAAATTGGTCTGAATGTTCGCAGTTTGGTTTAGAGAGGATTGAAATGTATCTCGACAAGAGCAAAGGGACGGAGGGTTTAAAAGCAAAAGACAACTCGTCTAGAAGCGCCACATCAGACAACATGAAGTATACCTAACGCACATGGCTGCCATACGATTGGACCAAAAATAGGTAGGCTGGGATCTACAGAGGCTGGGGATCAAAAAGCAACCCAGCCACTTTGATTTCACAGTCCGATGCTCCACATGGAAACGCCACAACCGTTGTTGTGCATGTTGATTGGGGCTTGGGTTGGCGTGTGTTGCCGGGGAGACCCACTTTTGGCGGCTGGGAATGCCGCTCATGCTATCCACTCTATTGCATCAAGCAATGACCGGTGCCTAGTTACTTCTAAGTTTTCTTTAGTCTACGAATGACAGTGGCAATTCACTGCAATGGGGTGGGCTGTTCGATATTGACTGGTCACATATTGATGAATTTTCTCAAATGATCTGCGAGATGATCTGCCATATCCCGGAAGGGTCTGGCGCTACGGTGGCAGGGTAACTAAATGGCAAGATCTTCGACCCGTAACAGGCCACAGCCAAGTGATGCGCTGCCCCAAGCGGCACACTGGCGGTTGGAATTCCACGCTAGAGATGTGACGTGTGTCCCTTCATCATGAATGGTGGTGAGACTGAGTCCCATTGGTCGGGCATCTCCACCTTTCACCACGCCAGGACTTTCCGCGCGGAAACCATCGTAAAATCGACTCACGCCTGGATCGTTTCCGTCAGATCCCGCGATCCATTCATGCACAAACCAGTTTTGCTGCCATAGCACCTCTTTCCCGTACAACATCCGGCGTAGTGGGTTGGTCGCTATTACTTCACCGCCAGTCCCACCATAGAGGAGGCTGGGGTGAAAAAAGCTGCACCGAGCCATGGAAGAGACAGTGCTATGAACTTTTCCTGGTGCAATGGTGGCAAAGAAACGTCGAAGAGGCATAATTCTGCCATACTCGTTCTCATCGCTGGAGCATACGGCTTGGAGAACCGGAGAGTAGCTTAGATGGGACGAGGCTAGCCGTACACGAACGGTAGTCGTGTTCTCACTTTGGGGCTCAAGAAGGGACCATAACCGAGTATCTCCATCGATTGAGATGGTAGATAGGAGATGTGGATTTGCCGGGTAAGCAGACGTTATGTTCAATACGTAGCTTGTGTGGATAGGATGATAGAAGTAAGGTATAGGCTCAGAGTTCGGAGAAGGTAGAATGCTCCAAACGGCAACAAAACCATCTGAACAGCCCACCGCGATGTCGCTCGGCGATAGCCACGTCACACTTGTACACACGCCCGAAGGCGGCAATGCTTCGAATGCCGGAGAAGTGAATTTGACTATATTTGCACATCAGAATTAATATATAACAGTCTGGCTTAGATTTCAAAGAAGGCCTTCTTACCTATTTGGAGTTCATCAGAATTTGTTTGTAATTTGATGTCCAATACTCTCAGTTTTCCATCCCCCCATATACTAGCTAGCAAGCCGATATCCGTTGAATCGCCTGCGAGATCACTCGGTCTTTCTCGTCCCATGGGACACCAAGCCATATGTCGCAAGTTTCCCCATTCAGAGCATAAAGCTAACCGAAGGCGCGGCTTGAAGCTCATGTCAATTGTCCTTGTTTGTCGACCAACTGGTCTAGCCTTGAATTCCCAGAGCTGAATCGCAGCAGGATAAGGTGGCGTCGGGGAAAATGCTGAGCTGGGTTCGACATCAGGCGCTTCGTAATCCTTCTTCTGCTCATCGGTGACAGGCGCACCCACGGCCAAATACTGCAACAGCCCATCCTGATGAGGAGCCCATTCCATACACTGGACCCTCTGTCCAATGTTGATAAGCCAGCCTTCACGAAAATTTCTCCCTGTTGAATCAATACTCTCCTTGACCGGTCTATCCCCCCATGCCTGACTTATATCAATTGAGTCATGGTAGTCAAGATTAAAAGTTTTCTGGGCGTTGGATGGCCCCATTAACACCGTATGTGTTTGTGACTTCGGCTTTGGCAAATATCGTTGACGGGCTTCAGTCTCCTTCATTGCCTTGTCGAGCCTTTGATTTCCTCTAAACCTTTCCCCGAGATGTTTGTCATAGTACCAGGCCCAACCTAGAGTCCTCTCTTGGTGGAGATCCTCTGAAGTGATTCCAAGTCTCGAACCGTGCGGAGAATCGGATTCCCCTTCAACTAGCTCCAAAGAAAGACGAGTTGGGAAGGTGGAGTCTCGACCGAACCGCCACCGACCACGCATATGAATTGCAAGACCCAAGTCTCGGTCATCTGAGCCATATGTCAAGATGTAATGCATCAGTTTCGAGACTTGATCTCGGCTGTCAAGAATGCCTCTGTGGCGTGTTCTATCCTTGGGGATAGACGAAGTGTGTCGAGCTGAATGTAGCGTCTCCGGTTGTGATTTCGAGACTGTAAATGTTTTCTTCTTGGGAGTCTCGTCAATTTCATCTATGTCGATAATATCATCGGCATCCTCGATGTTATCCCCTTCGCTCATTTTCTCGTCGTCTTCAGCTTCTTCCTCCTCCTCCTCCTCTTCTTCGCCTGCAGATCCGTCATTCTCTTCCGCATCATCAACTTCGTGATCTGACCCAGCGACAAATTCGTCATCTGACTCAGAGTCATATTGTTGCCGCTTTCTCTCTTTGCCTTTAGATCCCTCGGCTTTTTTCTCCGAGCTTGAATCATCACTCAGTCCCGCCGTCACGAAAGGATCTTCAGTGTATACTCTCCTGGGGCCCCTATTGCGGGTGGATCTGCGGCCTGCGGGCATTTTTCACCTAAATGGCATCAAGGCGCCATGAAATAGGAGAATGAGGGATTGGGAGAGGAGCACGTCGAAGAATGCTGGTGCTGCTTGAGATCCGGGAGCTACAATTCAGGTCGCGCTATACCAGATCGGGCAAATGCCCCACTTTGCCTGTTCAGGTTAGCTTTGCCCAGGCCATTAGCTTTCACCACTTGAGGAATGTGGTGGTTTACAATGACATTTGAAATTGTGTAGTTTCTCGATTCTAGTTCTCAGATAGAAACAAATTTTGTAACAAAGAAGTTCTCTGCCGAAGATCAAACTGAGTTTTTATGTCTCTAGTAAATCGGCAAATATTACAAATGAATTCGACATTGCTAGGTATCGTGATGCCATCCATGATTGCCATTGCCAGCATTTGAGGTGAAAATACTCAATGTTCGGGACTAGGTACTACCTAGGTAGTAGTATAGGCAATTGACGGTAGTTTTCCTACCCACTGTATGTTATTTAATAGGTATTGTACAAAATAGTATATATCACTAGTAGGTACAGAGAAATTTTGAATTTTGAGACATCCGAGTCTGAGGTCAATTCTGAGAATATTGATCGGGCCCTGCCCACTGGCAGGTGGTTAGAGTAGTATCAATTAATGGCACCTTCAAACTCGATGCCCCCGGGCCGGTTTGTGGTCAATCACCGAAGCCACCTGGGCACCGAGCGTTGAATATTGACGCCTTTTTGAAACGTCCCGAGGTCTCAGTTGTTTCAATGTTGCAGGTTATATGTAATGAAGTCCATCGCCTAATCTCCTCTCTCCTGGATGCTCCAAGTGTTGGCAGACCCTTCTTTAAGAACCTTGACAAATATTCGAGCTATAGTTGGTATATCAAAAGAGTCTTGGAGTGATCAGACCAACATCCATGGATGTTTCAACCCCCTTTTCAAGGATTGTAGCTATGTACCGACGTGCTGTAAGCGCTGCGAGCTGATACAGCCAAGAGTCATACGGTGGGCAACTGCTTTTCAACGGTTCGCACGAGTCATTATACGATGATAGAGATCATTTCATGAGGAAAAACATTTGAATACATGCACGTGTCAGCACTCGAGTGCATATGAACTTCCACCAAACTTTGAAGCCCCTTAGGATTGCGAAGCGAATGACTCCCAGATACCAAGCCAAGAATTATCCGGCGACCAATCTAGGATCTGGCGATTAGGATCAAAAGTGGTAAGATGGTAGCCACATGTGCCCTGCTGTCAGGTGCTATAATGCGAAGAAAATGCTGTCAAGCCATGTTCTCAAGCACTTAGGCTGTTGCTCCACCACGAGATGGGGTAGCCGTAGAGGGATAGAAGTGGAAAGTCTGTATATTGCACAACTGATGCAAACCCCAAAATGCGACCATCCGGGAGGTGCATCGCTTGAATATCCTGGAATAGTCGTAGCTGAAAAATCGTTGACCTCGGGACGCAGTAGCATTCCAGGTAGAGGTTTCATGATCGATATAGATCTCAATGTCAATGCCGTAGGTGTTGTCACAAAATTGTGTTTGGTCTCAACTCAATACAAATACTCAGTGAAAAGACCGAATCTATGATTGAGTTACATACATGCTTAATTCAAGCCTGGTTAGCTTTGGTTGGAGACAAGATCTTTGACATGTCTGATGATCATGATGCCAAGCCGAAAACCTCAAATACAATATGAGAGTAGCCCAGTCCAGATTTGTGTCTTAGTAGAAGAGTTTTTTTTATTTTTATTTTTTATTTTATTTTTTCTTTTTGTGAGGCGCAGAAGCAACACGAATGGATGTAGAAAGGAACCCACTGGGGCACCCGTAATTCCGGCTAGGCTATGTCACTCAGCCCCGCCGGGCGAATCCACGCGATTAGGCGACCGCATTCCACATAAAAGGGGCCGATCCTCGCCGAACGTTAATCCTGTATCGCGTTATGCCGAGAAAGCCAAGATGGGCATGGATAAGAAACCGACTGCGGCAACCCCCGCGTATGGAGATACCACGAGTGGCCCTTCACGCCATGCCCGCCACACAAATATCGTCATCGAAGCCGGGAATCTTCGAGCTAAAGATGAGGTGTGCTTGACATTCGAGCTACCATCTTGCGTCGACTAATCACAATTCTTGAACATAGCAAGAAATGCAATTCTTCCTACAACGAATCCAACAAGAACTTGGTATCTATAATTCCGATATTGAACCAGAACATGACTCAGATTGGTTTTGCAACTGCCCAGCCCATAGGTATAAGCAGGTGAAATTTGGTCGCCTAGGTGTCCAAAATCAATGGTCCAAAGCAGTCATGTACCCAGGTTAGTTGACTGCTCTTGTATAAAGTTTTCTACAAATTAAGAAAAGAGTCCTCTTTATTAATGACCTGAACAGGCGAGAAAGCATACCATGATTGCTACCAAGGCGCACCGCTTTTCAATAGCAACCCCTACCAATTTCTATCGCCTTACACTATTGGTTACGGCACCATTGGTAGCTACAATAACCCGAACTGGCTTTATGGGCCGGCAGGAAACCCAGATCCAGGCCTGTACGCTAGATACCTTCGAAATATACTGAACCTCAATGCCTCCCTGAATGCAACCGCCCAAGTAGCTGTTAACCAGCAGGAGCCTAAGTTCAATATATGGGAATCCACCGCGCCAGAACCTTCGAAAGCAGATGCAGGCCCTAACAAATCTTCGTCGGATCAATCCAAAAGCGTCAAACCATCCAGGTTCTCAGCCGGCCTGCGAAAAGCTCTTTCCATCAAATCATCGGAGGAAAGGACAATCGAACGTCAAAAAAAGGCAATTCGAAAATCCGAGTCTCTGCGGAATGACATTTTGCTCGAAGAAAATGGACGATGGCCAGACAAAGAGTGGCGACGACTTGTTGCAGAATATCAAGAACATGTCGGCATGACAGAAAAAACCGCCGACCTTCGAAATAGATTTCCCATTCAATATCTTCATCTCCTCCGAGCAGGATACTTTGAGCCCATCCCGGTCGACTGGGCCAATCTTGCCTCCAATCCGCTTAAGTTTAGCATTGAGGCGAAAAGTGGATGGAGAGGAATTACGCCTGCTTGGAGAGGATTCGAGGACACGGCTGAGGAGCGCCTATATTGGGTTTTGAATCACAGAACAGGAAGCATGGGTCCAAGAATGAAACCCGATCCTATTTCTGCTATGGAATTGGCCCAGGCTAGAATGGCTTCTGCAGTCGAGCCCCCACCTGCGTATTTTTCTCTCGATGACACTTGCCATGTCCAGCACAAGTCAGATGGCTACTCAAAGCAGGTTATGCCACTTCCATTCCGACCTTTTGACGCGCCCGAGGTTCCTTCAGATGACACCATGATATTACTGGACGTTTCTGGGTCAATGGATTTTGACCCTCTTCGTCCGGTATACCAGGGAGCCCTCATTACACGTTATGAGAGATCAACGCAGCCAAAGAATAAGGGTAGGATGCCTTGTTCACGATGAATTCTTCCTTTTTTTGGCTAGTATTAATCATTGTATACATAGATCTTGCCAAAGCTATCATCCGTCGGTTTACAGATGCAATGATAAACCATGACCATAGTACGACTGGGTATCAACTTGTTACCTTTGATGACAAAGCCGAATATATCGGCTTTTTGAATCACCAGAACTTCAGGGAAATGTGGAATCAAATTTGCTTCGGTGGCAGAACTCGGGTCATGACTGGTTGGCAGCTTGTCAAGAATCTTCATTTCCAGAAACACTCTGAGTCGGCTTCCTATCACCCTGTTTATGGATGGCAAGCTGGTCCACTTACCCCCAAGCTCAGATTGCTCTTGTTACTTGATGGCGAGGCCAGTGATATGGATGAGTTTGAACTGGATCTTCTCAGCTTATCTTGGGTCCATGTGACAATATTCTTGATCGGCGTGGATGGGTGTCCACACCATCACAGACATGCAAATGAATTGCAGAGGATTAGTGAGGTCAACCCTCATGTATCCTTTGTTGATGCTCAAGGCAATACGCCGGAGCGATTTGTCACACACGAGCTACTTAAGCGGCATCTCGGGTACGATGTAACAATGTCTGAATTCGAGGAGCTGGAGCACCCTCCAGCGTATACAGAAATGTAATTTTAATTATTGCTAGCCATGTATCTGAAATAAGATTTAATGTTCAAATGTTTGTTTGTGTACTAGGTAGTATACATAGTCTGTAACTTTAGAAGAACCATAGCGTGAGGAATTTCAAGCACAACACTTGGACCATTCGTACAAAATTTTTCAACAAACGACAATCTCCTGGTTATGTTTAAATAGCAAACTCAAGGCTTCCTTCATATGTGTTTTTAACCTTCTTATGAGCCAATCAATGCCTTGAAGTGAGTATACAAAATACTATGTGATGCTCCGCTTACTACAAGCCTGAGGGCATGCGTCATTCCCGGCCGGAATTTGTCCGCCTTCGGGAATTCTCCGTTCGCCTTCTACCGGCCGCAACAACACTTCATCGATCACATTCGCGTTTGAGGGTTTTCCCATGTTCCAATTTGTCCAAAGCTATGAATTAGAATTTTTTGTTAAGGCACTTCCTCACTAGACACCCCAAGCAATCTTGAGGCCGTTGTTTGGCCGTGGTTAAGCCACAATGGCTGACAATGCGGCATTTGCCTATCATGAACCGTCTATAGCAACCATACTGAACTTGACTGGACTTCTTATCGCTTTGAATCTTGTGAACTTCTGCCTTGACAGTATTATGTACTGTGGGCTCATTGGACAGCTATTCATTGGCATTCTCTGGGGCACCCCTGGAGCAAAATGGCTTGATCGCGGAACTGAAACGGTCATTCAACAATTGGGATATCTTGGATTGATACTGTTGGTATATGAAGGTGAGTGTTTCCAGGGTTTTCTCATTGCATATCTAATAGTTCTTTATCTATTTCCATTGATGAGTAATTCTACTTACGCTTAACCAGGCGGTCTATCAACCTCAATAAAAGCCGTGAGATCAAACCTCATAGTTTCTCTCTGCGTTGCCATTACTGGAATTGGAGCACCGATAGGCTTGTCTTTCATTCTCAGAGAGCTCGTCGGGGCAAATTCACTACAAGCATTCACCGCAGGTGCAGCTCTCAGTGCAACAAGTCTTGGGACTACTTTTACAATTCTATCCACAACAAACCTCGTCTCTACGCGTTTGGGTACAGTTACGACCAGTGCTGCAATGCTAGATGACGTTGTTGGTCTCGTTATGATCCAAATAATCTCAAATATCGGCGGGGGAGCAACTTCTTTCGATACAGTGACGGTCATCCGGCCTGTCTTGGTTTCTATTGGGTTTGCAGTGGGCCTTTCCCTTATATGTGCATTCATCGTTAGATCAGTTCTCAAGCGAGTCTTCTCTGCAAAGCTCAAGCTTCCGCCCTTTATCGGGAATATGGGGCTCGCGTTCTTATACCAGACACTAATTCTAGTAGGAATTGTTGCCGGTGCCACTTATGCAGGCACGTCGAGTTTATTTGCAGCTTACATTGCGGGTGTCATCGTCACATGGATTGGTGACACGACCGCAGAATTCAAGTTGCCGTTTGATCCTGTTACTCTTGGCTCTCCTCAGACAGTCTCAAATACCACGACAGACCAAGCTAGCGAGCAATCTCAAAGCTCGGAGGCATCTTCAAGTCCACAAGATGACGAAGTACTGACAGGCCAGAAGGTATATGAAAAGTATTATAAGCAGCCTGTCAGTCGAATTCTTACTCCACTGTTTTTCGTGAGTGTCTTCGTTTCTCTTATTTTACCTCGGCGATTGCATTTCTAACGGGAAACCAGGCATCGATTGGTTTTGCAATACCCATCACTGAGATGTTTAAGGGAGATGTCGTCTGGCGAGGTATCATTTATGCTGTTCTGATGATGTTCGGGAAGATGATCACTGGGGTTTGGCTTGTTCGTTTCTCACTGCGTCCACTTTTTAGCCTCGGAAATACGCTGAAGCGACCTGTTTCTCGTATTCATTTGTTTTGCACACCTAAACAAACCACTAAAAAGAAAGAAGAGAAGCAAAAGACTCCAAGTGAAGAACCAGTTCAATCATCGGAAGAATACTCGGGGGTCTCAAATGGTCAGCCAAATGTCCAAAATCAAACGATCAGCAAGCGTGGGCTGTCATCTAGTCGCAATCCCGCTGGTCAACAACTCAGGCTTGAACCTATATCTCCAGGGGAACCCCAAGCAACAACTGCGAGACAAAATTCATCTGTTGCATTCCCCCCAAAACCAAAGTCGCTATATCCACCATCCATCCTCGGGTTGGCCATGGTCGCTAGAGGAGAGATTGGATATCTCATTGCTTCTCTCGCACAAAGTCAAGGCATGTTCCCCAGTGGATCTTCTGGTGAATCCTCTGAGATCTATTTGGTTGTAATCTGGGCCATTTCGCTTTGTACGCTTATTGGACCAATCTGTGTTGGCACACTCGTCAGGCGCGTGAAAAGGCTACAAGAGACGCGGGGGGACTATGGTCCAGATCCGTTAGGTGTGTGGGGAATATAGGTGCTAGGCATTATTTTTATACCGAATCGTACTACATAGCGAACCTTGCAACATAACATATCATCTAGTGGTCCTTGAAATGTATAGT
The DNA here is from genome assembly GCA_023626375.1 of Talaromyces sp. PF30-5. Classification (NCBI taxonomy): domain Eukaryota; kingdom Fungi; phylum Ascomycota; class Eurotiomycetes; order Eurotiales; family Trichocomaceae; genus Talaromyces; species Talaromyces sp. PF30-5. The sequence continues at coordinate 641,937 of JAMAGU010000014.1, read as the reverse complement.
AGGAATACAAACGAATCCAAGTTTTTTTGTACCGTAGTTCTAAAGCACGCAGAGACCGGTACCTGGATACTAGATCGCGGGAACCGAAAGAATGGGGAACCAGCCCCGCAGTGGGCCCCAAAGACGTCAATCATCCACCCCTCCTGCCCCTCCGATCGAGCTACCGCACACTTTCTTCAAGCAACAATGTCGTCTACTCGTGAACTATCGCACCGTGGTGTCCTCCACGAATATGTATGGCCGATTATCCATCTTTTACCGAAATGGTTGAGCTAATGTATGTTTTCTCTTTTAGGCCCCAAGACTCGTTGCTTTCGAGTTCACTTCGCCAGACAAGCCGAATAAGCCAAACAGTTTGATTTTCGTGGGCGGTTTGACCGATGGGTTCGCAACAGTCCCATACGTAGCGCCGCTAGCCAAAACGCTCGAGCCCACAGACTGGTCCGTTTTCTCAATCTTGCTCTCTTCTTCTTACAATGGATTCGGAGTCGGTAGCCTCGACCTAGATGTGGAGGAGATCGCGCAATGCGTGAAATTCATTCGTAATTTGAAGGGCGAATCGGGCAAGGTTGTAGTTATGGGCCACTCAACTGGCAGCCAGGATGTTCTACACTATCTTCACGCGCCTAACCCTCTACCAAAGGACCCTGAATTTGATGTCGGTCTTAAGTACCTGACACGTCCTAAGCTCGATGGAGCTATTATGCAAGCTCCAGTTTCGGATCGAGAAGCCATTCACCACCTTATCAAGACTTCTTCTCAACCAAATGAGGCGCAAGGTGCTTATGAACAACTTGTCAGCGCTGCCAAGACACAAACTTGGACCGATGATAAGAGTGATACTATCCTGCCGATGAATATGACCGCGCAGCTAGGATTGCCGGGCAATGCTCCGCTAAGCGCACGTCGATTTTTGAGCCTGATTAGTCCGGACAGCCCGCATCAGCCAGCGGCGGATGATCTTTTCAGCTCTGATCTGCCTGATAAGCGCCACCAGGAAACATTTGGACAGATTGGCGCACGGGGTGTCCTGGATTCCAAATCTAAATTTTTGGTGTTGTACTCTGGCAGTGATGAATACTGCCCACCATGGGTCGATAAAGATGCCTTGGTAAAGAAGTGGAAACAAGCTACCGAGGCCGGGGGTGCTTCTTGGGATGCGGAGAACAGTGGTGTGGTCCCGGGCGCCAGCCACAATGTCAAGGGCGACGGACAGCAAGACCTTATCGAGCGTGTGGTGCGGTACCTGAGAAGCCTTTGAGAAGGGTATTTTTGATTGAAGGGAAATAGAGTAGAGTTTTTTCAAGAGTTGAGGATATGGAATAGATCATTGGATTTTCTCTTGACATACATGGGTCTTAAAACAAAAAGAACATATGCAAACACCGCCCAAGGAGATTAATATGAAAGAAAAGGAGATGATAGAAGAATGTAGTGAGAGAGTAGCCCAAATGGGGTGCAGTTGTGGGGTATATCGAAATACGGGAAAACCGTTCAAAGTTGGCATTTGATGGGCTCAGATGACATAAAGTACGACTCAATGAGAGTCAATTAGAATGCCTTCTGTGATGCCCTTAGACCTTCAACCAAAGGTTGAGCACGCCCTTGAGATACTCGACGATTTCAGAGCCACCCAACTTGCTTTCGCCATAGAGACGATCAACAAAGGTGATGGGGCACTCCTCAACCTTATATCCCATAGCCTTGGCGCGGACCATCATCTCCATCTGGAAACTGTAGCCCTTACTCTGGGTGCTGGTGATGACCTTCTCGAGGACCTGCTTCTTATACAGACGGAAGCTACCAGTCAGGTCGCTCACGCCGGGCATCAACATAACATCCGCAATCATGTTCGCTGTGCGCGAGGTAAACTTGCGGAACAAGTCCCAGCCATAGACTCCACCCTTAATGTTGTCACGGTTGGCATACCGGGTACCCGTGACGATATCGGCGTCGCTGTCCTTCTGGATGCGAATCATTTCGGGGATAAACTTGGGGTGGTGACTGAAGTCGGCGTCCATGATGATGACGAAGTTGCCAGTGGCATGGTGAAGGCCGTGCACATAAGCAGTTCCAAGACCAAGCTTGCCTTCACGAGGCTTCAAGACGATGTGTTCGGGGCCATAGAGTTTCTGGAGCTGCTTTGCGATCTCGAGGGTACCGTCAGGGGAGCCGTCGTCTACAACGATGACCTCCCAATTCAGCTTGCTATTTCCGGAATAAAGCTGTCAGTAAACGATTGATTGTATTTTTCGTATAAGAATTGCGCACTTCTCGTTGAAAGTCTTCTGGAGCAGCCAGACGATAATAGGGAGGTTCCTCCGTTCGTTGTAGGTCGGCAAAATGACCGAGTACTTGTTCTTAGCGGCGCACATATTGAAAGATCAGAAAATGAGGAGCTCGATTGAGGTCTCCGAATCGGACGACACGAGTAGGCGAAAAATAAAACAAAGGTAGGGAGCGAATGGCCAGACAGCTTGTTGGAGGAGAAGCGGCGTTGCGCCAATGCTGGCCAGATCCGGTGGACGTGTCCACCCACCGCCTTGGGTTTTGCCCGATAACTTATCGCACGAGCTTCCCCCGGACAGTCTCGCAGAGCACGTTCTACGTGGATCTCTATTGATTGTTTATAATTCCCCGAAAGATGGCGTCAGCGGTAACGCATAATCGGAATGTGTCCAGATGTGAGGAAACCCCGACACGAGATAATAGAAAACACTCTTGAGAGTGGAAACTAACCTGCTGAATAGCTTCCCGTCCCCGCAGCTCAACTCGCGGTCCTTTGGATGCACCAGATGAGTAAGATAATAGTTCTTTCCCTCACGATCGCGTTCGTAATTCTCATAAACACACAGTCCCCCTACACTGCAAAGCTCACCCCTCTCACAAATGAGCTCGAATATCGAAGCCGATGCCTTCTCGGGTGCTTCCTTTCACGAATTAGACCCGCTGGCCCCCGATGAACTCCCCGAAACAATGGGGAAAGACCTGTCATTCCTACTTCGGCAGAATATTTTCCACCAACTCTCACATAATGATATCCCTCCACCTCTTCGCTCCGAATTCCTTGTTTTAAACCCGGGCGAACCGCTCTCGCTGTCTCTCGGCACGCTTGAAAAACTCCTTACCCAAGGCCGTTTTCTAATTGCTGCACATTTCGCTGCATCGATCCTCACCTCCTCATTAATAAAGCCCACGGATATCAGAATTATATTCTCTCTGTTTTACACTCGTCTGGCATGTCTAGAGCTCTCTGGGAATACCGTGCTCGCTGCGCAAGAATCGAAAGCTTTGGAAGATCTGCATTCTGCATTTTATTACATTGACACAAGCTTCGATGAGTCTGGAAAAGAGGATAAAGAACCTCAAGGTTCTGAGTATCATCTTCGACACATAGTTCCATGGCCATTGCGTGTGCTAGCTGTGAGACTTCAGAGTATTGGATTCGGTGATTCTCGCAGAAGCATTGGTGGGCTATACGAGATCGGACTGGAGGCACGACGGCAGCTCATGAGACATGAGATCGAAGAATCAGAAAGAAAAATATGGAAAGAAAGATTGGCTGATCTAGGGATGCGCAGCGTCAATGCATTGATAGAAATGGGCGATCTCGATGCAGCCAAAAGGTCACTTGAAAGTTTAGGGTCATCAGAACCCGTTACAGACGACAGCAAATTTCGCAAAGCGCTTCTTCTTTTGCGCATAGGAGACGTTGATTCTACTCAGCAGATACTTGACGCATCCCACGAGTCGAAGGAACTGGCCTTTTTACAGCCCCTTTTAAGCATGTCAGATGCTCGTTACAATGACGCGGCGGACCAATGGCGTGCTCTTTATGAAGACAACTCAAGGGATGATAGAGACTTAATTGCGCAGAACATGGCTGTATGTCTCCTGTACGCTGGAAAGTTGGATGAGGTATGTTAGCCACCAGATTACTGCGAGTGTTTCAAACTAATGGCAGTCTTAAGGCGCGTCGACTTCTAGAATCGCAGATTTCTACAAAACGCTCCTTTGGGAGTTTGATTTTCAACCTCTCCACTCTGTATGAGCTTTGTTCTGACAGCGCTGGTCAGTTGAAGGGGCAACTAGCAGCTACAGTGGCTGCTCAGCCGATTTCTGGACACATGAATATAGACCGCCCAAACACGGATTTTAAGCTATGAAACTAATAAAAAGGATGACCTCGTGTGGTCTTTATTGTATCCGACTCTTTTTTGTAGAACGCCAAGTGCTCACAAAATGCCAAAACCAATCTCCCATGAATGAATGAATGAACAAACGAATGCAACCAAAATAATAATATGGTCAGTATTGACCTCAAAATTATGCATCCAACCAAAACGCCAATCGATAAATGCAACAGCAGACGAGTATGACTACTGCGCCGTCGCAAGTTGTGGATTCGGGGGTGGTCGAGGCTTAGGACGTTTGATTATGATCTTATCGCCCTCCTTTTGCCAGCCGAGTTTCTCTTTTTCATGCAACTTTTCCCAGGTCCAGTTTGTGTCGTCGCCGGTACATCCGCCCACGACCCAGTCCACGTGAACGCTGAGGTATGCGCTACCTACAGCTTTGAGGGCATGTCTGCGCACACGATCCACAGCCCAGTTCATCACAGCACGTACGTAAGAGTCCACGTTCTTATGAACCTGCCAGAATACCACCCAGTTATCGTGCATCAACGCAGTCAAAACGCGATCGATAGCTGGCGACTGAAAGGCAAATTCCCGCCGCGCCCTTGCTCGCAACTCAAAGGCCGATACCATATTCTCCTGGCGGCAAGCATAATCAAGAATCAAGTATGTAACCATCTCTTTCACCTCCGAGTCAGCCATCGGATGAGCTCTTGAATGCAGCTTGTTCAAACATTGTTCTAAGGAAGGGAAATATGACGGGGGGTGTTGCGCGAGAATTGACAGACGAATCGAGAAGTAATGAACTCTTTGGGCGAATTCAACGGGAGTCTTTCCCGAAGTAGCCAAAATGCCCTCTCGCAGCTTCCGGAGGGAAAGAAGGAGCTTGGACAATTCCGCCGATGGTGGGGGGATACCCCTCACAGAGGGGGTTGTCTTTGGTGCTGACTGGGCTGCAGGGGGGTTTGACGTTGCATCATTCGAGGAGCTAATAGGTAACGATGCATGAGCAGCCTCTAAATCATTATGGTGATCCGAGCAGAAGCGTATATATCGCTCCACGGTCTTATCGTAGTAGTCCCGCTGCGCTTGATAATTGAGTAGCCTGTGACGCGAATGTCAGAGAAGGTTCACCAAAAGCTTCGTCTGGGAAATTCACGTCTTATCACCCTTGGAAACAAAGCCAACTTTCTCAAGAGGGTCCGCTACGGGCCGTAACCGGCTTCCCTGGGGTCTGGCGGACTGCATGGGGGGAAGCATGAGGGGACAACTGCCCGTATCAAATCTGGGGCCGATGCAGGTGTGGGCCGCAGTATTTTGCACTGTTTGCACCGAGGTTCCCAACGGCGCCATAGATTTGGTTGCCCCAACTGTTCAACGCTTCATTTTATTTTTGAATGGACAGTTCCACTATTCTTTTTTTTATGTTTATGCTTTGAAGATTCTTGATTCGATAAGCCCCGTAACCGTTGATCGCATTACATATTCTGCATGGTTTGTGGCTTACCCGCCAAGTTCTAAACACCACGTCCTGCATTAAACTCTGCATGTGACGATGTCTCGCCAGCGCCGCCCAGCACAGGGGAAAGAGTCGGACAACCCAGAAGGTACGCTAGCAAGTTCAGTACTCGAAGTACCTCCAAAAATGATGAAGAAACTTCTTCACTGGGACGATTTACCACATTGGCAGCGCGATAATCACCACATCCATACTGGATATCGCGCGGCCTCGTCGTCCTTCTCGGTCTCGTTTCAATCGCTAGGTTACTTCCATAATGAGACTGTGAATATTTACAGTCATCTGCTGCCGTCAGTTTTATCTGTGCCTACGGCTTATTTACTCTACCATGCCCTAGAGCCTCGCTATCAATCCGCAGATGACTCCGACATTGCTGCGTTTGTTTGCTTTTTTGCAGGGGCTGCTTTCTGTCTGGGAATGTCCGCAACTTATCACACCATCTCCAATCATTCGCCGGCAGTGGCACGAATCGGTAATGCACTCGACTATATCGGTATTGTGGGCCTCATTGTTGGCAGTTTCGTGCCCAGTATCTTCTACGGGTTCTACTGTATGCCTGAGCTTCAACACCGATACTGGACTATGATCTGCACCATTGGACTGGGTTGCGTATGTGTCTCAATTCTCCCACGGTTCCGAACCCCCCGCTGGAGACCTTACCGGGCTGCTATGTTCGTCTGGATGGGCCTGTCGGCCGTCTTTCCTGTTCTCCATGGCTTGGCCCTTTTTGGGTTCGATCGCATGCGACAACAGATTGGACTTGGCTGGCTTCTCCTCCAAGGTTTCCTGTATATAATTGGAGCCGCCATTTATGCAGCGCGGGTCCCTGAGAGACTACGGCCCGGCCACTTTGACCTTGTTGGTAGCTCGCATCAGATCTTCCACGTGCTGGTTGTTTGCGCTGCAGTAGCTCATCTAAGAGGACTGTTAAAGGCTTTTGATTATCGGCACAGTGGCACTGCAGATATTTGTCAGATTCCACGCGGCTGAGTTATAATGGTGCTCGATTGGAGAAGATGAGGTTGGACAACATGCTCATGGCAATTCTGGTGGTAGCATGGAATGAAACATTTCACACAGTCGTGTGGCGGAGGGGAATGGACGCCTTCGACGGTGAAGGTCCCTGCTGACGATGACCCGGTTCGTGATGTGCAACAATGACCACGGTCAGAGCGAAGCGGTGAAAGCTCTGACAGAAAAGATAGCCAACGACTGTGGCTCGATCCAGTCAGCCGAGTTAAATGTGCTCCAACTTTCACATGGTGCCCCCGAGCTCCTGGCTGAAAGGCATTATAAACCACTCTCATTGGTGACTTATCGGAACTAGCCGACAACAGACTCTTGGAACGGCGCGTGTCGTTGATAACTGCTCTCCTTCCCATGAGATCAATAATGATAGTATAATAATTCCCAGAATATTTCAAAGAATAGTCAAAAGAATAGGAAGGCAAAGAAAAATACAATAAAACCCAAAATAAAATCTGGAACACAATAATGCTAATAATTCAAAAAAACACAAGAAGAATAACATAAGAAGGCAAATCTAACTCCATGGGCCATTTACGACAATGTTGCATCAGGGTGTGTGACTTGAGGACCCCTAGGCGGTTCCAGCTCCTGAAGTTGCTTTTCTACTTGAATCTTTCACGAGCGATGCTCCAATTGAGCAACGGCTATTCTCAGAAAGGCGTTCCAAAATTTGGCTCAATCACCGATCCTGTGGGGGTTCAGGAAGAGAGGGGGGGGTGTCGAGGCCCCTTTATTTTTACTTTCAAAGTGTCTGTCGCCAATCCTAGGTATAGTTGATCAGATGGAAGCATTCTTGGGTTTCACAGCGGCTGACCTTTTTGCGGCTGCCGTCGGTATATGAATCCGAATGGAAGTGTGACATTTTTTTATGACTGCTTTCTTCTAAGGTTAGTCCATGAAGCTTGAGCCTGTTAGGCTTTATATATACGAGGACAGTGGCGACTAGGGTATCAGCCTGAGGAGCCCGAGGAAATGAGCTGGATGTGTCCTGCTGAATCATTACTATACTGCACTTTATCCCAGTCAACCCCAGATTTTGCTTCCCGACTTTTTAGGGCTTCCCCCAAGGCTTCATTTCCATACTTTGTACATTCATATTCCTGCCCCGGCATTGTGGATATTCCTTGTGTCATAACACCTACATCATATTTCTGGACTTGAGAAACTCTTATCCTATTACACTGATAACACGTTCCGGATTTTTGTTTCTCGCTAGCCCCCTATGCTTACCGAGTCCAATGGTAGCCCCTATGCTGGGGGCGATGCACCAAAACTTCGAACCGCCTGCGAGAACTGTAGGCAGTCTAAAGTGAAATGCAATTTATCAGGGAAGAACGTTTGCACGAGGTGTTTGCGACATGGCTTACAGTGTCAATATGGATTTGCAAATCGATCTGGAAAGCCAAAGGGGAGTAAAAATCGAGCCACGCTACGCAAGTTAGGTCAGTTACAAGATGACAAACCACCGATTCGGGGATTTCGTGGAAATCGTATTATGCCTCCTGTGGCAGACAGAGAGCCCCGGGCCCCTCCGAGCTACCAAGGGCATATGGCAGAATCTTTAATGGATGATGATGTATGTTAGATTTTGTTATTACGTTATTTCTGGCATATCTCTCTAACGACTCGATTGGTTGGCTTGTTTAGATATGCCTGATACCAGGCCCACCGACGCTTTGGGAAAGCCCACGAAGCTTTGGCAGCGGTGCTGCATTAGACACGCCCATATGTCCTTCCCATTTGACGGGGGTTGACGGTTCACAATTCAATGATCTGCTAGACTCCTGTGCTGCATTGCCTCTTGGTCTGGGATATCCACATACACCCGTCACACCTACCTTCCTTGCGTCGGATCCATTGATAGATGGGATGGCGAGTCCACCATTTGGCGGGTCGGTCTCTTCTCCGTACTCTGTGGCGCCATGCGAATGCGTGGATAAACAACTCTTCTATATGAATCGTTTAAATCATCTTCTATCGGAGTCGGTGCCTTTGAGATTGGACCATAGCCTTCAGGCTATCAAGGCTACTTTTTGTGCATGCCAGATATTCATGCAGTGTGTCAAGTGCACTAAAGACAGCGCTAATTTGCTATTGACTATTTCTGTTCTCAATCTGACCTTGCAGCTTTTCGAGCATTGGGTATCAGGTGAATCTTCACGGGTCCCGCGAGTGGAGCATGGTATCGATATCCGTTATGGATATTATGAAGTTGGCCATGAAGACAATCGGCAAATACGGGCATTCCTGCTTCGGAGACTACTTCTCCAATGCAGGGACGTCTTATCCACTTTGAAGGCGGCCGTGAATACAATTTCTCTAGAGAACCCTAAACTCCTTGATGGCGAAGGCTCTCAAGAACAGGCTGTGAAAATTGAACACCCCATAAATCACCCCTGGGTCTCGCCGCAGCATTTTGGGGTCACATTACAAGATTCCGACTCAGATACACTCGGTTCCGGACCTGGTGGTAACTGTTTCTTGCCTATTATTGCAGGCTATGAGGCTACTGTGGAGGCATTCCTGCGCTCTGTGTCGAACGATTGTATCTGTGGGTCTAAATATGCCGTACAAGACGAGTCTCTTTGAGTCCCAATTATGTATGTGGGTATTTTGAATTGGGTGGTCATTTTGCTTCAAAGCTTCCAATTGTTCCCCCTTGTTTGATGGCTCATTCATTATATTCTTCTTTCCTACAGAGGGTATTGTACAGGAGGATCTCTTACGTAGATCGGATGCCCAAGCACGATAGTAAACGCGAATCGGCTACCTCATCAGAGACTAGCAAGATTGGGTTAAATAGGCTATATAAGTTCTGTTTCTATCCATTTCCCCTTATTTGTGCAAGTAAAATCTACCACCACCACCACTACTACTACTCCGTTTACTCCGTGGTTCAATTTGCTCGACCCCACACTTTCGGTCCGCGGCGAGCCTCGGCAGTTCGACCACCAAGCTTGTATAAGACCCCAACTTTCCCCTCACATATTTACCTCCGCGATACATCACAGAAGACCACATCAAATCCAAAATGGCACCCTCCGATCGTCTCAACCAGGTCAACAAGCACCTCAACTACCCGGCCGGTATGCTGGCCGGTCAAGTAGCTATCATCACCGGTGCGGGTCAAGGTATCGGCGCCGAGGCGGCTCGGCTCTTTGCCAACGAAGGCGCAAAGGTCGTTGTCGCAGATATCGATGCTAGTAAGTACTCAAAAAACACATTCTATCTTCCCCTCGTTTTTCAATTCCAATTGCAGCTTGGGCTCCCGTCGCTCACGTCTCAAATTAGAAAAGGCCAACACGGTCGCCGATGCCATTAATGCGGCTGAGCCGGGACGCGCCCTGGCGGTGGTTGGAGACGTCCTGGATACCAACTACATCAAGGAACTTGTGAAGCGTGCAGCCGAGTTTGGTGGTGGTAAAATCCACATTATCGTCAACAATGCCGGTTTCACTTGGGACGGTGTGATCCACAAGGCAAGTCCCTTTTTATTTCCCTTACTTTTCTCAACCTATCCCGGCAACCCCACCTGGTCGCGCATTCCAATGTTCATTCCACTCGCCTATTGGCCCAGTGAAGTATCTGTACACTGTAGAGCTGACGAGGATATCCTTGAATGGGTGTGTAGATCACTGATAAGCAATGGGATACCATGCTAGCAGTGCACAACACTGCCCCCTTCCGGCTAGTGAGAGAGGCTGCACCGTATTTCCGGGTCAAGGACCAGGAGCCACGCGTTGTTATCAACATCAGCAGCACAAGCGGTATTCACGGCAATGCGTAAGTCTCCATATACCTGCGAAGATCGTCATTATCTACCTAAAGCATGAAGTACGAAAGGCTGATATCCCTAAAGAGGACAGGCTAATTACGCGGTAGCCAAGGCCGGCGTTGTTGGCCTCACTCGTACCATCGCCAAAGAATGGGGCCCAGCCTTCGGTGTGCGCTCTAACACCATCGCTTTTGGTTACGTGACAACCCGTCTCACTGCAGCTAAGGAGGAGGGTGCTTTCATCACCACCCCCGACGGTACTAAGGTCGCCCTGGGTATCCCTGGCAAGCAGCTTGCTACTAAGAAGGGCACCGAGGAGCAAGCTAAGGCTAAAGCCGAGGCTTTCCCAGATATCCCCTTGCGCAGACCCGCTAGCCCCGAGGAAGCGGCGCGCTCTATTTTGGGCGTTGCCAGCCCGTACTTCTCATATGTCAATGGAGAGACGATCAGGGTTACTGGTGGACGGAACATGTAAAATTCATGTTGTTTTCATCTTTATCTCAACAAATAATGTATTGGATAACTCAAAGCCCGTTTCACGAGGCGACTTCAAAACAGAGAATACACTTCCGCGTGGCTGCCCTGATAGTATGTAGTGTACACCCAGTGAAGGCTAAAGCACAATTAGAACGTCGTGGGGTAGCATATTGCCACATGATCGGCCGTGGGAATGACTGAATGGCATCAGATACCGAGTGAGATCAAAAAATATTTCATTTATCGTCTGACAGAAGTTAGTGCGCACCCTCAATTTCCTGTTTCCAAAGAATTCTTTACCTCTCACAGTTACACATGTCGTGTGAAACTCGATCACTTGGTCGTACTACCATCTCTGCGTCCCTTTTCGGTGCATTCTATACAGCACGATGAACAAAATTTGGATCGATTATCTGCAGAAAGCCACATGTGCAATCAAGCCAAACTCATATCAGAACTAGCCCAAAGGTGTAAGGAGTGTAGCCATATATTCGCCAAGCCACATTTTCAAGGTGTATTGATACGTCAACTTGAAGTAGTACATAACAGCAACTACCTAGTAAAACCGTGCACTAGATAAATGCATAATATCAATTGATACAAAAGCTCCACTCAATTAAGATTTGATGAGATGTCGCTCACATGTGCATATTTTATTTCAATTATGGTCAAATGGTGATATCAAGAAGCAATAATAGTCAGTCAGGACTATATCAATACTAGTACTAATACTGATGACCACATGTGCAAATCTTTTTTGGCCACAACTCCCAATTTTCACTCAAGTGCTTTCAAATGTTGTACCCCTGGCTGAACCAAGATTGAAACCCTAGAATGCACAACCTAGAACTTGAATGTATTCTATGGAAAAGCATTGGAATTGATTGAAGCTGCTAATAGTTCCCATCCTCATAATGCGTGCTCATCATTATCTTTCTAACATGCACTCAATATATCAAAAACTAAGAAACTAACGCTATGGGCTCCCTTCATACAGTTCATATCTTCAAATATTGGATTGATCATTTGCTTTCATGGGATTAGTACCTATTTATCAAAGCTATGAAACCATTGCTTGCTCAAATAGAGTATGTGCCGGGCAATTGATGGCAATATCAAATCCTGACTTACTCAATTCAATGTCATTTGTAAAAGAAGCGAAAAGAGAGGGAGGTATGTCCATCCAATTTTGCCCAACCTTTCAGTCATTACATGGGTAATATGTGGTTTTATCCTTGTTAAACCAATTTGTCCAAGCTTCTTTGGCGGTGCAAACAGGAATGGAGCTGTACCCAGCAGTCCGGACATTGGAATCCAAAATATCATCTAGCGTTTGAGGATCCGAGATGGATGCCACATCCCAACCGTTTTTGTTGTTGTTTCCAATGTACGAATTTACAGACCTGATTATCGTCAACCATGTTCCTAGGAAGTATTCAAAAACAAACCACTTACCCGTAGACTAAGTCTTCCACAGTGAGTCCTCCCCAACTCGATCCACTCCAATTCTACCCAAAATTTAGGTGGAAATTAGTAACCAGGTGTTGACATTTCATCTACATCCTTCTCATAATCAACATACTGGTATTGTGTTCACATGTGGCCCTGGAGATCGGGTCTTAGCACCAGCAGAAGGAATTAAGACCGCTTTGCCAAGGAGTGTGGTTTGCATCATCCAGATCGACATTCTCGGTACCTTATCCTTGTGTATAAGCATCTTGTTAGTAAGGGAATTTCTTGGCTATCGTGGTCACAAGGAGCATAACTTGTAGCTTGGCACGGAGCCCTCCGTGCTTGATTAGCCCTAGGAACCTTGGCGTGCTTCTCTTGTAGCAATTCCACCCATAAACGAACAGCATCCTATTGGTTATCCACCTGTATTCTATGATCAACTCATGCTCATTTCACTAGTGGCTACTCGCGTATAGTCCGTAGCCAAAACCTCAATTTTTGAGGGTAATAGTTGGTTTTATATTTTTCCACTTTTTTCCGCTCGAGTATTTTATTTTCTTTCAGCACTTTCGTAAAGTAGTACCCGTAAATGCGTCGCGCACAGCCCTGGAGTTCTTCGCGCTTCACTTCCCTTCATCTCTTCATTCATCACTTTTTGAGATCAGTCTTTTCCATGTTGAAAAATCTAACTCAATCTCAACACAGACTGTTCATCGCTCTCCTTACGCTGGGACTTGTCGTCTCAACCACTCTCGCAACCACCCAAACAATTGAACTAGACCTGGTTTTCCCCCGCAACGACACCTACGCCCCGCTGGCATTTTTCCCCATTGTGCTGGCAGTTCAAAATGCCGATTTGGCATGGGAATTGGGGGCTACAATTCAGTACTACTTAGTCCACCTCGACTCGAATGATACCTTAAAAGGCAACTCCTATCTAAGCTCTGGGAGTCCCTCTACCGATCCGTTCTTCTGGATTGATCACACTACTCGCACAAATCAAACAGAGGGTACATGGCGCTTTTACTGGGAGCTTGGTCTAGCTTGGAATTGTTCCGAGACCAACGGGTCTTATTCGGCAGACCAATACTACCATTCTCCTCGCGGGGAATTGTATTTTACCACCGCATCGGATGGGAAACAGCCAGATTTTGAATCGGAAACATGTCCTCAACCTATGATTATCGAGATAAAGGAGATATTGAATAACACAGACGTCATGCTTTATCATACAAATGGGGATGCATGCGCTGTGATCTCTGAAACTACTTCGGATTCGGAATCGGGTACTCCATGCGCTGCTCGGTTAGACGATTCAGAGGGGGAAAATATTACCAGTGCACTTCATAATTGGTCAAATTGCCCCTATGGAACATTTGAGAATATTACTGAAGTTTGTACGTGGCCATATTATGACAATTTGGCTTCTCGGAATAGTCTTGGATACTTCACCTCCATCGCTTTGGTTTTGATTACCACAGGGCTTTTGTCTATAGTGACAACTAGAGTATAATTTGAGTCTCTATAGAAACTTTATGAAACTTGTTTAATACTTCAGATTGTTAACTATTCGAATATCATGTCATGGATGTTGTGATAACAGTCTTTTGTGACATTTCTCTGTCCGACCTGAGAACCTACAACTAGTACATGTGCATCTAGGCAGTGCACAAGTTGATGCACAAAACATTTGAATAATCCCCTTCAATCTACTGTATTGATGGTAGTCTCCGTATAAAAGGATAACTTTATTATAGCTACCACTAGTATTGTAGCACTAACTACTTCAAATGGTAGTAGCATCAGCCCTAATCTCACCTGCATTAGTTCACTCCACAGGTTCGATTTTATCTTGTAACAGAGATTTACGAGCCTCTGTATACATCTTCCCTACGGGCTCAGCCATACTCCAATTTCCGTGATTAGTGGCGTTTGTGAAATCCGGGGGCTGCTTCTTACCTTCTAAATAGTTCGATATCAGCTACACTTGGATTTTTCTACAGCCAAACAAGTCAATTTATTGATGATATCTATGTATGCATAGTGAAATGGGAATTAAATAATGCTGAAAATAAATCCTGAAAGCAAAAAATCAACAGATCAATTGCATGATTGACCCTCTTGTCTCAGCGAATGGAGGTTCTTACTAGCCTTGGCATCCCGCCAGCTCCAGTTGGCTTTTTATTGCCAAGCTTTTGGACTTGGACCTCTCGCTACTTAAAGCAATGTAGCATAGAGCCTCGGGCGGGCCTATACTCCGTGCCCTTTTTCATCTGGGCTTCAACTATAAAAATCTGGATTCCGCCATGTAATCTCGTAAGTTTTGCTCAAATGGTTTCTAAGATAGGTAAGTTGTGCGAGATGTGCGGTTGTATACGGAGATACTAACTGCATTGGACTCGGGTACCATTTCCTTTCTTGTACTAAAGAGTAACATAGGCAGATATGTGAATAGTTGCACCTTGGAGGCGTTTCCCGGTCCATCGCCTATATTTTGGTCTCTCGAGAATCACGCTCGACGGGAGATTTTGATCCTTCGGGCTTTTTAAACAGCTACGGACGCAGTAGTATAGTGTTGATGACCGATAGAAATCAACTTATTTACATCTGACTTCTAGATTGAGCATTTCATGATCCGGTACCGGGAAGACCAACATTCATGGCGAGCTATAAATGTCTCTAAAGCTTGCTCTCAAGAATTCTGTTCGAAACAGGAAGTAATTCAACGCATCGAGCTGTTTACAATGTCTTCTCGCTGGTTTCTCCTTTCTCTGGCTGCTCGATTGGCAGCCGGGTATGTTGTTGATCCTCCAAGTAGTGCTTACCCAGGAGCTGATAGCGACTGCGGTGCTTGGGTGGAAGCCACCAATGGGATGACTTGTGCGAGTGTCGAGGCAACTTGCTCTCTCACTGAAGCAGAATTTGTGGCATTGGTTTGTTCCCATTTTCTCTACTTCTCGATTCTGATATACTAACGTCCGTTTTCAAAATACTCTGGTTAAGATTACTGGTAGCTGTGCTCTATCTTCTGGATTCAGCAACTGTGTCCAAGATGGTGCCTCTACTGGATCGACCGCTTCGAGCGCTTCAAGCACTTCGACCAGTGCAATTACTTCAACTAAGAGCTCTTCAACCAGTCCTACAAGTTCCACCACAACAGTGCCAACAACTTTTTCAATCACAGTGGCCGCAACAACTACCACAAGTGGCAATGGTATCTCGACTCCTACCCCAATTCAGGATGGAATGGTAACCAACTGCAACGCCTTTACTGTGGTTGAGTCTGGCGATACCTGCCAGAGCATCGCCACTGCCGTAGGAGTATCACTCTCTGATTTTGAAACATGGAATTCAACTGTTGGGGCTGGCTGTAGCGGTCTATGGCTAGGCTACTATGTCTGTACTGGAGTAATCGGAAGCACAGCTACCACCTCTACCACAAAAGCCACCACTACTACAACGGGTAATGGCATTACGACCCCAACACCCATCCAAACCGGCATGACTACCAGCTGCAACTCCTTTCATCTCGTACGAACAGTAGACACATGCGCAGCCATCGTTGCCGCCGCCGGAATCTCCCTGGCCGACTTCTACGCCTGGAATCCAGCAGTTGGCTCTGGCTGTTCTGCTCTATGGGTAGAGGACTACGTCTGCATCGGGGTTATAGAATCAACTGCCTCATCAACAAGTACAAGCAAGACGTCTGGTAATGGCATTCCTACTCCGACCCCCGTACAAAGTGGAATTGTCTCAGACTGTGATCAGTTCCATCTTGTGGTGTCGGGCGATACATGTGCTACTATTGCTTCTACGGCTGGCATCGCTTTAACAGACTTTTACACATGGAATCAGACTGTAGGGAGCAGCTGCTCGAGTCTGTGGTCTGGATACTATGTTTGTATTGATGTTATCGGTTACACTGCTACAACTACTACTGCCGTTGCTACGACTACCAAGTCCAGTAATGGGGTTACTACACCTACGCCTATTCAGGATGGTATGGTTACCAACTGTGATAAGTTCTACATGGTGGGTACTGGCGATACATGCGCCACTATTGCCAGTGAGGAGGGTGTTACCGTTGCTCAGATTGAGAAGTGGAATACTGGCGTGGGTACTACATGTAGTAGCTTGTGGCTGGGTTACTATATTTGTGTTGGGATTTTGTAGACTTTCAAGTTTTCTTGGTGGTGGTTTTGATCGACTATGCACTTAAATAAGATCACATACATTATATTCACTATAATATTATTTACTCCGAAAGGCGTGCCCTGTCGATACCTCATTTCGAGTACTAAAAGAGCCCCTCAAAAACTTGAATCTACTGTACTCTGATAAATCTTACTCCCTATTTCCTTTATTAGTAACCCTTAAGATGATCGACAACATAACAAGGAACATACATTAGTCCCGGAAAGAAAACGGGAGCCTTCGCCTTCCAAGCCCCCTAATGCAGAGTAAACTGAAACGCATAAGCCAAATGCGGGCGACAAAGTACCTCGCCCGATGCGGCAGCATATGCAGGAAAGGAACAAGTTCCCACCCGCTCCGCTCAACCTGCGACACAAGACTACCAAGGCAGTGCCCAACAGGACGAACGACGCCTGGGCTACGGAGTAGACTGTTGCGGTATGCGGCTGTTGTGACAACGAAACCAAGAGCGGAGACCAAACTGTAGCGCAGAAGTGGATGGAGCCACCAGTGCGGAGTAAGTCAACGAACGACCTGGACACCAGAGGTGACGAATCAGCCCACACGGAGTCCCTGAGTAGAGCAATCAATATGCTACGACAAGATCTGGACTGAGAAACTCCGTGAGAAAGGAAGACCCCACCAGGTCCACTGTCTTCGTCTGGTTGGTGTTCCAGCGTTCACGCCTCACGTCTCACTTGGGCAGCAATAAGTTTCGCGGTCGCACAGCATCTAGAGTAGCCATACGAGGCGACCCACAACGTCGTGGCTCTATCAAGCCTTCGCTGGTGCCATAGGCCAGCGCAGAAGTTACACAGGTGGGAAAAAAGGTAACTTCGAAGATAAATGCAAAGTTGATGTTGGGAGATGCAATCAATTATCGCTCCATTGTCCGAGGTATCATATCGTAATCCAAAAAGAAAAAGCCCCCAAAATCCCATCCAATCCATGCTGAAGCAAATCTATGCACATGATGCAGATAAACAAAATAAACCGAGACCAGATCACCACCCATGAAATCATAAACAGGTAAATAGACTGTAAATCCGTCTGAAATGAAACAGGAGAAGAGCCATAAGCAGAATCCACCAAATGTGAGTCCAGCTTTCAACGCCTCAAACGACTCCTAAACAAAAACATCCGCCCGCCTTCGGGCTTCTTCAAAACGTGCCTCCCAAATGATCCGATATTTTCTCAAGAATTTCTCACAAGCAAAAGAAAAAAAAAAGCAACAGAAAAATAGACACTGTAGCCAGCCTCCGGTATGTAGTGAAAATATTAAAACAGTAGAAAGTCAAGAGCCGGATCAACCGTGGAGGAAGTACCGGGATAGTGGCCAATGAGTACGAATAGTCACAGTGGCCTGAATCCGGTGGACAAATGCAAGTATAGTCACGATCGTGGAACCAGGTAAAACCGAGGAAGTCCGGGATAGTCCAATGGAAAGAATAGTATGTCCAGGAAGAAATAAAACAACGTGGAAAGTAGCAGCAGTCTGATGATCAGATGCAGCTTTTTAACTCCAAAATGGGAAGGAGATATCGTAGTCTCCCGAATATAGTTGAAAATCAAAACTCCAATGGGTAGCGAATCAATAGTGGATAGGGGCGTGTGGATCGTGTAATAGGCGTGATAAAGTAGGCAGTAGTAAAAAGGGTTCCCAAGGGCTTTTTTTCTCTCTCAAGTTTAACAAACCGGGATAGGAGGTCCAGGGAAGATGTCCGCGGGGATCGTGTGGTCCACGCAGATGGGATGAGGGAACACAACTTTACAGTCTGGCACCTGTTCTGAGATGATAGGCGACATGCAGTTGTAGTCTGTGTAATCCTCGGTAAGGGCCGAAGTGTCAGAGACGGCGGAGTCGGAGAAATCAGAGTAGTGTGAAGAATCCGATGATGACCCAGAAGGCTGGGCATGTAGGGGCTCCACGGGAATGAAAGGCATCTGGGGCTGGACAAAGTAGTCGGCCTGCGGAATCTGATCCGGCACCCAGGGGGCAACAGGGGGTTGCTCAGTAAATCGAGGGCAATCCACAATCAATTGACGGAGTTCCGGGATGGTAATCCTCTTGGACGGGTCGCGTTCGAAGACGCGGCTGAGAATACAGACCATCTCGGTGGAAAGGGGAAGGATAGACTTCAGGAAGAAGGGGTCCTTGAGGTATGCCCGGAAAGTAGAATCTTCTGTGGAGGCCCGTTTCCATGGGTTGCGTCCGCATGTTAGATTGACAAGCATCACACCAAGACTCCAGACGTCATTGGCTGCGGAGACGTAGCAAGACATGGGGCGAGGGTTGGTCTGTTGACATTCTGTTCGGGATAAATTAGGTTGTTGTCCGGGGTGGATAAGGGGGAGGAAGGTAAAAGAAAGAGGGGAAAGAGCTTGAAAGATCATTAATGCGATACAAGTTCCTCTAAACAAGACTTACCAGGCGACATGTAGAAAGTGGATCCGCATCCGAAGTCCGAGGTGAAGTAGTCCGTGGTGGCTAGGCCAAAGTCGGCCAACTTGACGGTCATGCCTTGATCCGTCACCAGGACGTTCTCGGGCTTGAGATCCCGGTGGTAGATTCCGAGGGAGTGGCAGAACTGTACTGCATCCAGGAGTTGTAAAAAGACACGCTTCACCAATGGGTCATTGGTGACATAATTGCCTTTATCGGTGATACTGGAGAAGAGATCACCTTCCGGGCAATATTCCATGACGACGTAAGTACAGTCCGGGGAATCCATGATGCGCGCCAAGGAGACGACATTAGGGTGTTGGCTGGCCAAATGGTGTAGACGGATCTCCCGTTGTTGGTATTTTAATTGTCGGGGATCCAGCCCAGACTTGTTCAAGGCCTTGACAGCAAAGGAGGTGTTGGTGTGAATGTCCACGGCGGTATAGACTACTCCATAAGCACCGACACCCAGGATGCCGGTTAGTTCCAGACGGTGGGCCAAGATCAATCCTAATCGGTCCTCGGGAGCATAACAGCGGGGAGAGGGAGAGGGAGGAGGTGTGGGCAACATCGTCGGATACATGGTAAATCCGACTCGGAGAAAGTGTATAGATATAGTAGATAAAGAGGCAGAGAGAAAGCAGCAAGGTCCAAGTCGGTCTCGATTGGAGTGAAGTTCCTCTTTTTTATCTCTAATCCTTGGGAGTTCAGGAAGAAGAGTAGCGCAATAATTTGTTTGCAGAAAGATCCAGTGGCTTGTCCAGGGAATTATAAAAAAAAAAAAAGGTGTCCGAATAAAAAGATCCCAGGGCATTCAAGGGCAGGAATCCATTCCACGAAGTAGATCCGTAGGGGCGATATAGTATCAGAAGATCCGGACTTTGGGGCGTGCGTTTTAAGGTGGTGGCGGGTATATAGTAGTAGATCCAAACAAAAACAAACCCGGGCAGCGAGAAGAGCACCAGAGAGCACAGGGCACGGAACAAGAAGAAGAGAAAGGATGCAAAGGAGAGTATATAAAATAAAAATCAAAAACACGAGAGAATATGTATATCAACAAAAGGTCGAGAGAAAAGAGGGAGAGGAAACGAGGTGTATAATAAAATAAAATAAAATAAAAAAGGAATATAGAGATAATAATAATAAATCCCAATAATTATAATATTTAAAAAGAAAAGCGCAGGAAATAAGGAAAAGGAGGGGGCGATAAAAATACAATCGACGCATCATCGAGTCGTGGGCGTGGTCCATGTGGACAAGGCCAGGCCACCGTGGCTCCAGGGAAGCGGTGTGCAGCCTGCGCTAGTGCCGGGACTAGTTGGCCAGTGAGGAGGCCCCCACCCAATCACGCTGGGCTCCACTCCACTTGCAGGCGCCACCTGCGGGACTCTCCTCTGCTCTGCCCCCTATTGATCAGAGGAGAAATGAGTAGCAGAGGAGAATCATGGTCATTCTCAACGGGAGGGATTTCTCGACATTTCATGATTTGATTAATTTTATTTTTGACTTTTTTCCTCTCTTGCTGCGTTCAGTGTAGTCCGTCTTCTGGACCGTCCCCCCTCCTCCTTCTGAATTGTACACTACCATATACCCCGTTCTCCCGTACTCTCATCTACTGTGGCAAGTATGATTGAATACAATTCGAGACTCTCCGCCACTTCATCCCGTTCCCACATGGATGCTTATTGACTGCATCTTGTGTGTCTCCATAACGCCCGACTCCACCAACACTACAAAACTTGTTGGCAAAAAATATGCACATCAAAAAATCAAAATCAAAAAAAAGAATGAGATGATGTTTCCCCCAACCGTGTTCCGTGTTCCGTTTCACCTGTAGCAGGGAGCCTGCTTCTGCCTGTCGACTAGGATTCTGATTGAATGGGGGGTGGATCCAGTCGGAGTTTGTATGCTATTAATTACTGTTTGGCCCCAACTTTATTCCTCTACAGCTCCAAGACCAAGAAGCACCGACCACCAACGAAAAGTGAGGCGATGCAGGAGGGGGGTCCTGTGGCCAACCAGAGACTTCGACACCGTTCTCGAAAACAG
This sequence comes from Talaromyces sp. PF30-5, assembly GCA_023626375.1. NCBI lineage: Eukaryota > Fungi > Ascomycota > Eurotiomycetes > Eurotiales > Trichocomaceae > Talaromyces > Talaromyces sp. PF30-5. The sequence continues at coordinate 620,863 of JAMAGU010000014.1, read as the reverse complement.
AATGAGTGGATCCCGGCTCTCACTGGTTGCACGGGCCTGCAGACCCTGGGCACACTGTGACTCCAGTGTCTGACTGATTGGCCCAACGTGGGTGTGTTCGGGGGCGGATGCATCCAGCTTGCCCTGTGCGACTCTCCAAGGCGCCTACAGTGTCAGAGAGTGACCACTGGCACCAAAAAAGAAAAACGAAGATGGCTGGAAAGGCAGATTTTCCCTGCCCCCTTCCCCCTTCCCATGCTCCTGCTGGGAGACTCTTCCCCCCGGGACTAACCGGACCGAGTCCTCCCTCCCAAGAAGAACACTGCATTCGCTCTCCTCTGAATCCTCTCGACCAGTCAACCTGCGGTGAGCATCACATGATCTGCACGATGCATCACATCGACTCTCTTCCTGCTGTACCCCAGGATTGGCAATGCAGCTGAACCGCTTGCTTCCGAGCAGGAGCAGAGAGAGCTTCCTCACCGCTACCTAGAATCTTACCAGTCCTACGCTTCTTCTTCAATAGTTTAATGCATCCATCAAAAGTTAACTGTACCGCAGCACCCTACGTACTACCGACATTACATATCCCATACTATAGAGTCCTATCTTCCGTGCTGATCCGCCCAAATTCCATGATCATCGGCCCTGCATGAAGGCGTAGAATGCTAACTGCCAGGGGGGGCAACACTCACGCTGAAAGGAGTCATCAAGATTCATGGCCCCACAAATTTAACACATATCGACATCATTCAAAAGGCTCAAGAAATTGAGGAATACGGAACACAGTATAATCATACAGTACAATCATAATCAATCACACCTCCCTTTCATCGCTCTAAGCCTTGTTCATCCGTTCCCGGATACCTTTGCCACTAGAGTGGTGGCAACCATGGAACGCGGAGATCGTCGCCTTCGAGAACTCACCCACGCGAAACGACAATCTAAATTTCCCACTCTCTGCCTTGGAAGTATCCCTGCAGGCAAAATTGTCAGCCCGCCACGGGTTGAAACTAACATGTGTACATAGCCAGATGGAGTAGTCAGATCTGTTATCGTCCTCCTACAGGTAAAGCCAATGTACACCGCAGGCAAACCGCACCACCCACTCTACACCACATGTACAAAGAACCACGCTATTCACTCTCCACATCATTGTCGACTCGGTACATTGCATCTCCCGCAAAACGCCATGCAGCACCAGGTTTTAGCTTCATCCACCATTCACAATCCTCCCTTTTGCCTTTTTTCGCCTCTGCCCACTTCTTTGTTCCACCCCGTCTCCTCTCGTATTCCTCCTAAACCCAGCTCACTGGCCACGCAATTTCATTCTTCTGCCCAATCGGCTCCTATCCACTCTACCTAACCCAGCACTGTATTTGCTAATTTGCCCATTGTCTCGGAAAACATGGCATGCTGTGAGGGGAAAGGGCGCCCTAACTTGGCAGACCATGCGCAATTGGCTTTTTGGATTCAAACCCTTTCTCCCGGGTCTTCGGTTCCAATGATTACATAGTTGTACTACTCGGCCGGTGAGCTGTTTATTGGCGCCATGATTTTGATTACTCCATCCGAGAAAGGGATGAACCACGCGTTGACTAACGGGCGGCCGTTTGTGATGCATCAGAGTTCGGTCTGGAGTGAGATTTAGATCGGCGTGGCAGTTCACCTCCACTGTTGGCTGAGTTAATGCCCAGGTGGGATTCGTTGATGTCAGCGCTGCTGATCTAGAACTTTCTCCTCTTGTTGCATTCTTGTCTGCGTGGACGGTGGAGCTAGTAACAGGTCTGACCTGGGGGCTGGGATGCTTGGTTGGCTGATTACATTGTTGGATTGTTATTGGATGGATATATCTCCTTGTCCTTGAGCCTCCTCCAGGGCTCTGTCTGGCCCTGCGTAATTTGTGGATCCGGCTGAGGCAGCATTTCCAAAAGACCTGCGGCGGCACGTCAACTGGCTAACTACCCATGTGTCTTCAAGGTGGGAGTGGTTCGATCGCAACTTGAAGTTCAAATCCCGATACGCACATGTGTCTACGTACACCTGAGCAGCGGATCTGGAAACATCATGATACACATCGGGTCCGTCCTATTGGCTACCTATCCCATCCGAGACCATGATGGATAGACCAGTTGACAGCGGTTCGCATGCTACCTATACCTACCTCAAGTAGTAGTACTAAGTATAGTAGGTACTAGTAGTAAAGAATTTCATCTTTGAGCATCTACAAAGCGACAACCTTGGAATGTAGCAACAAGCTTGGTTTATTATCTCTGACATTGGCCATATTTCATCTTTTGGTCTGAAATAGTATGAGACCATATTTAGTAAGTGCGCTATCTCTCTCAAAGGATTTTGGTGACCAACACAACATTATACACAATTTGTGATCATGTTGCCAACACTTCAAGTTTGTCACCTGTGCCACGTCAGCCCTCAGTAATTTTCAAAAAGCTATCCCATCTATATGTTGCATAGATATCTCGCCTAATGAACTGGCCAGGTGGTTCTTACATATGTATGGGCCAGGTTATTATGTCAATGTGAAATATTTGTGCCTGCACATGTGGCCAATGCTCTCGGTGCCAGGTCAATACTCTCCACCCGGATGGATGCACTACGCCTTATGGACCGTATCAATCTTGCCAATGCCTCAAGTGCTCTCACGCCGCACCTCTCCTTCATACACTTTTATTAGGCTTCTCCCTAGCTGATTCATACTATAGTATGTTTTTTACGGCCTGGGCGCCGCATGGCAGCTTCACTACCTACTCCCCGGGTCCCGAGGTTATTCTACCTACTACTACTACTAATACCTAGTACCACTGGCACGCCTGAGCATGCTAGACGGAAAAATAGTACTACTAGTAGTATCATGAATCTGGGCACCTGCCAGCACTTGAGTGCCCGCTACCTAGGTACTAGATTGCTTCTATTACCTGCTACTAGTAGTACCTATAGACTCGGAGACGATCCACTTGGGCAGAATTCCCAAGGTTCAAGTTGAATTTCCAACTACTAGCTAGTAGACTGATCAACTTCCAAAAACATGATTTTGAGTTGAAGTACTTGAGTTGAAGCCCAACCTTCAAGTTGGGAGTGATAGCCCTTTGTGACGCCAGGACTCGATAATATGTCTCATGTGCAGTTAACATGTGGATGGATATTCAAGTTGTTCAAGGTTGTCAGGCAACATTCCTTTGAATTAGGTCTTGAACCTTGGAATGTTTTTGCTGTTGATTTGCAATATTAGAAATCATCATAAACACAATTAAAGCTATTTATAGAGCCTTGGAACATACTAGGAAAGACTGGCATTAATGGGTAGATAATATCACTCAAGTGCTCCCAAGATCAGATTCACAATTTCATTCCCGGTGAGGGCTATTGGACGATCACAGGCTGGGCATACTAGGTATAGACTAGTACTATAGTATAGTAGTACGTGTACTTTCTTGTAAAGTTCAAAAGGGCAACTTAGAGATAGATCGTGCACGATAAAGTATTTTCTTTGAAAGGCCTATCTATCAATGTATTCATCGGATCAAAATTGGTCACACCTCGACTGCACGAGCGCCAGGCAAAATAAATTGATTTCAATGGATGTAAAGTGAAAGAGGACGAACGTTCGAAGTTGTTATCAACTGAATCGAAGAGATGGCAATGGCTTTCACGGGCTTTTTCGAAAAGCGAAATGCTAGTTTAATTGCTTTGAATTGAAGAGTATGTATAACTCAAAGCAAGTGAGGCGATCCTTGCGTGCACATGTGTAGTCCAAGACTAGACTCGTTATCGTTTATGAAGCGTGAAAACCACTTGAGGTTGTAGATGTTCCTACGATGTCCAAACTTGCAAGATTACTGTCAGCCAGCATTATTCTCCCAAGAGTCAAGTTCTTATCGACATCATCATATAAGTGTAGCAAAGCAAAGTAGCCATCTGTATTCACAGCCGATTTCAAGTTGCCCAGGATTGGCATCATCTAGGTTTTCGGGGCCTCGAGTGAGCCAGCCACAAAAAGGCAATCAATACATTATTGTACGAATACCCAGGTGGTCATGAAGGCAAATGGAATAATGAATCTGAGCAAGCTTTGTTAGTTGTGCAGCGCAGCAAATCCGATTATTTTGAAATCAGACGGAGGGTTGGATACTATACATGATACTACCCAGCCATGCACATCAATCGACGAAAGCAGTAGTCGGGAGGCGATAAGCAAGGAAGTCTCCAGACCACATGCAGACAATTTCAATATCCCCAAAGCCAAATTCAACTTTAGCTGATAATGAAATAGCGAGCGACCGCCGAGCGACCGCCGAGCGACCGAAGCTCCGAGGGTGAAACGCTTGGGATGCTGCCTAGGTGCGATACAAATCCCCGTCGGCGATTAAATATGGTTTGCAGCCTGCAAGATGAAGTCAATTTCACGGAATTCGCCGTAAAAGAATCGTATAGTATCCAGCGAGCCCTGTCCTGGAACCGAGGCTGGTATTTAAATTCTGTCCAAGCAATTAAAAAAGAGGTTTAAATGGATTGTTGCTTGTTGTTCTGAGCGGAGACAGAATATACTCGGTTAACACTAGCACAACAGGCACCAGAACCTTGGAGGAAAACTCTTATTTCTAACCAATTTGGGAACCACCGATGCAATGTAAAAGCCCGTATTCGCTCTATCTTGCTGAAAATGAACTCTAATACGAACATTGAATAAGAATGCCCCAGTGCCCCCCGGTGCGAGAGAGGAAGTGTCACAAGACCTCCTTCCCAGGAAAGAAAAAAGGAAAGACATTGCAGGCATAAGATGTACATATTATATATATTTGGTATGCGCCATGGTTCCAATAGAAGACCAAAAAGATAAGACCAGACCTTTGGCCCAAGATGCCACGCTGAATTTGTGTGATGAGGCTCAGCAGTGATTCCAGCTGAGAAAACGAGGCAATAAGAAGTGGGTCCCCCTGGACCCTGAAATGCTTGGGCTTCTAAACGAGGGGCTCTGATACGCCACGAAAATGGTCCTCGAGGCTTAGCCAGAGTCAAACGCAACAAGGCTGCACAGACAAGGCTAGTCAGACATGATCCGGCCCCATTATGAGGTTTTCGGACCGGTGAAGTGTTGTTACAATGGGCCATTTAGGCAGACGTATTTTCCCAATGAGAATTTTTTTTCTTCTCCTTCTTCGCAGGATCTCTTTAAAGATCTGGACATGCCCATAAGTCTGAGGCTGCCAAGATCCAAGGATTCCCAGCCTGGTTGCTCTCATGCTTGCCGCCAGCTGCATCTGCGGCGGAAGGCGACATCGCCGCGGTTGCCGTATCCGATCATCGGGGAGACCAGCTTCAACGACCGATGAGGAACACTGATCATGACAAGCAGGTGACGATTGAATGGAAGAAAGAACAAAAAAAAAAAAAAAAAAAAAAAAGGAGGAAAGACAAAAAAGAACAGACATGACAAGAAAAGTGTAAAAAAAAAAGGAAATGAGGGATCACCCATTTCCACATGGCTGACACCGTGACAGGTTGCACAATAAGCTGACCGATGCCATGGTGACAATGGCGGGACATGGATGGGGAAGGACCAGAAAATCGATCATTTCGGCTTGGGCCATCCATCCATATCTCCCCACCAGCGCGCTCGATAGATTTCATCACCCAAGTTGATTTTGCGGCGGTGACCATCGACGACAAGGTTAATATAGAATCCTCGGAACTTGGTCCACAGTGATTGCACATATATAAAGCTGCCATCTGGAGCCAGATTGAAACTCTTCAGATCAGAGTAAGGCAGGTCTTCATACTCATTCGCACCATTATAGCCATGACGATCGTCTGTCGTCACCTCAAAACCTTTCATATACTTTTCGACGACTCCCGCATCCTCCGCAAAGTACTCTCCTGTCTCGAGATCAAGGGCATGTAACCCCCGATCCTCAGAGAGAAGGAACTTGCGCTCATTCGGCACAGGCACCATATCGTGGAAGCCCGCCCACCATGAGTAGCCCTGGCCCCATTCAACCTGCTGACCATACGCATTGGGCAACTTATATATATATCGCTCGTCAACGCTCAGTTTCCCCGTCGCGGCATCGAATGGATAACCCTGAACAAGACCATAAGCTGGGACAGGATCCGACCCATCGGCGGCCGCATCGGTTCCTGCCCCCCACAAGATCTGTTCCTGTTCATCCCAGATCAGAGCGTGGATGGCTCGCAGACCGGTGATATTCTGGACGATAGGAGGTTCATCGACAAGCGGGTTGTCCAAGCTGGCATTATAGACGAGGATACCATCCCAGGGGCGTTGACCAGTGGTTCCGATCGCGAACAGCCCGTTGGGCAAAGCCTCCAAGGTATGTGCGTTCCACAGAACGTCGTTATCGCGGCAAATGGCCCAGGTGATTTTTTTATCGTTGACCGGGTCATCAGGGAGGTGATTGACGACCATGGCCAGGTCCGCATAGATGGCGCCGACGCTTTTCCCATCGTGCATGTATTTGATCTCGGTCGCGTCGTTGGAGTGGCCCCACAGGCATTTCTTGATCGCGGGCGGCAGATCTTGGTTGACATCTTCGCGACGAAAGCTCCAGCTGACCTCGCCGGTCCGATCGTGAATTTTGATCTCGGGGGGATATCCGTATACGCCGTGGATGATATTTTGCCAGGGTCGGTTCTCGGGGCGTAAACGGGCTTGGGGTTGGATCGGAGGTACATTGGTGTCGGCCAACGGCTCGAACAGCAAGGAGAGCCAACTGAAGAGGCCGCCTAAAAGCATGATTCAAGAGGGTTTCTCTCTCTGTCTTTTTTTTTTTTTCCAGGGGCGGGGGGAAAATGTTAAAATTTTCGTACCCGTACCCTCGTTTTTCTTCTTCTTCTTCTTCTCAGGGACTCGCTTTGATCGCTGCACGTCGATGGACCCCTAAATCAGAGAAGGAATATGAATGTTGTTGCCTTTTGGGGGGACAAGACGATGGGTTGGAGGGTTATTGGGGGGACTTGCGCGGAGTGGGGAGTCAGATTCGGGAATCCCTCCCTATACGAGTGGAGCTGGGCTGACAGAGGGGGAACGAATGGGGATGCAATCTCGTGAAATCCTGAAATACGACTGGATCGCAGTGGATGGAACACAGCCCTGGCGAGCCTGTTTCGGCAGACTTGGGGGTCCGTCTCGGGGGAAGGAACCAACGCTGTTCAGCCTCGTCGTGGCCCTTGGCATCTTGGCGAATGGGGGCCAAGTGGATATCGAGGAGCCAATGTGGAGGTCACGATGAGGAGGAGTTTCCACCACGAAGATGAGACCCTGGACTGGGTTAAGGGTCGCGTGTCTTCCCTTATTATTAGCAACCCCGAAGTCGCATCATTTCCCATCCTCGTTGCGCTCCTTTCTTTCTCCTTATCCTTATCCTTCACTCGCTCACGTTCTCTCTCTCCCTCTCTCTCTCACCCTCTTGCTTTTTTTTTTTATTTTCTTTTCTCATCATCCCTCTTCGATTTATGCGCGGGAGCTGCTCTCCTATGTCCACGGCACAATGAAGGTGGCCGGTGTGGTGAACTACGTGCGCTACCAGGCCACTTCGCTCTATCAATCCCCAGAAAGGACCCTGGCCATCCTCGAGGTCTTTTGGGACTTTTCGCGTCGCTACTTCTTTGCTCTGGCCTTCTGGTCCTTATTCGCGGCCAAGGTCCAACATTTATACGCCCATCTCTACTCTCTCCCCCTCGAGAAATTTCTGCTTTGGGGGCCGTCCTTCTTTTTTCAGGATGTGGCGATTCTCTTACTCTTCCGTATCTTCTGTAAGAAGTGGACGGGTCTTATCGCGGCTTTCAATGCCATCCTCGTTCTCCCGGCAAGGTAATTCTCCACACGAGCGCCCCCTTTTTTTTTTTCTGGGATTGATGATAGGATCGGAGTTATGTGAGATTGTGATTGGTTCATTTTGAGCCATGGAACATGAATCAAATCTGATCTTAAATTTTCTTTCTTTCTTGTCTTTTTTTTTTTTTTTTTTGCCTTCGTTGATCACGCAAAAGCAATTATCTGATCATCCTGGGCTAATTATCAATCTATCATGCAGTTTGATCGTCTCCGGAATGGCCGCTGCCAACTTCTCCGTCTACGTCTTCACTGGGGCCGAAATCCACTGGCGTCAGGCTAAAACGTTTACGGGCAACGCGGCTGCGCTCCGAACGCTTCTCTCTGGGTTAACCGGTTTTCTGATCGGGGAGGCGTTACTCGTGGCTGCCGCCCTTTTCACGGCTCGGCCAATCCACTCCTTCAGTGGTGGCGTTCTGCATGTCTTGGCGTGGCCCTTCCGTTGGCTATCCGTCCGACTGCGACCGTGCGTGGAGCCCATGTTGCAACGCTTCCAAAAACGGCCAGCGCAAAATACATCATTGCCCGATCCTCGTACCTACGAACAGATTCACCTCGAAGATGATTATCTCAACGACTCCGACCGCGAGGAGGAGGGTGACTATCTCCTTGACCCGCTCGGCAACAACCGTACCAACGAGTTCTCCACCCAGACCCCGACGCAACATCGACGCACGGATCGTCTGCTTCCTCGAGTCCTAGTCCTCGCATTTCTGTTTTTCTCGGTAACGCTGCGATGTGTCCGACCGTCGGACCCGGTATACCTCTATCTGTCAGGTACCTTACCTCTGGCCTCATTCTTTGAAGGTGGACGCCGGGATTCACCCGTGGACATTACGGGGTTACCCCGCTTCAAATACAACTTCCTGGATGAAAGTACCTCGCAGTCTATGCCGCCATCCTGGTATTGGATGTCCAATGAGCCCGGTGCAGGCTTTCAGGATTGGAAGGCCATGACAAATGAGTCTTTGCATTACAGTCCGCAGACGAACCCGTTGCATATCTCCAACCTACAGAAGCCAGTTCTGGAGTCCATCCAAGGTGCTCTGAATGACGGTAGTGTCAAGATTAAGCATGTTATCCTGCTCAAATTGGAAAGCGCTCGTGCGGATACCTTCCCTCTGCGCAAGGATACTTTCTTGTACGATCGAATTGCGGAAACTCACAAGGATAACAAGATCCCTAAGGAGGCCGAGGATATCATCTCCAATCTCACCCGCACTGCCGAATACCTGACTGGCTTCCCCACTGGATTCGAGCATGATGACAATCTATACGCAAACCCCAAGGCATATGGCGGTATCAGCGCCAGGAACGCCTACACAACCTCCACATACACATTGAAGAGTTTGACTGGTACCCTGTGTGGTGTGACACCTCTTGTCGCGGATTTCAACCGCGAATGGGAATACAACATTTACCAGCCTTGTCTGCCGCATATCTTTGAGAGCTTAAGCCACCAGAAGGGTATCGCCGAGGATCCTAAACAGGCCGACGATTTCACCCAGTGGCCCTGGCATTCTGTCTGGATGCAATCTGTGACAGATAGCTACGATAGCCAGGACAAATTGACTCCAGTCCTCGGGTATCAAGAAAAGTTGACAAAGGAAATTATTGAAAGCCCCGGTGCAAAGCACTACCCTGTCAAGACCAAGGAAGTTAACTACTATGGTTACATCGACGGCGAACTTCGCGATTACATTCGCGACGCGATTGATGACGCAGAACGTGATCACCAGCGCCTTTTCCTAACTCATCTCACTGGTACAACTCATCATCCTTGGGGTCTACCAAACGATATCTATGAATCAATTTTGGGCTCAAACAAAGGCCACAATGAAGAATTGAACAGGTACCTCAACGCCGTTGGTTACCAGGACAAGTGGCTTGCCGATATTCTGGGCATACTTGAAGAAAAGGGTATCGCTGATGAGACTCTGCTAGTCATGGCAGGTGACCATGGTCTCTCACTTCCCAACGACGGCGGTATCACACCATACGATAACCCACACGTTGGCAGTTTCGCCGTCCCCATTGTCCTGGCGCATCCCAAACTTCCACCTTTGGAGGTCACCGCCCCTGTCAACAGCAACCAGATTGTCCCCTCTATCCTGGACCTTCTCATCGAGTCCAAATCTATCCCATCTGAAGCTACACAACCTGCCATGGACATGCTCTCTCTCTACGAAGGACAATCTCTCATCCGTCCTCTCATCCAAGAACAAGATGGTACCAAAAACTGGCAATTTACCGTCATGAACACAGGTGGATCATGGCTTGCCGTTCGTTCTGCCGCAAAGCCCCAGTTCCGTCTCGTTATCCCTCTCGTCAATGACGTGGAATGGCGATTCTCCGATCTCGAGGCTGATCCGCAAGAATTGGAGCCCATTTCGAGATTCAGTCTTGGAGACTTGGCTACTGTCATTCGCAAAAATTACGACGAAGAAGCGCTGAACTGGCTTTACGAAGCTGCTTACGTGACAAACTGGTGGGTTGAGCAAAACTGGGCGCAATACGGCTACCATCCAAAGGATCAAGATGATGATTGATCTCGGGAAGTGAATATACTCCCTCCAACTTATCTCTTTGACCTGAGAAAGGACGAAAGAGTTCTGGATTAAGTTGGCCCCTCGCTTTCTCTCACTACTTGGCCCGGCTGGACTGGGTACAATGAAATACTGAGTAGGAAGCGAACGGCATGCCTCAGCTTAAATCTCACCTTCCTGTGCTGGGTTTATCCCGAAACACACAATACAATATTTGCCCTCGTTGGAGGCGAAATACTCAAACCTGGTGGAGCAGTCGTTGCGCTGAAGGATATCTGGAAAGTGGACCTCGGAACTTTTCAGCAACGTGCTTGGATAAGAGGTCCCAGCTGGAACTATATATTTCATACTAATTACCCGCGATGTCATATTTGAATCATTTCATGGCTATCTACTCTAGCCCCCCCACTACGGCTTTGATCATGTACACGAAGGCGTCTGTTTGCATTACGATAGAAAGCATGAAATAATGCATATATAGCCATGTACTGAACAATCTAATCAACCATTGAAATTCTTTCAACTTCCTGATTAAGTTCAACTTGATAAGAATCTTGTAAAAACTAACTCCAATGTAAATAATAAAGATTGCTCTCGAGGCTTCTTCCGATAAACACGCTGTACAACTTCCGATTGAGCCTTAAATTGACAAAAGAAGATACAAGAATCGACTCTCATTCTATACCTTGCGCATTAAGAATGGATGCTTCAGTGCCTCAGTGGGTGTAATCCGTTTCTCAGGATTCAAACCGAGACACCGATCCAAAAAGTCCACAAATAGTGTCAACTCCTTCACTTCAACATCGCTCATTCCGCGAGTACCCTTACCCATTAACCGTGTTTTCAAGTCGCGAGTAGGTTTCTTGAAATCCATTATACGGGTGACAGGTCGACCAGTGATCTTATCTTCCTCCGTACTGTGGAAGTTAAGCATATCATCGAAGTGAAGATGGGCCAGAGATCCACGTCGAAGAAGTTTAGGCGGGTATTTACCCCGACATTCCATGATAGACTTGAGCATCTGGTTGTTGTTGCGACCAGTGAAGAGAATTTTGCCCGTGTAGAGTTCGAAAAGAGTACATCCAATAGACCACACGTCAATAGCGTAGTCATATGGAATACCCAGGATAATTTCGGGCGCACGATAAAATCGACTAACCAGGTAAGGCGTGATTTCGTTGTCAGAGGATGACGACGCGGAACCAAGATCGCAGACTTTCAGAATGGTTCGCTGTTCATTTACGAGCAGGTTGTCGGGCTTCAAATCTGCGTGCAGAATGTTACATCGACGCATGAGGCTTAGCCCAAGGAACATCTGGTGAGCGTAGGCGCGTATAGCGCGCAAGTTTAGTCCGACATCGCGGCCAAATTTCTTGAGTACCTCACGAAGGTTCATGCTTAGATTCTCAAAAACCATACAGAGGTGACCCTTGTGTTCAAAGTAGCGAAGGAACTTGATAAGATGTTTCTTGTCTTCCGGGTCGGCTTCGTGTAGTTGCTCCAAGATTCCAATTTCTTTCATACCGGCTTTGCGCATGGTGTCGTTCTGGCGAATGATTTTGATTGCGACCAGGTTTCCTGTTGTGGCGTCTGTAGCTCGTACGACAGAAGAGAACATACCCTTGCCAAGATTCTGGGTAACATGGTACCGACCGTTGATCAACTCTCCAATGCGGAGATTGTAGTAACCTTCCGGGTCGTCCCAGTTGTCCATCATACTGATATCTAACTCCTTGGCTTGCGGGACAGCTGACATCGCTGATGCGTGGGTTGGCTGATCGTCTTTGTCTTCGGCGAACATGTCGTCATCATCATCTGCGAACATATCGTACGGGTCCTTTGCCGGGGCTGCAGGTTGGGGACCTGGGGCGTCAGGAATCAGAATGTCCTGCTTCACTGTCTGTGTTTCATCGTATGTCGCGGAGGAGACATCGCCTTTCATGCTTTGAGCACCGTCAACTTTTTGCCTTTCTTCTTTCATGTCCATGGTTGGGTCGTAATCTGCAGCGGAAGGCTCATCCTTTTCATTATCGTCAAGGGGCCCATTAGTGTTTACCAAGTCGGTATCTTGACCAATATTGAAATCTGGGAAAACATCACCACCCAGGTCGTTTGGAGTCCGTGGGGATTCTAAAAATGCGGATTCATATATGTCAGCCTGCTTGAGCTCCGTTTCTCTTAGGTCAAAGAGCATACCCGCTGTGTTTTGGCCACTGGTAGTCTCGGCACCCGGAGTCGACGAATCTGCTTCGACATCACCAGCGTGCAACGCTTTAATATGCAGGGGCGTTTCTTGAGTTCTATACTTGGCTCGGATAGCTTCACGGCGTTTTCGGCGGGCTTCCAAGGCTGCGGCTTCGTCAATCGGCTCAGAGTATTCCGGTTCCTCTACAGCATCTCGCGTAGAGGAGCTCTCAGGCCTGTGAATGTGATTAGCGCCATAGCCGACAAAGCTCTTCTGGTGGGCAACATACTGGTCGGAAAAATGAACACGCGTTGGGAGATCCTGCTTCATCTGGTTTGATTTTGTTTCAGTACTAAGCTTGGAATCCCGAGAACCAGTCGGGGGCTTTCCTTCGCTCACGGCCTGATCAGAGGAAGGGCCAGCTTTCCTGGGGTTCGCTGATGCAGCCTTTGAGTCCGACTCGTCATACTGCTTCTGCTTTCTCATTTCGCGATATGGAGATCGGCTGCGGGTACGTTGACGCTTATCTCGGCGTCGATCGTAATCATCCGTGTACTGCAGGCTACCACCATAGGATTCTTCCTTATCATAATCATGATATGACCTCATTTGCCGACGGTGGCCCGTACGATCATCTCTGTCGTCGTATCTTGACCCATAGCGGCGGGAGGGTTCGAACCGGGAATTCCAATTATCGTACTCATTATACTCATCGTCGCGCCTACGTTTGTAGCCCTTGTCGCGGTTGTTCCGGTATGGTGAGCGAGAGCGGGACTGCGAACGCGAAGGCGACCGTGTCCATGACTTTCTTCGGCGTGGTGATCGACTGCCTCGCCGCGGAGGGGATTTAGGTGCAGAGGATGTGCTATCTCTGGGGGGACGGTCAACGCTGGTGCCATTAAGAGGAGATTTTGACGCGATTGCCTTCAACTCTGAGCCTGAATCAATGATCTCACCCTCTGAAGGGGTCGATGGAGACTTCGACCTCTGATATGATGCCATTGCTACCCAACTCTTGAGATGGCGGTGTCAGCCAGGGAGAAGCGCTAAATGCAAACTTCCTTCCCTTGCGAGCACTTTATGGAATTCTTCTTGCGGCCTTTGGAAGAGGCTTCAGAAAGAGAGGCTCAGTTAGCGTGAGCACAAGAGACAAAATGAATCTTTGGGGATGTTTGAAAGTCCAACCGGCTTGAGAGGCCTGCCTTCACACCAAAGCCTAAAGTAGCTTTGATTATCCCAAGAACATAATTCAACGGGCCGGTTCGGTGAGAAGGAATATATTCGAGCGTGAGAATTCGATGGTACGAATCACGCTCTGATGGAGGGGAAATATGCGAGTAGCGAGAAGTTGCGTGGTTCGAGCAGACTGGATCTAAGATAGCGCCGATTCTGTCACCTTATCAGGTAGGCGGTCAACCACTTCCCCTCCCCAATCGATAAACCAGCGCGATTTTTTTTTTCTTTGACACCATTCCCTCCTCACTTCTGTCCCTCTCTCCCTTTCTTTTTCAGTCCCGAATTCATTCTATTCCTCAGTAATAATGGGTGGCGCAAGCAGAGAAGGTATGCGCCGATCATATCAATCATTTGAGTTATCACGAACATCTCGCTTACTCTTAACTTAGGTGGCAAGGTCAAGCCTCTCAAGTCCGCCAAGAAGGAGAGGAAGGATCTAGATGAGGATGATCTCGCCTACAAAGAGAAGCAGAGAGCCGGTATGTTACTCCGTTTTGAAAATATAGCCACTGGGCCATCGAGCTGATCATATCGACTCTTAGATGCTGCGGCCAAGAAGGCTATGATTGAATCCGCCAAGGGCAAGAAGGGCCCTCTGAACACTGGTCAACAGGGTATCAAGAAGTCCGGCAAGAAATAAACTGGATCGGAAGGTTTTGAGGCGCCTACGTCCATTTTACGATCCAAACGAGCCATATATCCAACTAAAGCGCAATACATTATTCTCCTGGGATCACCCCCGTGATGCTCTGTATATACCTGGTCTTCCATAGTGAACAGATGTTCACCAATTCATATCAATGCAAGGCTACATCAAAATATTATTTGAAGAAGTTATGGTCAATTCAAACATACATCAAAACGCCCGGGAAGAAAACTGAAGGCTTGAAAAGCACCAGAGAAAACAGGGGACAGAAGCAAGCTACTTGGCCGGGTATTTGAATCAGACAAACAAGAAAAAGTTAGACAGGAAATGCAAAGTCGTAAGAAAACAAAGGCAAAACAAACACCAAAATTGTCGTAAGTGAGGTCATTATCATCTACTTCCCAGCTTGTATGGCATCGAGGGTTACTCAACTTGTCACACGTTTGATCCATAGATTGCTGCCATCGCCATTACTATTCTCATCCAGTCGCCTCCACGCCCGAGTAATCTTCATTCCAAGGTCATGTTCTTCCCTCTTGATCTCCGCAATCTCATTTTCCATGCTCAGAACGGTCCTCTTCACCTCTGCCTTTGCGGCAAGGTCGTACGCAGTGGCAGTGGGTTGAATGACTCGAGTCAACTCCGAAATTACGGTTTCTAGGTTATTTCGACGTCTCCCAAGCTCATCTCGTTTACTTTCCATCGACCGAACGCGGCTGAAAGGATCTTTTGGATCTTGTGCCGGGGGCTGGGTAGCTGGGTCTGAGTCTTGGGCAGCCTCTGCTGGCGTTGGCTTTCGGACTGGCTTCTTTGATATCGGCATGACATTTGGAATCGGACGTTGGCGAGACATGATAGAAGGAACATCTCCCGTAGATTGAACTTCACCTCTCAAGCCATCTTGGGGAGAATTATTAGGCTTAACTGGGGGATTCTCTCGGGGGCTCGGGCTATCTTCAGGGCTATCGCTTGGGCTTCCATGTGGGCTGGGTGCAGGGCTACCGGGCTTCGGTTTGATTGTGGCACCACCAAATTGTACGGCCGAATGGTCAAGAGGTTCTGTATCGATCGATGTATCAAGCTTCGGAGATGGCCTGACATCTCGTTGTTCCTGTCGGGTTCGTTGGTGATACTGTTTCGATGGAGATGGCCTATGTGGCAAAGTCTTTGGGCCACCGGCTGTGATAGTCGTCACGGTAGTAGGGACAAAACCTGTATGAGAAGAGCGCCGTCTTCCTTCATTGCTAGGACGTCTATTCTTTTCATTCTGAACTGCGCGTGATGAAGACCCTCGTCGACCTTTATTATCTCTCATCCAAGGCTCTGTGTCCTTGAGCTGATTGAAATTGGGAGAGTCGGGTTTAGAGAAGTTAGCCATGCGGCTGCGAGCCTGTGCTTGGGCGACCTTCGTTTTTGCTTGGAGTTGCTCACGGCCCCAGTTGAGGAAGCTCGATGCGGAGGCTGTGGATTTATGAAAGGTCGTGTTCTGCGGGTCTATTTGACCGGTCTTTCCAGCTTTGGCTAGGGTAGGTTCACCAGAGAAGGCATCCCAGCGGGTTGTCTGCTGCTTATTCTGTCGCTCTTTACTAGCCCGTCCAGGTGGTGATCCGTGATGCTTGGGCGATCGGTTGGCTTTTGCTCGAGGATGCTCTGATTTCCCATATTGTGGTTCTCTGAACATAGGAGCATCACGGCCTGGCTCATCAATCGGCGGTTGAATCATAGGCGGTTCCTCGTCTGCAGGGGTGTAATCAATCTGTAGAGTTGGGATTTCCTCGGGTGTTCCTGCTGCAAAAGCAACAACCTTCTTCTTTGAACGCCCAGGGGAGGGCGGTGATGGTCGAGTATCCACATTGATGGCGCTTACTGGAAAGTCACCAAAATAATCACCTGTTGTCTTCTGCGCACGAGGAAGTGAGTGATTAGATTCTTCGATCGGCGAGACGCAGAAGCTGCTGATACTGTCCCGCATTTTTAATTCCGGCGAAGCCAAAGGAGAAACTGCTGAATATCTGTTTTCATTGAACCCTTGGGGTGCCGTTAAAGGCCTGCGATTTGGCTGAGGAACGTTGATATCTGAAGGCGATTCAGCTTGTCTTTGAATAAATTAGAAATCTGTACTCCCTTTAAAACAGATTAGCGGGTGACACTTACTCCGGTACCTGAGGCAGGTCTTTGGTAGCCAAGTCTGCACGCGTTGGGCCGGGCAAGACTGATGTAGTTGTATCCCCCGAGTGAACATCAATAGATGTGGGGTTGGCTATGCCACGTCGCGATCGCCCAAAACCGCCCTTCGACCACATATTTATCTGCCGCTCTGCACGATTTGGGATGACGTTGTGAATGCCCAAATGCGCGGGGATGGGGCAAAAAGCAACGTTTGAAAAGGCAAATAAGCAGGTGATCTTGATCGACGCTGCGTGTTCAGAGTGGAGGGTGAGACTGCCGACACAACAAAGACCGTGTAGATAGTGAAGGTCGCCGGGGCTTGCCGGATCCGCATCTGACGGCTGACCACGGGTGCCAACACAAAGAACCTGGGTGTGAAAGGAGACAGAGAAGGGGCAAAAGCAAAAGATAGAATCAAAAAGGAAATGAGGATCTCATCCCCCAAAGTTTACCGAAAAGGGCATCACTGCAAATTAAAAATGGGGGCGATTCGTGCAGAGTGGAGATGTCAAATGGATTCAGGGACAGGGCTGTTGGGCTCGTGGGTTTCATGGAGTTTCATGTTGACGCTTGTTTATCTTAACCGCCAGACCCTCCTATATATAGCAGGTGTTGAGTATCAGGAAGCGCTGAGGTCTTTGACGTGGAATTGTCATTGAGCCGGGTCTTTCCCAGTCGTTTAGAGCTATGCATTCCATACCAGCATAGAAATCTATCTATGCGGAGTAAATAGAAATGCGCTGATGCAGTATACCAGCACAATCACGTGGAGGGGGGCGGGGACATCGGAGGCAGTCGATGTCATCAAATGCATCATTGCCTTTCCCTACCTTGCCGTCACCATCCAATCTCCACCTGGTTCGACCAAATGCCTGGTACTTATCTCCCTCTTCCTTTGAATCAGCGCATCCTTACTCACTCAGGTAACCAAACGTATAAGAGCACGCCATGCCCCAAGCCGAAGTGTCCGTGATCTTCCCATTGCGCCACTCCAGGCCCCCAAACATCTAACACAATCAGCAGGATGTCTGTCGCCTCCCCAATCAATCTTATCCTGCTTTCCCTTTTCGTAGTGCTGCTGTACTGGCACTTCAAACCGAAGCAGACGATCGACCTCCCCCGCGGGCCGCCCCCGACCGTCTTCCGCGTCTACACCCCCAAGACCCTGCTCGAGTTTAACGGCCAAGATAACCGTCCAGTCTACCTGGCTGTACGAGGCCGCATCTTTGATGTGTCCCCAGGCAGGAACTTTTACGGTCCGGTATGTGGATTGAACCTATATTGGACTCATTGAGAGGAGGAATTGCCTGGCTGACATGACATACGATGGGATTTAGGGCGGTCCATACGAGAACTTTGCTGGTCGCGATGCTTCTCGTGGGCTTGCTCACCAGAGCTTCGATGAGGAGATGTTAACCAAGGATCTGTCTGCTCCACTGGATGATCTTAAGGACTTGGACAAGGACCAACTTGAGAATCTACAGTCTTGGGAGGAGCGCTTCTTGGAGAAGTACTTGGTTGTGGGCAAGCTGGTTGCTGAGGGTGATCCTGAAGCCCCTAAGTCATGATCTGGTCAAAATGGAAAAGCCGAGAGCTGATGATACGTGACCAAAGAACCAAAGATTGGAGAGAGCGAGCGAGAGAAAGCACGAGAGAATAGCTAAGCATTGGCATGAAATATGCCTGTATTTCGGAAGACATAACTGCATTCTAAGGTTCCCTTTATCAAAAAAAAAAAAAAAAAAAAGAATCTATGGAGCATACTGTAAATTACACTGGAATGCGTCCAAGTACTGATACAGAGAAATTCATTTCAGAGACAATAACTGTTATTAACCACATAGATAATGAAAAAGAATACCCCGAGAGTGACCTCAGTAGCCTCTCAAAACTCATCCTTATTTGAATTTAGAGTGTCGTATCATCGTGACGTAAATCAATGCGGGCATCGCAGGATTTCAAACACCAAATAACCGTGTTTTTCATCGCTAGGGAAGTAAAAAGAGAAGGGTAATTTCCATCTACCACAAATTTAACCCTAGGATCATTTAAAGCTCACTGCGAATGCTCTCGACCTTCTCGGCCGTTTTCTCACGGACATCCTCAGCCGCTTCATGGCCCTTGGCACGCCCACTGGATGCTCCCATCTTCAGCTGCTCCAAAGCCCACTGTAAAGTGTCGACAACCTTGGCATAGATGGTATCCTGGGGGTTGTTTGTGCCGTACTTGAAGTATGTAGTCTGACGACGAGCCGCAGCGCGAAGTTCGTTGATGCTTGAGCCTTGGTAGACTGGGATACCATAAGAGTCAAGGTATTTCTTGAGATCCGAGTGCGACCATTCGTCGAAGGAGGTGTCCTTGGCAGAGCCGGTAGCTCTGCTAGCAGCTGCAGTAGCCGAGGCGTACTGCTCTCCACCGGCCTTGGAGGCCTTAGTGTAGCTATCCTTGGCGTGCTTGATCAGTTCCTCACGAGAGGCATCGGCCTTCTTTGCGGCCTTGGAATTCAAAGCGGACAGGTATTTACTAGCATGGATATTAGCTGTGTCCGCTAACCGTTAAATAAGAAAGATGTCAAAACTTACAGAAGATGTTCCTTATCCCAAGTATCGAAGTTGTACTCGTTCCACCCACCAGCCGCCTTGTGCGCGCTAGCACGCACCTTTGCAATGAGTTCATCACGCTTGCTGTATTGGGGAACTGGAACACTGCGAGCATCCAAGAAAGCTTTGAGGCGAGAGTCTGACCATGTCTTAATGATAGAGTTGAACTCATCCTCGGCTTTCATCTTTGCATCCTCAGTCGCACGAGCGTACTCATTTCCAGCCTTGGTAGTGGCAGCACCGATTGCCTCCGAGGCAGCGGAAGATGCACTAGCAGCTTGGCCAAGAAGGTAATGGCGGTGCTTGCGAGCAAGAGCAATCAGCTCATTGCGCTTGGAACCTTGTGGAACCCGCACATCGTGCTCATCTAGGAACTCCTTCAGCTTAGAGTCAGACCAGGCATTGAATAGTTCTTCGCTGAGAGATTCCTTTGCGGCCTCAGCAGATGCAACGGCGGACGAAGCGATAGCTCGTGCCTGGAGACTAGCGATTCGAGAAGTGCGGCGAACAGATGAGATGAGCTTGTCACGAGTTGTGGGTTGCGGAACAGGCCATCCATGCTCGTCGAGCCATTCCTTCAAATCAGACTCGGACCATTGCTCATAGAGCCAGTTACCGGGGTATGAAGCGGTCTCGCCGACCTTCTTTGCGACAGATTCATAGTTCTCACGAGCGGCCTTGACTAGGGTATCGCGCTTGCGTGGCTGGGGTGCTGGAATGCCATGGCGATCGAGGAATGCCTTCAGGTGCGAATCAGACCATCTGCAATTGATGCTTTGTTAGAATGTTTTCCCTCTTGTTTGAACTGTCCTATAGCATCTTACGTGTCAAAAATCCATTCCTTAGCATTTTGAAGCTCGTCCGAGGCTTGGTTAGTGGCATGACCTAGAGGCTTCTGAACCTTGGTGTCCCAGTTGGTCTTGACCAAGTTTTCGAGATCTCTGCGGTCGGCGGGGGTAGGGTAAGGGATATCTGAAATGTTGTTAGATCACAGTATTCTTTTTGAATGTTTAATATGACGTACCATGGTCGGAGAGCCATCTTTCAAGCTCTGTCTCATGCCACTTGTTATACACTAGAAGATGACCTTAGAACTTCAAAATTGATGAATGTATATAAGCGATAGCTTTCGTACCAGCTTTGCTCCACCAGCTAGAAGCCCCTACAGCTTCAGCAGTGGCGAGGAAACATACCAGGCCAGTGGCCAGATTCAACTTCATTTTGGTTTTCGCTGTTGTTGGGCTGGAATATTTTGATGTGGAGCTGTAGAGGTGAGGAATTAGTGCCACGATATTCTATCACTTAAATGAGGGACTGCAGCTCACCCAACAAATATTCGGTGGAATCAGAAGAAGAAATAACAATCAGAGGTGCATGGCATGCATTTAAATACGAGAGCTCAGATCTCGCTTTTCAAAGGGTGATGCAGGCAGGGAAGCAAGAGGGATGATCGCGCAGTGACGTAGTTGGGGAATTTGCCTGGTTCCCCGACCATCAAATGCATGATTCATCAAAGAACTCATTACACTCTCCAGGGAACCGCCGTCATTTAGTGATCGCCTTTCTTTGTCTCGATCAAGTTGCATACCATCGATCTGTTGTCTGTTTCAGATGTGAATATACACTTTTCTCACCGATAATTCTCAGCTTCACTATAAACCCCACTTTGTGTCACCACGGGATGATGCCATCTAAACAATGTCATGGTCTTGGGTGTTTTTCGCGGAAACGATCGACTCCCCACAGCTTGAATCTGATAGATATATTATTTGGTTAGACAGCAACACATGCGGGACACCGCGATCGTACCTACCTAGTAGGTAGGTATCATTTATCAAGAATTTTCAAGTTGGACATGGGCCTATTCCTTTTGGTGAAATGCCCAAGAAGCATCGAGGAATTTCAAAGAAGAATGTTACCAAAATTCCCATTTTAAGAGGGAAAACAAAGTACTTTAACGTGTACAGCAGGTCCTTGAGGATTCCTAAGGATTGATCTTATTGATTATACTGTAAAATGTTAAGACGCCATTCGCAGTCCGTTTTAGGCCATGTCGGTGCCTTGCTGCCTGAGATAGGCCTACAGTACTGTATACTGTAGTGCGGAACCCGCCAATCAGCGCCCGCAATGTGAGCATCCGTCCCTAGACCTCGCCAAAAGGGAGGTGGTCCCGTGTTCCCGCGCGGGGATTTCATGCAGAAGGGAAGGGAAGGGAAGGGAATTTTAAGGGAAGGGAGACGAACACGATTTTACTCCCGCGGGACCACATTTGGCGAGGTCTATCCGTCCCCCAGGTGCCCAGCAACGCAGCCGTCGCCCATTACCACCAGAGGGCGTCAGTGATAGACCGACAACTGCTGTGGAGCCAGCCGCGAGCCTAGGCCATCATGCTATTACAACATACGTGGGGCTGCATGACAAGGATAACGATCAGAATGATCAATTTGAATCGGAATACACAAGCATCGGGACACTGCCATACCAACTATTTCATGCACCAGCCACCAGACTCCAAAAGATGTCCCAATCATTGTGTTGGTGAACCAAAATGTGCGAGAAGCCAAGCACCAGAGAATTAGGAATGATGGTGCCATTGTTGTGGAGGTCGAAGGTATCTCTGAAGACTACTGGGGGGACATGGCAACCAAGCTACAGATCTTCAACCCCAAAATAGTGCCCTACAACAAACTCCTTTTCATGGATGCCAATATAGTCTTGACTAACCCAAATGACAACAATTTCGACGACCCAAGTGGTGTTCCAAGCACAGTTGAGCAAACCACATAAGCAATTTCAGAAGAACAGAGCTCACTGCCAGAGAAGTTCATGATGGTCGCATCCCCAGTGATGGGAACAAATTCCGATGCATCAGACTCAAAACAAGCATTGGTCCCTTTCTGTAGCGGGCTATTTATGTATTCGCCGTCTACTGACCTGTTTCAGTATTATCAAGAATTACTTGGACAGCCTGAGCTGTTGCGTACTGGTAAAGAGGGCTATGATCTGCTGAGTTATGTCCATCGTCGAGGAGGACCAATGCCCTGGAAAAGCCTTCATGGCTCGTGGTATCTGGATTTACCGGGAGATGATGAATTCAATGAAACAACACCTCTTCTTCATACCAAATGGCAGGCTCTATATGGAGCAACTTCCAAGGTTTGTATTTTAATACTGCGGTGGATCAATATGCCCGGGCAAGGAGGTGGGAGATGGAGGAATATTGGACTGCAAAGGCAGAAACATCGACATAAAGCTTACCCCAGCCAAATTTTTACTTTGTTGATCTTTTGTTGATGAATTATTTACATCTTAAAGAAAGTCAGAAGCCCTGTAAAAGCTTCATACTAGACCAAAAAGATGCCACCATCAAGTCGTGCCAGATGGTCTCTTCCAGAGAACACCGCAATAGGCTCCAATTGATCTATAGTTTAAACACTCTTAGCAGTGCAAGCTAGAGGATCTGAATTGCCATTTTTCTATATGTGAGATCCACTTCAACATGGAATAGATTGGTCTGTTCGGACTCAGAGTCTGTAAAAGGGGTTCTTCCAAGGTTGGAGCGTCGATGGGTACAGCTCGTCGAGTAAGATACTATATGCTACAAAGCTCCATACGCTAGGTAGTTAGGACCAAGCAATGAGTCCTTCAAAATGATTACGAAGCACTTTATATGTGGAGATGAACCCTGCCAGCCTTCTATATTCTGTGGACGCGATGACGCGAGTCTTTGATTGTAGACGCACTGAATAGTTGACACGATGTCGATGTGACCCATCAGCAAGTTCACAAGTGTCGATTCCAATCTTTCAAGCATGGCAGTTGAAAGCTTTCGCATTGATGACCAAGAGATTTGTTCTTTATCTGACATTTCGCATCTATCTGACAGAGACCCGTGTTCCGTGATTTCCTCCGACACGATTATCGTGCGTTCGACAACAGCTTTGTTGAGCTTGCTTCTCGTACTGATCAATTTCAAGGTTTTCTGTGGGCTGTATTAATCATTCCCGGGCAGCCAGAGCTTCTCAAGGGAACAATTCAAAGGAGTATTCAAATGTTGAAAAGAAAAGAGAGAACTGCTGCCTTCCAAGGTTCCTATCGATGTTGTTGTAGGGCTTTAGGGTAGGTGCAAGGCACGGTGAGGCTCCAGGCACCTTTCTATGAGAGAGAATAGCGCACTTTCCTTCACTCCCCTCTTCACTCTTCTCTTATCTTCTTCGACTATCCCTAACTCTCTCCCTCTCCTCACTCCTTCGCGAAAACCTCTTCCAGCTCTTCTGGTTTAACTAGAGTGAGTTCGTGACCTGAGACCAAGCCTCAGCATATCACTGGATCAACTATTTACTCATCCCAAATTTACCCTTTGGTCTCATATGATCAACATGAGTTTCAGCAAGTTACCATACGAGTTGTGCGCTTTGGTTGCAAAAGAGCTCACCAAAGAGAGCGACATCAATTCTCTGGTGCAAGTCGATCGCCGCTGTTTCATTTGGCTGAACGAATATCTTTACAAGCATAACGCTGCCAATAGGAACACCGCCCTTGTTTGGGGCGCAAAAAGGGGTATTCTAGCAACAGTCACCATGGCCCTCGATGCTGGAGCAGATACTGAGATGAAAAAAGCATGCAAGTCGACACCTTTGATCCTGGCCTCCAAAAAACCAAAAATTGAAATACTCAGACTCCTTTTGGAGCATGGTGCCAATCCAAACGCCTCCGGCGAATATGGTTTCACTGCGCTTCATTTCGCTGTAAAAAGCCGTAAACTGGCTCCAGTCACCCTTTTACTCGAACATGGAGCAAGCCCCAACATCAGGGACCGGTTGCACAACACGCCTTTGCATTTGTTTCGCCAGAAAAAGGTCCCCATGGAGATTTTGCGTTTGTTATTACGGTTTGGGGCCGATCCGTCGACACAAAACTCCCAACGGGAAACACCGCTGCACATCGCAGTCGAGAGGAAGGACATGGACTACTTGGCATTGCTTCTGAAATTCCACCCAGACAGTGCAAAGTTTGATATGAATAGCCGGTCACCTTTGGCTTGCGCGGTGCGTTATCAAGATGAAGGCTTTGAAATGGCACGTCTTTTACTCGAACACGGTGCCAATCCAAACGCTGCTTTTCCGACGCGACCACGCCATGCTATTCATGAAGTCGCGCAGCTTGGTTACGCACGAGGGCTTGATTTGCTGCTGGAGTTCCACGCTGATATCAACGCTCGCGACTATCGAGGCGAGACAGCCTTGTCCCTAGCAATCGGTAATAAACATTCCATGATGGCTCGAAAGTTGATATTGGCAGGAGCAGAAGTCGAATCAAGCGAGGATTTCAGTAATCCGAACTCATCTCAAGCTCTTCTTAAGCGGGCTTCTGAGAATGGGGATGCGATGTTATGCCGGCTTTTGTTGAAAAATGACCCGAATCCAGATATCCGTTTGCTCTTTGACAAGCTCTCTATCGCCGATTATGATTCGCCCCCTGCAACTAATGCACTGGCCTACAAAGGCTTATGTGGCAAAAAGATGAAGAGAATGCTAACCCAAATTCCACATGCAACGGATTCTGGAGCCAAAATCCAATGTTAATAGCGCAAAGAATGCGAGGCATGAATGAGTGGGAACGTGGAATGGATGACAGAATCTTTTACCAAACTCAAATCCGTGGCTAAGGAGCTTAAGCTTGCACAGTACTGAGTGAATTGCTATATGGACTTGCAAATGTTATTCATTTAAACAAATAACGGGACTGAGACTTCTCCTGTTCGCAAACGTGAACTCGATGTCGTACAAAGAGTGCCTCAATTGTTGGCTGCAAGCTAGCGATTAGATTGCAATAGATGCCTCAGACAAAATATTACGTCATTATACACGTGACTCTAAATCACCCAAACGGGCCTAGTGTGGACATCCAAAGGCGGGTAGTTATCAGTTGCGGGGACCAAAGTCGTAACTACCATCCATGCTATGTATCTTTTCACCTGAACCTTGGAAGCATCATACATTTACAAGTCTGCTGTGCGGTAATACATGTTTGTTTGTCTCCAGGGTTGTTAGATGCGGACTGATTCGTTCTGCTCTGTCTGAGAAGCCTCAAGGCCGTCATCATGAGTGATTCATTGCCCCCAATCTGCCGCGAGCTGGCCTCGCCTGGCATCTTCCAGCCTGTACTATCCGTGTATGTTTATTTTGGACGCAGCTCCCCCAACATGCAGACATGAGACTAATATCTCCTGCAACAGCTTAATCATCATCGGTATTCTTCTTTCATACCTACCACAGCATATCCGAATAATTACGCGTCGAAGCTCCTTCGGCATTTCGCCCTACTTTGTCCTCTTAGGCACCACTTCAGGCACATCCGCGTTTGCGAACATCCTTGTCTTCCCGAAGACCTCCCAGGATCTTGCTTGTTGTAAAGAGAGTGAAATCAGTGGACTAGCATGCTTCGCGAGCATGCTTGGAGTCTTTCAGATGGGGATGCAGTGGCTCTGCTTCTTCTCGATGTAAGTATATTGACGTCTCTCTCCTTACTCGTACTTGAAAAGCTATAGAGCTCTATTGACGTGCCATAGTTTGCTCCTATTTGTCATATACTTCCCTAGAGCGACGTCGCCTACAGATCCAGTTGCCCCCAGCGGCCCAACATATCGCAACGCCCTTGTCATAACCGCTATCTGCCTCCTCCATGTACTCGCCACATTAATAATCTCTATCGCATTTACAGTTAAACATCCCGATGCGATTCCCGCCTGGGCGAATTTCCTTGGCATATTGGCTGCCATCCTTGCATCGATACAATACTTCCCACAGATATATACCACCCTACGCCTACGCTGTGTAGGTAGTCTGAGCATTCCGATGATGTGCATTCAGACTCCAGGAAGTCTTGTTTGGGCGGCTAGTCTTGCCGCACGTGAGGGCCTGAAGGGATGGAGTATATGGGGAGTGTTAGTAGTTACCGCTTGCTTACAGGGAACCTTGCTGGTGATGGCGATCTATTTTGAGTATTTTGGTCCGAACAGCAAACACAAAGGAGGTGTCAATGACACGCCTCCTGAGCAGGACCAACCTAATGGGCATACAGCATCTTCTGAAGCAAGGCCTGTATCTGCTGAACAGCCTTCTGAAGAGACACCTTTGTTGCAAAGTCAGTAATTGGTTGAGTTTAGCATTGCGGCTGTTGACGGCTGGCCCGTCTGAGGTTGTCAATATCATGCAATGTTCGTACCATATATAGAGCAAATCAAATCAGCAATGATAATGTAAGGACGGGGCTCGAGCAAGAGGAATTAGACGAAAAGAATAAATAAATGGTTATGTTTAAATGAAATTTGTTTTATTTGTCTCGAATGGTTGTAAACCAAAAAAAAAAAAGGATATGCATCCCTACAATTCAGAATGATTCAACAGCCGCTAGCCATCATTCCTAGGGAATTATCCCTCCACGGCCGTAGAAAAAACCCCCCTCCATCATCGCATCGTAAAAGAAATATTTTCCAGGGTCGACGTTTAACCCATAACCAGACGGAAGACGTCATTAAGGACGTAAAAGCTACCGTTCTCGGGCATGAGCTTGAAGCACTGGGTGTAGTTCATGGGCCGTTGCTCCTCATCGACCTAGCAGACAAGGATATTAGCTAATGTATACCCTGGCTTATTTCAAATAAGCCAATTATCGTGATCTTCACATACCAGGAGAGCGCCGGTCACAAGGACAACGATACTATCACCGTGGGAAGGCTGCGCATCCAAAGTCGCAAGCTGGTGACGGACCTGCTGGAATGGCAGGCTCTGTATATTCCGAATTTTTGTCAGTCTTCTTGTTTTTCCAAGCAAGCCCACCGGCCTTTTGGGGTACGCGATAAAGAGAGACGAACCGTCAGTTTCTCAACGATTGCACCAGCACCCATGATAGAGCTAGTCTCGAAGGTGAGCATAGAGCCCTCGCGCTAAATTATTCATAGTATAATCAGCATTTGTAGACTCGAGATGTATTTTTGCCTGCAGGATAGAGGGCTTCGCTCAAGAAAGATCTGCAGGTAAGATCAGGTAAATAGGCTTACGTATAGCGGTCCAAGGCCAGCACGGTTGGAGTCAAAAGTGTTGTAGTAGAACTCAACGAATTGTTCTGTGAAATTGAATGGTATGGTTAGAGGGGGTTTGCTCGTTGAGTATGGTGAGGGGCTTTTCGCTGCGCCGCAGCCGTGATCTCGCCGGCCAACGTGGGGCTATCATTGTGCGCGGGCGCATCAGCGATCGAGGGTTGGATAATGGGGTGACATACGAGCGATAGCGGTGAAGTCTGTGATAGATGATACTGTTAGTCACAAGCTCATAAATCATTTGGTCTCTAAAGAGGCTCCCCAATCTGAACATGATGTGGACAAGCCAGGCGTAACTTGTTCATGGCTAAGAACAGGTTGATGCTCTGGACGTGATCTCATGGTATATGGTGGTGCTGTGGGTTGAAACATATTGGGTTAATAATAGGGACTGTTTCTGTACTCACCTGCCATTTTGAAGAGTTTTGCGAGAGATGCGACTGTATAGAGTAGCGAGGACGAGGGAGAAGGTATTTGTTGACTGCGGGAGGGGTTGTGGGGCACGAATTCTGCCGCTGGTGCCTCAGGCGGCCGCCATATGCGCCCAGTCGAGTATCAAATCTACCCGACAATGATCTCATCTTTGATTCGATGTTCGAGCCCCGAGTGAATTAGGTAGCGAAAAGTGATACGTAGGGCAGGAAGATGATGAAGGTTCTTTGGTATCATTACAATTATATATGTCTATCTTTTTGAAACCACTGTGCTCATTCCGACTCAGATGCGAACATGTCTTCGGCTTTAGGTCGTGGCCTTCGCCGTCTGGATGATGAGTCCTGCTGTTCGGGCTCTGGTTCAAGTCCTGTAGGCCCAAGGACTGTAGCCCGATCCTCTTCAGGTTTTGAATCATCATATTCCATCGGCTCTCCTTCAAGTTCCTCAAGGTCGCTATCTTCCATTGGAACTCCATCGATGTCACTCATAGATTCATCCTCTATGGGATCAACTGTGGCTGGTTGAATGTGCGTCTCGGAAGTAGCAGACTGTACTGCGTCCAAATTATCGGGAATGGGATCCTCGTCCACGGCCTTCCATCGACTTTTGCCCTTTGAGAATGCATTCGCAGCTTGTAGTGCTTCGACTTTCTCATTCTCCTTTTGCAATTCCTCGTTGGTCAGTGGTGGCTGCTCAAACATTTGAACAAAATGCTCATGACTGTCCTGTGGAAAAACACACCACCCTTCCCATAGATGCAGAAGGGTTCCAACGCTGCGTTTCCATTTCTCTGCTTTAAGCCTTCCCCAATTGAGGTCTTTTTCTAATCGACCGAGGTGCTCAAAGACTTTATGAGAACGTATTGCCGACTCAAAAAGCTGACGATATCGCCATGCATGGCGCATACCGCTGGTTGCTGATGAAGAAAGAATGTCTGAGACGGCATAAAGCCCAACCAGTTTTGCGGAAGATACATCCCTGAGTCTTTTAGATGACACATCAGCACCCTCTTTAGGGGTGTTTTCTTGATCTGCTGCAGCTTTCTCTGATTCGCGGTTGGGATTGGCCCCAGTGTATGCCAACGGACTTAGAATGTTCAACAC
Organism: Talaromyces sp. PF30-5; assembly: GCA_023626375.1. Classification (NCBI taxonomy): domain Eukaryota; kingdom Fungi; phylum Ascomycota; class Eurotiomycetes; order Eurotiales; family Trichocomaceae; genus Talaromyces; species Talaromyces sp. PF30-5. The sequence goes on along the minus strand of JAMAGU010000014.1, from coordinate 591,990 downwards.
AATCATATCAACAACTTCATCTGCGCCCGCGCCAGCATGTTCAATCGCAAACGCAGTGATACGCGCGATGTCTCCGCGCCGGAGTTTAGCATGTGTGGTCGGCAGTCGAGCCAAAAGATGAGTAAGTTTGGCTTTTTGCAAAGGGTTCATATAGCCAAGGCCATCTTGTTGATTTGTAATTCCTTCTGGAGGCGGCCCACCGCCATGGTTACGTCTTTCATCTTCATTGTCTGAATGTTCTTCATCGGATGAATTGTAGTCCTCGTCGGAAACAAACTCGTCAAGCTGTGTAGTATACTCGAATTTGATCTGACTATCCGGCGAGAACCAGTTCGGTCCGCCCTCGAAGACGGACGTGAATTTTTCAGTTTTGCGACTTTTCATAGGCTGAGTGACGATTTTCCATAGTTTCCAGCGGTAGTACACACCGCCATGACTGCGAGCATCCCAAAGCCATGCCCATTTTTCATCTCTTTGTACTTCTGGTCGGCTCATGAGCAAGGCCTCAAACTCAGGGCCGTACTGGAGAAGGGATTCAACGGTTTTGTGTATTAGTCTGAGTTGCTTTATATCTGAAGGCGCTTTAACCTCTACCCGAGTGGTCGGTTCCCCTCGTCCAAGATTCGGTCCATATGAACTTGGAGGAGCAAATCCACCGCGCTGAGAGCCGGGCGGCGGCGCACGATTCAGACTGCCTCCATGGGTTGGTTGAATTTGAATATTTTTCGCTCCAAATGGAAGTGAGCCAGCGATAGAAGAACCAAGTGATGCTGAAATGTTTGAAGTAATCGCTGCCGAAGAGAGATGACGGGACAAAGAGAGATAATATCCACGGCCCAAATACTTGTTCTGAAGGGCACTGACGGCGCTATCAATATCCGAAGCTGCAGTATCGCTCGCGAGAGTGACAATGGCCGCTGATGATTTTCGTTCTGTTGGATTTTGAGTAGAGGGACGTGTGATGTGTACATTATCAACCACCAACGAATTTGGGATCAATGCCTTGATCACCGAAGGTGATGTTCCGGGGGGTAGTGAAGCCAACTGAAGGGTAGGTTTTGCTGCTGCTCTTTCGGCTTCTTTGGTGTCGGTCTTCCGGTGGTCTTCCTCTTCCAGAGGGTTGCTGAAGCCAGGTGGAGGGCCAGATGGGCCTGTGGCAGACTGGTCAAATGCGAAAATGCCTTGTGCGGACTCACGGTTCCGTTGTAACGGTGTAAAGCCTTCATGTGTCCGTTTTCGCGATAGCGATTGCGGTGATGGCCCTAGTGTGCCTGGGCCGCTGGCACGAGGACCGGAGTTTGTGAAGTGCCTCCGCGCTGGTCCTCCTGCCATCGCACCACCACGGGGGCCAAAAGCATTCGGTCGCGTATCGGTGTTTTTGGGCTCGGTGTTTGCATCATCCTCGAATGATTTGACAAAGTCCTCATAGACTGCTGCGGTTTCGGCCTTCTCTCGGGCGCGTTTAGCTTCAGCTTCAGCTTTCTGGCGTTCGAATAACGATTTCTTGGGTAGTGCAGAAAGCTTTGAAGAGACGTCCGAAACTCCCTTATCTTTGGAATCGTCCGGCATCTTGTGCAGAAGCTGCCACTGCAGCGGTCGAAAGCCAGCCTTCAATTAGATGCTGAAAGGAATAGACAACATTGAACATGGGGAAGATGAAGCTGCTTCCTGATTGGGAATGCTTCGGGCGGTGAAAAAGGCGGTCTTCTTATCGTTGTCATTTGTCAGAACATTGAGAGCCCTGGAGCCGCTTCCATCACTTCAACTCGCGAGTTTCACGTGTTGTTCACAGTGAGAATTTTCTGTGTCATTGTTTGATCAATCTTGATACCTGAAATTACCTTATGGACGCATCTAAGGTCCAAGATCTTTTGCGGTTTCTGTCAAAGGATGCAAAAGTCCCATTAGCTTTGGCAATGGGCAACATTCCAGCGCTACAAAAAGCTGACCTAACGAGGTATGTACCTCAATATCACATAAAGTCTTCAGTGCTAATGAAGTCAAGTCCCGAGGAGATATCTAAGTCAAATTTCCAGGCGCTAGATGAGATATTCAAGGACGGCAAAATTGTCAAACAAGTTCTCAATGCTGCAAAGAGGGTATCCAAGAAACGAAGCAGTTCCACTGATGACACAGCAACATCGCCTCAGGCAAAGAAAAATAAAACTGCTATAGCAAATAACTTAACCCCATTTCAAACCGAGCTAGCGCTGTGTCTGCCAAATTCTACTGCAAGTGTTGATGAGTTACAAAACATCGTTTTGGTCACCAACCGAGCTCCGCTAGTTCTGGCTTTTGCATTATGCGTCCTAAAACATACAATGCCAGAACAACCAATATCTAGCAGACTTAGTCTGGCACAGGCATTAGTCAGTGCCAATAGTCAGTCCAAAGCCATCAGCTTAGGCATCCAGAATGGAAATTTAGCTGAACAAGAAGGATGGGGAGAAGGCCAACCCGTCGTTAAAGTTCTTGGTCGAGATATTCGAGTGCTGAAAAGATGGGATTACGACCCACGGGAAGGAGAATCATTGCATTCTGCGTATACCAATGAATTCTTGGGGAGCCCCAATGACAATGATAGCACAGACACGATGCCACCACTCTGGGGAGTTGATCTGGAGGCACTTCGAAAATCAAATCCTACGGCTGGAAGCTCAGATCCCAAGCCCCGGGAAGCGCTACCAATATTCACAGCACAATCTGCACGTTCGTATCTTATTCGATCAATTACGAGGTCCCAAGAAACCATATCCCCAGTGGAAGAGTCCAAACCGGCTTCCGTACAAAATGAAAAAGAGGGAAATGCTGCTCATCTCCTGCGTGCAATTGATATGGTTTGTCGTTCATGGTCAACAACCTTGGACTCTTCTGAGCTGGATAAACGCGCCTGGGCTTGGTATCTTCGAGTGAGACCAGATATTCAGAGTGGAGCCCAGGGATGGGGTGAAAAGGGTAAAATAAAATTGTCAGATATCCTTAACCTTCGGAGAAAACCTTGAAACTATCAAATTAACATTCACCATCCTTATTGCAACGAATAATTACACGGAAGGGTATATCACTCAATTTGATTAAATTCCCCCGACATAAATACCATACTATGTTTTTCTTGCGCCTCTGAGATATAATCAATCTTACTCCGCATTTCGCGCACGACTTTCCTGATCAACGATCTCAATGCTTTCAATATTTGTGGCGGCAGGCTTGCTCTGTGTTCCTTCTTCCATTGCAATGTCCTTGCCCACGGGGGCTGTGACATTGACCTCAGTGTTGCGGTGCGAATCCATAAGGTCTTTCTTATAAATATTCACGTAGATAGGGAAGGCCAAGGCGATTACATAGCCCATCATAGGAATAGCCATGGCGGTATGGGCGTTGACATTAGTCTGTAGCAAATGACGAGATTAGTGACATATTCATCAACGTCATAAAAAGCGTAGAGAACGTACAACAACAGCTCCCATCATAGGAGGGAAAACCATGCCACCAGAAATAGCTGCGACCAGTAATGAGCCACCACGCTTAGTATGGCGACCTAGACCACGAAGAGCCAATGAGAAGATTGTTGCGAAGCAGAGCTACTGAAATTAGTCATATGGACATTAACAATTCACACTTGGATATACTCACCGACTCAAAACACAAGACCAAAATTATCATGGCGACAGAAGCGGTGCCACCGGTGACTATGGCTACAATAGAGAACACAGTGCAGAGAATCAAGAAAATAGTTAACATGATACGAGGCTTGAATGGCTTCAGCATCATCAAGCCACCGGAAACAAAGCGCATGAATGCGTAGAGACCTTGTGCGACAGAGAGCAAGTCGGCTAGAGAAAACGTGGTCAGAATATCGCTCTATCATCATACCCCAAAGCATTGACTTACAGCTTGATGCAGCGTCACGACCAGCCTCTTCACAAAAGTTGATAAAATATCCAGCGACGGCGGCCTGAGCACCCACGTAACAGAACTGACTTGATACACCCAGGAACAGAGTGTACTGTTTTCTGAACGGGCCGACATCTCCATGATCATCCGAAATTTGTCCCTCCAGAGCTTCTTGATCGGCATCGGTGATCTCTGGGAATGGAGCGAGCCAGAAAAGTATAATCAGCAAGCAGACGAAACAGGCTACAGCGAGATAGGTATATTGAACATTCTTCAGCCCGGCATTGGTATCAACTGTGTTCGCAAAAAAGACACGAGAAGCCAGAAGCGGGGCGATGAAAGTACCGACACCCTGCACAGCTTGTCCCAGATTAAGTCGAATCTCGCTGTACTTGGGCGGTCCGCAAATCGAGAGGAAACTAAGAAGAGGGTGGTTAGGACCGCTGGGGTGAAGATAGGCTAATTACACGATGTTGAGACCTACGGGTCTGCAGCTGTTTCCAAGGTAGATAGACCCGCTCCAACGACCTAAATATTTGCTTGGTTAGAGGGTATAGACGTAGGTGATGTGTGCATGCTAGCACTCACAAACATGCTGCCACAGAAGCCTCCAAATGACCTCTTAACCCCGCTCGGCCAGAAAAGGAGACATCCAACAGCAAGAACGGCGAGACCTGTATTGAGCCAAATGATCAGCTCGAGGATTTAGTTAGACATCTGGAGAGGATTTATAGTTCTCACCAGTCATGAATGTCACTCGGAATCCATATTTGCGAACAATCCACCCAGAGATGGTCAGCGGGCAAATGAAGTATGCAGCAAAGTAGGAAGCCTGTAACCCAGAAGACCGACCAGCTGTAATATTCAGCGTGGTCTGGAAATGAGAATTTAGGGTATCCAATAGACCATAGGCAAACCCCCAAAGAAAGAAGAGGATTGTGACTGTTGGAGCGCGCACGCTATTAGTCCATTGCCACAGCGGGGGACGACAGACTCTTCAATATACCTAAGAAATTCGGCAATAAGGATTGTCGCAGTGTTAAATTGACCGCAGATGTGATAGCATTATCATCGACGGTGATCTTCCGCTTATACAGCCCCATGGTGGGTTGGTCTTTATTGTGGAGAATCTGGGGTTTTGATGGGATACCCACAGAAAATCAAGAACAAGGGCGATGGAGAATCTCAACGGTGGGCCAGAGATCCCCACGACCTTATACAAAAAATTCCCCAGATGCTCGGAAACTCCGCATTCAAGGCCACGAGGGTTCCGGCGTCGGGCTAATGCACAGCGAAGCATCGGTTGACTCCTGACCAACAGGTGTTGAGTAGTATCGGGTTTCGTGTTCATATTAGTCGCTCCCGACCAGCCATGGCTTTTTTAGAGAAGGTAAGGGACCAATCAAAACCCTCAGGTCGAAATTCACACCCTATCTGGAAGTGATCTGTCAGGGTGAGAGTCAAAGAGTCTCAACGCAACCGAAATTCCTTCGGGAGAGCATGACTGGCCCGTGTTTTTGCAGGTTTGCGGAGAAGCCGGGGAAGTGGAGGGCGGATGGAACCCAAATGTCAGTTCCCGCGCCAAGGCCACATCTGTGATTGTCTCCCTCGCGTTGTGCTTGGTAAATGGGTCGCTTTCGCTTGGAGAAGCTTCTTTTCAACACCGGGGCCCAGCAGTCCTATTCGGTGTCTATTAAAATCTGGCACTCATCACACGTTGATTACCGACGGACGGACTGCGACACAATCCATTCAAGGACAGTGAACGCGTCCCCCAACCTCTTCCCGCTATTAGTCCCGGGCGCATATCCAGTCCAATCGCTTCGCATCAGCCCCTATTTGTCCAGTCAGGATCCACCACTCGTAGCTTTCAAAGAATCACACATCTGTCCCTCTCGGAAACACCTACACCGATCTCCCGAAAGGTGACATCTACTCTTCGATTATAATTTCTTACATCAACGATTCCAATGCTAGTGATAAGGTTTTGACAGGCACAGTTTCAGAGCCTCTGGCTCGGCAGAACCTATTCCTCAGTGCACATGTGGTGTCTACTACTAGTAACTAGTACATACATACTATATGTATTCACTATATCATGATGATATTGCAAATTCCAGCCCTGGAGGACTGAGATTGCATCCGAGTCCTCTAAAGGCAGTTGTTCATCAGTACGGAAAATCAAGTGCTTATCTGGTACTACAACTTCAAGTTCAAGTTGGAATATTTTGTTCAATCCCGATTTGAACTTGAACAGTCTGCTTCTATTGTACGCTAGACATACCGCTACATTGAATAAAGCGCACGTGCGTGGACTCGGAAAATATCCAGGTACATATATGTAAAACAGTACCTACTATCTATAGCAGGTAGGTGCTACTACTAATACTAAATAAGTAGTACTAGTATGTAACGTGATTCTATAGTATCCTGCCCATGCAGTTCACTCCCTTTCATTGAACTTGAATGTGCCAGTCAACTTCAAATGTTGTAGCCCACTGGCAGTGTTTCAGCCCCTAGGAACATTCAAGTTGAAGTTCAACATCCATTAATTTGTACTAGTACTATACTTATGTAGCAATTCCACACGCTCGAGGCCCACCAAAGTATACATACTAGTATGTACATCAATGGATGTATTTCAAAGTTAGCGATATATACTATTAGTAGTACTACCTACTAGTAAAAGTACTAGTAGTAGATGTATCACATCCATGGATGTTTGCACATCGAGGAACTCAACTGCTTCAACAATATTGAATCTAAACAACTTTAAGTTATACTAGGTAGCAGTACGAGTAAGTAGTGACCACAATGCCTTCCCAGACTGGCAGGAGTGACCTTGAGACATTGATTGGATCATTGTGATTGCGAGGTCAAAATATCGCGATAGGAAGGCACGCATATGTGTAACACGTGCACTCGCTCACTTTCAAGTTGGTTTGAAACGAAGTTTATAACAAAGAAAAAGAAAACAATACCTCTAGAAATCAGTTCAGAGTACTCCAATGTTCAAATAAACATTTGGACCTTCAAGAAAGTCAAGTTGGAATCTGTTGAATCTCTATCCTGGTACTAGACTAAAAGTCCTGCCGGGGCAGGTTTTTGATGGATTATTCCAACATTTGAGTATTCTGGATTTATTACTACAACTTATTTGATTCTATAGCATGTAGTTAGTAAAATACTTCAATGCATACCTACTACTACATTACCTACTAGGTATCTAAGTACTAGTACTAATATACCGATTACTAGTAGTAATACTACCTAGTAGGTAGTACATGATGTAGTAGTACTACTACATGTAGTAGAAGCTCAGGTTCAACATCGCACTACATGTTAAATGTGCATTTGAATATTTGGTCGTTCGAGAGCAACGTGAAGATAATTTGTATTCAAGTTTTGAGTGAAATATTTTTGGCCTGTGCACATGTGCATGTGCGATCATTACGATGGATATACTCAGGCTATCGTAGTACATATGTAGGTATGGGCATCAATCGATGGGTAGGTAAATAATCTTCAACCTTACTACTAGGTATGTAGTAGGAGTTCCAAGCCTTGGAAGATTCCAAGATGTTCGCGAGGCTTAACTTGGTTAACATTCTAGACTCGTATAATATACCGTGGAGGTACAGTCATACCTATGTTCTAGATCTAATACGCTTATGCTAGTATGCGCTAATGTGATTGGATCCGTAAATTCTCCATATGCATGTGTATATCGTTGTGGGTACGGAATACGGAGTCCAATCCACCACATGAAACTCAAGTTCGGATGTGATTCAGACAAGAAATAGATATTGGTTAGAGATAAGATTGATATCAATCATGGTGCTCCCACGAAACAGTTTGTTCCTACTATTTTTCCATCTAAGAACTTTGAGATCTCAGATCGGCGAAGTTTTCCATGGGCAGAAGATAATAGAATCGGAATGGGCGGATGAGTTTGAATAATCATGGTATATGGACCTGGACCAAAGGAACATGCGGACCCAGTCATTCTACATTAGCCATCAGTTGAATCGAGACAAAGAACACAATTTGGACTGGTCCCTTGACACGTCTCATGTTACGCACACACGATCCCTCTTCTCTAGATCTCTGTAACGAGTACTCACCCAAGCACCCCCCAGGATGGCGTATTGAAACTTAGCAACTAACATAGGGGCAGACCATCTTCCAAATAACGCTCCTTTATGCAGCAAATCCAGCGACCAATCTACAATTTTTGTTCTTATTCACGGGGAACCCCCGAGTCCCCTAACCCGACTTGGAAATCAGCCCCGTTTCTTCCCAAAAGATGCGCCCAGGGTTTCCATGGATCCAAAGCCTGATGTAATAATCATCTTAGCGAACTCGGGAACATCCACCGACGTAATTTTGCGGCAGGGAACAGGGGTCACAAGCCGGTCCGTGGATGAAAAATTAGGTGGAAAACCTGGAACACTGCGATATGTAGATAGAAGTGCCTTCCTTCCCATAGTATAAATAGATTTGGAACGCCGACGCATGGCGGATAATCTAGAATTCTTGTAGAGTCCGCGTTCGAGTGCATGTAATAATGGCTTAGTCTGTTTGAGACAACTTTTCCTGAGCACAACTCCGAGATATCCGCTGGCCAATGTTCAGCCCTGTTGGGGGCTGGCGTGATGCCTGAAAATCCCGGGTACAGCCCAGATTGAGTTTTCAGCTGGATTTCCAGGTTTGTCTCGCGCTTCTTCCCTTTCTTTTTGGGCTGTCAGTACCGAACGCTGCGTAATAATAATTAGCCGATGGGGATCTTCTTCGATGAGTCGAACACCCAGATGGAGTGTTTTGTACTGGGTTCAAGAGCGTTGTGGATCGGGAATCCACAGTCATATGTTCTCGTTGGCTGGCCGCTGACCTGGAGACACTGTTCCTGTTAGGACTGATGCAGGTTGAGAATCCAGACCCAGACAAAGACCGGGTTTCGCGTGGTTCTAGGCTTATGTGACGGAGATGGGGAGGAAATTTTCGCTGATCTTCGCAGCAGGAGGAACATTTGAGATATGATCAGAGATAGCACATGGATAGCCGTGTAAAGGGTAATTTTGGTTGGTACTTTTTTTTCCTGCTCATGCCATTCCAACTCCTTCTCACTTTCCACTAGGGGGAGGAAAGAGTGGGTGGCAATGGGACAGACCCACTAAGCAACTGGACGGTGAGTTTTAGTCGCTAGTTTGGTCGCCCTAGTGGCCGTAGCGCTCATGGAGGAGGTCCCAGTCGATCGCGTCCGGTTGAAGGGTCTCCTTTGGGGGGCAAGACTATGGGGAGGGGAAAATCGAAGGGTCAAGGGTCTGAACAGCAAAGAACAGAAAAATAAGAGCAAGACGCCCCTGATATAATTCCATTCAAAGGAATCAAAGGGTAATCCGTAGTTTAAAGCAGAAGATCATATTTGCCTTTGGCAGTTCCTTACATGTTATTTTCAAGATGGCTCGTATAGTAACACTCGCACTGTGGCGCCCCCTCCCCGACCCTGTATTACCGCCGTCACACTAAGTTTCAAACTCAGTCCCTCCCCTTCCCTCTCTCACCTCATCTTCAACTTCACCCTATTCATCCGGCTCCCCCCCATTCTCCATCCCACCTGCCTCCCGTATCTACGCATATTGACTCTTCCTATTCGACACTACAACGGAAGAGTCTTTTCGCCTCTTTTTGATTCGCCACCCATCTTACTCGGGGTGCCAGCGTAATCGGTTTGAATCGAACTCACCGAGGTGGCCCGATAGGGCTGCCAGAGCAAGGGGATATGTCTGGACGCATTTCACCCGATCATTCTCGCTCGGCCTCGAGGTCATCCCAAACCCCAAGACTATCCCAAGGGGGAGCGTATGAGTCGATGCCTCGCCAATCCTTCGGTCGCACATCGCGCGTTTCCAACCCCAACGTCTTCTCCGATGAGTACTCATTAGAACCGATCGATGTCGACCAAATTGAGCGCGCACCCAGCCCCATCTCTATAGCCTCCTCGACCACCTTAACTCATCCTCCACAAAAAGCCGCCGGTGCTGCCCCAGAACATGTAGACCCATTCGCCGATGACGCCCGGGTCTCGTTCGAAGAACCCTATCGATCCAGTTTACCCCAAAAGGGAGGATTTGCCAACAACCGCAATTCCGTCTCATCTATCAACAATGCTCCCTTTGCTGTGCAAAGGAACCAGAGTGTTTCTTCTCGCTTTTCAATACCCCGTGCCCTTAGCCCCTACACTGGCGCCACCAGTCCTAGCCATCCATACGCCATGTACCCTCAGGTTGGTGTCAGTCGTTCCCCAAGTGTAGGAAGCACATCTACAATCCGTCCTCAAGATCGTCCATTGGGCGAGACAAGTGGTCCTCAACATCCTTATGGGATGTATGCTCAGAATGTTGTTGAAGAAGGGATGGATGACGAAATCCCGGTCGGCTTCCCTGGCCTAAACACATCATATCAGCCGCCCCCCGGTCGCCGAATTGATGATGTAGGTGATATTATCGGACCGGATGGACACACGGAGCCACTGCCTCCTTATTCCCGCTACCCAACAGGGGCTGTCCCTGGTGCCGAGACCATGGCCGATGGGACCGGGACTAGTCCAGTTGTGGACCTTTCTTCACAATCACAGGATGAACACCAGCTCAATTCTTCGTCAGTTAATTCCACCTCAAGAGAGCCGCCAATTTCGAGTACATCTTCCAGGGTTCTTATTCCCGACGGAACCGGGGGCAGTGACCAGTATGCCAGACCGGCGGCAGCTGGTGCTACAAATGCCGCAGCAACCTCAGGCATCATGGAGTTTGAAGAGAAGCTTAAGCGGAAGGGCAAACAGACTGCCTGCTGTGGTCTACCTGTTTGGACTCTTGTTCTCATCGGCACAGTGATGCTGATCGGAGGATCTATCGGAGGTGTGATTGGCGGTGTCCTCGGCACAAAAAAAGCCCAGGAGGCGGACCGCAAGGCAGCAGATCATTCAGGGAGCGGTCCACACATTGTGACGGTGACTGCTTCAAATGAAATGGATTATTCGTCGATGACAACAACACCGACAGGCTTCACGCCGGCACCAACCGGCCATTTCACAATCGACACCATTTTGCAAAATTACTCTCGAATGTGTGTTGAAGATCACGACATGAAGGAGGTCTGGAGCTGTTTAGATAAACCCGAAGACTTTGAAATTACGATTGGGGAATCTGATAGCCAGCAATCCGTCGTGTTTACTCAAACCGCTGCTACTACCACTTACTCCTATGGGGCGCAACAGCCAGTCCTTCCTACCCCTACTCAAAGTTTGAGCATTGTCATGGATAACGGCGAAGCAAGTCTTGGGCCGGCTCTCTTTTTCTGGTCATACTTCGACAAACTCGTTGTTCTCCCCGAGGATGCTATTGATGCATCATCCAATTCAAAGCGTGAAGTTTCGCCAGAGAATATGTCAGGCTTTACGGAACGCAAACAGGTTGTCCAGTTGGGTGAGAAACCGTGGTTCTGCTGGTGGAATAGCACGGTACTAGAGTTCTTCCTATATGTTAATCAATCGGCGAAGGACACATCCTTCCAAAGCACTGCAACCCCTGGCGGCAATCTTGCCGCCAGCATGGCCACTGCTCAAGCTCAAGCTAAGCGGGGTGATGCCATCTTGACCTACCCACGAATAATCAAAATGGAAGAACGACGTGACCATATTGCCGCTTCGTCGCCATATTGCCAACAAATGCAAGTAGACCAAAATGGCCATGCCCACACTATTGCGCATAAGTCGATTGCAATCCAGGAGATTGCACCTACACCGACGACCACCTATGTCAACACTGCTGCCGGTACCGAATCAACGTACACTGCCAAAGCACAGTGGGCAACGCCGTGTTACTGCTTGTCATTGAATGGTTAATTTTCTTTCTTGGCATTTGAGCGGGTTCTTGTTCACCATTTTGGTATTATTTCCGGGGCACCGGCGTGGCGTTGGATCAGGTTCTGAAACTAACATGGGTTCATGTGCACACGATTATCATTCTTCTCCACTGTGTGACTATTGTTATCTTTCGGCGCTTTTGCTGGGAGAATTTGTCTCGTTATTCATTTCCTACCTACTTTCCTCATCCCCGACCTCTCTCATCTATCTACCCTTATTTGAACTTCCTTTTTGACATGGCGACTTTCTGTCACACAGTTTTATCAACTTTTTTGGATTATATATGATCTACATACTGATCAAACCTGGTATTTATTGGCGTTATATTGGATGAACTGGTGTGGTTCCGGTATTTTTGGGAAATGAATTATTTATCTGGGCTATTATGTCCAATTTTCTCTTACTTCAGCACCTTCTATGTTTCCTTGGCCATTAAGGAATGTTTAAATCAACATTACACGTGAACTATTCATGACATATGTCTTCTATCGACTTGTCAAATTCTGAAGTTTAGCCGCATAGTGAAGTAGATCTTAGAAATTCAATATCTGTGACTTGAATGATCCCAACCCCCTTGCTTCTCTATTTAATTCTGGCTGCATATCAGCGGTTACCTGCAGGAAAATACGTCTGCTACCATCATTAGATGCATAGCAGACACAGACAGTCGTGGTGAACATGTCGTTTGATGATGGCATAGATGCCGATGAAGCTCAGGAAAGCTCAGGCGGTATCACAGAAAAAAAAAAAAAAAGAAAAGAAAAAGAAAAAGAAAAAGAACCACTCCTTCGATTAGCAAACTCATGGTCAACAAAATTAGAACCGACTTTTCATCTTCAAAAATGTCCAAAGATGGCGTCTTGACATTCCCTTACAGGATTTCGAGCTCCATGTCTGTGATGTCGGGTTCGTATTGGGCACAGCCGAACGCCCACGAATCCTGTGAAACCTGTGCGTTAAGTTAGCACGCGCTCTCCAAGGCTGATCGGCAAGTCTTCGTCGAACAACCTAAAAGCCAATAGCGCATGAACATGCAGTAGAGATGCATCTGATTCTCATAGGCAAAGTCGATTTTATTTGTCCTTGAGGTGTTTTTAATTGGAGCATGGCGAGCGGCCTTGAGCACAGGCGGTCTTCAGGCCGACCGAAAGCGCCTCCTCGGCGATCACACAAGAAGTCTAGGGCCGGTTGTAGCCAGTGCAAGGAAAGACGAGTCAAGGTGAGACTGCTATTATACTATGAAGCGGGGCTGATGACCAACATTGAAGCTCTGGCTCTCCTGATCAGACAACCATCTGACCTGGATATTAGTGCGATGAAAGTCGGCCTCAGTGCTCTAATTGCACATACCGGTTGCTTCATTGTAGTTACTTGGACAACTCCCAAACTGAAACTACTGGAGATATCTCTTATTCCAACTTGAATTCATCACGCGACGAAGCCCCCGACAATCAAAAGGAACACCATGAAAATCCCCAGCGAACGGGCACCGTCCTTTACTCTCTTGAGGACCTGCAGCTAATGCATCAGTTTTCAACCGAAACATATAAGTGCCTATGTGGCGATCAATCTGACATGCCGGACTGGCAGTGTCTTATACCAAAACTCGCCTATACATATGAGTTCCTAATGCATGGAATTCTAGCACTTGCTGCTTTACACATGGCGGCAACGACAACTGAGTCTACCAACGCCGTATCTTATCTCAATACTGCACTTCGTTACAACAGCTTATCATTTGGTCCCTTTCGTGACGCATTAGATCATTTAACCCCACAGAATTGCGATGCTGTCTATGCATATTCAGCTATCATCACCGTGGTAGGCGTTGCATTACCCAGCCTCGACGGAAGATTTCGTGAAGAACGAGTCAGTACGGTCGAGAACATGGTTATTTTCTTCGAATTAATGCAGGGTGCTACTAGTATCTCTCGTATCAGTGCTCCATGGCTCCAAGCGAGTATCTTTTCGAAGTACAGCTTCTGGGAAATGCCTCTTGCGGAAATCGATTTCGAGGCAAGTCAAGCATTGGATCAACTAGACCAATTGAACCAATTGGACAGCGGTCTCGACACCGAGGAGCAGAGAACCAATCACGAGGCTATTGAACTTCTGAGATCGTCTTTTGGCAAATTCGCTTACAGTCCACATCCAGTGACAATAATGGCTTGGATGGGATATGTGCAGAAGGAGTTCATTACTAGATTACGCCTACGCCAGCCTCTGCAACTTTTGATTTTCATGCACTGGGGAGTTTTGTTGAATGAGTTCGGGGGAAATTATTGGTGGGCTGAAGGCTCCGGAAAGGCTCTAGTTGCGGAAGTCGTATCGGAGCTGAAGGCAACTATAAACGATGTGAGGTGGGAAACAGCACTTGAATGGCCACAACGCAAAGTAAAGATGGAATGGTGTTGAGACTGTGTAGGTTTAAGCAAGATAGTGATTCTGTTTACGGTAGATGCAAGAGAAGTATGCGATGGAGATTGATAGAATTACAGCCGAGAATTAGTTTGTGATTGTTTGTACACATCACCAAGAAATTGATCGATCTATTAACCCCTTGGACTGTTGTACCACTGCAATGTGAACAAACCCGGGGAAAGCCCACTTTTCCACTTCTGGCGGCGGGACACTCGATGACTCAGCATGAACAGCCGGATCATGTGACCTTGTCGAGTAGCGACGAGGTCCAGTGTGAAGTAGAATGAAAAGAGTGATGGGGAATGTAACACGCACCTAAGCTGCACTGAGCTACCCTGGTTTCTCTCACTTTCCGACCACTTCAAGTTTCATTTTACTCAACAAGCGAACATGCCCAACCTTGGTGCTCTTCAAGCCCAAGCTCCTTCGTGACACCTGAGGCACCAACCCTTCCGACACCTCGCACCTTGACGCACCATTCCTCTAACCTTTCCTCATCGCCATCCATTCTTCCATCCCACTCCCCAACCCTCTTTTCTCACCCCCTCTATTACCTTCATATCGCACCATCTCACCCACACATTGGTCTTATCGATCGTGTCCACTGCGGCCGCCCGCTTAAAAATCTGTCGTTGGACCCTCCAGATCAAATGATCGCGTCTCCTAGATGACCTTCCCTCCCCCTCACCCTTCCGCCCAATCGTCGATTGCTTCTGGCACCGATAAACCTTCTTCGACCAGGACTGAGATTGGTGCCTGGGGTCGGTCCGCGTCGCAGTCCGGTATTCGTCGTGGGTTGACTCCTCTCGCGACCAACCTCTCCTCCTCCGCCGCTCCCTCTGCTTCTTCCCGGGGCTTGGACGCAGGCCCTGGGGTCTCTACGCCATCATCCTTCTCTGCCGTTCTGAGCTCTACAAGGGGTATATCAGGCGGTAGCCCGAAGCCCACTCCGTCTCCATTCACCTCACTACAGGCTGGCTCGCAGCAGCAAGCCCAGTCACTTTCCTCGCCCAAGTTCCGGGCGACCCCACCTGCTGGGTCTTACTTCGCTTCAGCAACAGGCTCCATCACGGGCGTTGGAGGCTCTGGGGGAGGTGGTGGGCCGGGTTCCTCTCGAGGTGTCGCCTTTTCACCACTATCATCCGGCACAACTGTGAACTCGCCCACAGGCTTCGCTTCTGATAAGCCTGGGTCAGCAGCTGCCCATTCAAGCCAATCGTCGCTCACAAAGATTTCAATTGCACAGGTTTTCCTGCTGCTAGACTCAATCACGGAGAAGGAAGGAAAAGAAAAGTGGGAGACAAAGGCCGCTCAGATACATAAGGTAAAAAATGGATCCCACATCGTCCCCTTTGAATGTATTTGCTAATCCTCTTTGCTATTATAGCTAGTCACATCGAACGGCATGGAGGTCTTCTCGAGATATTTCCGCCGTCTTCTTACCGGCAATGCGCCTCAAATCTTCCCTGGGGTGAACAAGTCCGTCGAAAATGCGGGCAACTACCCACTCCTCGTGCAGGAAATGCAGAAGGTATCCTCAGATATAGAGCAGTCGCAGAAGATTGCAGAGACAGTAGACACTTCCGAAGGAGATATTTTTCGTGACTTCGACCTATCCACCTTCTTGGATCACTTTCGCCTTGACCCGATCTTGAAGGTTGCGCTCGCCCTGGCTTTCAAAATGACGAATAAGTCTGATCTTCGAGCCAAGGGTAAGCTAAAAACGAGGAGCTCATGCCGCAGAAATACGCCGCTAACTATAAGTGTTTCATCTAGCCGATGCGATTCTCTCCAATTCCCTTACTCCCTTCTTGCAAAGCCTCGCAACCCCCTCCGAAGCAACAAAAGACATCCAAAGTCCTTTCCTTGGAATGACTATTGAACGATTCATTCTATACCCACCCCGCAATTTCACCGAAGACGTCAAGGCCAAGCTAGTCTATGCGATAAATTTGCGATACCAAAAGCTGGCCCTCGACATGCCAGTTGAGGTTTGCTCAGCTTTGCAAATGTTCAACTTTGTGAATCCCCGATATGCCCTTGTAAGGCAGCTTCATGCTAAGGGGCCTCGTGCGACCGCCAATACAGAGGCTATCACAGATGTGATTAATGCAGCGGGCCCAGACAGCTGGAGCGAAGAGAATCTCGCAACTGCGCTTCTCTTTATGATTCTTTCCCAGTACTGGCAGCAATTCTCATTGGAGACTCTCATCAGTGCATTTGCTGAGAAGCAACCTAATTGGTCCCTTGTATTCCGGCACTTTGACCGAGAGGGTCTGCGAGTGGAGTCAAGGCAGTTTGAGAAACTGTACACAGTGCTTTGCGCTATCGCTGCAGATGATCCAACTGTTGATGTCCAGAAACTTTGGGGTGGTGATTGGGAGCATCGAGACACCCAAATCTCGTTCTTAACAGCATTCGTTGCGTCAAGGACAGATGTTTCTCAGATTCCTAACCTTCGCGCGACATTCCCCGCTGACTTTTTCGATGAAGCCCCCGAAACAGCCAAACTTCAAGGAGAGCGTGCCTCTAAATCACCACTCCGATCTATGGATGCTATCAGGGCGATCTTTGATCTGGCGCTGTTCTCTCAGACCTCCTGGGCTGCAAAGGAAAGCCAGCTTCTGATAAAGGCAGTCGTGCAGTATGATCTTCCGGTATTCCTCATCTCTGCTTTGGCCATTCCACAACCGTGGTCGGCTGTCCAACAGAGCTTTGTCTTGCGGACTTTCGTCGTGTTTATCTCTAAACAAGAAGACGGGTTCCAACTAGCTCTGCATGGAGCATGGCGCCAGGATCGACAATGGGTATCTGAGCAATTATTTGCTGCTTTCAGCCAAGACCCTACCTCTACAGCCATGATCTACGACCATGCAATCACCTTTGGATGGCTCGAATATTTGCTAGGTTTTACCAATGGTCTCGCCCTGGATCTTGCATGTTATTCGGACCGCAGGGGCTCATTTGACCTTGGGCAATGGATCCGGAGTACTGCTCAGAAAGGACAAGTGGACATGGGTAGCCTCCTGTCCAAGTTCCTGCGAATCAAGGCTGAGGATGAGCTGCATGTACAACGCAAAGAGCAATCAAACCCGCAGATGGTCAGCCTTTCGGTGAAGACCGTCTATACGCTTCTTTCAGTCCTCGAGGAATTTGTTGGCGACCGTGAGAACCTGACGCCTGTTCAGCGCATTTGCATTCAAACGTATCCTCGATTGATCAATTATGGTGAGGGCTTTGATGATATCATTGACGCCAATGGTGGAAATGGCAACACGTTACCCGACGTCATTGACAAGCAAATGCAAACACTCTTCGGCAAAATGTACCACGATGAACTGTCGCTGAGAGAAATGTTGGAGCTGATGCGACAGTACAAGTCGTCTCGAGAGCCCGAAGAGCAAGATCTTTTTGCTTGCATGGTGCATGGCTTGATTGATGAATACCATTGCTATCATGAATACCCCCTTGACGCTCTCACCAAAACCGCAGTCATGTTTGGCGGTATCATCAACTTTCGACTGGTTGATGGGATCACGCTCAAGGTTGGCTTGGGCATGATTTTGGAGGCCGTCAGAGAACATGAAGTCCAGAACCCAATGTTCAAATTTGGCGTGGAGGCTATTGAGCAGCTCATGGATCGTCTGTCTGAATGGGCTGGCTTCTGTCATCTCTTGCTTCAAATCCCCACTTTGCGGAACACTCCTATCTTCCAAAAGGCCGAGGAGGTTCTTCGAGCCAAAGGAAAGGAAGTTGCTGACGGAGAGCCCCCTAATTGGGATATCGGCCCTTCACCCTTGGCGAATGGAGATGGCGACGAGCGTTCCACTGGTGACAAGCCTTTCACTTTCAAGTCTGTTTCAATTGACGCACCCCTCCGCGGGGACATTTACAACGATCCGAATGAAGACATTCAGGATAAGATTCTATTTGTTTTGAACAATGTTTCTGAACAGAATATTGAGGAGAAGTTGCAAGATTTGCGCGAGGTTTTACATGACCAGCATCATCAATGGTTCGCAGCCTACCTCGTAGAAGAACGTGCTAAGCTGCAACCTAACTTCCAACAACTCTACCTCGATCTTCTTGATCGGATTGGCAACAAGATTCTCTGGGCCGAAGTTCTAAGAGAAACCTATGTCAGCGTCGCCAAGTTACTGAACTCGGATGCAACTCTGAACTCATCCACCGAGCGAGGGCATCTCAAGAATCTGGGTGCATGGCTCGGTTCGTTGACGATCGCCAAGGATAAGCCCGTCAAACACAAGAATATCTATTTCAAGGGCCTGCTGCTGGAAGGTTACGATGCTCAGAGACTTATGGTTACAATCCCCTTTACCTGCAAGGTGCTTGTTCAGGCCACAAAGTCAACTGTATTTAAGCCCCCCAATCCCTGGCTGATGGATGTCCTTGGTCTTTTGTTGGAGCTCTACCATTTTGCTGAGCTAAAACTCAATCTCAAGTTTGAGATTGAGGTCCTTTGCAAAGATCTTGACCTTGACCACAAGACCGTCGAGCCAGCTCTCATCATTCGCGATCGTACAGCCCAAGCTGATGATGTTATGCCGGCACCTACCAATATGCCCGAGGGTCTGGAAGGCTTCGAGGATATGGGCCTCACTTCCATTAACCAGGGAATTCGCAACGAACGACTGTCGCCTGCTGCTATTATGTCTACTTTGCCTAGCCTTGACAAGATCCTGGTTCTACCACCTTCAGCAAGCAGTATGGTGGACCCCTCAGCGCTCCGACAAATCGTCACCACTGCTGTCGAACGTGCTATTGCGGAGATCATTACACCAGTCGTGGAACGCTCCGTTACTATTGCCTCTATCTCCACTGTTCAGCTTGTCTCTAAGGATTTCGCAATGGAACCCGATGAGGAGAAGGTACGCCATGCGGCTGGTATCATGGCCCGACAACTTGCTGGTAGCCTCGCTCTGGTGACTTGCAAGGAACCCCTCAAGGTCAGCATGACCAACTACATTCGTATGATTCAGCAAGACTTCTCAGACCAACCTATGCCAGAGGGCCTGATTCTGATGTGTGTTAATGATAATTTGGATGCCGCTTGCGGTATTGTAGAGAAGGCTGCTGAGGAGAAGTCGTTGCCTGAGATCGAGAAGATGGTTGAACCTCAGCTTGAGGCGCGCCGTCGCCACCTTGCTACCCGACCTAACGAACCGTTCATAGACCCCTCCATGAATCGTTGGGGTCTGTTTATCCCAGAGCCCTACCGTCAAGCTCCTGGTGGCCTGAACAAGGAACAGCTGGCTATTTACGAGGAGTTCGCCCGCCAATCACGGGGTACTACAACTGCTCACCCCCAAAATGCTTCGACTGATACAGGTCGTCAGCTTCCCGACGTGTTGCAAGAAGCCTACCCCGCGATCCCTAATCTCTCCACTCCAGCCGAACAGCCTGCTGTTCCTCACAGAACTCCACAGGCCCAAGCTGTCCCCCAGATGGGTAGTGTGCACACCAATGGTTTCCTTGACGCCCAAAGCCCACAGGAGAAGGTGGAATCACTTATCTCCGACCTCCAACAGGCGACCCTGGACGCGTCTGAGGAGCGGGTAAAGGATCTTGGTAGAGACAGTGCTGTGCTTCAAGAATACAACACAGCCTTGCGTACCATTTTGGGCTCACCCAACGGGGAAGAGTTGGCACGGCTAACCTCGCTGAAGATTTGTACAACACTGTACAACCAGTCATCAGGTGCCTTGGAGCTCGAGGTTCTTGTTCATCTACTTGCCAAGCTTTGTGACATGTCAACCTTAATTGCGCGATACACATGGGCATTGTTGGCTGATATTGATGACAAGCACATGTTTAACGTACCTGTTACGGTTTCTTTGATCGATGCTGGTCTTCTAGACATTCGTCGGGTTGACATGGTGCTTGCCCGCCTTATCCTACAGAAGGATCTTCGCGCCCTGGAGTTGCTTGACAACCTCATGAGTCGCGTTCTCCTAAACGATGAACCTGCAGCTCTTAGATCTGATTTCTCTGGCAGTCTTGAGGCCATGAGCCAATGGCTCTTCGAAGATGCCAACCTCGCCCCTGCCTTGGAAATAATCCGCAAGTTGCGCGACTGTGGTATCCCGGAGGTCGTCAAACCTCTTCTCGGTGATAAGGTCAGATCTAAGCGAGACCAGATGGAGTACATCTTCAGTGAATGGATCGGCATTTACAAAGCTGCAGGTGCCACTGATCGTACATACCATTCATTCCTGCAAGATATGCACAATCGTCAGGTCATGAACAACTCTGAAGATTCCGCTCTGTTTTTCCGTCTTAGCATCGACATTTCTATTGCGATGTTTGAACATGAGTGTCAAAACCCGAACGGAAGCCTTGATGAAGCATTCTTATACATTGATGCGCTGTCAAAGCTTGTAGTTCTCCTCGTCAAATTCCAAGGCGAGAGCACTGGCGCTGTTCAAGCGAACAAATCCGCATACTTTGGCTCTATCCTCTCTTCTCTTGTCCTTGTTCTCAACCACCACCAAGTTATGCGAGGTGAAGCATTCAACCAGCGTGTCTTCTTCCGTTTGTTCTCCAGCATTCTCTGTGAATATTCATTAGCTGGATTCCAGCACCACGAAGACCATAAGGGCATGATTTTTGCTATGGCCAACAGAATTCTGTCTCTGCAGCCACAGTATGTGCCTGGATTTGTCTATGGCTGGCTTTCCTTGGTCTCTCACCGTGTCTTCATGTCAGACATGCTGAATATGCCTGAGCGGGCTGGCTGGCCGCTTTACTGTGAAATCATGCAGGCCTTACTCTCCTATATCGGTGAACAGCTCAAGGCTGCCAACATTTCTTATGTTGCCAAGGACTTATACAAGGGTGTCCTCCGCATCTTACTTATTCTGCATCACGACTTCCCCGAGTTTGTTGCCGAGAATCATTTCCAGTTCTGCAACGTGATCCCTGCTCACTGCGCTCAACTTCGCAACCTTGTCCTCAGTGCCTACCCATCCTCCTTCCAAAAACTCCCAGATCCGTTCCGCGAAGGCCTCAAGGTGGAGCGAATTGAAGAGATGCGTGAAATTCCTCGAATTGCAGGAGATGTCGCTGCTCCTTTGGAGCAGGCAAACATCAAAGACATTGTGGATAATGCTCTCCAAAGCAGCAGTGCTTCTGATTCTCACGTGCAGCAAATTTGCGATGCTGTTAACAATTCCGCATCGAATGATACCGCACTATTCTACGTCCCTATTAACGTAGACGTTATTCTTATGAACGCGCTCGTCTTGTACATTGGCCAACAAGCCGTCGAGGAGCAGGTTTCCAAGAACGACACCCGCAGTGCATTCGAGAACTCTACCCACGCGGCCCTTCTCGAGAAGCTTGCTCAAATTATGCAGCCCGAGGCTCGATACTATCTACTGAGCGCTATGGCCAACCAGTTGCGTTACCCCAACAGTCACACCTATTTCTTCAGCTTCACCATCCTGCGTTTATTTGGCGTGGACTACTCCGAGCAAGATGAGTCCGACATCCGTCAGCAAATCATCCGAGTGCTTCTGGAACGTCTGATAGTCCATCGTCCTCATCCATGGGGCTTGATCATCACTCTGCAAGAGCTGCTTCAAAACCGAAGCTACTCCTTCTTCCGCCTTCCCTTCATTCAGGCGGCCCCTGAGGTATGTTTTCCAATCATGCATGGCGCCATTGGGTCTTAATTAATCTCTTTGTGATAGATCGGCCGACTTTTCGATGCCCTCCTCCAGCATATTCAGCAGCAGAGCCCTCGTCCTCTGGCGTAAGCTGATCCTCCTACCTCTTTCCGCTCCGAACATTATGAATGCGACATGGCGATGCCGCGTCCTACTCATTGTACTTTTTTGTCATTTCATTTTTCTTTCACGGGGTTCATTGCTTTCACGTTCTATTTTCTTTATGTGTCATGTTAAGGCCGGGATTTGCCACGGGGACGGTATGCATCTTTCCTATTCGTCACGATTTCCGCATGACCTAAGATACTACGATACTATTTTCGCGTTCCAAGGCAGCTCGCGACCTGTAATGATAAGATCGTAAAAGCTGGAGTTTATGGGCTCTGCATTGATGGCTGGGAATTCCTAATTGAACTATTTATTCTTCTCATTTATGGCCTTAGCTTGATTTCGAGATATGGTTTACATATGCATATTTTTCTTATCAAACATTGCAAGCCTAAGCTCGTCATGATGTCTACTAGTAGTCACTGTGGGTAGTTTGATTTAATAGTAGTAGTATTGAGTGCACATGTGCAGTAGGTAGTACTAGTTGACACCTCCGAACCGGTTCGCCTGTTATTGGAAGTTTTTGAAGCTCCTCCAGTGTTCTTAGACATCTGGAGTCGCAACTCTAGAACGAACGAGAAGTCTTGTCAATACATTGAGCGTTTGAAAGTCCAGGCCAATTTTCAAGATAACATCATGTCAGCTTGTAACGACTGCTTATGAAATGATTTCGCTTGTTTCCTCTAAGCTTTTCTGTGAAGTTTCCGGCAGCCAGAAGATACCCCATACCAAGCCTACCAACGCGACAGCAAAGAAAAACCAAAATGTGCCCTTTGGCTGCAAAGCGTCCGCAAGCATCATACTCGGGAGGGCCTGTTGACAATACTCTCGTTAATAACAACCAGTAAAGGAGGGAATACATCAAAATCTTACCTTCACCAATGCAAACTTGTTGGCGTAATGGACGCACATAAGGAGACTTGTCCCAAGTGTACGTACTGGCGAAGGAAGAATCTCGGCATTAATAAGATATTGGATGGAGTTCCATCCGAAAGCATAACCAACACCTGTAATGTAAATGGCAACCACCCCACCGATCGCTGCTCTATGCGCGTTATCGCCTTGGGGCTTACCTTCGGCATCCCAAGCCGTGAGGAAGACTGCAACGTAGAGCAAAGCGAGAAGCTGGAGTATGATACCAGATAAGAGAGTGCGCTTTCTTCCGATGCGATCTATGAAGAAAAATGCGCTTGTTATCGCAGCGACTAGTTTTACTACCCCGAAAATTGCTGTTTTCAACAACTTTTCTGAATGGCCGGTCACATTTAACAAGGCGAAGAACTTAGGCGCGTAAGCTGTTGCATAGATGTCAGTCTTATCATACATATGGTCAAGAGCGATGAACCTACTTGTGATAGCATTTGTCCCTGACCATTGACTGAGAAGTTGTGCAGACAAAAGGAATAGCAATCGATGAAGGTTGGCCTTTTTGCCGAAAAGTGACTTCCATGGCCCTAGTAACGACCACTTTGACTTATCTGTGGCTCGTTTTGCGATCATCTCCTCTTCAAGCATTTTTATTTCCTCAACAACGCGGTAGTCCTCTGGACTTAATCCCCACAGCCTGGCAAGACTTTCGGTAGCAGATGCCGCGCAACCACTGTATACTAAGTATCTGGGGCTCTCAACACATCCGAGTGAGAAAATAAGTAACACTCCAGCCATCATGAGTTGGCTGCTTTCTGGCAGAATCCATTGCGTGCTGGTATCATTGCCTATATGAAGCGAGGCGCCATAACCAGCAAAGTACTAAATTTGCAAAAATGCGATCTGGATTAGTGATAAAACACCCTTTAGCCATATTTGATTTCTGACTTACTCCGATCAAAACACCAATATATTCCGATGATGCATAAACGCCAACTAATAGGCCTCGATATGACTTGGGCGCCACCTCCGCTAGATAAATGGGCCCTATAACGCCTGCTTGACCGACCCCCATACCCATAACAAATCTACCAGCAATAAGTTGGCCAATATTACCAGCCGATGTGATAAAAATGATCATCCCAACTATCCAAAGCAGGCATAATTGCCGCATAGTCCATAGGGGCCCGATCAAGTAACTTGAGAAAAAGGCGATTAGCCCGCCAGGCAAACTGCCGAGGTGCAACATGGAGGTGACATTGGATAATCTGCTGGCTTTTTCTGCAGCACTGAAATAACTTGCATGAAGGTGGTATTCCTGAATGAACGAGTCCAGGTCAACAACAGTTGCAATAAGACTTTCATCCAACCCCTTGGCTGAACCCAATAGGCCAAATGCCACCGCAGCGCAGATTATTGGAATATTCAGGTATCTCATGATCAGGATGATCCATAAATACTTTGATAGTTAATGAGTCTTGCCCTTTCTTATGGATGCTTAGGAACTGAAATCTTATCCCCATGGTACTAGGTTTTAAGTGCGTATGTCTACTCCGTAGCGTGTGTAGAATAACCACAAGGTCCTCACTTGAGGAGCCACTAATCATCTTGACTGGATTTACTGTAGTGGATAACCTTGCCTGGCTAGTCAGCAGGAGAAATGTCTCCTCCGTAAATCAATCTTATGGTTCACAGGCGCTGGAAAGCGTATCTCGATACTTCATGGGTGATGAAATCACAAAATTCAATCAATGTCTTCAGCTTGTATTCTCATTCGAAGATACTCCATTATCAGGGAGTTTGCTTTGCTTTGATTTTTTATTTAATCGCTCTGAACAGAAGAAGCTTTTTTTTTTCTACCCGCATTGGCCTCATAGTGGACCCCGCAAATTTCCTTTGGCGCGCTAAAACAAGGATGTAACTTTGCAGCCTTATGGCAGTGGGTCGTCCCATAGGGCTGAACCCACCCCAGTAAAAGAGGAGTCACAAAGCAGATAAAAAGTCACTACTAGTGGTCAGCCTTATGAGTGGAGCCTATAGACTGAGCGAGAAGACTAAGACACCTTGCAAATGACGAGCAAAAAAGCGCTATTTGTTTGCCGTATTACCCGATTCCTATCAGGGGGGGGTTCGTAAGCCTTCATTTGACAGACATTTTTGTCCCTTTGGCACATAATACTAGGATATCTGAGCATGGCCAATGAGTCCATGGGTTATTTCAATTGCACTTGAGGCATTAGCACTGTGACACATCGGTGACGTCTTCGTCGCCTTTTCGTCGCCTCTCGTCCATAAACACTTATTCTCTCACCACCTGGGCATGAACAACCATCGTACACAGCTGCAGAGTTTGAGCACTGCTACTATCTGACACCTCAACTCTTCCTGCATCACTACTTACTTGCCTTGTTGTCAATTTCAATTCGTCCCAAGCCAATAATCAAAACTATCATAAGGCCAAAAAGTCCAAGCAGCCCGGAAGCTTCTCAAAAGATACAGCGTCTAACAGGAGTCTAGAAATAACTTCACTAACAAAATCTCCGCCATAATCTTCAGCCTCGTGTATCATATCCTCTAACCTCGAGAGAATTGACCGTCGAGTCAATTCCACAACGTGTTTATCCTCGACTCGAAAAGAGCTTGTATGAGAGGTCCCTTCTATGTAGCTCGCTATAGCTCCCGGTGGGACAGTTGCCCGACGACGTTTGATAAGATAAATTTGTTCCTGGCGATAAAAAATATTAAATTGATATCTACAAAGAACTTGAATAAATTGAATCTATTACTGGGTACTAGAAGATAGTCTCTTCCAAGGTTCAATCAAGAGCTTAATCTGCATTTCTAGCCAAAATAACTAACATACGGAAGATGTAACTTCAAATTCATTGATTTCATACACAATTCCCTTGTGCTCGATACTATCTATTTGATACTGAAAGCACAACATTGAAAGGGTGTAGATAACAGCAATAAAAACAATGGATCGAAATCTCATCGAGCCACAATACGCTCACAATACGTAGTTCCTTTTCAAGATTATGTACTCCAAATCCCTGCAGGCACTGAGAACTGCACATTTGAAATCAAGACCTGGACAGTCCGATGTCAGGTTCTGACCGGCTGAAGTGGAACCCAACCATGCCGGGGCATCAATTTTTCCCCCGTTGATGAAGTACCTCAGCATCCCTACTCTTGCAATCCAACGAGTTTGAAGGAATCCTTCCAGACACGACTCTCTTCCTCCGGGTCGTAAGTTTGCTTGACCCATCCAACACCAAAGGTCTGACCATCATCCTCGCCCCGGCTCGCTTCTTTGACATCTTCGAGATATTTTCCGCCCTTATTCTCCCATTCCTTACCCACGGCTGCCCAGACAGTCGTTGCAGCACCCTGAGCGGGAGACTTGAGAATCTTCAGGACGTAGGGATTGGTCATGATTGCGTCCAGAGCCTCCTTAGGTAAGTTGCGAGAAATATCGGTGTTGATGGCACCCGGATGAAGGCTTGTCGCATGAAGCCCCTGACTTCCATAGAGATGCTCAATTGTGTTAGCAAGATACACTGCTGCTAGCTTGGCGTTGTTATAAGCAGCCTCATGGTTGTATTCACTCTTCTCAAAGTTGTAATCGTCGCTTGCTGGGAGGCTTCCTGCTCTGTGGGCCGATGAAGATACAATGACAACGCGGGAACTGAAGTCGGGAGTCGCACTGGATAGCAGACTCTGTTTAAGGAGCTGAAAAAGCAGGAAAAATCCCAGGTAGTTACCTGAGAAATGGCCTTCGATTCCGTCCTCCGTGAGCTGACGCTCCGGGATACCCATAATTCCGGCACTGTTAATCAAGATATTCACCTGTCCCTTTGAGGCAGCGAGGATCTCTTCAGCTCCATCTCGGATACTTTTGAATGAGTCGAGGTCCAGGGGAACCAGTGAGACTCTTCCGGGCTCGAGAATACCGGCCAGATTCTTCTTGGCCTTTTCCAAATTGCGAGCTGCTAGGAAAAGGGTGGCTCCGGTTGCTGACAGCGCGCGAGCAGTCTCGACACCAATGCCTGACGACGCACCAGTAATGACAATGACTTTGCCGGCCAGCTTGCCTTCAACGCCCTCGTCTTTGATGATCTGGAGAGCAGTTGGGCGAGCATCACCGGCGCCTTGGGGATCGGCATGTGCATCGGCGTAACGACTTGGTGAAGCCATAATGGATCTTTTGATATTCAGACAAATATACTTGGGTTGATTCCAACTTGGAAAGCTATTACAACGATCCGCGCTGTTGGTGGCGTTGTGAGATGAACTCTATTAGCCTTCATATCGAGTTGTAGCTACCTATTTATCCATAAAAGTATGGCTGCGAGAATTGTGCTCTTGATTACGAGCTCTGAAAGAATGATAGCGAATCTGTAGTCTGTTGGTACATGATCGTATGGATTTGTAATATTTGTCATCTCGGGGGTTTCATTACTTACGGCGGGAATCAGCAGCAGCCGACTGTTTAAAGTCCGCCCCGATTTACGCGGCCGCCTTCGTCCGCCTTTGCCCGCTGTTGCGGCCGTCTTTGCGGCCGCATTATCTCCACCTTTCATCCTGAACCCCGCCCCCATCATCCGCCTGCGGCCGCGCCGTTCTTTGTTGCGTCGTGATATTCACCGGACGTCGATCTATCTTTAGGGACCGAACTCGCCTTTCTTGCAGAATTCCCCTATTGGCCCCTGACATGCAGACCCCTAGTACTGAATTTGGCCCGAATCTGGCCCCGCAGGCCTGTCAATCTTGCAGGTCACGCAAGAGGAAATGCGACAAGGCGCTTCCCAGATGCGCCTATTGCGTTAAGTAAGCGGAGCCGCAAGATTTTGGAGTATATCGAGATAGCAACTGACTCTAAGGAAAACATTAGACGTGATCAACCTTGTGAGTACTGGAGGTCAGCAACAACCAATCGCTCAGCGACTAGATCCACGCCTGAGTTACCATGGCTTCCATCGCCTCCAAGTAACGATCACCCAAATATAAGGTCGATTGACTTTCCAACTATATTGTTTCTCGACCCGGGTTTGCTGCAGCTTGGGCAGATGGAAACGGGTCCTGTCTCTTCGTATGCCCCACCGCATATACTCGATCTGCTTGGCGACTTAGATGAAATCCGGGTCATTTCACAGAGGTTCTTCGCCCATATTCACCAATGGATGCCATTCATTTCCAAAAAACGGTTTTACGATTTATATTTTACACCGTCGTTTCACACCCGATCTGATATAGTCTTGCTTTTTCTGGCAATGAAGCTTGTCATGACCTTTCCTTCCACTGACTCGCAGAGCCCGCGCACTGCTTTGTATCACGCAACAAAACAGTTTTCTTTGCTCATCGAAGACTGCTTATCTATCTTAGTCCTGCAGGCGGGACTTTTGGTGGCTTTGTATGAGCTCGGACATGGGATATACCCAGCGGCATTTCTCTCAATTGGATCGTGTGCGAGGTATGCTCATGTCTTAGGGATTAATGTTAGTGGGGTGGTACCCATAAAAAGAGTACTGACTATGGTCGAAGTCGAGGAGCGGCGACGAGCCTGGTGGGCCCTAGTGATCTTAGACCGGTTAGTCGCAGACATTCTCCGACTGTGGTTTTGCAAGCTAATGCGGAACAGTTTCGTTAGTATTGGCTGTCCGGGCCGGCCCTTTGCGACCGCAGACCCCAAAATTGACGATATATTACCAGCTGATGATGCAGAGTGGGATGAAGGGGTACGTTCATCTGTCCTCCATTTACCCCGTCGCGGATATCTAACGCATGGGTTTCTGGACTGGACTGCTAAACTCTTCTCTAGATTGTAAGAGCAGACCAGCTGGTACCTCTTTCATATCCAATGACGGGGCACATGAGTAAATTTGCGCTCGTTTGTCAGGCTGCTCGACTACTAGGCCAGGTTCTCCACTGTCTCGCCCATGATCCCGCTAGCCAAAATGATGTCTGGCAACAACTTGACCGGACACTACATTCAATGCTAACTGCGGCTTTGAATATCGACTGCCCGGACTATGACCAAATCACCTTTATTTACAGGTGCGGATTTCACCCACATATAGACTGCATCTCTGTCGTCGCTAATGTAGTTATTGCTCTAGCTCCATTGTTTCTCTGTATACGCCCTGGATCTCCACCAAAACGAACGAGAGATTAGACAATAGTTTTTCCCAGAGGGCCAGCACTATTATACAGCAAATCACTGATAGAATAAGCTCCAATCTGATAGAACGTCAGTGCTTTCTAGAGCGAGACCCGGAAAACATCTCTCCCTGGGGGCTTTACTTTGCATATCAAGTCTGCGGAGCACACATGAGATCTACCAGGCCAACACAACAAAAGAATGAGGTGATTAAGAGTCTACGTGAGGGTCTAATAGCGATCAATGAGCGATGGGGTGTAGCAGGGGTCTACCTACAACTGCTAGAGGCACAAGAAGCAATCCGTCAGGCGATGTGAGCCAAGTCAAGAAAGGCGGATAAGTGTTTTATGGGCATATCTTGAAAACCGTTGTAAATTCGAATTATCTAATCTCTGCGCTGTCTTCCACAGTGTGTATATTTTGCTTGCAAGAAGTGTATAGCTTGTCATCCCCAGGAGAATCAAACTTTGCACAGGCGACCACTTCCATCCTCTCGCCATTCATCACTGCCAACCCCAGTCTTCACATACAAAAGTCCAGTCGGATCGTATTTCTGCTTCACACTCAACAGTCTCTCGTATTTGTCACCATAAAAGTTTTCCTTCCAATCCTCGTATAATTGATTGGCCTCGTTCAAGTACACCATGCCTCCCGGCGTGGCTGCATCCATTAGCGGCTGTAAAGTCTTGGCTGCATATTCATTCAATTCACTCATTTCTTGCGCCGTTGCGTTCCAGTCCCAGCTACCCGCCGGAGCACATAGAAGTATACCGTCTCGCCAAGCAGAACTTAGTGAATTATCCGGGTGTGATTGAGTAGAGACATTGAAGCTGTCGCAGTAGAACGGAGCGAAGGCTTCTATGTCAGTGATGTTGCGGAACAAATTAGTAACATCGCTGTTGGTCGTCGGGTCTGTGATCAGAGATCGCGGAATGACTCGACTATTGGTGAATGGTTGGTACTCATCCGAGCCGTAAGGAGCAGGCCCCAAGTATAGATAAAAGTGTTCATAGTAGTTTGGAGATACCGTAGGTGTGTTGGTATAACTGATGTTTCGCCGACTCAGATCATCAATGAATGGGCTCAGGAGACGTTCAATTTCAGTGGAGTTAGCTCCTGGCATTGTGCCATAAGCATTGAAAGAATCCTTCCCGACCGAGTAAGTGAATGAGTTACCGCTGTCGAGGAAGTCTGGGAGCAGGGCGTGAAAGGCGCCTACAGCTTCCCAATAAGCATCGGTACCAACGTCCGAATCGTTGAAAGTCAAGACTGTACCGCCGACGATCCCGTCAAGGTGCAGCTTGGAGGTCATAGAAAGAACAACACCAAAGGTCCCGCCACCACCACCGCTTAGAGCCCAGTATAGATCCTCGTTCTTTTCTGGGGTGGCTATGAGATGCTTGCCGTCAACCGTGACGACTTCCCATTCCAACACGTTGTCGGCGCCCAAGCCGTAGGAGCTTGAGAGAATAGAGTGACCACCGCCTTGGGTGTACCCACCAGAAATTCCGACTGTTGGGCAGGTGCCGCCAACTATTCGATGGCCCGTTGAGTTGGCCAGGCCATAAGCTTCCCATCCCTCCACTCCAGCACCGAGCTTGGCGGCCGGTCCATTGTAGTATGAGGATTTGTAATGAGGTATGTACTGAGTGGTCTTGAGATTTCGAGTCCACAAGGACAAGCTGCCTTTGCCAGTGGATTTTCCTAGATAACTACTCTTGTTAACATCTTGAGTTTATACGAGGAATGATGAATTTTGAGTGCATACTCATGGCCTGTGTTCTTGATGACGAGTCGGATATTATGCTTTTCAGCGAAAGAAATGGCATTCTGAACATCACTTGCCCCAGTTACGTTAACAACATAGTTGGGGAAGTTCCCCAGAGTACAAGGCTGGGACTGCTCCGTAAATGGGACACAGCTGTAGTTTTGGAAGTATTGATTGAGAATATCTCCAGGCCCATTAATACTGTTATAGATCGTTCAGTACGAGTCACATAAATCCATATTTAGGAGGAACTCACTGGCTAGGTGTAGCAATGTCCCATGTTTCTTTCAAATCATTGCAAGCAGTGGCATCGTAGATACCATACGGAGAATTGTGGCATACACTAGCCTCGGGGATAGTAGCAATCAAATGACCATTAATGGTTCTATTAAGCTTGTTCCAGTCCCGTGAGCTGGGCCATGCAGCATCACCGGGGAGGACGCGACAACGACTGGTATTAGCAACTCCATGGCCCATAACGGCACCAAGAAGGCCAAAAAAGACCAGAAATTTCGCAGACATGCCGAGCTTTGCCACTTTGGGCGTGAAAGTGGACGACGGTGGAAAAAGAAGAAGAGCTACTTTGTGAAGTAAAATAAACGATCAATGTCTGATATCCCTCCTGAAAAGTGGTCGTCCGAAGCATTCTTATACTCCACGGCTGACGCGCAAAAGCTCCTATTTCCTGGAAAAGACGTCTTCATTATTGGACGATAAAGATAGTCTTGACGGTTTAATGAATTGATCCTTCGAGAATTTTGCTCGTACCTGAATGCCACGTGGTTGCGCAGGGATCTCCGATCGCTCGCATGGCAGGCAGCAGATGGGATGTTCGCAGCAGCGAGGCTCAGCTGCAAGATTCCTGTGGGTTGCATAATACGGTAAATACCAACATACGGCTGTAATTTTACAAGCAAGGCGTAGGATTCGTCCCCACGGGATAATTCTTGTTTCAGTCGGCACATCTGGGCAGCCCCATAGAAGTCGGAGACCGAACTCTAGGCCAGCTCAAGTAAATGAAAATGGTACCATAAGGAATGGACCCTAGCCGCTTTTGCAATTTGTCCGGAGGTCTAATAGGTATGCACTATAAATTTCATTTAATCCTGCAATTCCCGGGGGCCAAAACCAACGCCATAAGCCAACCACGAAGACTTCCCAAGGCTCTGTTTATCGTACCACACCGCATACAATGTCATTAACAGTAACAGCGGCATCGCAGGTCAAGCTCTCTGCGGACCATCTCGGCATCGCCCGCCTTAATTCCGAAGTGGAGCCCGGTGCCTTGGAGACCGCCAATAGGCTGTTGCAAAAGAATCATGATGAATGGCATATGTATTTCCAAGATATAGCCGGGCACAACCATATTCCTCACAGCCTGCTTACTGTGCTTGCTTTGGGTGGGGGGCCAGACCAATTGCGCCGAGCGTATGAAGACGGAGAAATCCTTCAGCGCCCGCTTCCTTCCTTAGCACGAGCATCTGTAGCGCAATTGCGCGATCCAGAGGTGTTTCTCTCTCGGATGGTGAAGATTCCCGAGTATACGAACTTCCTCGTATTCTTCGAGGAAGAAATCGAAGCAAAAGGGTGGCGCGCAGTTGTCAGCGAGTACTGTTTCAGTGGTACACCGGTGGCTGAAGCTATTTTTGCCCAGTTGTTCGAAGGCTTATACCATCCGCTTATCCATCTGGCCTTTGGAATTGAGTTCAATCAGCCGAGCATCATCTCAGAAGCTCTTGCCCAAGCTGCATCCCATCACCCGGGTCTCATATGGACTTCCTTTTTCCACCGCAGTGAAGAGCTGGCCCGTACCAGCTCATTACAGCCGAGGTCACTCATTGACCTGTACCAGGAAGTCCGTGCAAATGAAAAAATTCGCTCCTCAGCCAGTATAAAGTTCGGACCATTCCGCGGACAGAAGATTGTGGAATTGACCTCGGACGAGTTGGTGCCTATTGCTGCTCAGTTTCAGGTGACTCCAGAAACCTTAGAAAAGGCTCGAGCGGAAATGCTAAGCTGCTCTGCATTCACGACTGCTGCGCAGAATCCCGGCAAAATCCCCAAAGTTGACTTCTTCTACTTACACACTGTTACATCCGCGCTATCTGTCGACATACTCTTGCGTGAGGATTGGATTCCGCTGGAGAGCAAAATTCGTGTTCTAGAGTGGAAAGGTCGCATTGACCTGACCTGGTACGCGGCCAATGGGTCACCAGAGCTGCGACAAGAGACAATCAACGAGTACACACCAACTCTGAGTAAAGGGTTTAGTTGGGAAGATTTATATAAAGCAGCGAATGAGGTCCATGATGACGGGCATATAATCAAGTTCATCAGGGCATTGAAGAATGGTGAAGATGTTGTCAAACCATTCGAAAGTAGCCCAGGAGTGGCAGAGATTCCCGTACACGGGGACATGTGGCTGAAAATGGCGAAGCTGTGCTATGATGGCACAGCGAAGATTATTGATGAGCCAAACCGGCTGCTGTCGAGGAAGTGGGTTTTTGGAGCTGGGTTTGATCCGGCGTGGAATGACCTTCCTGATTTTGGCACTGAGTAATGCCCACTATTTATACCAGTCGCTAGTATATCGCATCACAATTCAAGACAATGGCGTGGAAGTTACGTGCCAATGCCTTGCCTTACCCAGAGAGAGACTGCATATGTCCCAGTCGAGTAGTAGACCTAACCGAAGCCTACTTAGTCCACGGGTCCACCCGCATTTAGTGCGTTCAGTGGACCCTTTTCACTTTAATGCCCCGCTTTTGTCCCATTTTACTAACAACCCATGCAATACTTTAACACAATACACACGGGACTTGTTCTCCTAGCTCGAGTACTATATGCTGGAAGCAATAATTTGACGGTAGATTCGGTCTGACATGATGGAAAGACGACCACCCTATTTTTGACTGCAAAATTAGTATGGATACATCAAGTTATCTTGTTGATGGACAACATTGAATGCTTCACTATGTCTCCGTGGACTCAAAAATGCACAACTACCTCTACTTATGAGATGTATTTTCATCTCATAGAACTTCTTTTGACCCTATCCACTGCACATGTGAGAATTTGAAAATGAACTTTAAGACAATCCAGTCGCTCTGTCAAATCCATGGATAGCCAGTAGTTGTTCACAAAAGAATCTCTTAATTGTCATTGTATCTTCGAACGCGTTTGGTCAGGTAACAATCTGCAGTCTTATATTTCGCAAGTTATTCATCTATAAAACAAGAACAGAACCTGTACTCCTACTAGTAGTAGGGGGTGCTTTGATCAATACAAAGGATACCAGTACTAGGAGTTGCGACGCCAATGCATTATGATGTCTCAAAGCCATCAACAATTTCACCATCCCGAATATACTCTTCGACCCAGCCAATCGTCATCCTAGAAATGTCAGTAAAACCTTGCATACAACTTCACTTGGTCTGATTGTTCCCCTACATGCTTCTCTTCGTATCCGCAAAGTTCTCGTGATCTCCAACAAGATGCTCTTTGTACCAAGGATCCTGTTTCATGCGCTTATAGTCGTCGATATTTTTGAAAAATACCTGACTGAAGCAATCAAAGTTGGCCACATTAGCCATTTGAGGGTCAAAAAGTTGCCCCATTAAGGCTCGAGTGAAGCTTTGGTTGTGAATCTGGGACTGTGGTCAGTATGATCTTGTGATCGAGTGTGGATACGATACCTGGGTCCAGCGTTTGACATGATACTTGACCATAAGATCTTTAGTTAAGGGCGCGGAAACATTCACCATGTAGTCACGGTAGTCCTCCTCACTCATGCCTGGCTTACGATAACCGCAGATCGTGAGACAAAGATATTTGTCTGTGGTAGATTTCGGGGCCTCTGGTATTTCGGGATCATTGGGTGGTGCCATTTCTACTAGTACAAATATGGGTGCTGACTTAGAAAAAGATCATGCAATACCAACATGTGAGACTCATATTTCGTGGTCAAACCTGGACTATATGAATCATTGAACTCGTATTCGGGATATTCAACTACGATAAATGGACCGACTGATATGCAACATGCCACAATTTCCCGAGAAGGAGAATACATAAGCCCATGGAATTAATATTCTCTAAGAAAATCGTCACCTACAAGGAACAGAACGAAGTACTGGTAGAATCTGCGTTTTTCAACATGTCTTCTTCATCGATTGTGCCCCAGGTGACGGCGATCGTGACTGGATCTTTCCTAGCTGGTAAGTATATATAAAATTAATTTTTAAAAAATTTTGACTGATTTTGCCAGGGGCCATGGTATGCCTTTCTGCAGTCGTCATTCCAGTTGTTCTTGATACCGACACCGATCCCTCGCACTTAGTCCGCCAATGGGTCCGTGTCTACCATTATGGTCACATTTACATGCCTGCCCTCTGTGTTGTGACCTGCTCACTTTACTTATATACGGCACTCCAAAAGAAATCGACTCGTGGGGCCTACACGTGGGCTGCCCTGACTACATTCGCCATGGTTCCCTTCACGTGGATTTTCATGGCGCCGACAAACAACACACTATTTCAGTTGGACGAACTTGATGGCGTGGCCAAATCATCTCTCGAGCTTAACCCTATCCAGAACCTTACGATACAATGGTCCTTGCTTCACCTTTTCCGCTGCTTATTCCCTTTCGTTGGGGTTTTGTGTGGCTTCTCGGGGTTCTTACGGGATCTCGGTATATAGAGGAAATATGACATTTTTGGCCATCTTTTACCCCGATCAGCGTGCGGGCTATTCAATACCTTGCTAGTGGAAATCGGAGCACAATTGATTAGAAGAGAATAAAAGGGACGGCCGTTTAGTAGAAATCCAATCATACTTTTGATCTTTCTTTTTATCAAAAATCATTCAATAAAAATCACTCTTCATCGTCGTGGGCGTCGACCACTCCCATTCTTTACTATAGAAACGGCACCACGAACATTGAAGATGAATTTCGACGACAGAATCTTCGCACAAGATAAGGAGTTCTGGAATGCTTACCTTAAGGGTCGTCCCCAAGCCCCCGAGTCCTTTTTTGAGCGCATATTCTCCTACCACGAATCTAATGGGGGTACCTTTGGAACAGTGCACGACCTTGGTGCTGGTAACGGACCTTACTCCCGGAAGCTACGATCGCGCTTTGAACATGTCATAATATCTGATATTGTGAAGCATAATGTCGACTTAGCCCAGGCTCGACTCGGCACGGACGGGTTCAGCTATCGTACAGCTAAAGCTGAAGAGGCCGATGATATCCCTGCCAACAGCGTGGATCTTGTCTTCGCGACCAATGTGATGCATTTCCCAGATCAAGATGTTGCGATGAATGCGATCGCTCATCAACTCAAGCCCGGCGGTACCTTCGCCTGTGGAACATTTGGAACTGCGCGATTTGAAGATCCGGCTTTGCAAGATTTGTGGCAGAAAATTAGCTATGAAGGTGGCCGACAACTGTTGAAAGGTGTGGAGCATCCTGAGGAGATTATTCGAACCTTGTCGCGTACAGGGAACGCAAATATGGCTCCCTTGGATCCGCTTTACTTTCATTCTGGTGCACTTAGGATCAATTTGAACATGAAGAATGGCGGAATTGTTGGGGTTCTACCACCTGAATACGAATATCTCAACACGGAGCCCGACTATACAGGACCACATGATGTTGTTGTCTTTGAGGATGCTGAAGGTTGGACTTTCGATATGGATCTTGAGAGCATCAAGGAGCATATTTGCTCGTTCCCATTTGTCGCACAGCATTTGGATGTCCTGAGAGATCTCTTCGCTGAGTTGGATGAACAACTGGCAAATAACCGTAGGGTGAGGGCATACTTTCCCGCACAGATCATTTTGGCTACCCGACGGTGATGGGTAGACTCAGTGCTGAAAATGGGCAATGCTAGCTTCAAATGTTGAGTTAGCTCCCATAAGTCTACTATGCAATTTCATTCAATCATTGAATTTCAAGTCTTCCAGTAGTGCAAATAAGTTCAGACAAAGCCCAATTACATTTATAAATGAAATCATTTATACCGATGGATAGCGCATGACAATGGTAGTAGCGAGTACTAGTAGAAACGCCAACCTCAAAAATAGGAACATTTTGAAAAAAATTATATACATTAACTTTCACGCCATACTTGCAACTGCTGGGCTAAGTATCGAACAAAAACGGCTCTATCAGAAAGTAGGTAATGGCAGGCGTTTGCCGTTTCAAGCACCTCGAGTTGAACGAAAGACAAGCGAATGAGCAAAGGCGTAAAACTTACTTTCAAATTGATGAAATGAATTAACTACTTTACTTGACTATCCTGAACATTCTTGTTGTTTCATTCTCTGTGGCCAGTGAACACCCGGAATCGGGTTATTTCCAACTAAATTGTGCCCCGCTCGGTTCATTGATGATCTTGAAATTGCCCGATGTCCAATGGCCAATGCCCCGTTTGCCGAGCCAAATACGTCGAGTACTAAGGTACAAAATTAGTAAAATCTGCTAACAAATTTCTGGACTATCTAAAAATAACATTGAATTGGCAATAAACCTGAACTTTTCAATATGTAGTAAAACATACATATGTAGCGCATGTTCATCGGCGCTCGGGTAATAAATTCAAATGTTGAGCGCGTACAATTTTGACGAATCCAGGTTCAAGATCGTGTAGTATACATAAGTAATAGCATAACCTCACACCAAGTCATGTAAGCCATTCAATAACATTTGAATTGAATGGGTGTTATTTGAAACACGATGTCTAAATACGCCATCCTTGGATCGACGGGTAACTGTGGTACCGCGTTGATCGAAAACATACTGAAGCGCCCTGGGGCCCAAATCAATGCCTATTGTCGTAATCAAGCGAAGCTTCGACGCCTCATTCCGGAAATCGAGAACAAAGATCGAATAACCGTATTTGAAGGCAATTTCGATGATGAGAAACTGCTAGATGCGTGCCTCCACAACGTCAAGGCGATCTTCCTTGTTCTCTCCACAAATGACAACATTCCAGGATGTTGTTTAGCACAAGACACGGCAACTGCTGTCATTCGCGCTCTTCAACGTATCAGCCAAAGCCCCAAAGTCATTTTGCTTTCATCTGCAACAATCGATGATCACTTTTCTCGTCATGTACCGTTTATCCTGCGCCAAATATTACTATACTCCGCTTCGCATGTCTATGAGGATCTAATAAAGACCGAGAGGATACTTCGTGCAGAAGCGACGTGGCTCACAACAATCTTTATGAAGCCTGGTGCACTGTCTATAGACAAGCAACGTGGCCACCAGCTGAGTTTGACCGAGGAAAACAGTCCTCTATCCTACCTAGATCTAGCGGCTGCAATGATAGAAGCGGTGGATGACCCCGACGGTCGCTATGATATGCGTAATGTGAGCGTCATAAATACCAATGGTCGAGCCAAATTTCCTTCGGGGACTCCTTTGTGCATTCTCACGGGACTACTTCGGCATTTTGCCCCCTTTTTACATCCCTTCTTGCCGACTACTGGTCCAAGATAATTACCTATTTAGTGGGGAATTTCGATCACTCTATGATATGGAGCTCGGATGGGCCAGGTTTCTCCGAGCGAGTTACGCGACTGGCTTTACGGTATCGTGCCACGCTACAACTTACTGCGCATATATTGTATCTAGCACATGAAGACTAGGATAAAATATTATGCTGCTACATACACTCCTCTTGACCTGCACATAGGTACATGCCCTACGTTCTCCATGTAGAAGTGTTGTTGGTTGTTGGTTGTTGGTTGTTGGTTTTACATTTTTCTTTTTCTTTATTCTTTCTTTCTTTCTTTCTTTCTTTCTTTCTTTCTTCCTTTATTTTGCATTGGGCCAGCTTGTGTGTTCAAGTACGCTCCCAACGGGCATCTCTCTATTCAAACATAATGCAGTCTTTTTGAAGGTAAAAGCTTAGATCAAGTGACACCTTAGTCAGCTCTGCGATCCTCCCTCCACGCGCAGTTCTCACCCTCAATATCATGACATTTCAGTATGTCTCTTCCTTTGTTGCTGTCGTATCCTTTCATTCCGATCAAATCTCTTTCCCCTGATGATCGTAGCATCCAGGCTACGACAAGAGTGGACATGTGAAAGAAATGGACAAATCGCATAAAAATTTATCAATTGTCAAAATTCTATGAGGATTTCGGGAGACTAGGATGAGTGTGTACTGGGTATTGTCGATATGTACCAAGCTCAGGTGCTGCAAAGTCTCAAAAACACATTAACCTCCTATGACCAATCTCCATCTAAAAGGCTTTCTACTCTCTTGCCTTCCCGAATATCCTGTTGGACCTCCTCAATGGTCCAAGGAACGAATTGATGCCCCGGAGGAAAGTTTGTGTTCTGAAATTCACTTCCAGTAACGAGGTGCGCAAATGCCTGTCCATACTTTTCATATGCATAGCTTTCTGGATCGTGCTGGAAAACCCATTTTGGGAACCGAATACGGATTTGCTTGGGGTCTTCTTTGATAGCATCCCAGTTGGCCGAGGATGCGTTCAAGAGTTGGGAATTGACAAATGCCATCTTTTGTACACAGCTGACTCGCTGGTATCTTAAAGCATTATAGACTTTGGCTCCAAGGGGTGCTCCGCCAGGTCCACCAGAAGATGAAAGCTGCAGACAAGCGGCCAAGGTGACTGCATCCTCAAGCGCCAGAGTTGCCCCTGCGGCTGAAGCGGGAACACTGGAGTGAGCGCAGTCGCCAAGCTGAACAACACGTCCACCTTTGGAAGTCCATTCCGGACGTAGATTGCGCCAAAGTAGTGGCCAATGGATGATAGTACCACGAGGAGCACTTTTGATTAGACCCTCAATGGCTGGATCCCAGCCTGGCACACGCTGCAACACTTTCAAGACCTCTTCCGGATCGACATCGGGCTCCCAAGACTCGGTCGGATCATTACTCCCATCCAGCAGAAAGCTGTTGCGTGGAGTCAACCCAAAGGCAATTAAATCATCCGAGACAAAGAGACCCATATGCATACCTGGCCCAAGCCAATATTCCTTTGTAGAAGATCCAGCTGGCCATCGCTTCTGCACTGCCTCACTATTCGAAGCTAGCTCTCGGGGGTATGCACAGCGATAGACTGACATGCCACTAGATCGTGTCGGCATGTGTTCACCCGCTACGAGCAGTTCTGAGCTAGATCGGAAGGCATCGGCAGCTACAACAATGTGAGCCACTCGGATAGGCCCGTCCTTGGTTACTACTCCCGCGACTCCAGCTTGCTCATCCTCAAAGTATCGTTCCACCTGCTGCCCGTATTCAACTCGAAGTCCAATTTTAGCTACTTGTCGTAAAAGCATCTGATAGAATTGTTTGCGGATTTG
The DNA here is from genome assembly GCA_023626375.1 of Talaromyces sp. PF30-5. Lineage (NCBI taxonomy): Eukaryota > Fungi > Ascomycota > Eurotiomycetes > Eurotiales > Trichocomaceae > Talaromyces > Talaromyces sp. PF30-5. The sequence continues at coordinate 551,817 of JAMAGU010000014.1, read as the reverse complement.
TACCGGGCCCACGAAAGGAGTGTTCTTCCGCTCCGAGGCATGTTCGGGGTCATTATAGGTAGGATTGGAAGGACCATATATCACCTCACCGCTGTGACGAACGTAGTAGGTTGGCGCATCCACTTTATCATCCTCTATCTCGCTGTAAAGATCTGGCCAGTGACGCATTACAGCCACAGCAGAAGGTTGAATGATGATCAAATCGCCTACAGAACTTGTTAGACCCAGGGCTCAGTGTCCCCTCGGAAACACTTACCACTATAGTTTGGCCCGGCATTGCGCTCTAGAATTCCAACTACATTATGTCCCTTTCTCCAGCACTCAAGCGCAGTCATGAGGCCTCCAACGCCAGCACCAACAATCAAAACGTTGACATGGGTTTCCGGGTGGCGCTCTGGAAGTTGTTCCGGGCTTGAGACCCAGTTTTCCGGATCAAATTCATGCGGATCTCCCGCTACAATGAATTGGTGACGCGACATGATTATCCAGATTCAGGCAGCAGGAGTCAGAATGCTTGATGATTGCGTGTTGTCAGAGTTTAGCTGTCGATTGTGACCTTGGAAAGTTACAAAAAATCGGATTTCACAGGTATTGCGTCCTGCGGTTAAACCTTTGTATATAAACTATAAATCTCAGCTGTTATGACATAGGAATCAATTAAAACTCCGAACATGAACTTCCAAGATTGAAGCTGTAACGTGACAATACCTGCAGGGTTATAGCCCTGGTAACATATGTCCGTGAAGTTTAGTACCGCATAGTACCCCGGGGCCTATGTACTAGTAGGTATCTTCTCTGTACTATTCAACATTGAAGGAGCCTCCTTCAACTTCAATTCTGAGTTCAATGTTCCGAGAAAATTGCACCTGCTAGGGGATCGGTGCATTATGATATTCCCTGATTAGTGATTGGCCAGTGATACTGGTAGTAGAGCGGTGATTGGTGGCCTCTCGCGCAAATTGGCTGACTCAAGTGCTGACGGCCAATAAAATCATCGGGAGTTGATATTCGCCGTTTCGGTACATTAAAACTACCTACTTCAAAACAGATAACAAACTCGGGGAGAGTTCAATTACCGCTATGACCTTTTGGGATAATCTTGGTCAATGTTCGTCCACAAGTGAAATTTTCCATCCAGATCTGGATGGTATTTGGGCTGAATTCCGGTGTGGGCCGTATTTAGGTGCCCGTATAGTTCTCACAAAACAACCGATCACGATTATGTAGACCCCAGAGATCTCAACCGATAATAACATCTTCGAATCAATTGTCTAATTTTATTGAACATTTTTAGACCAGGCTAGTACATCAGCCCCTCATACTGCCTCTAATCACCAAAATTCAAGGAAGAAGATTGTTGATGGGCAAAAACATTTGAAGCCATTCACTGAGTTTCAAATTATCAAAGTCGGCCTTGTGAACAATTAGAAGAGGAAAGTGGTATTTTCTATTCTTTTTCTTCTTTATATATCAAACCCTTTCATTCTGTGTGAAATATTTGGTGTACGTTTAAATAGGTTGGGTTCGAAATATTCCAAGGTCAACTGGTTCCAGCCCCTGGATTTGCTAGAGTTCAAATGTTGTGGTAATGATATAGTATAGTAGTAAGATCTTCTAGGCTTCAGAAAGATGAAATGGCTGTTACATACCCCAACTTGAGTGTTCCTCAACCACCAAACTCCCTGCGTAAACATTTGAATCGCAATCCCATTCCAAGGTTCAATGTTCAAAGGTTGTCTACTCGTTTAGCTGATGATATAATTCATATCCTGCGACTGCATGTGAATGTGGCACACCTACTGAGTACATAATGATCACTTATTTAGGTGAATGTCTAGAAAGCCTACTCAAACATGCAAAACATGGGAACTTGAATATCTGTGAAGGAAAGGACACTACTAGTAGAATATACTATAAAATGGATGTAAATGCAATTGATGGTGCAAACTAGCAAGCATCTTTGAGAACCACGTAATTCAGGGCACTCAATCAAGCCCAAAATTGATGATACGTGGTGTAAAAGTTAATGATGGGCTGCCATGACTTGACAAAGCTTTCCTGGGCCACTCTCATCATAAGACAACAAAAGACTCAACCAAGTCAAGTTCATGGCTTCTTTCCCTTTTGCGGAAGCCTCTTGTTCAAATGAAATTATTGACTGATCTAGTGCACTTTCAGAGTGATTTGTGGTTTTCGCGGTCTCTGTATACTTCTCCAAATACTCCGCCAGGAGTAGACTATCAGCCATCGCAGTGTTCACTCCCTTTCCTGCAAATGGGGTCATTAGATGGGCCGCATCGCCAACTAAAACCAAGCCCTTGGTATGAGGATGCGGAAATGGGTCTAGAGGAAGCATATATAGCGGTCGGGCATCAACAGGAAGGTCCGCTGGTTGGGACTCGCAGGCGACTGTCAACAGATGTTTGACATCATCCGACCACTCAGAAAAAAAGTCTTTGTCATTCAGAAGCACATCAAGGAGTTCTAGATGATTATGGGGAATTGCAGATAAAAGGCGATCTGCGCTGAGCAAAGGATCAGGAGATACGTTTCCATCGTGAGTCGAAGAACGAAGTTCTTCGCGCGTTGCATGTTGGGTTTTGGAGTGAAGAAACAGGTATAGTCGGGCTGTGCCATGTATTCCTCGTTGCGAAAGGAGAACCTTCCCATCACCACAGGCTGCGTAAGTTCCACCACCGAGAAGCTTATGTAGATCAGGATGCTTATCGGTCAAGCTAGGAAGATCAAGAGTGACAGAAGAGGCGCCACTGTATATTGGTGAAGGTGCTCCGGGGATGGCGGCCCTGGCGCGAGACCATGCCCCATCAGCACCTACGATGAGATCAAATTCATCGCTGGTGAATACATTGTCGGAGGCGTGCTGATACTCGACAATACCCAGGGGCTGGATGGAAAGGACTTTGGTGTTCCATTTGATTCGCTCATCCGGAACGGCAGAGAGGAGCAATTGAGCGAGTGCATTCCGAGAAATTTCCGGGCGGCCTTCGCCAAGAAGGTCCAGGAATATTTTTCCAGTTTTGTCGACAATGGTTGTTTGCTCTGTGCAGCCACTGTCGATCTTCAAGAAACGCTCGTAAAGACCAATTGACTTAACAACCTTGAGACCAAACTCTTCCTGTAGGTCCAGATTGCCAGAAGGACGATTGACCTCTTCCGGATCTGGCTTCTCTCTCAAGTCAAAAACAGTGAAATCAAAGAAAAACGCATTCTTGCTGGTTGCAAGTAAGGACGCCAGTGTCAGACCAGCAGGTCCTGCACCGATAATAGCTATCCTCAAGGGTGAAGTCAACGCCATTGTTGCCAGAAATTTTTCAGGGAAAATGGCTTCCAAATAATTGTTGAATGGTTGCTAGGCCCAATATTCGAAAGGCCAAACGGCGCTCAATATATGAAAAGTGGCCATAATAAGAGTATCGGACTGTTGAAAGTCCTCGGTCGCCGGATGAAATGAAGCAACTCTCCGAGTGTTTACCTGCAGCCATATGCACTGCTCCGAGTTCCTTTGCTCTTATTTCGATTCATCTATTAGTCAGTTGATGATTATTAAATAAACTGACCCTGCGGAGAAGCTGCTAGCAATTGTTTCACCCTAAACACTACTAGGGATTATAACGAGACCATAAATCCTACCAGTAGATACAAGGCGACATTATGATTTTGATGTGATTAAATTAGCATTTGCACGGTATATAATATTCTATAAGATACGCCGAGAAAAAACTAGAAAGAAAAAAAATAGAGAGATTATGATATCTGGATGCGATCAATCATCGGAAGACCCACAAAAAGCTTAGAGGATACCTACAGATAAAATTTCGAAGAACCTAGTTTATAGCACTCCAGTGCTCGAGTGAACGCAGAACATACTAATAGACATCCGCTGGCACAAGATAACTACAAGTATTGACCTAGTGGCACGATTCCTGTCCATCATTATGATGATGTGCTGCTTCTACCAGTACTAGTAGGTTGTACTAGTAGTAATCTACTATAGGATACTACGCATGAATTCATTCAAATAATCTTCTAGTACGTAACTGAAGTCTTTAGTTAGACATGTCGTAGCGTTTTCCTCGATCCAATTAAGCATCATGATGCCACAACATCTTAAGTCGAACTCTTCAATTCACTTCTCTATGTACCTCTTCTCTTGATCCATCACTTTCAATTTGCGTACTTTGAACATCATTGAGTGCCAGAATTGATAAGCATAGGGCCCAAAACAAGCAATACTAAGGTATTGCGAACATGCATCCCAACTTTCTCACCCCGAGGGTGTTCCATCAGCAACTTTGTATCCGACATGCCTGCAGTTGACCAACACAAAAAGAAAATACCCAGCAGCCGCCTCTCTTGGAGATAGGTCATGATGTAGATGAATAATCCAGCACCGATATTGCGACCAGTCGAAGACTGGAAGAAGACAACCTCATCGGCGGTTGCTGTCGGAAGACCGAATGTTTTGGCCACTTTATTCACGTTATTAGAGCATGACAATTGAATACAATCTATTTTTTCATGAAGAGGCACAGATTACATACGGGAAAGGGGGTTTCTCAGACATCGCACGCCGGTATAGATGAGGAGGGAAGCAATAGTGACTGAGACACCGTCAAGGACGTAGGGAAGGTAAGTTATCGTGGACATTGTGGGTGACCTCTGAGAAGAAAACGAAAATCTTGAATTCCTTCTACATTTAGAGAGCACGCCGGTTATACTGGGGGGATATTCTCGGGTGTCGGTGTATTCATTGACCGGGGTCAGTGATACAGCCCGGATAGCGAATCACCTCAGCAGTCCCTTGATTTGTCTCTCTCGGCCCCCGTACCCGGTCGGCTTTGTGGCAGCACTTATCTCCTTTTTTGAACTACGCAGAAAATTTCATTAACCGGCTGGATATAGACTCCATGATATCGGGGAAAGATACTGATCATGCGTTCTGTCACTGATGCCGAAAAGTTGATACGCTAGCTGCTTCCAAGCTTCCAAGATTCGAACTGGTAGAACCTTGAAATGCTGCATTTGATCATCTGAAAATCTCCAAAACTCATTTCTACTCTTATCAAACTTCGAGGTCAAAAATGGCTTTCTCTAACCCGACCCATTATTCTTTACTTTTCCTTATTCTGCCTCTGGCCTACAGCGCAGTTAAGTGGTTGATTTCTACCACACGCCCCAAAGGCTTTCCACCTGGGCCCCCAACCACTCTTGGCCTTGGAAACTGGCATAATATTCCGTCTTTATGGCATTTCAAGAAGATAGATAGCTGGGCTAAGCAATATGGGCCCATCATGGGTCTGAAATTGGGCCCTCGCAATGTGGTCGTGTTGAACGATGCATCGATGGTTTATGAGCTTTTTGTGAAACGCGCAACGTCTTTTTCAGAGCGTCCACCAATGTACATTGCCCAAAGCCACATCCTGCCTGAAGGAAAAAACTCCTACAGTCTGTTTATGAGAAACGACTATGGAAATCGACTTCGATATCTCGCAAAGCAGACTGTCGTCGGTACCGGGCTGAATAATCTTGCTCCAATGCAGAAAGCAGCTGGCGCGCGTCTACTTTATGAAATTTACCAAAACGGAGATGACTGGGCCGAACATTTGAAGCCATGGTAAGAGAATCTATTCATTTTTAACCTGGGTAATACTTATGATGGCCACCCGATATTTTAGGTCTCTTGCCACCCCAGTTGCAATGATGAGTGGATCATCGATCCAGAACTACATTCAAGATTTTGGGAAAAAATGGATCGATGATTATAATCTGTCCCAGCAGCTGTGGATAGAGCTCTTGGATCCAACTAACCCTCCAGTTGATCTGTTTCCCATTTTGCGCCTTGTTCCTGCTGTGTTTGCCAAATGGAAGAAAAAGGCACCCATTGCACGTAAATACCTGCTAGATGCATACAGAGGACTTATTGATCAAGCAGAAAAAAGCATGGGGCGCCAAGGTGGCACATTTAGCTCTTTTGCAATAATCCCCAAGTTGTTGCGCCAGGCATCGGACGCTTTTACTAACGAAGAAGGGCTCGATATGCTTGTTTTTATGGGTGGTTTATTGTGAGCGCTTATTCAAAATGTTTCTGAGTCTTTTCTGAATAGATGATTGACTGATTACTAGTGATGCGGCCGTTGGCTCTACATTGATGTCTTTCCACACCCTGATCCTTGCGCTAGCCGCACATCCAGAGGCTCAACGCCAAGCGCAGGCTGAGGTCGACTCTGTTTTTGGAGTTGAACAGCTTCCAGACCAAATAGAACTGGACCGACTGCCTTACATAAATGCCTGCGTCACGGAGGCTCAAAGATGGCGCCCACTTGGCGCATACATCATGGGTCAGTTTGGTCTTCCACGCGAAAGTGTCGCTGAAGAGGAAATCCTCGGTTACCGCATCCCGAAGGGGTCATCAGTTGTCATCAATCAATGGTCTATTCATCATGACCCAGAATTTTTTGATGAGCCAGAGCGATATAATCCGGATCGGTATTATCAGAACCCCACAGGAGCCAAAAAGGGCGTTTCTCAGCAGGGCCGAAAGCCAATCTACACATTCGGGGCCGGGCGAAAAGAATGTCTGGGCAAAGATTTTTTCTTTCAAAATGCAAGGATTGCTTGCGCTCAGATTCTTTGGGCTTTTGATATTGTGCCGGATGGCCCAATAGACTTGAATGTCGAGACTGGGTTTACCCCAGCGGTTGTCATGATGCCCAAAGTTTGCAACGTCAAGTTCGTGCCACGAAGGAGTAGGGAGCTCCTGTTGAAGGAAAAGGAGAAGGCCGATTTACAGTACACGGAGATTCTCGGTAGGACTGAATAGTTTGGTAAAATTGAAGCCTGGCAGAAAACCGCCTGTCCAGGTAGGAACTTGAAGTTCGAAGTTCAACAATTGTTTCATAAATTCAAATCAAACTATAAACTGGCATATACATATTTCCAAGTTTGGAAGTTCTATTATGAGTACGATCGATTCAATCAATGTTCCTGAAGAGCATCGACTTTTCTTTGTTGGGCATTGGTATACATCCGATATAGATAATAAAGACTTCAAACGTTGTACCTACATATAATTGAAACATCAATTGATTGTGTAATCGTACTACCTAATAGGTATAGCTACTTATTACCTAGTAGTACTAGATGGCAGTATCCAAAATTTAACATCATGTGCATGGAAGTATTATTGTATCTTATTCAAGTTAGTACATGTACTATTACTATGTGCTAGAGATTTGGAACTACTAGTACATGAAGTTGCTTGCTTGCGTTTAGACGAAGCAATTATGTTAAAAAATTGTTTGTAACTTAAAGAATTTCGCAGTCTCCAAAATATGATTTGAGGTTGTGGTATCGCTCAGAATTGACCAAAACACACTGGCATTACTGGTTTCTCATGGTTCCCGCTTCGCCACCTCCGATGGCCCTCCATTAGCCTCTAAAAATTGGCCAAACTTGGGCCCAAACTCTCGCAAAAATGCTGTATCAAGCATCTCCTCAATTGAGGCAATTTTGTCACCGGCTTCGGTAAATGTTACAAACGCAGCATAGTCCATTTCCCACGGGCCCCATGGAAGAACACCCGTAGATGAAGCATAAACAGCCGCCTTGTTAGCGGCGGCATCATGCACAATATGACGAACAGTGAGCTAAAGAAATGATATCAACGATTTTGTATCCTAGTCCACTCGAAGCAGGTTCATCATACCTCATATGATTTGACAGTTGCCGCAAGAGCGGGAAGAACTTGCTCAACTTCTGCACGCATCTTGGTCGGGATTCCAAGACCTACAGGCAAGGTCTTCTGAGTGAAATCATCAGAGAACAATTGGAGCCAAGTCTGGACATCCCATCTCTTCCAGGCATCAATGAACTCCGCCAGAGTTGTGGCTTGAATCTCTGCAGGGGCTGGCATAATTTCTGATATTATTGTGGGGGTTGAATTCGTGACTCACCTACCATAGCGATCTTATTGTATCAATGAGAGCCCTGGAGGAAAATGGTCCAAATCGCGAGTCATCGCTGTGCGATTGACGGATCTGATCTGGACAATGCCGAGATCTCGGGGCATTGATTCGACAATTTCTATCGGCCCCCGTGGGAGTGGAGACAAATGTCCCGTCCATCGGCCAACCAAGAGCACTAAAAAGACAAGGTGCCTGGTATGTGACTGAAGAAATGATAAACTAAGAATTCGAAAATCTCAACTTTCTATCACAGAACAAAATCAAAATGGGCTCTATCAACCAAGTTCAACACCTACCATACCGTCTCGATGGTAAGGTTGCCCTCGTGACAGGAGCCGGTCGCGGCATCGGCGCAGCTATGGCTATTGAACTTGGCAAAAATGGAGCCAAAGTCATCGTCAACTACGCAAAGTCCTCAGGGCCTGCAAATCTACTCATTGAAGAGATCAAAAAATTGGGCACCGATGCCGTCGCTATCAAGGCCGATGTCAGTCAGGTTTCTGAAACAGTCCGTCTGTTCGAGGAAGCTGTCAAGGTTTTCGGTAGGCTTGACATTGTGTGCTCTAATGCCGGCGTGGTTTCTTTTGGTCACTTGAAAGATGTGACAGAGGAAGAATTCGATAGAGTCTTCAGTCTCAATACCCGAGGTCAATTCTTTGTCGCTCGAGAAGCCTATAAACACCTAAATTCCCCGGGTCGCATTATTTTGATGAGCTCCAATACCGCCGACTCTTTCACAGTTCCTAAGCACTCATTGTATTCCGCTTCTAAGGGTGCAATTAACACCTTCGTGCGTTGTCTTGCCAAGGACTGTGGAGACAAGAAGATTACTGTCAATGCGGTAGCCCCTGGTGGTACAGTGACCGATATGTTCCATGAGACAGCCAAAGACTATCTTCCCCATGCGGAGAACCTGACAAAGGAGCAAATATTGGATGTAGGTACTTACTCGAGCAGGCATAGCATGCTTTGAAGCTGACAAGCGCAATAGATTGTAGCAGGTGTTTCACCATTGACTCGATGCGGATATCCCGTTGATATTGCCAAGGTGGTTGCGTTCCTTGCATCGAATGAGAGTGAATGGATTAACGGTAAGGTGTTGGGCATTGATGGTGGTGCAGCATAGTCTCATACAGATAGATGTTTCTCCGTAAATAGAGACAAGCAATTTGTGGGCATGAGTGGGCAATGCGTCGAAGCTTTCCCCAGGTTCTCAGTATCATCAGCGCGCACGCATAGCTAGCTCTGAAGTCACACCACAACAATGTCATATTGGACTTAGCAATATATGCTTTCCTTTGTCGACCCTAAAAAATACTACACTAGATATTGAAGAGCAACGGATAGTATATGTGGAGCGAAGAAAAGGCCTGTTGTTCTATCTAAGATAGAGCGAGAGAGAGAAAGGAAAAAAGACACGTAGTACATCGACTCTGAGACGTGACATCCACGGAAGTTTGTTTGATGAATATTATGTCAAGCATCTACATGTATTAGGTACCTAGTAGACTCAATCATTTTTGGATCAAAAAAGGGTATATGGTAGATGCGATCAACACTAGAATTTCAATCTGCCCGCTGCAGTCAACGTTCGTATACTAACATCATGATGTATACTATCTCTTTGTCCAATGTGCAACAGACTCAAACCAGCCTTACTAGTTAGTATCTTATTAAAACGAGCGAAGAGAGCTGGAGTTCTAAGGTAGACTTTACTTGACCGAACTCATAAGTTGTTTAGTGTTTGCATGTGCCTAATTATAAACAATTGATTTTGCGCAGTGATGGAGGACAAATTAGCGAGCGAAGAAGTTGTCAGAAGAGAAAAAGAGCCACAGTCATGTACGTGCAACGACTCGTCCAAATTTAGGTAACGATAGGTATACCTAGGTATTGATTTTTCAGTTGAACAATGTGAAATGTTGAACTTCGAATATTCGAAGTTCAAGTGCTCGCTACCAAGTCTGGTTTGAGCGCAAACCACTTCTTCACTCCTCGCTGCACACAGAATCCGACCTTCCCATCCTCCGCCAGCTTTCTCAGTACCTCATCCATAAAGGGACCGAGCACAGTGGTTCGGATCTTTTCATCTATCTGAGCACCATGAATTGTTTCTATCAATTCATTGACAGATGCACTCCCCATTCTCCCAGGCCTTGCTCCTTGGCCATGAATCCGGTCAAGTGCAAGAAGACATTGTTTTTCTCGGCGTGTCTTCTGCGCTAGCTCTCCGGAAATTTTTGCCGGAAGATCAGTGATGACAATACCATGCGCCGGGTAGCCAACCGCGCATCCGTGAGACTGCATTTTTTTCAGAGTATCCATGTAAAGACCGAGGTGCTCTACTGCGCTCGTTCCATGTCCAAGAATATTGTCCCCCGTGAACATAGCGTTTTCTTCTAGCAAAATAAAGCACATATGGTCATGCGAGTGCCCGGGTGCATGCACCGCACGAAGAGTGGCCCCCTCGACGGAAAATTCTTGACCATCCTCGATCGAGTGTTGGCCGGGCTCCGGGGAGTTCTTGTAGATGGCATCTCCGAGACTTGGATACAGTCGGACCAGATCTACCACGCCTTTTGTGTGGTCGCCATGCCAGTGAGTCAGAAAAATATGCGATAGACTAATCGAGCGTTCCTCGAGGGTTGTCTCGATAAGATTGGCCCATGCTGCAAATCCTTGCGCGGTATCGATAATGAGTCGCTGCTTTCCAGTCCCAACAATGTATGTATTTGTCCCTTGTAATGTGAACTGTAAATTAGTACGCAGTTAGCTCAGGCAAAACATATGGATACCGGGGAATTGAGAGACAAAGTAAACTATACGTACCTTTCCTGGGTTCTCTCCAAGAACGCGAATGACTCGTGGACTTACTTGCACCACGTTGTTTAGCTTTGGAAGACGCGATTGTTGCATCGCTAGATATTCTTCAAAAGATTGCACATTTAAGCTTTTGTTAATTTGTTGGTAACCTCCTTCGCCCATGTTGTATGGTGTCGACTTGTAGTATGTGGGGCGCGGCAATTCGACAGGAATTGGCTCTTTGCTCAAAAGCCTAGTAATAACCGTATAAAATTTTGTAAAAAGAGCTCGCGTAAGTTTGAAGGCACCTGGTCAGCCTGAGTCGCGAGTAGCTATATATGCATGTGTATCAACTTTCAAGTTGGTCCTCGCGGACCCGGTGCCCATGTTCAAATTCGACCGGTGTCCGAACTGTGAAGATAGTACTTAACACAATATTGCCAAGTCCGGGCTCTCGGTAAGTTCGGATTGATAATCGGTTAAAAGCCTGGCTAATCGTCAAACTAGTACATATGTAAGCTTAGGGTCTTCCACGTCTTGCGAAGTTTTATCTAAGGTGATTCGGAGTTTTCTATTTGCCGTGACAGTCTGAAACACCTACTACTTCTCCATGTATCATCTAGAGATAAGAGATCGATAATTATCTAGTAGAAGCCTTGTATCCATGTATCAAAGCTTAAAGTGCCTTTATCCGGCTAACTTGGTTTCACATGCCCGGGTACCTATCACGTCGGCTTACATGGCTTTGCCAATATTATTTCATGGGAGAGAACAGAAAAACAACATTTGAAAAAGAAAGTAAAAACAGCAAAATGGCCAACATTTGTAGTTCATCTCTCTGACTTGGAAAATTTAGTCTCTCATAAATCATAACTTTGGTGAATTCCAATGCTCATCATATTCTCATAAATTTAGGTAGTTTATTACTGCATAAAGTAGGAAGAAGTTCGAAGAAGCTCCCGAGTCCTAAAATAGCAGAATACTAAAAATCAACAGTTAAGTTCATTGAGAATTATGTAGGGGACTAATGACCCGTATCATCTCCGAAATGATCTTTTCCCTCGGCAAAGACCTTGTCATAGTCAAACTCAGACCATCTGATCTGGGGAGCCACGCCCGCAAACTTCCATACCCCCTCGACTCGTTTATACCAGATTGTGGCAATACCATGAGCATGTCCCTTCACTGCCACATCTGTCAATGTGCTATCTGTGTATCTCTGGTGCGGTACTCGCAATTGATGAGTACCCGCAATTTCATCTTCTGCAGTCTTCTTCCATGTGCTCAGACCGACGAAATGCTGGGTCTTCAACAGGGGATTGCCTAGGAATCTCTGGTCCGATGCCATCAAAATGAACTCATCACTTGGCATTGCCTCCCAGATCTTGTCAAGGAAAGACCGATAATCGATCTACTTTAAATCAGACAAAAGCTTAAGGGGGGGGTCATAAGAAGGTCCTACCCGTAAGGTAGGCGCGACACATTTTCTGAGACGGTCCCAGTCCTGATGTTGTCATTAATACCATAATAAATTCCAAGGTTCCAAAATAGTGTTAAGACAGTGATTAACTCACTTTCGTATCGTAGCTATCCGCCCATTCGAACAGAGCTTGCTGGCAGCCCGTGACTTCTATCAAGCTTTGTTAGACCAAACAATGCTGAGATTGCCTTTCAGTACGAACCACTGAAGCTAGGAGTATCTGTCATTGTGGTTAATGGAAGATAAGCAAAGAAACTTTGACCAACTTTCGACGTGTTTAGAATCTAGAGTTATACATGGTGATGTGGTAGCTAAATGTACTCCTATAGATCTTTGTAGATACAAAGCAATACCTTGACGAAGCAGCCTAGATAGAAAATGGGCGTATTATTGGGTAGAGAAAGATCGGAGCGACTTGATAGGTAGCCTCGGGGGAAAAAGAATATGCCGAGAAATGCATACTATAGGCCGAGGGTCTATCGGGGAGCGAAGGTTACTAATTTGGGTTTAGATAGTCGGACAATTCTTCAATGTCTGTTGGTACGAGTGATGATTGAGCGCTAATGCACGCCAAAGGTTATGAAATTGGACATACATGTCTAAATGGAATCGATTAATTATTCATGTTACTCTGCGGTCCGTGTGTGCATTAGCGTTGAAAGGGCGGGATCTTCAGCGGGTTTCGGTATTTGGACCGCTAAACCCGAGCGAAAGGAATGAGGCCAAGGTGAGACCTGGCAAGGCCCTGGATCTCTGAAGAGTAAATGATACTCCGTATGAAAATAGGTTACCAATCAAACCGTAATGGGAGCTCGTGCTGGCGGCCTATTCATGAATCCTTTGATGCGTGATTGCTTGGCAGATCTACATGTTTTGGCAGTGATTATCATTCGCCAAGATCCGTCCCGAGATCTGCAAGAGCCTCATGGATCTGGTAGATGTAACATTTGTATTGCTATGTATTCTCAGATCTTCCAATGCGGAAAGTGTTTTAATGTCGTAAGAATGTTGAAGAGTATATGGTTCAAAGTTGGATACTAATGTGATGACATTTTATACTAGTAGGCCAGTAATAGTTTCTGTAGTAATCACCCCAATTTGTATCTATGGTTCCTACCTTAACCTGCATCAATTTAAACGCCTAGTGAATATGTAAAGGAATGATCGAAATAATCCAGCTCTTTCCTTAGCCGTGATGAATAAATAAGAGCGATTCATCGTAATAGAGCCATGATCTCTGCCGATAGCACTCGAAGTCGCATTCGTAGATTTGTTTCCATCTGTCTCAACGTAGATGAAGGGAAAGGAAAAAGCAATTCAATCGACCCAACAGGGTCCTCTTGATTGTCAGATGAAGGAGTCAATGATCCACTGTCAGACCCTTCAACAGCTCGGAAGCGCTGAGACAGGGTGTTGACCAAACTTTGTACCCCAGGAAGCTGGCTGAGAATCCGCTGCCCAATGAGACGTGGCTCAAATTCGCTATCCGCCCCACAGCTTTGCCCTTCCCTCAGGTCACCCTGTAAACCATGGTATGAATCGACGTTATTCTCTTCACAGCTTGAACTGTCTGCGATGAGGCTCTGAACGTTTTGGACAATTCTAGCATATAAGGCTAGAGTCTTAAGACTGGTGATTGAGAACATCGCCAAGATATAGGCATCATCTGAGCAGTTGCATTGTAGCATTTCGTTGATGGCTTTGACTGTATGTTCATTGGAATTAATGATAGGATCGATCATGGCAAAATCCGTGAATTGTGTTCCAGAGCATGACTTGGGCCACGTAGAATCAAGCTTCTTGAGTTGACTGATTGCTTGAGTAAAGCTGCAGATATGCTCTGGGGTATTGTGGCCAAAGGTAGATTGAGCTGCCGGCGCAGCTGTCTCCAAGTTAGTTGTACAATCGGGTGTGAGAAGAGTGGTGAAGTCGTTGCCATCTGGGAGGTTGATGAGGGATACCGGAACAGATGGATCTGAGAAAATGTCTAATTCGAAGCTCAACGCATCTATCGCGGCTGCAGGGATCGAAAGGTCGGGCTTGGTGAACAGGGTCTCGCAAGAAAGAAATTCGGGACATGCTTCAGGGGATGCGGATACAGGGGAGGGCTGCATGGCTCTTGGTTCAGGTGTTGATGCTGGTAACCATGACTGGACGATCTGAGTAGAAGGAGATCGTATAGGCGTCTGCGCTTTGTTTCCAGGCTTGCGTCCAGCGCGCTTTGTTGTAAAATACTCGCATTTTTCCCGTTGCTTTACACACCGAGCGCAGAATGGCTTTTCTTTGGTGCATTTAATTTTTGACGCAGCGCACCTGTTACAACTGTCTCGTAGCTTTCGAGTAGGGGCAGAGGCTGCACCGGGACGTTGAGAGGAGATGGTGTTGGCAGCCATGACCATAATATCATCTAAATACCATCTGAGGCAACCGATAATAGGCAATTCCCTGGCATTGATCTTTCGGTGATATTTGGCTTCAGCTGTTGATAAAGTAAGATTTGCGCCCCAAGAACCACCCCCTCACGTTATGGAAAGTCTTCAAGGTTTTACTTAGTCATTAATCCTTCTCAACAAATATACGAAAGGCTCATTGCAGCTCCAAGGATTATCTTTTATCATTGCATGCGATTTTGACAAATCAGATCCCACCACAGGCTCCAATCAACAGCGCGTAGATTTTCTTCATGCCGCCGCGTCAGCCCTTATCCAACCCTCGGAGGGGCAATAAAGACCGAGCAGGGGGGCAAGTGACGTGATACGTTTCCTGGATGACGAAGCGTATCTGACAGCCTCATGCATATACTATTCCTGTGCGGAGTATGGTGAATGTGCATAAGCGATGTCGGGATCTGGCCGCTGTAACATCGGGCCGCCAACCGTGGCGAAGCAAGCTCATGCAGGGCCCCGCCCTACTCTACCATGTGCGCAAAGTGACCCGAGAGCGGGGATTTCTCTCTTTCTTAGTTCGCTGCCCTTTATACCATTTTGTATCGTACTATCATTCAATACGCTGCATAGGCACCGCCTAGCATGGAGACGTAAATGCCGTGGCATCGTAACTAGGCCAAACTTGAAAGGGTTGCATAACTTATCTAGGGTACGGGATTTTTGATGGATTTTCTCCTCTTCCGGAAATGTGGATATCTTCATCACTAGAATCACTTTTCATGTCTCAGGAGTTTCCCCGACGAAGATGCTTTCACCCCAACAATTCAAATCATGTTGCTTTGGATCATCTACGCATATTTTACGTACGTTACAGATAACAACCAGTCCGGTATGGTGTAAACGGAAGCCTCAGTGGAATAGCTACGGTCTGTCGGAGTCATAAGTCACAAAAACTGTGGTTTTTCTACATGAATCTTTTTCCCAGCTGAGTGTCGCGCTAGCGTTTAGGGTATTCCTAATTAAGATCATAGGGGCCTTCTATCACTTCGACAATATTTAAGGGTCTTTGAAAGCGATCATAAGGCCGAAGCCTGAACTTATTATTCCTAGTATATTATTAGCCGATCGAGAATTATATAGCCTCTTCTTAACTAAGATATAAATATCTATTTACATACTTCAAGCGAAATGTAATTTTGCCACGACATCTGGACTTCTAAAAGTTTACCGATAAGTTCAAATGTTAATAAGAAGATGGCTCTGTCTTTACGGAATAAGGTAAAAGCTAAGAGCACTTATTAAAACGAACTAATCTGCAAGGACCAAACACACATCCATTCTGTCCCCTATTGCAATGGCTGGAAAGCACTCCGCAAATCCTAGTTACGCAGGGTCTCTTTATTCAGCGGAAATTTCAAATGTTGCATCTGTGCTCCCTATATATCCAACAGGCCGAGACTGCCCGGACAGCATCATGATATGATATTGTCAGTAAGCCTGGCAAATACTACGAACATATTCAGCGGTACCTAAGTATACCACAGCAGTAATTTTGGCATCGGTGTCACCTGTGGACGGTACGGCCAACGCACGGGGCGAATTTGAACCTTCGATTCTCCCAACGTTTAAGCTCTCTATGACGTCCAAAATTGCTTCACTGCGCTCCTGGAGCCCGGTGCCGCCCCGCCGGTCGACGGCATCACTTTCCTGCGGCATGTCCCCGAGTTTCTGGCCCCATGGAAACAGAGGGCAAAGCAGATCCGTCGTGACCAACGTGAGATTTACTTCAAACTATATAATAGAGCCAAAGAGGAATGGCACGAGGGGTTTGAGTCGGCTGTTTCATGGAGAAATTCATCGACGACTAAGCGAAGAACGGCCTAGACGACGAGCACACCACATACCTTGGCGAAACGCTCATGGAGGCAGGCTTAGATAACACTTCGTCCAATTTCTTGTTATTCTCCTCGCCATTGAATAAGCAGGCAGAAACTCTCGGATACTAACTCTAATCTCCAGGATTAACAAGGAGAACTAGGCCTAAACGGGAAAGGGCTCTTCCCTTCATACTTTAACCATGATCTTACCCATCTAGTGCTCAGCAGCCTTCATTTCCTATTTTCTCCCTTGATATGTTGATTCATCATGGCTTCGAGTGCTGGCATATCGTCTCTCTCGCAGTCGAGCGCCCATTCGATGGGCTTCTACTCTACTTCATCCGCCTCGTCTCCCTTTAGCAACACCAAAATCGATACAGATGGTTTTTTGACGTCATCACATCGTGTTGGTGGCCCTTGTCTATGCTCCCTCCCATCGGCACTTATCCCGGCTCACGGTCTTCCCATTCCCGGGAACGACTTCGCTATGAGGCGCAAAATTGAGACAATTGCTAGAGAAGTCTTGAATGAGCTTCGCCTGGAGTTTCTGGACTGTCAGGTCAACGGAAGACACTCAAAAGTCGAGCCTGAGCCGATTCCAGTTCCAACGGTGGTTATTCAAATGCCCAACCGACCGCAGCCAGAACTATGGTGCCGTGCTGCCCGGAAAGTGCACCGAAAACTAGAGGGGCAGGGATATTCGGGATTTTCTGTTGAGCTCATCGAAGCTGCATTGCTCAGGGGCATATACTGTTCTCCTGTCGAGCCGCGTCATTCTATTTTCTCAAAATGGAGAAACATCGTCGAGGAAATTATACAGCGCTCTGATACCCGCGAGTGGACTGGAATGGATTGCTGGCGTTACGGGACCAATATTGATAGAAAATCAAACCCCGTCACCGTCATAGTTCGTGTTGGCCCATCAAGTCAAAGTCCATTTATCACCACGGCTCGCTTCGTACATGGTATCCTTGCATCATTTAATGAGACAGGCGTTGATGTGCTATTCCAAAAGGATGGCAAAAGACGTTTTGAAGCAAACCCAACACTTCCTTATGAGTCTAGCTCCGGGAGAGTTTACCCTGGAGTAAGCATCGGTATCCATAACAGTGAAGCGGGCTCATCTACTCTTAGGGGCTTTGTGCAGCTCCGTTTCAAGGGCCAAAACGATTGGTCCACTTTTGGGCTCACCTGCTTCCATTGTATTTGGCCTCCGGAGAATCACCGGGAGGATCCGAAAATGCGGACGGCCGCGGCAAAAGATGGTAAGCTAGTTACGTCACATCCCAAATAAAGATTTCAACTAATGGCATCATTCTAGCTCTTCAAAGATGGGTGAACCGACCTTTAACGATGCGCGACAATCCCTCACTGGGTGAAATCGCTAAAAGAATTCTTCGGGTTGACCATCCGTCGCCAAGGGACCTAAAGACCACTATCGAGTCTCTAAAAAGGCAATTGAAAGTCGTTCGATCGCCCCGTTTCTGGCGTTATAAAAAGGAAATTGACAAGGGAGATGATGGATGGGTGCCGGATTCCGCCAGACGTGAGTACAAGGATATGCTTGAAGCGATTCAAGTCATTGAAGACAGGCACAAGCCTTACGATCGAATGCTCACAAATGGATATTACTATCTCGGGCATGTCGTTGCTGGAAGCGGAATGAACCGTGCACGAGTCAACAAGGACGGACTACGGGTGGCAGTTGACTGGGCTCTGATCCAGATAAACCAAAATCGCATCCACCGCCAGACGCAGGGAGAAGATGTGATTGGGAATATGGTAAGTCAAACGGTGCTTAATAACTCTTTTGTTGTCACCGGGCTGAGTCCTGAATTCTTAGCCTTTCCTATACGTCAACAATTCGACCCCGCCGTTGAAATTTTTGTATAAGCATGGCAGCGAATTTAGATCTGGCGACGTACTTAGAAAGTCAGGAAGGTCCAGCCGTCTTACATCTACGGAGTGCAACATATTACGGTCTGTGGAACTGGAGAGGATCAAAAGTAGCAAAGGACCAGGACATGGTCTTATTGTGTCTTGGAGTACAAAGGTTCCGGCGGGTACGAATGATTTCTCGGAACCCGGAGACTCTGGGGCTTGGATCTTTGGTTATGGAGGCTACGTTTTCGGTATTGTGACTGGAGGTGATGTAGGTCAGAACTCTACCTACGTATGCCGTATGGACGACATTTTCAGCGATATCAAGGACATTACCGGCGCCGTCGATGTTCGAATTACCCCCAGCCGAGTATCATGATTTGTGATGGAACTTTGCTTCTTTTTACTTTCTCTACTTTTATTTTTATAACTACTATAAATTACTTATCTCTTACATATTCCTTACCTATCCCTTACTTATCTCTTACCTATTATCTACTAATTACTTCCCCTACTAAGACCTTCTATATTACTTAACTATATTAAGGCCTTATATTAATAAATATGATTATTACTATATAATAAGATACTTTCCTAATACTGAAATGATGCTTAGAAGGCAGAAAAATACTAATGTAAAGTATCTTAGAGCTGAAGATCTAAGGACTCTTACTACACGGGAATATATAGGAATTTGCAGGGCCTGATTAGTTGTCTCTGCTTATTCCTTCCTATGATTGGCTGTAGAGTTGGTATATGGGGTCATTTTGTAGGTGCTCTACCGAAGTCTCTGTAGGCCTCTATCTTATTAGTCCGATTCCGGCCACCTCTTCTAACTTAAATTGGTTAGACTTGACAATATACCAGTTGAATCCTGTTTAGTACTACGTCTTAGCTTAGAATAGATATACCGACTTATAGGAAAGTATTCCATATCTTTCTACATATCTTTCTACATGTCTTTCTATATATCTTTCTATATATCTTTCAAAAAATTGCAAGAGTATAAATAGAGCTTCAAATTCTTGTATCTTATTACTATACTATTAGTATACTTTATTAGCCAAAGCTTTTAAAGATATAGATCTATATAATATTTATGAATTTGATAAATTTATTCCTTAAAAATATTTAAAATACATAAAAATAGAATAGATTTCTCTCTAGGCTTCTTAATTAATCTCCTAATATTTAAAAAGAAGAAAAATCTTATATTAGTCCAGTTGAATAAGAATTTTAAGTATACTTGCTAATAGTACTAATATAACACACGAAATAGTTAATATCAGAGCTCCACAATAAAAGAAAGATTACTCAATGGTAAATTCTAGGTCTTAAGGATAAAATAATTATATATATTAAAGATATACAGTATAGTATTGCAGGTACCAGAAAGGCCAAAGAAGCCGAAAACGAGGAAAAACGGGTGTTACGGGTCACAGCTATATAAGGCGAGAGCAGTTTTTGGTACCGACCAAGAATCTTAGTCTTTTGCTCCTAGCGCAGCGGCTACGCCTGTTTGAATGCTCCTAAACAGGACAGTCGTGACAACGGGCTACAAGGGAATTCAAGAAAAAGCACGGTTCTCCTACCACTCCATAACCTGATAAAGCTCAAATTCAGATATAAGCTACGCCTATCTATAGCGAGGGGGGGATAATATTTGCTTTAATAAAAACTTTTAAATTGCTTAGGAAAATGTATGTAAATGTCAACTTTTTCCATTCCGCTGCGGGACACCAGTTCGGCCTAGCCGAATTGGTGTTCTGCCAGGGCACGGCTACTGCACTTGATCATGGTATGCCAATGCCAGTGTCTCAAATACTACCTACAACTACATGTACCTTTTAATTACTTGAGAAAGAGATATACCAGTAGTAATAGATCTAGACAGAAAAGCAAGAGTTTTCACTTATCTGTTAAATCTAGGAGAATTATGTATCTATTCATGTTTCCAGTCAACTCTTTTAGATCGAGATATAGGTACTACTAGTGTGTACATGTAGTAAAACTCGAATCAATTGATTGCACCAGTACTAGACCAGTGAATCAATTGATGGAATCATGAAATCGACATGGTAGGTATATTTCCAGATATAATTTGAGAATCTCCCAGAATAAACTATTTAATATTGACCAAAGTTTATACAAGATGTTATCTTATTGTTCTGGATAACGGTGATACTTAATTTCCAAAGCAATTCCGCCGTCGCGACCGCCTGATCTTACTCGATTAACCAGCACTAGGCGACCTGTTCCATCGCTCATCCCGTTCAGCAACCCAATTACCTCTGACATTTCATGTTCTCGTTCATTAGCCAACTGCATTAGAGACAGATCCCGCAAGCGGGACCTGGGGCCGACACCCCTGTGAGTCGCATCCTGTTCAGGTAAGGCTGGAGCTACAAGGACCAAAGTGGCAGAGGGCCTTTTCTGAAGTGTAGGTAAATGGGCCCGAAGCTCAATATCGATCTCCGCGACAATGGATGTCCAGGTAGACCCAGGGTCGGGCAGAGGGAAATTTGTGATGTAAATATCGGCGTGTTCAACCAGTTGCTGGGTGCCCGGCACACGGTGTTGAATCTGGATTCGTGGATGTCGCAGTCTCGATCCAGATGTAACACCTTTGGCAGTGGGTGATGATGCCGAACAAGGATTGGCAAATTGGACAATAAAGTGAAGAGCTGGGTACTTATTGGCGAGCGCTAGCGCCCGTCCAGTCGACCGTACTCCCGTCTGTACAAGGCGTGATTCAGTGTTAGCAAGCAAAGGGGGAAGTGTCGATCCAAGATTGAGGCAGTACAGTATCTATACCTCGACAACTAATGAAAAGCCGGGCTTCAATGCCTCCAAGCAAGTGAGGTTTCTCGTTTCGGTATCGCAAAAGTGTCCGAGTCCATAACGCACGTAAGCTTGCCATTGCCTTTGTTGACGGGGAAGTTCCGACTCCTCTGCAACTTTCAAAAAGCGTCTTTGAGGGCACATACCCTTTCTATTTTGTTCGGGCAAATCTCGTACCTGCTTGCTGACAGCAGTCATCTCCCAAGCCGCAGGGGCGGCCGTTCCTGCGAGGAACATTGCTGCATCCATATATGACGGGTTCGCCACGAATGCCGCCGACAGCGGGCTATGAGAAATATGTCCAGGCGTGGGTTCTTGAAGAAAACCACCCAGATTGGCCACACGGACTATGCGACCAAGCTTTGATTCTGGAATATCTATTAAATCCGCTATATCTTTCATCAATGCTGTTCCATGCATTGGAACACATGCGGGGACTTGGAATTCCCCAAGCCATTGAATGCAAGCTAATATTTGGGTCTATTAAGGGTGCATGCCATCAGTCTAGTTCAACTGGTGGCATATGCAATAAGCTCTGAATAGAACGAAAGTTTTTAGTCATACCTGTAATACCATATGCTGTAAGAAGTCTGCTGGCCCAGACAGCATAATTTGAAGTTGAGAGATACTCTCTAGTGCCATTTCCCGTTTATGTTGGACCTCACTAGAAATGTCCAGTGGATGACTGGCCATATGATTGACATTAGGACTGCCAATTTGTACACCTGCGAAGCTTCCATCTGCAATCAAACTCTGGATAGTGTTTGACAGCTGCAAATTGCAAGCGTCGAGCTGCGACAGGTCGGACATGAGGGCGGTTAGATCAAGGATATCTTTGTCAAAGGAGTCAACGCTGAGATATATTGGATTAATAAATAGAATCAGGCTTCTTGCATCGATTGAGGATGATTTTTTTTAAATTAGTGCCAGTGGTATGGTTGTTTTGTTGAAGAAATTTGGAGCCTTGCCCATATACAGACTCAGCCTCCCGAATGATTCACGTGTAGCTTAGTGATTATGCCTTGCGGATTCCATTGTAATGAAAATATGTCTCTAATCTCGCGTAATATACTCTTTTGACACGAGATTGCGGCCAACGCCCAACTGATCACCTTTCCGTTGTGTTTGAATTTTCCACTAACAGGACGAAACTCCGCCCCACCGGTCGGATTCTGCTGTCGAAGGGTGTAAGCAGCCGAGTTTGCTAGAGGGCGAATCGGGGTCTCTCATTACGCCACCCAAACACTTGAGTTTCAACCCAGTGGGAACTGAGGGGGTAATGTTGGTAATGGGGGTACATAATGGGGCCAGGAAAAGGGGGGCCACAATTGATGGCGTGGGTGATATTTTAATCACTCCCGGGGGCCTTGGCTAACCAGCTAACCAGTGAATTAGGCATGATGTATCTCAAAATTCGGTCTTTTTCTGGCGGGCCATGAACTAGTTAGCGCCAGACATTGCCCCCTCACGCAAGTGCCCGTGGAAGGATTGATTTATATTATCCACCCCTTGGCACTCAAGACTCGAAGACCGATCTTCTCCTCATACTAGTCGTCTCGCGAGCTAAGGACAGTTATGTGGCTTGACAAGCTACTAGCGAAGTCGCCAAGGGCCCGAGCCGGAACTTTCGCACGGACCCTCCTTTTCCCTATTGCGGGACAAGTGATAAATCTTTTTAATGATGGCGATATATTAAAAACTACGTACAAATTGCACAATAGCGATCCAATCACATCTCAGTCAAATGATATTTGTCGTATCTCTTAATAAGATTCATACAACATTTTGAAGAACATTGAATAAGAGAAGTACCTACCAAGTCTAACTCCATCTTAACTCAGGCTGTGAACTGGCCAATGGGTGGTTTGCTAAACTTGATATCTTCAAATCTTAGAACGATACAGTCAACTATGGAAGGGATTACACGTATGCTTAATGCGATTGGCCGATTTTTTGATACAATGTATTCTAACTTGAAGACCGAAAATAATCGAAATCGAGAGGAAAATTTTATTTTCACCCAAGTTTCCAAGGAGATTGATAGAATGGCTTTATCGATATCCGTATGCGGGTATATCTACGAGTACCTACGCCTGCTCATCCTCAGGTTCCGGGTCGGTCCTAGGGAAGGTCTCCAGATATGTGCCCTGTATTCTGGCCCGAGAAAGTACATGTAGATATTCCCGAGCGGCAGTATCTTATGCTCTCTATCATTGGCTCCCATAGTAACGGATAAATCTTGAAATATACCGAGAACCACATCTGGGCTCCAGCCTTCCCATGCGGGAAATTTTCTTACGGAGTCTAGATCTTGAAAGTGAATATGCCTTGAGTTGGGGCTCGGTGACCTGCCAGTGCGCTACTAGTATCAGCCCAGTTTATTTTTCACTGCTTACAAAAGTTAATTGGATCACCCAAATTCCATATTCCCCCGATACTCCACATCGGACATCGGGATTGCTTGCAATGTTAGAGCACTCAAGCTGTAGCAGTGTTGAGCAGATCTAGGCAATAGGCTGGCGGGGTTATTCAAGCATTTGAGTGACTAGTAGAGTGTATTCGTGGATGGATAGTACTACCGGTACTATGATGATGCACCCCGGGCCGTGGACCCACATGCACCTGGGCATCAATCCCGACTCGGAGAACACTCACTACTACTTGTAGTGCTCCTAGTAGGTATGAGTACCTATATATCCAAACCCTTCCAGGGCGTTAGTAGTAACCGCATGCTTAATCAATTGTTTCATACCGCAAAGACAGCTTGAAGTTTGTGATCTGGCGTACCAGAATGAGATCACAAGCTAGTGTGTCGAGCATCATGAAGCTCATCTACTTCAGCAATGAGTTCCCTCAAGACGATCTTGAGACTGTCTTCCTTAAGCTTAATACCCACAGCAAAACCAGGCAGCACCCAATTCTAGCCAGGTTCCTTGATGAAGCAACATTGGCTATCCGGGAAGAGGTCCGAGAGCTGCCATCTGAATTGCGAGACTCAATACCTCCCTTCGAAAGTATTCTGAAATTCGCTGAATTCACCGAACTTCGTCAAGGGCAACTTTGCGGGTCTATTGATGGAATTCTCTTGTGTGTACTAGAGCTGGGAGCTCTCATAGGGTAGGTTTGCGCGATCCATGTCCCCTCCAGATGTCTCAGAAGGGTACGAGATACT
The DNA here is from genome assembly GCA_023626375.1 of Talaromyces sp. PF30-5. Classification (NCBI taxonomy): domain Eukaryota; kingdom Fungi; phylum Ascomycota; class Eurotiomycetes; order Eurotiales; family Trichocomaceae; genus Talaromyces; species Talaromyces sp. PF30-5. The sequence continues at coordinate 527,392 of JAMAGU010000014.1, read as the reverse complement.
CACAGTTCTCCCCTCAGATACTATGAAACAAACCAGGATGCCTTTGGCAGCGACAACTCTCAACAGGTATTGGCTGGTCTTGGAATCGGTCTTCTCGCCACTGCTGCAGTCTCTTTGGCCTCGACAGTGGCAGACATTGCTCTCACAGGCGCACAGGTCGTGAGGCAAGCCTTCCGACTGGGTGTATTGGTGAATGAGGTATCACAGATGCTCGAGAATAGTAATTTCACGGAAGGGAGCTCACCGGACAGTTGGGCATATGTCCTACCGAGAGTGACACCTGAAGAGGTTCAAAATGAGCTTGACATTATCCATGGAAATGAGGTCAATTCCCCATCTCTAAACATATCAATCAAAATCATTAGACTGATAGAAGTCGCAGAATACTCCTGAGCAAAGCAGAATCTTTATTAGTGCTCGAAGCGCTACCTCTGTTACAATCAGCGGGCCCCCGTCACGACTCCAAGCCTTGTTCCGAAACGCCAAGTTCTTCCACGAGCATACCTGTATTGCCTTGCCAGTATATGGAGGCCTATGCCATGCAGCACACATTTACACACCAGAAAATGTGCGTCATGTCGTTCGAACCCCATCGATGGAGCTTCTTGATTCCAAGTTCTCCCCACATTTACCAGTCTACTCGACCAATACTGGCAATCCCTTCCCTGCAATTACTGCCATTGAGCTTTTTGAAGATATTATTTCCGAGATTCTCACACAAACAATTGAATGGGATAAAGTCATTCAGGGTGTTACTCAGCTGGTACAACGTTTGGGTGCAGCCCACTCTCAGCTATCCACCTTCAGAATCTCTCTTCCAATTCATGACCTGGCAGAATCCTTGCAGAAGCAAGATGGTATTGAGACCTCAATAAAAGAGATCATACCGTGGGTCCATGATGAAGAAGAGGGTGATCTAGGAGGACCTCGAGGGCCATCACAGTCAAAGATTGCTATCGTCGGCATGTCTTGTCGAATGCCTGGAGGCGCAACTAGCACTGAAAAATTTTGGGACCTCCTAGAGAGTGGTCTAGATGTTCACCGCAAGATCCCAGCGGACCGCTTTGATGTAGACACTCACTATGATCCAGCTGGGAAGAGACAAAACACAAGTCACACCGCATATGGATGCTTCATTGATGAGCCTGGGCTTTTTGATGCTGCTTTCTTCAATATGTCTCCACGTGAGGCAGAGCAGACAGATCCGATGCAGCGTTTAGCTCTTGTCACCGCATATGAAGCTTTGGAAAGAGCTGGCTATGTCGCCAATCGGACACCCGCAACAGACCTACACCGTATTGGAACCTTTTACGGTCAGGCAAGTGATGACTATCGTGAAGTCAATACCGGACAAGAAATCAGTACATACTTCATCCCTGGTGGATGTCGTGCGTTTGGCCCCGGTCGCATAAACTATTTCTTCAAGTTCTCAGGACCAAGTTATAGCATCGACACGGCTTGCTCATCTAGTCTTGCGACTATTCAAGTAAGTTCTGACTTTCGTTGATTCCTAGAGATATTTGAGCACGAAACTAATGATTGACATTGTTTAAGTCTGCCTGCACTGCCCTTTGGGCCGGCGAGCTAGATACGGCAGTAGCGGGCGGCATGAATGTATTGACGAACTCGGATGCCTTCGCAGGATTAAGCCACGGGCACTTCTTATCAAAGACCCCTAATGCCTGCAAGACTTGGGACAGCGAAGCTGACGGTTATTGTCGCGCGGATGCGGTTGCATCTATCGTCCTAAAGCGACTGGAGGATGCCGAAGCTGACAACGATAACATTCTCGGTGTCATTTTAGGAGCAGCCACAAATCACTCAGCGGAGGCAGTTTCTATCACACATCCCCATGCAGGTCATCAGGCATACCTGGGAAAGTTGGTTGCCGGTCGAGCTGGCGTTAATCCGCTGGATGTCGGATATGTTGAGATGCATGGGACTGGAACCCAGGCTGGTGATGCTGAGGAAATTCAGTCAGTGACCAATGTTTATGCGCCTACCACAAGGCAGCGAAGCTCAAAGAATCCTCTCTATATTGGGGCTGTAAAGGCCAATGTTGGTCATAGTGAGGCCGCGGCAGGTGTGACGGCTTTGGTGAAAGTTCTTCTGATGCTCCAGAAAAATGCCATTCCACCACATGTGGGTATAAAGAACAGTCTCAACCCTATCTTTCCTGATGACCTGGACAAGCGACGTGTTTTCATTCCATACGAAAAGACCGAGTGGCCACGACTTCCTGGTAAAAAGCGATTGGCTGCCGTGAACAACTTCAGTGCTGCAGGGGGGAACTCAACGATCTTACTTGAAGATGGCCCGGTTCGAGAATTGGCAGAGCCGGACACTCGATCAACCCATGTGGTGACTGTGTCAGCGAAGAGCAAGATTTCCCTAAAGGGAAACCTCAACAGACTGGTCGAATATCTTGAACACAATCCCGATATATCGTTGGCAGATCTTTCTTACTCCACAACTGCACGCCGCTACCATCATAATCATCGCGTTAGCATGGCCGTTTCGCATGTTTCTCAGGTTGTGGAGCAGCTCAAAGTTGCCCTCAACTCAATGGACACCCACAAACCCATTTCAAACACAGGAGCGCCCTCTGTGGCATTTTCATTCACCGGTCAGGGAGCTGCATACAAATCGTCAAACTACGAATTGTTCCATCAGTCCCCCGTATTTCGTTCTCAGATCATCCATCTCGACGCCATCGCACGTCGTCAAGGGTTTCCAGGCTTCATCCCCGTCATCGACGGTACGCATGAACAGAAGTATGAACATACGCCTGTTCAGACCCAGTTAGCGCTGGTTAGTTCCGAAATTGCTCTGGCGAAGTACTGGGCTTCGTTGGGCGTAAAACCAGATGTGGTGATCGGACATAGCCTGGGCGAGTATGCAGCTCTCCATATTGCCGGAGTATTGTCTGCAAGCGACGCCATTTATCTTGTTGGTCAACGAGCGGTGCTTCTCCAGCAAAATTGCAAGGCAGGAAGCCATAGAATGGTTGCAGTGCGCGCCTCGCTCGCTCAGATTAAGGAGACCTTACAAGAAAGTCCTTATGAGATCGCTTGTATAAATGGCCCTAAAGAGACGGTCCTCAGTGGTCCGAAGCACGAGACGGATGTCATTATTCCCATTCTGGAGGGCGCCGGGTACAAGTGCTTCAGCTTGGATGTTCCATTTGCCTTCCATTCCAACCAAACAGACCCCATTCTAGACGAAATCGAGAAGCTTGCTACTCGCGGTATACTTTTCCAGTCCCCGCAGATGCCAGTCATCTCTCCTTTGCTTAGCAAGGTCGTCTTTGATGAGAAAAGTTTCAATGGGAATTATCTTCGCCGTGCTACACGCGAGACAGTCAACTTTTTGTCCGCTCTCGAGTCCGCACGTAACATTGGGATTGTTACTGAGGATACAGTCTGGATCGAAATCGGACCTCATCCAGTAGGGATTCATTTCGTGAAATCCTCCTTGCCTGGTGTTAAGCTGGCGGTTCCTTCTCTGCGTCGCGGGGAGAACAACTGGACCACTCTGGCGCAGAGCCTAGCGACTCTTCATGGCGTCGGCATCAAGATCAAATGGGACGAGTTCCACAAGCCCTTCGAGAAGTCTCTGCGTCTTTTAGATCTTCCAACCTACGCATGGAATGAGAAGAAATACTGGATCCAATATGTCGGTGATTGGGCGCTTACCAAGGGTAACACATTCTACGATGAGGAGAAGAAACTTAGCAAAGTCTCTTCAGCTATTCCGATTCGCAATTCGAGTCCGGGCACCTCCACTGTTCAGCAGATTGTGGATGAAAGCTTCAATGGAAGATCTGGAAGTGTAGTCATGCAATCAGACTTGACGCAGCCTGATTTCCGTGCGGCGGCTTGGGGTCATAAGATGAATGGTTGTGGTGTAGTCACCTCGGTAAGATTACTATCTCTGATGTTTCAATGACTTGGGCGATACGCTGATACTGATATTGAATTTCTATGAACTATAGTCTATCCATGCAGACATTGCTTACACGCTTAGCGAATATCTGTACAAGAAACTAAATCCTAAGGCGAAGCAAGCCTTCATCAACATCACCAATCTGGAGGTCCTAAAAGGTCTCATTGCAACAAAGTCAGGGACTTCACAGATCATTCAAGTCTCTTTGAACACCACAAATATTGATTCCAACATCGCCTATCTGAAGTGGTCTAACGTTCTAGCGGATGGAACTGTTGAGGAGTCCTTCGCAAGCGCTACCATTATTTACGGCGACCCCACAGACTGGCTCGACAGCTGGATACCCATCACTCATTTGGTCCAAGGCCGTATTCAAGAGCTCGAGCGTCTTGCAGAGGCAGGTTTAGCCAACCGCTTCAATCACAACATGGCCTACTTGCTCTTTGCTAATAACCTCGTGGACTATGCTACCAAATACCGTGGAATGCAGTCTGTTGTCCTTCACGAGTTCGAAGCTTTTGCCGATATCACCCTATCCACTGAGAAAGGCGGTACCTGGACAGTCCCTCCATACTTTATTGACAGTGTCGCTCATCTTGCTGGCTTTGTGATGAATGTTTCTGACGCTATGGACACACAGAACAATTTCTGTGTAACACCCGGCTGGCGATCTATGCGTTTTGCCAAGCCTCTTGTCGCTGGAGCTCATTACCGATCATATGTCAAGATGATTCCTACTGCTGAGGATCCCAGTGTTTATCTTGGTGATGTGTACATTTTCCAGGACAACGTTGTGATTGGTATGGTCGGTGGAATGAAGTTCCGTCGTTACCCACGGATTCTGTTGAGCCGATTCTTTTCAGCTCCTGACGACACTAAGGCTGTCATACCGGCCGCTCCAGTAGCACCTGTCAAATCAGAGTCTGTGGTAAATGGTATTGAGCATAAGGCAGAATCAAGCAAGAACGAAGTAAACGGCGTGGAGGCTGTGGTCGAACCTGTCGTGAACGGTGTAAACGGAGCGCACGGCGTGAATGGCGTGAATGGTGCAAAGAGCGCTCAACCAGCTTCGACTTCGGCAGTAGATATTGAATCCGACACTACAACTGCTAAGGCGATTCAGATAATTGCCTCGGAATCTGGACTAGATGTCGCTGAACTTACAAGCAATGCAAGCTTTGCTGACCTGGGAGTTGATTCTCTCATGAGCTTGGTAATTGCAGAGAAGTTTAGAGCTGACCTTGGAGTGGTCGTGAGTGGTAGTTTGTTCTTAGAGTATCCTACTATCGGGGATCTCACGGCTTGGTTGGAAGAATACTATAGTTAGACTGTTTCAAATTGTCAAATATCTTGTTGGTCCCGAGGTCATGTTCAAATGTTTAGGCCAGAATACGCTTATGACTGCTAAATTGAATGCCATAAGACAAATATCATATATTCAACTCATCTGTTCAACAACCATAGTTCAAAATGTGGTATTATAATAGACCTATGCATCTGAGATGGACCCATTTCCAAAGTAGCTATGGAGTGCCCTGGTGTCGAGATAAAGTCGAAAAGTTGCCTGGGTGGTACGAGAATCATAGACAGTTACCCAGTGACCTTATCGCGTATGAGTACTCTATCTTTTTCTCACTTGAATCGAGGCCATAGTTCGTTGCGGTCTCTTTGAACTAGGCTCGGTCGAGTTGACAAACAACGAAGAGCCCCTTCAAGTATTGTATGGGCAAATCCGATAAGATAAACCCAGCGATAAGACAGATAAGACAGATAAGACAGATAAGACAGATAAGACAGATAAGACAGATAAGACAGATAAGACAGATAAGCTTCATTGGGGCTCGTGCGTCTCTGTAGCTGCCGAGGAACTTCTTTTTGGACTTACCCCGTCTCATTGCACACCTCGACAATGGCGGATTCGGAATTCACAGACGATGAGACAGAGTACGAGGGACACTCATCTCAAGCAGTTGTCTTGGTTGGTTCTTTTCATGCTCTTTACATTCCATTCAATGGATCTGACACAATATAGGACGCGCTCTGGACACCATTTCGCGTGCTATTCTCCAAAACCGCTCTCCGCATTTACCTAAACACCCTGCTTTTCATTGGCGCTACCTTATTTTTAGTGTGCATTTCAGGCTTTGCATATGGCATCTTTTACCTAAGATTCATCCCCACGGTCGGAGTTGATCGCGAGGTGCATCTACAGTTTGGGTACGCGACCGTTCGAGTGAAATGTGGGCGTTCTGCTAATCTCCCATGTACAGTGACGGTGCGCCCTGGGGCACAGCCTCTTTCGAATCCGAATTCGTTTCTTCGCAAGCCTACGATGTCTCTGTGGTTCTTGACCTGCCCCGCACACCTTCCAATATTGATGCGGGCAACTTCATGATCGATCTCACGCTCTATTCTCGTCAAGCAGGCTCCGTGCTCCCTGCTACCGGCAATTCCCTGACCGCTATCTCGAAGTCTCGCCGACCGAGTATCCTCACCTACAGCTCGCCCCTGGTGAACATTGCTCAAAGGGTGGTCCGCCTACCACTCTATATTGTTGGCTGGCGCCGAGAAGCAGAGAGATTAGAGGTCCCAATGATGGAGAAGCTCGAATTTGCTAGAGGTGCAAAGAATCTACCCCAAAGTTTGCGACTTCAAATTGAGAGTGAACAGAAACTCCAAATATACTCAGCCCAAGTCGAATTTCGGGCACGATTTACGGGGCTTAGGTACTATTATTCCCGCCCGGCTGGTACCTCGGAATGCGTGTAGGCTAACATTCTTTGCAGGTGGTTTATGTATCGCTGGAAGATCACATCATTCATTGTGTTCAGTTCTATGTTCTGGACCGTCTCTGTGACTTCAGCTAGCCTGACCTGGCTCTTGTTGAATTGGATTTTGTCGTCTGAGCCTACGTCACCAGATGAAATCAAAGATGAGGAAAATGACCTCGTCAAAACTGAACCCGAAACTGAGGACAGCGGATCATCCGACGATCCTGTCAAAGTGAAGAAGGAGGAGCCTGCGGAGTACGTTGGCAGCAGTTCCCTGCTCCAGAGTTACGCGGCGGAAGGCGATGACGCCGGCATCGGTTCTGGGTTGGAGAGCTCCGAGACACCAGGAATGCAGAAACGCCGAAGCCGTCTGATGGAGGATGACATTTAAATCATAATTTGGATTTTTAGTCTAGTTGCTTTGTATCTTTCGGGCTTTCGATATACCCATAGCCTTACGAAACTATGAATGATGTAAATGCCAAGTGCGATAACGCTTCCGATAAAAGGAGTGATTCCGCGGGGAGGAAAATCTCCGAGTTCTTCCCCTCCATCTCCTCGCCCATTAATCAGTACCTCGCCATGCATATCCTGGTTCGCATATACTTTCCTAGAAAAATGGAAAAATTTATAGGGAAAAGCTAACCAGTTGCAAATAGGTCACCAATGACGACGGTCCCCCGTCAAACCAGTCATCGCCCTATGTTCATTCCCTCGTACATTCACTCCAGTCGGCGGGGCACACAGTTTCGGTTGTTCTCCCTCACCAACAGCGATCATGGATTGGTAAAGCACATATAGTGGGCGCATCTGTGAAACCAACATACTTTCGCCCGGGGACCCTCCACCAGGAGGACGGGACAGTACACCACTTACCGCGGGGTAGCGATGGTCAGCCCGATGATGGCGGCGATGAATGGATCCTAATAGACTCAACACCAGCAAGTTGCGTGCAGATCGGTCTCTACCACTACTTCCAGGAGCGCGGCCCAATTGATGTGGTGGTCTCGGGCCCCAACTACGGTCGTAATAGCACAGCGTTGTTTGCCTTGTCCAGTGGAACTATTGGTGGTGCGATGGAAGGTGCTGTTTGTGGAAAGCCATCTATTGCTTTATCCTACGCTTTCAGCTCTCGGAATCATGACCCCGTCGTCATCGCTGAAGCTTCAAAGCACTCCGTCAAGCTCATTGAGTATCTATGTGCTAATTGGGCTAACGGTGTGGACCTTTACAGCGTCAATGTTCCTCTGGAGCCTGGCGTGAGCCAGAACAAGGTCCTATACACAGATATGCTAATCAACAAGTGGACCTCTGGAAGCTGTTTCCAGGTTGCCGACTCTGCTACGGGCGATGATCCGGAATTAGAGGAACAGCGGCTTCGTCTCGAAAGCGAATTAGCAGGACAAAAGACTGGTGCTAGCGCCACTAATGGAGACAAACCTCGTCAGACGAGATTCCAGCATAAACATTTCAAGTGGGCGCCAAGCTTCCAGGATGTGTATCGCAGTGTTGAAGAAAGCCAACCTGGGAATGACGGCTGGGCCGTCAAAGAACAAATGACTAGGTAAGCAGTCATTAGATTTATAGCTTCCACTCGGACATTTCCTAACTTAATATTTCTTCAGCGTTACGCCCTTGAAAGCTAGTTTCATGCACGCTTCCGGTATTACGGGCGAGATTAAGCTGTGAGTGGAAATCATGACATGATGGTCGCAACGATTCTGTTTTTTTTTTTTTTTTTTTTCAATTATGTGGGTCCATGTGCTTTAGATATCTGGCATAGCGGATAGATGTCGTGTGTCCCCTTTTTGCATACTTATTTGAGATTCTGCATTGTCTTTCTGCCTCGCAATTCTATTCTCGATATATTCTATGAGAAGATTCTGATGGAAAGGGATTTATTGTAGATCAGATAAACAGTCTCCGACTAAACCTACGGTGTACTCCATTATCGACTGTGATGTTCCTTATGTGGGAGAACTTGTCGAGCAAGCATTGGCACGCCGCTTGGGGGATGCCGCTTCTTCCCAACGCATCTCCTCAATCTCCGAGTTGCCGGAATCCACTACGCCAGTCTTCCAATACCGTGAATACGAACGCCTTGATTTCGAACACATCCTTTCAAGGCCATCGACATCCCTTGGTAATGCATACATCATTCGCAAAGCTTTGATACGCAAGCATTATCTTTCGAATACCGTTGCCAATTGGGTTTCGAAACACCCGGACAGCATCCTAAAGAAACATTTCAAACCCGCATTTGATTTCGAATTGGATTACGCGGAATTCCTCGACGAGGCTTTACTAGAGGCATACGAGCTCCGTGAGAGTCTAGACAAGAATGAGGATCGCCCGGAATCTGAAAAGGAGTGGTGGATTCTCAAGCCTGGCATGAGTGATCGCGGTCAAGGAATCCGTCTGTTTAACAGCGAGGCTCAACTACAAGAGATTTTCGAGGAGTGGGAAGAGGATTCAGACGATGAACAGAGCGGCTCCGAAAAGGACGAAGCCGAAAATGACTATGAAAACGCACCTCACGATGCAGGTGTGGTCACCTCTCAACTCCGCCATTTCATAGCCCAGCCCTACATCGACCCACCACTTCTCCTGCCTTCATCCTCAAACCGCAAGTTCCATATCCGCACTTACGTGCTTGCTACAGGCTCATTGCAAGTATATGTTTTCAAGGAGATGCTAGCCCTGTTTGCTGCAAAGCCATATTGCCCACCCCACGAAGAAGGCGACGAAATCAAAGATTTGGCTCGCCATCTCACCAATACTTGTTTCCAAGAAGGCGGTAGCTCAAACGATGGTAGTGTCCGTCGCTTCTGGGACCTCGATCACCATGTCCCCGGTTTTTCCGCTGACTGGAAAGAACAAATATTCTCACAAATATGCGCTGTAACTGGCGAAGTGTTTGAAGCTGCAGCCAGAGGAATGATGGTCCACTTTCAGACACTTCCAAATGCATTCGAGCTGTTTGGTGTTGATTTCTTGGTCGACAGTACCGGTGACGCATGGCTGCTGGAAATGAATGCATTCCCAGATTTCGCACAGACCGGCGAAGATCTTAAAGAGATTGTCGTTGGTCGCTTGTTTGAAGAGACTATTGATGTTGCCGTGAAGCCGTTCTTCGGCTTGGGTGATAATAATGGCAAGGGCGATTTAAAACTAGTGGCCGATCTGGATCTTGGAAGACGTGCCTAAAAAAATTTTATTAGACGGGGGATCTGAGGTACAAAACATTGATTGATAAGAGCATACAAGTGTAGTATAATACAAAAATAGGAGCTCAAAAGTTCCAAATTTCTCTTCCACCTCTTCCACGCGAGAGTATATCAAAGCTCAATCGGACTATTCACTCTTCCAGTATACTTTTCCTTCAAAGAGCCTTCGAGCTGTACGAAACACTGTTGCCGATTCAAGTCCGCCAGATGCGTCAAAATTGGAACCCACTAAAAGATTTCCACTAGCATGACCAATTGTGATACCTGCATGATCAATAGTATCTTTCTTTGCGACGATATCTGCCACCGTACTCCCAGGTACCCGTGCAGCAGCAGCTAAAGCCAAAGCGACAGTGATAGGCACTGCTTTATGCGGCTGTCCAACAGACAGGGCACGAGCAAGAAGATCAATATGACCAGATGTTTGTTTCTGCTCAATCCCTCTATCATCAGATATTGGTGCCGAGACTAAACATATCTTGGGCACACTCCCGGGGACATCAGCAGGCGTCTTCGCAAGTCCCATCTTTGTACCAGCCTGGCGACGAATAGAGTCCAAGCGCGTAAGTAAATCGTGATGAGAACTGATCTCATCTGGAGTAATATTCCCCGCTACGCCGAGATCCGATGCCGCAACAAAAACGCAGGGATTAGCGGCGTCAAGGCAGGTTACGGGAATGCCATCAATAGTATCAATTTCTTGGCCTGTTGGTAAAAGTTTCCCGGTAACCGACCCAGCCGGGCTAATAAAGTCCAACTGTATACGAGCCGCTGTTCCCGCAACGCCATCTATAGAGAAGTCACCCGTAGACGCAGCTTCACCATCGACAACAGGAAACGCAGCGTGGATAATCTTGCCGGTGTTGGTATTATGGATGCGAACAGAAACTGAGTCTGCATCCTCTCTTTTCAAGGGAAATAACTTTGAGTCGACTGCAAAGGGTCCGACAGCGCTGATCATGTTTCCACAATTACTCGAGTAATCGACATCTGTGTTCTTGACGCCCAACGATACGAAAGTGTAGTCTATATCGGCGTCCTGGTGGGTTGACTGGCCGACCACACATATCTTCGAGAGACTGGAAATACCGCCGCCGAGCCCATCTAGCTGTCGGCCATAAGGATCTGGGCTTCCGATAGCGCCACGAAAAATTGAATCCCAGTCAGCTCTATCTTTAGGAAGATCCTCTTGGTTAAAGAAGATAGCCCTTGATGTGCCGCCACGGTAGTAAGCTGCTGGTAGGAAATGCTGTTTATGCATAGCACATTTTCTCTGAGACGGCAGAGGTAGTCGCGTCTTCATACGCGTTATTGACTTAAACATATCGACTGTGAATACATAGACATTGAGATGCATGACGAGGAAGCTTTATTTCGGAGTTGAGCCGCGGTTGTTGTCCGTGGTCCGACGATCGGAGCGATCCGTCGCCGCAGCTCGGCTAGACGCCGATGTAGTATATTGGCCATTACTCTGAGATAGAACTTGAGGATACAAAAATGTGATTGATCGCAATGCATACTGTATTATACATTAAGAGGTCACTTGCAACTGAATTTAAGAACGGATATAAAGCTAATTGCCTCTCATAAGGGATGAGATTTCTTGCTGGGTTGACTGTAGTACTCGGGATAGCGACAAGCGCTTGAACGAAACCCCCAAAATAAAGAGATTTCTAGTCGAAGACTATCTAGTAGACGTCGTTTGTAGGAACTCACTTTGTTGATCCTCTTGTCCTTCAAGTTGGACCGCAATTGGGATGATACGTTCATTCACAAGTTGTAAAACCTTGGAAGCTATTTGAGAATCACGGACAAATTCGTCATACTACTACTAGTAGGTAGTAGCACATGTAGGTAGTAGTAATCCATGATGAATGTCTTCTTTGTCATCAACCTTGGGATCATGAAATACATGTATGTATGGCATAGCTACCTTCACTATTTACGTAGCCGTTGAATAGTCGACCCCATAGGCTCTCCCGCTCGAAGCGCCTCCATTGTCTTCTCATCGATCTCAAACCGCTCCTTGCACAGCTCTACAGTTTGCTCTAGTAAGGAAGGCGGCACCACGACCACGCCATTCTCATCGCCGACCAATATGTCCTTTGGGTAGACCCACAGATCACCTTTGAATTGCAACGGGACGTTGATCTCCGAAGCACGCGTGAAGGAATTGGATCCAAGAACAGCAGTTCCACGCGCAAATACCTGGGGTTTGAAATTTAGTTTTCTGCCCTGGAGATACTGCCCAAAAAGACGAGGTATCAGGAGAAGAACGAAACCTACCGGAAATCCCATGTCGCGATGCTCCTGTGCGTCTCTCATGCGACCATCAATCATAACGCCTAAGCTTCCTAGCTTTTGCGCCCGGGTAGACATCAGACCACCCCAGCAGGCAGAGGGCAGACCCTTGGGCTGCTGAATATACATGATATGACCCTCTTGGTTCGCGTCCGCGAAGTGAATTGGTGGCGATGGACCTGGACTCTTGGTCTCTACCATCTTCACTGTAATAGCGGGACCATAGATGCTTGTCCCCGCGCCTGGGGAATACATGTTCAGGCCATCAAGAAAGCCACCGTATGGGTGCTTGAGCTTTACGAGTGCATCGCCAATCTGGACATTCAACAAGGGATTGAGTCAATCATATGAGCACTTGGGGCTTTCTAGATTCAGGTGCATACGTCGCAAGTTGTGAACCGCTTTAGGCCTTGGAGAGCCTTCGAGATCGCGCTCATCCTATTCGTGAGGTGGGCAAGTGGGTAATTGGCAAGTCCAATGTTGATTGTTAAGTCGTCGATTGACGTTATCGGCTGTCACTCCGCCGAGCCGCCGATCTACGGCGGTGATTCGACAATGCGACCGAGTCGGTTTGCAATGAGTCAAAGCTTGCAACAAGGTAAATCTGGAAATGCATCTATAGAAGAGACATCGGAATTGTTGAATTGACTGACTGCTTTCCCTATTAGTCACGGGCTTATTCCCCTAAGTTATTTCAAGTGAAGGTTGAGCTCCAGCTGGACTTTACCTATTTAGCCTATGCCCACCAACTCCAATATATGGGGAAAGTCTTGTCTACTTGAGTCATCTTCATCTTCAATTCCTCCGGCATAAATACCAAGGTTAATCTCGCCCTGCTGCTTCTAAGTTTCTTACATTGGGTCTTCTTCAACCAGCATCAAATCTTCCACATCTCCACTGATTCCAATCTTTTCAAGACAAAATGGGAGGCAAATTAGGCGCAACGGTGGATACACACTCTGCCAAACCCCCACCAGCAACAACATTCGCAGGTCGCTCCGTGCGCCTTGAAAAGCTCGACCCTCGTCATACAGATGATCTGTACGAAAGCATCGGGCGGCCAGAGTATGTCGCTCTCTGGGATTATATCCCCGACGGGCCTTTCCCAGATAAGGAATCATTCATTCCATTCATTGCGCGGCTTTCGCAGTCTTCAGATCCATACCTATATGCCCTGATCGACCAACCAACCAACAAAGCAGTGGGATTCTTCTCTCTCATGCGTATTGATCAGAAAAACCGAGTAATTGAGATAGGCTACGTCGTCTTCTCGCCATTGTTGCAGCGCACAACAGCCGCAACAGAGGCCTTTTATCTCCTTACCAATGCCGTCTTCAAGGATCTGGGTTACCGGCGCTATGAGTGGAAGTGCAATGACCTGAATGAGCCTTCTATGAAGGCAGCTGTTCGATTTGGATTTAAGCCGGAAGGTGTGTTTCGCCAACATATGATTGTTAAGGGCCAGAATCGCGATACGGCCTGGTTTTCCATTATTGATTCGGAATGGCCTGCTTTGGCTGAGTCTTTTGAGAAATGGTTGAATCCGCAGAATTTCGATGCAGATGGGAAACAGCGGGCTTCTTTGGTCGCCTTACGGGGTATTTGAAGGCAAATCTGTGTCGAATACTATACCTAGGTATCAATTGATGTCCATAGCGTTGTGGAAACCAAGCTGGAACCTCCAAGACCCATCAATCGGGACAGTCAAATTTGATCGTTTGATGGCTTATTCAAGGCAGGTTGATGGGTATAAAATTAAGTTGATTCAAGTTGGAAGTTGTCTAACTTGAGAGTGCATCCTCAATTCGCAAATTAGCTTGAGGCTAGATAGGTTGTGTAGTCCTTCTGCGCTCCAAGAACTGTATATTTTCATATATCAAGAATGAAAGTCTTTCAATACCGCAAATAGAAATCAAACGCTAAGGTCACAAAGCTATTCAAATATATCGAAAGTATGCAATTTGTTCGATCCTGGCGCCTCGAAAGATCAACCAAATCGTTGCTTGGCTAAGGTCTTCAACCAACCAATTGTTTCGTTTTCTTTCTCGCGATATTGTTGAACACGCTCCTCACGTTCCGCTGCCCGGGCTCGAAGGATCTCTTCCCTTCGAATCTCCCGCTCATTCTTCTTGCGTTGTTGTTGCTCCTTCTCTCTTTTCAGAGATGCAAGGTCATCATCACCGGACCCCATCAAGTCCGCCTCCGGTGCAGCTTCGGGAGAGCCTCCTCGGCCCTCTGCAAATGCGCGATTGGATGCTGCAACCTCCCGGCGTTTTTCAAGCTGGCGCTCCCGCGTACCGGGTTCCGCACGGGGCGCTATTTCCTCCTCTAAGTTCTTCATTGCAGCTTTATGGGATTTAATATCACTGCGATGCTGTTGGCGAGACTCCTCGCGCTCGGCGTTGGCTTCTTCAAGGGCGGATTCTAGACAGCACGTTAGTCAATTGACATTACCAGATACATAAAGGCGCATATTACCTCTCCTGAGTTCAAGATCTTGCATCTTCGGTATAGTCGGCCCAGAGTGCGCCATTTGTCGCACTGAATTCGGATTGGGAAGTGTTGGCCCATACTCGTCGTCATCATCGTCATCGTTTGATACTCCTTGCGCCTGAGTATCACCCTGTATATCCTGGCCGCTATATCCGTATTCGGGCGAGCCTCTTTGTTCATCCGTAACCGGGGGGCGTTCTGCGATACTTTGGCGAGCCCTTTCCAGCGTAGCTGGATCGTACCATCCCTCGGCTAGTTCTCCGCGATTCCTATCAAGGTCGCGTTAGCAAGGACACCATTATTCGTTGCTGAAGTTACCTAGCATACCATTTGTGAATAAAGCTCTTCCATCTTCCTTTGACTTCGTCTTCTGACAAGTCTTCAATGAAAATTCCTTTCTGAATGTCCAAGTACATGGCGAACATGGGTTCGAATACGTCTAGGTCCCGTCTTGAGAGCTGTCTGGCGTTTAAAGGCAACACCACGGGCTTTTTAAGTTCCTCTTCTCTTTTGCGATCATGATGGTCTCGTTCTCGGTGGTGTCGACGGTGTGGGCGATCAATTCTGTGCCTGTCCGAACGATGGGGGGAACGTGAGCGGTCGCGGTCGCGAGTGTGATGTCGATGTCGATGCGAATGCGAATGCGAATGTTCACGATGGCTACGGTGATAATTATTCTTCTCTCTGGATGAATAGTGGTCCGATCTGGGTGAAGCCATTTTGAGCGGTGGAATGAAGAAGGAAAATGGCTTGACTTGTCAGAGAATCAATGAAGCGTTGGTGTTGCCTCTTATCGCTTATCGTGCTAGACCCACTTGGGCTTAGGCCCGTGCTTAGCCACATGCTGCTGCGGCAGGAGGATCGCCATCGTACCTTCTACTACTACATCACTATACTCCAGGGCTGGATACTATCTACTACGCCCCGAGATACTTATAGGGGCATTGCGCACCGCACTACTTCACGTTCTCATCTATCAACACCTCGGTATCCTTTTTCGGCTAGACAGTATCATAACACCATCCGTCATGACTTCTGAGATGAAGATCCCAAGGAATATCACATACAAGCCTCTATTCGTGTTACACCTCTTGTCTTCGTCAATATTGCCTTCAATTTCTCTAGGCGGAAACATATGTCATGGCAAATGCCAGTGACGCCCCAAGATTACCTATTAAGCTAACTGGCCTTCCAATTGATCTGATTGTTTGCATCTGTGATTTTCCATCGCCCGCCAAAATCACATGCCTAGTAGCTCTCTGCAGCATGACTTGATAGATTTTCTTACGCCCAATGAATGGCTCTCGGAGCTCAATAAGACCAGCCTCGGCATCCTGGAAACGAACAACCCTTGTTCTTGTCCCTGCTTTTAAGTATGTAGTACGTGTCTACTACGACTCTACCCTGGCGAACTGTCAACTTGAACCTGTCAGGGACCGAACAGATTCGTGATCACAAAGATGGTTTTCTCGCAGGCTTCATGCATCTGGAAGACAGATATTGGCTACTACAACCGTTCAGAGCAAGACATTATCTTACCTATACATTCTATTCGTTCTATCTCACTGACCTCCAATTAATGATACGATAGTTTCCTTACGGGCCAAACGACGGTTCACCTCCGGACAAAACTTTCTACGCTCAGGTCCCAATCCCCTGTCTTTTGATAAAAAGCGGTCTGTTCTCACGTCTTTTTCACCTAACCGTAAAAGCGCAATGTTTCCCCAAAGCTCTCTGGTCTAAATGTTTTCGCCTGAGAATACGTAAAACCTTTGGAAGGTTGAAGATGACAAGGTAACTGTCCACGGGTATGTAAATCGAGGGAAATGACGATAGGAGAAGGGAACAGATTTGTTTTAGAAAGAGAGACATGGAATTCAAAAATTACAATGCGCTTTTAAAATACTTAAGATGGATCAAAACCGAAAAAAAAAAAAGAAAGAAAGAAATGAAAAAAAGAAATGATTTGCGAGCGACGCAGGGATCGAACCTGCACTGGGGAAAGGTTAGTGATACGTCGTTTAGTAACGATGATATGGAAATACGAACATCTTCTGAACCGAAATCAGACGCCTTGCCATTAGGCCAGCCGCCCACCGATGAGTATAAAATACCAAGTTTTTCTAATATATATCTATAATTGGTCCACTATCAGCTCAGGCTGGGGTTAGTGGAAGCTATAGTAGAAGGCCTTCAAATGTCTCTGATACCTCTAGTATTCTTAGCAGCAAATGGGCCCTTACCTAATAATGCAAACTAGGCATCATCCCGAGTCTTGGCGGCAGGCTATACAACGGTAACTATAGCAGTCTTTATTTACCTAGGGTACAAATTACGAGAAAAATTTGCCACATGTGGGGCGGCTGGCCTAATGGCAAGGCGTCTGATTTCGGTTCAGAAGATGTTCGTACTCGACTTATCCTTCTCATTGTACCCAATAGCAAATCAACTAACCCCTCCCAAGTGCAGGTTCGATCCCTGCGTCGCTCGCAAATCATTTCTTTTTTCTTTTTTTTTTATTTTTACTCCAGAAGACAAATGGATGTGAACAAGTGTTCTGCCAAGGCACGGCTACTTGTGTGTTTATTGGGTTTGTCTCGTTGCAACCTAAAAACAGCATCCAGTATACTAAACTTGAAGTAGCCCGATACCTTGGAAGAAACATGCTGAAAAAGAATTACCATTAGTAGGGTAGTAAAATTATTTGCATTAACTGAAGTACTAGCCTAGTTCATGCCTGCTAACGTTGCTTTATTAATTACTATGTTCTTTTCTTGTCCAATTTCTGCTTCAAGTTCAAACTCATCCCTCACGACTCGGAGGAAGTTGAAGCTTTTTCTCAATCCCATAGTCAGTAAGATAAATCGTAAATCTATCATCATTGAACCCTCTCAAAGGCCCATCATAGCACCACCCCAGAAAGAAACGACAATCTCCAAAAAGCCTCTCTTCCACCTCCTTTGTGTTAGGATCCCCGATGTCTGGAGTATACCGATGCAGGACGTTTGAGTCGGCTAGAAGACTCGCCACAGCAGAGATACTACACGGATTCTTAGGCAAGATGTGATCCGTGTTCGTCAGAAAGGAACCCAAAATACCCAAAACCAGTAATGTACCTAGCAATGCTTCCAAAACTCGTGTTGAGGCCACATCCTGAAATAATCGCAGTCGACCTGGGGTAGTGACATTTCCCCGTAATATCGCAGGAGGCGAAAACTCAGAAGAATCACCAACAGCCTCCCGATTAAAAGCATTGAATATCTGAGCCTTAACAACCCGATGTTGAAACTTCACAGCGCTAATCACCTTCTCATTGTCTGCTTCGTTTGCAAGATACTCCGATGGGATGGCATATTTTCCGTAAATCAGCGCCCCGAAGAAGCTATCGAAGCCGTCCACTTGCCCTGAAGAGCCAGAACTCGTCCAGTCTTCACTATTTGTAAAATTCTTTGCAGGCCTTGCTGTTGTTTCATCGGGCTCGGGAGGGGCTTCCGTCGATATATTGAATCCCGGTAGAATGAAACGAGTTTTTGTATCGACCATTTCAGCTGATTCTCGACACGTCAATGCAGCGATATGTGAGAATGAGCCATTCTTCATAGAGCCCCAAATGTATGATATAGTGCCACCAAGAGGATTGATTGTAGCAGTTTGTTTAGTAGTGCCGAGCGTCCCGTCTTGGTGACAAGGGTTGAAGGCCGCCCACCCGAAGACTGACTCACTGTTGAGGCGTGTACTGTATCTCTCTTTTACCCAGGTAATGTTGCCTTTACCTGAACTGCACGGTGAGTACAACAGAGAATATTCAGAGTAATTTTCCCCATAGAACTTGTATCGTGTCGCATTGAGGTCTGCACCTGATTGAACTGCGCAGGTAAGTGTTGCTCTCATGGCGGGGACAGCAACATCGACATATGAGTCGGTGAGATCTGTCTTTGCTGTACTTGAGTTGATTGATATTTCGGGGAATGCAAGCTCTTCGTAAGTCCATTTGGGATAGTCGAAATCGTCGCGAAGAATGTATTCAGATGTTAAGAGACCGTTGTCAGCGTAAGAAGAGTTTGTGCCATCGGGGTTTGTAAACTGCAATGTATTCCCGTAAAACGTTGATTCTTGCTTTAGATCGAAGCTCATATGTTCAGGTACCTCAGTAGTAGTATAGAGACCGCTAGTCACAATGGTCAGAACCGATGTGATTAAAGTACACATTGTGGTCGTCAGTACAGCGAACTGTTTGAGTTTGGCAGCGTTGAAAATGTTGGTCATGTTGAGGGAGTCCATGAAATTTACGGACATGAACTGTGAGGGAACTGCCCCAAATTTGTCTCTAAGATGGATGTATGGCGCAAGACATCGAGTGTTAAAGTCCATGCTAGCGAAAAGAAGACCAATTAAAACCATTATTAAAGCCGGAACTATGGTCCATGCATAGTGTACCGTTTCACTGCCGGAAGAAATATCACCCAGTCCATCGTTTGCCTCGGAAACGCGTAGTACAATCTCCAGGACAGCTATCAAAATTGCGATGACAATAAAGAAAATAACACGGAAGATGAATGTTGGGAACGGACTCCAATGAAGCTGATTTTCTTCATCACTGTCAACAGCCTTGGACTTCGTATCCTTTTCAGTTTCATCGACCACAGTAGCAATTGAGAACCCCCCGAGTGCTGACTCTGTAAAGTAGAGCTTTCCTCTCAGGAGGCTCGAAATGGCATGAAGAGGCTTGGAGCTGCTCCCTCGAAGGGTTTTGCGAAGTATTTTGCTGCTTGACATGATTGCAGCCACCGCCGAGATAGAAGTTGAGTTATAAGGAGCCAATTCATTCCGAGGTGCGAACACAGTCATATTTATGGCGAAGGCAATAGCCAGTACCAAGCAAACCTCCATTGCCCGGAGGGTCAACTGGGTCATGGTGACTCGATTTTCGCGGCCAATCTGAGTGCCAGTCGATGTACTTCTGCCTTGAGAGATAAAACCCTGATGAACTAGCTGGGAGCCAATTGCACGGTAGTACGTAGAAGCGGCATTTAAAAGTGTATCTTTGTCAAAAAGTTCGGTGTAGTTGCTCTTGCCGATGAGCATGGCTCCAAGCTTGATTGCATAGTCGACAACCATCCCTGTCTGGTTTGTGGTTATCAAGATATCCGAGTGCGAGATGGGTTGCTCGGTCCACGCAGCGGAGGATCCGTCAGCGTACGTAATTGATGACTCTGAGATGACATTCTTGGCTATATCCCATGAGTTCAGGCCGGGTGGTCCTTTCTTCTCAATTTCAAGCGTCTGTATGTCTGTGGCCGAAGATGTTTCGGTCGCGTTGGACTGCACAAGTAGCTTAACGAGGGATGTTGTGGGCTTGCATATAAAATTCACGGAGCGCTTAATAGTAATATTTTTTGGCCATTCTGTCATCCCTTCCGGATTACCAGCTTGCGTGTAATTTGCAGGGACTGGCGCGGTTCTTTCGCTCCTTTGGGTTTCCATTGCCACAAGTATAATGCGTCTTCCATCAGTATCTTCTGAGTCCCCGCATTGACCTTCCTCGAATAATCCATGAAACATAGACGTCTGGGAGCCTAGCAAAACACCTAAGCTTGGTATGCTCAGGATGGTTGATATGTTTTTTATTTTGCACGAAGAAGATGAGAGTACATCGTTATTTGGGGGCGACCATAGTTTTTGGCTGTTGTAGTCGAAGCGCGTAATCTCCCAGATATTGAAGCCCAAAGTTGCAGGCTCACACTCCAAATCTGACGCAAGACCGGTAATATTTGCGAGGACGAGGGACTCGTTCAAAACACTGGAGGTTGAGAATGTAGGGAAGCTAAAGTTCGCAGTCGCACCATCCTCATACGATACATTCTTGAAGAGAATACCATTGATAGCATCAAAGGGTTGACTGCCAGCATTGGAAAAGTTGGAAACATTCAGTGTGTTTGCGTTTCCCTGAATCTGGATTGGAACATTCCCCTTATTCACTTTCACTTCCTGTAAACTAAACAGAGAAGTTGAGATGATAAGAAGTAGGCGCAAAAGCAGAGATCCACCAATCCCCGAAGTAACAATATGATGTCGGTTGCGAATAGCTCTGATCATTGCAAGAGGCTGCATCTCAGAGATATAGTCGAGAAGTACACTTTTCTTTGGCCCCTCGGGCTTTTCAAGCATAGCTTGCCATGGTGCACTTTGCTTTGCTTGGAATTCCACGCGTCCCCAGAATGCAGAAACAACGGTGAGTATTGCGGTCGGACCATAGGTCCAGAGGTAATGGCGGCTTTCGGTTGAGGAGGCTAGTCCATGGTTTGCGGAGGAGACATGGTTTAGGGCTTCGAGAGTTGCAATGATTCCACAGAAGGCAATCACGAATGCAATTAATACGCGCCTTCGTATGTATGCCGGCCGCCAGCCCCGAGTTGATGTGGGTAAGAAGCTATTAACCTTGGTCGAAACGGAGGAAATTGATATGGTTTCATGGTCCTTATCTCCCTTGAAGTCCATACTGGATCCAACAAGACTTCAAAGGGAAACCTCTCGCAGGAGAAGATTTTATTCACGTAATGAGTTGAAATTGGAGTCCAAAGCCTGCATGTTGTTTAGTAGAGATCAAGAAGCAACAGGAGAAAAAGGATAGATCTCGAGGATAATTGTTTTTATTCTAGACAATGTAGGTATTGATGCTTGGGCCCTTCTGCCAGCTTAACCGCCAGGAAGGGGACCGACTTTGGGGCTGGGTTGTTTCCTATGGCTCAAGACAGGCCCGACCACCATACAGAAATCTTTTGGCCCCATTGTAATATGAGAATAAATAGCTTAGGACGGAATTGTCTTACCAAATGCGTGGTGAGAGTTTATTTGCTGGTGCTTCGCAGTGCCAGCGCCTAACTGTCCAATCTTCATGCGATCCTCTGCGCCCCACAGCTGCCCTCATGTTTCACCATAAAATCGAGGGCGCGTAGAACAAAAAGACATGTACGAAGAGTCTTAAAGTAAATGAGTCTCTGCTCGAATTTAGAAACTCAGGCACTTTATCTATAAGGTAATGTTCTTCTAGGGTCAAACCCAGACATTCTAAAATTTGTTCACCAAGTCCAAACGTTATGCGATAGCAAATAAATCCTTTGTGATAAATACATCTTAACGAAGAGATATACATGGTTGAAACAACATATAACGCCAATCTAGCTGGGCGGGGCGCTTTGCTCATTAGTGGTGTCGGTCGGCTTGTCACTAGCAGATGGAGCAGGGCTTGACTGCGAGCTCTTGGATCGGTTGGCAGCAGCCATTTGCCAGGCGGGGATGGAAGCCGAGCGATTCAGTTGCGAAAGAGGACTACTTTGGCTGGGAGCCGGAGCCGGAGTCGCGGGTGTGCTTGTCGAAGATTGAGTCTCCTGTTCTGGTGAAGTCACGGTTGCTTGCAGGCCATTGGTGGATGGCGCAAGCGGAGCAGTAGTGTTGGTATCCGCAGGTGTCGACTGAGGTGCAGTAGATGGGGAAGGGGTGGGAGTAGAGCTGCCGAGAGGTCTGCCAGCTGGAGAAGTAGCGCCAGTACCACCCAGACGGTTGCCCAGCAAGGTCTTCAGACTCTTCAACTCGGTTCCTAGCTCCTTCAGTCGGTTTTCATTCCCCTCTCGGGCCCCTTCAAGGGCCTTGGGAATAGCATCCTTCAAAGACTTGACTTCATCACTGATTCGGCGGGCTTCGTCGTCCCTTCGACGTGAAGATGTCTTCAGATCTCCAACAAGGCTCTCCACATCCTTGAGCGCGGCATCCAGGCGCTCGGTACGAGCATCCTCGGCAGCCTTCAAGGCAGCAGTATCTGTCCCAAGTTGCTCAATTAGATCAAACGCGCGGGAAAATTGTTCGTCAATTTTCTCCTTGTCTTGCTCTAATTGAGGGGGAGTCGGCGGCGCAATAAGTGGAGAAATGTAACGCTAGGACATTGTTAGCACAAACTGTACAACAAACATCTGAAGAAACTACGTTCGGTGAATTGATTACCTTGGTCACGAAGTATAGTCCATATCCAACACCTCCTACCACGGTTGCCATGATAAACCAGTCTCTCCAGTCGCGCTTTGGCGGCCTATTATGCGATTAGTGATTAGCGGGGACGAACGAACGCCTGACATGATGTACATACTCTGGAGGGGCTTGCCATTGGCCGTATGGAGGATAGCCATATCCCTGGGGTGTTTGTGGTGGTGGCCGATAGGCAACTTGTTGTGAAGAGGGGGCTGGTGATGATGCGCCTGAAGCAGCGGCGGCGGCAGGATCCTCGCCGACTCTTGCTAAGGCGAGGTCAACCTCCTCTTGGGTCAAGTTTTTAGATTGTAAAAAGGCGACTCGTTTCTCGATGGGAGACGATGCCACTGAGGGATCCTGGAGAACTGTTGCATGGTCAGCCAATACTCCGCCACGCGATAGTCATAGATGATCGTACAGGTCACCTAGAAGCCTTAAGTTAGCAGCGCTTCGATTCACTTATGAATTGAGAATATACATACAGCAGACGCAATGATCTCCTCACGAGGAGCCATTATGGGTGGTATTAGCTCAGTGAAGAGGATGCGAAGAGAAAGACAAATTAAGGGAAAGCGACCGTCATCGGCATTCCCCGTGGACCTCGGAAGTCACGACCGCCGAGCTTCCCCACACCGAATCTGGGAAAGTCTCGTGATTGTTACCCCCTGTTTGGGCTGTTTGCAGGGATCTGGGTACCGCCTTCCATTTTCAGACGTGACCCGCTTCTTGTTTACATTTGTTCGCCCAACCGTCCTGCATGATAACAATTCCCCCTCCTCTACGAGATATTCGCGTGTTTCTTAACTAGACTCACCGCAATTGATTTTCTGTTCAACTTGATTGATTACTTGAATATTCGCGACTCGACGCGCCGCTTAAGCGGCCTGTGTGAACATAATGTCGCAAGATACTGGATTGTTTAGTGTCAGGCGCCCGGGTCCTCGAGAGGTATGAAATTCCTGTTTCAATCACCGTGTGTCTGAATGAGATGCTAATTATTGGCTTCAAGACCCTGGGAAGTGTTCATAACTACTCCTCCCTCCCTCAGCCAGCATCTGCTCTGAAGCGCACAAGCTCCGTTGGCTATAATAACCCGCCGTTTACCTCACAAAATGCTCGCCGGACGTCCTTGTTGAATTCCGCCAGCCGACCCCAGCAGCCGAACTTTACTCGTGCCTCTTCTGGAGGACCACTAGGCGCCGATGCTGGTCTTTCGTCCGTTCGCCGTTCGATGTCAACAAACTTATTTCATGGCGCCAGCGCCGGTCGACAAAGCTTTGCGCCCGGCTCTCTACCGTCCAATCCTGCGTCGCAAAGCCTACAGCGTCGAAGCAGTGTATTTTCACGGCCATCTATGGGAGGTCCCATAGGTCATCAGTCTTTCTTCAATCAAGTGCCCACCGTCGCGGGTGTTCCGCGAGATCCTCGACCACTTCGTGATCGTGCCTTTCAAGCACGCATTGGACAAGAGCTGTTGGAATACTTGACTAATAACCAATTTGAATTGGAGATGAAGCATTCCTTAGGTCAGAACACTCTTCGATCACCCACTCAAAAGGACTTCAACTACATTTTCCAGTGGCTGTACCATCGCATAGATCCAGGGTACAAGTTTCAAAAAGCCATGGACTCCGAAGTGCCCCCTATTCTTAAGCAATTACGCTATCCCTATGAAAAAGGTATCACAAAATCACAAATCGCAGCCGTTGGTGGTCAAAATTGGTCAACCTTCCTGGGTATGCTTCATTGGTTGATGCAACTAGCTCAGATGATGGAAGGCTATGTACATGGACAGTACGATGAAGCTAGCGCAGAAGCGGGCGTTGATGTTACAGGTGATCGCATAATCTTTCGGTTTCTTACTGAGGCCTATCACGACTGGCTTCAAGGTGGCGAAGACGAGGACGATGAAACGGCGGAACAACGGCTCGTCCCCCACATTGAGAACATGTCGCAAGAATTCGCGCGTGGCAATGAGCGGTTTGTGCAAGAAATGGAGGCTCTCGAGGCAGAAAACCGAGCTCTTCATGAACAGATCGAAGAAATGGAGAGGAATGCACCAGACATGGCCAAACTAGACAAGCATTTCCGGATTCTGGAAGACGACAAGAGGAAATTTGAAGACTACAATCAGAACGTCAAAGGCAAGATTGAGAAATATGAGACCCGTATCAAATTTCTTGACGCCGAACTCCAAAAAACCGACGATGATCTCCAGATAGTCGAAGCTGAGCGAGTTGATCTTCAAGCCAGCGTTGATCAACAGGGCATCACCATTCAAGATATTGATCGCATGAACACTGAACGCGAACGTCTTCAAAAGAGCCTTGAGGACACAATGGCTCGTCTAGAAGAGACGCATGCGCGTGTCATGGAGAAAGAGGCGGAGGCTAGCCAGAAGTTAGAAGACCTGGAACAGATTGTCAAGACTTACAATACCCTTGGCTATCAAGCCAGCTTGATTCCCCCTTCTGCAGTCAATGCTAAGGGCGAAGACTTCGAACTCCAATTGAAAGTCAACGAGAACAACTTTTCTACCAGCCAGATTGGTGGGGGGCCTAAGCGCATTTCGTCCGAGGGCGATCGCCTACTAGCAGAACCTTTCGTTGGATACCATCCGGCACATTTACTCAATCTCGATCTCCGGGGCTTTGTGCGCAATAATCTACAGTCACTCCGCAAAGAGATCAATGAGCGACGGAAACAAGGGATCGACGATGACCTGGAGCGCCGCAATCTACTCGATAACATTAAGGAGGCTATGGACGAAAAGCGAAGTGAAGTCGAGGCATTGGAGCACCGGCGCCGGGCGGCAGAGGAGGAGTTTGAACGGACCAAAGAAATTACCACCACTCAGAAGCTTGCGTCTGACGCCCAGATTGAGAAAATGGAAAAGGAGCTTGCCAAGATGCGCGCCACTCTCAGCGAAAGTGTCCAATTGATGGAACAGCGCGAAATGAATACCAATATTGAATATGAACAACTGACACTACGGGCCAATGCACTCCGCGAGGAATTACATACTAAAGTGGAGACCATGCTCAACGATGTCATTCGATTCAAGGTGCACGTTCAGAAGGGTCTAGAAGACTATGAGAGCTTTGTGGTTGACGAGGTGGAGCAGGAGTTAGGAGGCGAAATGGACCCAGAGGAGGAGGAGGAGTTATGAGCTGTCCATATGAGCCATTCTATTTTCTTTTGCTTTCATGATGTGATGAGGTTCCTGTATGGAGTTTTGTGGCTATTTGGTATCATGCTAATTGAGAGACCCCTACAATGCTATTTGATGTACAATACCCTTTATCTTGTGTTCATTGATTTTTTTTTTTTTTTTTTTTTTTTTTAATTTTTTTCTTTCTTTTCCCTTCTCTTCTTTTCTTTCGCTCAAGACGAAAGTCGAAAGAAAACATTCTATTCTCGAAGCATGGGACGCGCAATCGCGGGATCGAAGTGTAGCAGACTGAGTATGAGGCCCTGTGGCGTTGTCTGACGATGAGCACATTCAGCTAAGTCCAGCCTAAGGCGGGCACATTTTCTAGACTTGCCGCCCGTGGTCCCCTCTTTTTCTTTCCACGTCCACACCAGGGGTTCTTGGGGTTAGCCAATCTTGTTGGCGGATTCATGACCCCGTTATCTCAATCTGAAGCAGGCGGCGGGCTGATCGGCAGACGACGTGTAAGCCCCTGTGGAGCGTACCTGTGACTCGTCCGTTTCACGTCGACCACATACCTGAATAAACTCGCTCAGATTTTACTCTACATGTACAGTAGCCAAGGCACTTTGCCTGATTGGCCTTTAGTCAGGGCTTCGGGGTTTTAATGTCCCTGGTGGCGTACACCCTGTGCCTGTGCACTTGTGCCCAGGTGTCCATTGGCTTCCAGTCTCGGCTCCACATCCATGTATATGCTCGTGGGTCCCTGGGGCCTCATCGGCACACCTTTCGCCATCATCGTCCTTGATTCGACATCTCTATAACCGATGGCCATCATGAATGCCCATCATCGGCAGTCTCAAATCGCTGATCTCCACCGTTCCCGGGGTCAAATGCCTGGTCTAGATGTCTCAGACAGCCCTAACTAGCTAGAGTCTATTTGACAGACGACAAGTCGTTTCCGTCTCCCCGTTACCCTTGAGGTATAAAACGCAGCCCAAAGTCTCCAAGAATATTTTTTTCTTTTGAATCAGAGTGCTGCGCGCTTCCTTCCTTCACAATAAACTTTTCAGATCATCAAGAGTTTGATACTCAACCTATCCATTCTTTATCAATATCTTTGACTTTTGTCTACAAACACTTTCGTTGTTTTTTTCATACCACAACTCAAATTTCAATATGAAGTTCAACGTTGCTTTTGGCGTTGCTGCCGCCCTCTTCATGGCTCCCAATGCTGTGGCCTGGAACCTGGTATGTCACACTATTCTTAGTCGTTGATATTATTCCCAGACATTTAACAATTCTCAGTTTGGCAATAGCCAGGAGGCTACTCCCACCTCCCAGCTCCCTTTCCCCACTGGAGCTTTGCCGTCTGGTGGTACAGGAGGCGATGGCTTTGGTGGAGGTCATGATGGTCACGGTCATGGCTCCGGTGCCCACCAGTCTGGCCGCCCCGGACCTCGCCCCTCTGGTGCTGTTCCATCTGGAAGCTCTTTCCCTTCTTGGGGTCCCCAGCCCAGTGGAGGTTATGGTGGTGGATTCGGCGGTGGTTCCGGAGGCTCGTTCCCCTCTGAAGCTCCGTTCCCTTCCGGAACTGCTCAGCCTACTGGTGGTTTTGGTAGTGGTGAGGGTGGCGGCTTTGGTGGCTCTTTCCCCTCTGGAGCTCCTCAGCCTTCTGGTGGCTTTGGTGATGGTAGCCCATCCAGCTTCGGGACTGTTCCAGCAGGTCCCACCCCTACTGCTGATCCCAGCTCGCAGGGTGAAGGCTTTTCTCAGAACGAGCAGGCTCAGCGTGTTCACGCTCGCCAGTTCCGTGCCATTCAAGTCTAGAGCTCTGGTACGTTTTATACTCGCTGAAGCTTCTCGTTGCCTTGTGTGGTTGAGATGAAGGTTGTTGTGTTGCCGTGGCTGCTGGTTCAGTTGTGAAGAAAAGTATATAGACCAACACACCTTATTCACGCAAATGAGACTCTTGATCCTGAACTTATTCCTCTTCTCCAAGTTCTTTTCAATTATCTCACTTTCGTCTACACCTACCAATAAGGTAGGGCTTCTACTACACTATACTTTGGCTTACTACTCCGTTGTCCCAGGTGCCTCCATGTGTAATTTTCCGCATGCACATAGTACTATAGTCATTGACTCAGTCACGATTAAGAATCATTGACCTTCCAATGTTGTTGAAGGTGGTAAGTTTCAAATATCTACCTGCTGCAGGTCGTCGCGCTCTACACGCGTATGTTCAAGAAGCTGTCGAGCTGGTACGTCTTAGCATGCCTGCCATGCCGAATGTACGCAATACACAACTCAGGGTGCCTTCATTGGCACGATGCATTCGATACGTTATCGTGGCCCAACTGTGGCATTACTTGGCCACTTAGGTCCATATAACGGGTCTAAGCCAAGTAATGCCACAGTTGGGCCACGATAACATACCGAATGCATCGTGCCAATGAAGGCACCCCGAGTAGTGCGTTGCGCACGTTCGGCATATTAGGTATGCTGAGACGTACCAACTCGACAGCTTCCTGAACATACGCGCGTAGAGCGCGACGACCTGCCGTACCAGCCGGTGGCGCAGGTGGTGCAGGAGGTGGCGCTGGCAGTAGTGCAGGAGCACCGGCGGCGGGCGCGGGGGGCTATGGGGGAGGAGCCGCAGGCAGAATACCTTAAGTTATTTGACGAGTTAGTCACTGTCGACCACCTCGATATACGGCGATACAGGCACCTTTCCAGCTGCCCTGAAGCCAGCTAAAACAACGGCGTTCGCCTCTGCCGCCAGTCTCGGATCAACCTACGAAGCCATCGAGTTAGCAGAGGTAACCAACAAAGTCTCAAAATCTTACAGCCATATATACAGCGCGTAAGCCAGAACATCTCAAACATTTCCCACCTATAGGGCCGGAAACGCATAGTACTACTACGACCATATCATAGCTATATATACAGCGGGAACCATAATATAGTAGCGGGCATCCTAGTAGCGACAGGGACCACTAGAGGTATATATAGAAGAAGGGCGACTAGTATAGCTATGGCGAAGGACGATGGATAAGTATCTATCACCATAGCTCAAAGCCTTAATTTATATTCAAACCTTCAAGTTGGAATAAATTGATACCCTCAACAACCGTCGAAGCGAACAAAGAGACCCCGATGATACGTTTGCTTCCAAGGTTCCAAAGAAGTACAACAAAGAAGCATCAAGCACATTTCGATTCGGGAAGCTTCTCCTCGCTTTGTCTGCAAAGGCGTCATATCCTTCCTCTGAAAGAAGCCAAAGATATCTCTTCTTTCTTCGAAAGACGCATCGAAATACTTCAATTCGGGAAGCTTCTCCTCGCTTTGTCTACAAGAACACCATATCAGATACCATATCTTTCTTCGAAGGGGTACAAGACTTTGAACGGCTTCGGGGCGAATCCTGCGAAGGGGGGGGGGGGGGGAGATACTAATGTTACGACCTGTATCATAACGGAGTGTACTGGCTCTTTGATCTTCGAATACATATTACTTGTTCTGTATTTAGATGCCACGTGACTCAGCTAAGCCGTGCGCAGCAATATTAACAATCGCTGAGGAGAGCCTCCGAGGCTCTTCAGCGATTAGTTTGACTACCATTTCATCCCATATGGATCCTACTTCGAAGGCCTCCTTCAGTCGTATCTATCCACCCTTCGAGCCCGTATCAATACGGCTCTCACAATTTCTTTACAAAGCGCGGGATTCTTAGCTAGATTTACTGTGATAGAATAGCACGAGTATCGTTCTGAACGGCGGATAAGTCTCACAAACAATGCTTGCAGCAAGAGCTCCCATTCAACTTTTGCTTCTGAAGTCTTTCAACTGCCTGGCATTCATAGGAGATTCAAAAGTCTGTTGAATCAATCAGTCGAAGTAAATGCGGTCGCTCCGATTGGCTGCGGCTCCTACACGCTGACTAACCCTTTTTTTGGCTTCAAATTTCCAGCGACTCGTTTCCCTTCAGGCTTTCCGATGTCCTATCAACAATCCCGCCTTGACGGGTTCACGGGTATCACTAATTGATCCATACGATACACACGGTCTGCATAATATCCGCGATATACCTGGTCGACGGGCCATCCGAAATGTGCCACACCACACCCGATCCCATCGAGTCCGTGAATCCTCCGCAGACACCCTCTATCAAGCTTGTTGCCGTGTCATGAGAAGGTGCTTGTGCCCCAGCGGCCTCCTGCGAATCGGCCGCAGGTCAACAGCGCCATCATTGCGACCTATCACCTTCTCATACCTCAACCTATCTACCTTCCATTCGCAGCCAACCTCGACGGAGTTCTCGGCGGAGGAAGACATTGCAGCTCATGAAAACGCGCTTGTATTATCATACAACTCGCTGCCTCCGCCTCCACAGTTCAAACACCCATCTGAAGGGAAAACCATTCATGCATGGGTGCCCCTTCTTGCCGCGTGTCAAAGGGATACAAAAGATAGCAAGCGTGTCTCGAGACACCTCGATCATCGGGCCTCGCTTTTGGACTACAGGGATATCCTCAGTGGGGCTCATGATTTGAAGGGAGTTTTACATAATGCTCGAACGGGACCAGGACTTGAACTTCTTAGCCATTTGGGATTTCACCAGAAGCAATGGAAGTATGTGTACTCTATTATGGGTTCCCTCATCAGCACATACGAGCTTCTGATACCCCACATGACTCCTCGACGATTGACGTCCACCCTTTCGTGGCTAGACACTGGAATGTCTCTTAATGCACTGTCAGGAAGCGGCCATGATGATCTTATTGCCAATCGCCGACTCCTTCCGACATCTACGTCTCCTGGAACCGCCTCGCTAAAGAAATTGACAGGCCAGCGTCCAATTGTGCGTAATTTCGCGGAAACTTTTTTGGCGGAGACATTGGTGAGCCTTGGGTCACTGGTATTGGAAGCTGCAGATAGAACACCCGCAGAAGTAGAAACTGCAATGCCTTACGTTTATCGCACCCTTGCTCGCCTGCATCATCTGGATTTGATATCCGACAAAGTCTATCAATCCCCAGACACCAAATTCAATCAACGTTCGATACGTCCGCCTGGGATGCATATGCTCTCAAGTCATATCATGAGCGTTCTTTCTGACGCTGCGTGGTTAGAACATGAATCTGCACTTGCGTCTGCAGCCACTGAAGCTGGAGAAGACCCTCCTTTCCTACCTTTCAAAGTCGGGGTTCGAGAATTGGGCCCCGAGATTTGGTTTGAGCTCATTCTCTGGTGTTGTGTGGAGCATGGATTCAATAAGCAAGGCGCATGGTTGGTGGCTCTAATGTGCAAGAGACAAGACAAACTGTCATGGAAGATCGAGAGTTGGGATGCGCTTTTAGAGGCACTTGACGTTGTGCAGCAAACCAACATTAGCACGGAAAGCTCATGGCGTCGTCCAGGCCGGGAGCCTTCTATCGCCACGCATCGGGGCTCAAAAAAGCGACCCTTTAATGGACTAGGCCGGAAAACTATAAGCTCTGAAGTGGTTGAAAGTCTACGAATGGGGCTGGCTAATGATGCTTATAATGGAATTGGATTTCATGGATCCTCACCTTCCGAACTCATCAAGTATTCAGCTCCCCTGACTTCTTTGCTTGAACCTCCAGGCCCCGAAGATGAACTTCGCCCTACAAATAAAGTGGTCACTAAAAACATCATTCGGATTTTAGAATCTGGCTGCTTGGTCCCCATGAAAGATCCACATGCATTTGAAAAGGTTTTGCGATCCACTAAGTGTGTCGTGCCTCCATGGGAAAACAGTGCAGTCCCATCCGCAGAAGATCTAGATCGCATGACACGAGCAGACCTATACGACCAAACAGCTGCTTTATCCGGTCTACTTGAATACAGCGTGAAGAGCTACAGTTACAAAGGTCAGGCTGCCACCGCCTTTAGACAATTCGCTTGGCTTCAAAATGTCGTTGATGCCAGCAAAGCTCATCAAATCCAATCCTTCTTTAAGCACCTCAGCCAATCCCCGTCAGGTGATGTGCCATTTTTTGATTCACAAAGCTTAGACATGAATCGAATGACTCAATCATCACTTCCCCAAGTCTCGCCCACAACTTTGGCTGACCTGCTCGATCTGGCTACAATTACTCGTGCACATGCTTTTGGAAACTGGCTACTTTTTAGCGATGCTGTGGATGGCCCTTCGATTCCACCTGCTGCATACGGTGGGCAACTTATGGCCCCATCAATCCTTCGTTTTGCTGCAGCCACGCAAAATAGAGAACTGAGTCAAAGCGTGGTCAAGTCTCTCCAGATGCCACTTGCCGTGAATACCCTTAAAGCACTGGCCAATCTCCACATCTCATTCGGCGATTGGGACCGCGCAACAATAGCTTTCAAATACCTGCGCGACCACAGACTCAAGTCCTGGGGCTTCAGTAATATCATGGCTCTCGGAGCCAAGATAGTCAAGCTTGAAGATGCTGTCAAACGAAGCCGGTCTAACAAAACTCCTGTGGAAGTTCAGGAACACTTGACTCACAGTCTTTCTGGCGCTACGGACCTTCTGCGCCGTTTCTTTAAAGGCGAGTTCAATACACCTACCAGTAAGAATCGACGCGTCACCGATTTTCAACAGCGAGTTCTTGAGCGAACCAGATTAATATTTCTCTCGATACCCGGCCAGCTGGCAAAAATTGCATCAACAAAACCCTTGCGCAAATTTGAAGCTAGTGAAAAATTGCACTACATTTCTGCCGTATCTTTCCACGACCTCCTATCCGCCATTGCCCAAGTCCGCGGTTTCGAGTTCAGCAAGAACTTCGTCCTCCGATGGTGCCAAATCCCTGAAACACCTGAATTCTGGCGTCTTAGAGAAGGCGGTGTCTCTCGACTCCAGGTCATAAATGAACGTTCCTGGGAAGCAGGCAATCCATCATTTAATTCTGAATGGCATAAGCACACCATGGAGAAGGCTGTTATTCCGAATCTGAACACCTACCGCATTATTGCACGAGCTGCATTACTGGAATATAAGCACGAACAAAGTCAAAATCTATCCACCACCGAATCAACCGATGAGGAAATGCTCGAGACCTCTTCATTCTCTCCACATATATCCTCCTCCACATCTCAACTCCCTGACTCATCAGCTCAACAAGACCCCTTGGAATACGGCTACAAACTGGGTGTTTCCAAGAAAGTATTCGAGCACCAAGCCCAAGCTGGCGGTCTTCCTCCATTTACACCCGCAGAAGAGAACCTCGATTTCTGCGTAGGTATGTTCCTACGCGCCGGTATGCCGGAGGAGCAAATCGAGTTCGAACTCCCAGGCCACCTGAGGCGTCTACGCTATCGCGGCGTGGTTCCATCTGTCAAGGCAAAACGATTCCGGGATCGTTTCATGGCTATTCAAGACGGGCCCTGGATGAAAGCTCTCATTACAGGATCCCCCGAATCATCGAGTTCATCATCACGCCACCTCAGGCAACGAGATCAATCAATGATCAATGAGTCAAAAACTTCACCTGTATAATAATTTTCTGGAACATTGGTCCATCGTACATAGTATACCCCCTTCTTTTTTCAATTCTTCACACGATGTATTATCATTTCGTTTCGCTCGTTGCCTCTTGGGAGGTTTTCACATATATAGACATACAAACTACCTGAATGAAACAAAAGGGTTATTTCGCAAGATGAAATCCATTATGAACACCTTTGGAACTTGAAATTCTACCGAAGCCCATGAAACAACACCAACCAACATTGAACTTGGAAATTAAAATTGTACAATTGTCCATAAGACCAGTCTTGACATCCATGAGAATATCGGACAACGAATAAATCACTCCGGGGTCTTAAAAGCATCAACTCAATCAATGAGTCTCTTTCACCCCAAATAATGTCACATAGAAAATCTTGGATGTCCATCCGAAAACGCCTGACCCGAGTTTCCCATTCATGAAATGACCAGCCTCCGTGATGGCCATACCGTGACCGTCCCTGATTTTTAAATGCACCGTCCAAACGCAAGAAAAACCGCCCATCCAAGTTGACATTACATCGCCTCGTAAACACACGCCTTGTAGCTATAGAGCCGTCAAATGTGAGAAAGGGGAAAATGAAAAAAGAAAAGTATGATAAAATGAGAAGTAAGCAAAAATGAGTTGAAATATACTCTGATCCAAGTACTCAGAGTAGGTAGTTAAATCTGTCATCAAAAATAAATTTGACATATTCCAAAGACCGGATATGAGATAGACGAAGAGAATAAAAATCGTAGCAAATAATCGTGACTCAACATACTTCAGCAATTGACTTTTTATTTAGATCAATTTTCTCCCCAGTTTTGTTCTTCATTGGAGTATGGAAAGAACGAGCGAATGAATTCACCGCTGATAGGATCATATGGGAAATACAAATCGTCCGTCATTTGAGAGTCAAGAGCAGCCATAGGGTCTGAAGTGGGCACCTCTGAGAAGCTCGGGTAGTTGCCGGCGAAATGATCTGTCGCATATTCGGGATTCTGCGTAGCCAATGACCGATCTTCTAGTTGTGGGTTCCAAAGACCGGTTGCAGAGGGGGCAATGGTTTGCTCGGCTTTTTGTGGATGGTCGATGGAGAGGGTGGAAGTTGGAGCAGCCTGGTATGTATACTGGGGCATATCGCTGACATCGAAGCCCATGCCAGTAGCCAGGCGGCGGAGACTGACGTCGCATAGTTGCCATGCACGCCTAGAAGCGATGCTATGCTCGGACATGGCAAAGAGCCATCGGATAGATTTCTTGGCTAGGACGACGAACAGCTTTTCTTCATCTGGCATGTGGACACATCCGAAGGAGAGCTCGAGTAGGAGAACGGTTGCTGCTTGCATGAGGTAGTGGAGGATACACCACCACGGGGCGATTTCGTACAGTTGAACCGCGTTGGGTTCGTCAGGGATGAGATCGAGCATGAGGTTTGCGGACTCCAGTGTTAGCTCTGCCATGTCGTGGCTGAAGGTTGATCGCTCAAAAGGACTCTTCTTCTGTGCGTCGCGTCGACAGAGACAGGGGCGGCCCAATGTGATGCGTGCACTGTAATAGTGGAATGCAAGAGCCAGCTTGTAACGCAGTCGGTCGGGGCCTTCATCTTCCTTTTTGGTAAAGTCAAGGGAGGTTGGAATGCTGTGATACCAAAGATCAATTCGAGATCTCAACTCTCCGATCCGGTTTTCAATATGAGCCCATGGCACCATTACACAATCCACCGAGTAGACTTTGTTCACTATCTCCTGTACGACGACAGCCAAGTCACAGTAGTAGAGGTGGCATAGACCAGCGCTGACTGGGAGGCTCTTCACCCACGAGTTGTCTCGATAACGGGATGCATCGGTCGCCTCTTTTCCACCAGTCGGGTTAAGAGGCATATGCCGAACCCAAGCACTTGCCATCACTTTGTTGATACGTTCATCTCGGATGACTGAATCATTGAGTAGCTCAGCAGCGGCTGGTTCAGTAAGTCGATCCTCCTCGAAAGGAAGCGGCAGAGGCGTGGTGCAAATTCCATCCAAGATGCAAGTGGCTCGACCAGTCATTATACCTAGAAGATGTTCAAATGTGTAGAGACACCACCAGACTCGGTACCGAGCCTCTTTGGAGATGTTTGGGGTTGTGGGGCTGCTACTCTTCATATTAATACCAAGTGTGATAGCAGACCGAACAGCCAACGAGGAGATTCTCCATGCACTATACCGATGAAATTAGTCAAAATATTCTCTCATTTTAGCTGGGCTGGGTCCACTCACCGGTTGATTTGGTCCGAGGAAAGCAGATAGAAGGCGATTAAACCCTCGACCTGGACCTGCTGGAGATCAGGATGGCTGAACAAGACATCTCCATTCATACTTAGTATCCTAGCGCGGGTCAAAAATGTTAAATGATCCTTCTCGTCGCCCTGCCATGGCGCTTCAATGAGATGGCAGTGCTTAGATCCGATAGCAAATATCATATTCAGAATCGCAAGCCATTTGTCACCAGGTTGTGCGTTGCTGTCGTAATATGTCTTGAATTGGGCAGTGAAAAGAGGCCGGTTGATAATCGGAAAGAATGGGTGAACGGTTCGTAAGTAGTCATCGAAATAATGGTCAGCTTGCTCCCGAGGAGGGACCGCATAAATATCCACCGGGCCAGGGGCCGAGATGTCCAAATCATCTAAATGATAATTGACGGCGTGCAGTGCAAGATCGTCGTCTTGCCTCTTGCTCTGACCGGGTTCTAGAGACCCCGGCAATCCCTGTGATCGGTGCTCTGCTTCTCTCTGTAATCGTTGCATCCAAGTAACTTCAGAATTCTTTCCCATGTAACCCGTGGCTCGAGAGTTTTCATTTCGATTCAAATCTTCCTCCACTCGATCGATCGCTTCAAGAGAGCCGATCGATGAAGGCGAGCTGGGGTCGTCCGCTTCTGCCGGCTCATCCTGGGGCGTGACCGAGTGAGACGGGTTGCTATTTGATGAGTAGTCCACATCCAAACCATACTATAGTTGCGTCAGTTGATCGGTTCACGTAGCCATTCAAGTTTAAATACCAAAATAAAAACATACCTTGTCCAGCAAAGTTTTGATTCGGTCTGCAGTGCGAGTCTCGACAATACTCCCCAAATCCTTCAAGAGATTTTCATAGTCGTGGGCTTTCTCCGTAAGTTTATCAACCTGTCTACAAATTTGGCAAAGATTATTTAGCAACAGCTCCAGTGAACTATAATAAATGGCCATCAGAGCTGATCTTACTTCTTGGTCCTTTCCTTCCAGCCAACAGGGTAATTGCAGGTCACCCTCAACTCGCGACACTGGCGACAAACAGGCGTATCGCCACTGCATTTAGTCTTGCGCTGGCGGCACGATTCGCAGGCGCGAGGCACTCGGCGATTATACCGTGGGGCAATCCCCCCTTTATTTCGAGGAATGGCAACCTTGCCAGTTGAGGCTCTCGACGCTGGGACCGATGTTTCTGTACCGATAGTCGAAGCCGTCTCGATCAGGGAGGGTGCGCCAGAGAGGGCGAGCGAGGGACGTTCGATCCTTTGAGACTGAGAGTCGTCGGGCTGTGCGACAACTCCATCTCCCGGCGGGTTTTGGGGAGGATCTTCCATTGTCATGATGGCGATTCAGTCGACTATGTTGCCGTATAATGACTGGATGGTATAGGTTCTTGGTGGGGTGCTTAATGCGGCACACAGCGATTCGGTGGCAAAGTGATTCGCACAAGGTGCATCGATACTCTAAGGAGCGGTTGAATCCATCTGTCTAGATGGAATCTCGAGTGTTCTTTTTGACGAAGATTTCGATAGTACGGCGTTGCGATGGATAAACCCAGTTTTACGGAGACTGGTGGCGGGGGGTGTTTGATGTGCCACTTGATTGGAGGTCGGCTGATTAAGTAAGCCAAATTGTATTGCGCAGGCTCCAGTTCTCTGCATTAGAGGCTGTTCAGCTTGTTTTTATAGATAGTCAGCCCTGGACAAAACAGATTTTGAAAATGAGCGATGAAATGCGGTCGACAGCGTCCGAATGTAATATGACAATGTCTTCGTCATGACATGGCCAACAGAACTACAGCTAGATTTCATTCACGACTGCAATTTCGGGCCTTTCATCCCACTTGAGCATGCTACTACTGCTCAGTACATTAGGGAATGGCTACCCAAGGATGACTTTCCATTTACATCAGCCCTCTCCACATAGATGAGCCATACTACGGGCTGCGTAAGCCACACTCCATAAACATACAGTCCAGGGATGGAGATTTGGAGATAGCGATTCAAATAAATAACGTCACATGGTAGTATCAACTGTTTCATAGATTCGCGTCGACGCCTTAGCATACAGGAAAGAAATAGCAGGAAAGAACCATCTCGCTTTTTTGTCCTTCTTTTGATCAATAAAGATGTGCCATAAATCCAGATCTCCCATCTACCCATCCAGGGCAAGATATAAAATTTCCCAACTAGCAGATGTGTATATATACAAGAATAAGATTAGAACAAAAAGGGTAAGAGCACGGCGAGGAGATGAGAGCCGACATGTACAAGGATTTAAAGGTGATAAGAGGGGTATAACAAGAGTGGCTCTCAGGCAAGCGAGAGGGGAGAGAAAAAAAAAAAAAGTGGAGTTTCAAAAGGAGAGAAAGCGATAGAGAAGAGGGAAGAAAGCGCTTCAGTCATATCAAGGCAGAAGAGAGATGTTTAGATTTCGCCAAACATCTCATCAAGCTCGTCAACCTCGACGGTCTCAGGATTTTGCATATCTCTCCATGAATCGAATACGGGTTCAGTGTTCATGGTAGAAAAATCGCGAGGACCGAGACTAAGCTTCTCGTGTGACTCTGTCAGATCAGACATCTTCAGATCGTCGGGGAAACCGCTGTTCAGCATGTCAAGAGAGCGCTTGAGAGTTGAGACAGGAGCGGCATCCGGATCAGTGGGGAGGCTGATTTGTGGAGCGGCGGGCAGAGCATTACCCTGTTCCTCAATGTCAAGACCACTGTCGCTAACCGCGCTCGTGCCAGACGAAACTGACGACGCAACAGAGGTAAGGGAGGGAGACGGCGAGGTACCAAAGAGAGTGGCAGCGGCAGCCTCATCGAGATCTTGAGCACCGTTATCTTCCGCATTCAAGTGAGAGAAATAGTCATTAAACTCCTCTTCGCCGTGAATGGAGGGCGAGATAGATCCACCGTTCATAGGAGAATCGTTGCTCATATCCTCATCCATGGCGCTAAGACTCTCAGACAGGACGGAAAGACCGCGCTCGGACTGATCACGACTGGCTCTCTCTTCTGAGGCACGCTCACGCACGGCGCTGGCGGTCTGAGTGAATTCCTTCTCATCGCCCTCCAGGGGCGGAGAGGCAGCACGGTGAGAGTGCATTAAACGTGTATGACTGGAGGGATCCGGAAACTGATCTGAGGAGGTGGCGTGGTTGGCAGAGTTATCCAAATCGACATTCTCCTCTTCTTCGAAATCTGGCGATGAGAGATCCACTTCAGGGCTTAAGCTGCGCTGTCGCGAAATCATGTCATCTTCATCTTGATCCAGACTGGAGACGCTGGGAGTCATAGTCTTGCCATCGACACCCATCAGATCATCATTCTCCGGAATAGGTTGACGAGGGCAAGTCGTCAAATAATAGTACACTTTGCGCGGGTGGATTAAGATAAGTTCCTTGGCCATGGGGCACGGCGCAAGAGCAGTCCAAGGACGCTTCATGTAAGCTGCGAGTCGGGAAGACAACAGCGCAGCGGGGTTCGCGGAACTATTTGCCATCTAATGTTAGTGCCTGGAAAATGAGGATTCGAGATGGCTTGGGAGGAGGGGCATGCTTACTTTGCGACAGTCGCATTCAGCGACACTAAAACGGCAGCTAGCTCCTTCACTAAATGGGGGCGATTCCCAGTCTTCTCCAACTGATCGATGGCCGCGACGACAATATCATCATTAATTCCCTCGGTATCGATCTTCCGTGTGCGGCCTCCATCCAAGGGCGAAGGGGGAGGTGTCTGCTCGAAGGCTCCGTTCCGGCCGGCGCGCACGAGCGATCCCTTCTTTGTTGAAGGCTCTGGGGATAACGAAGTATGCGATCGCTTCACCTTTTTGGCGGGGTGGTGATCTTCAGAGCCTTTGGAGATTGAAGGAGAGCGGCGTGACGAGTTTGGGAGATGGATGCCTAACGAGGGGAGGGAGAGTGATTTGCGACGGGTGTTGTACGGCATGATGATGATATTGGAGGGGGGGGGGGGGGGGGGGAGAGAGAGATAAAAATTAGGAACAAGGGCGGGGATGAAAGGGGTAACATTAAA